>OX244039.2:33837962-34437962 GCA_945859785.2 Tridacna gigas | reverse complement strand
ATTCTATTGTAAATGGGCATTTATCTTGGTTGATACAATGGTGGAATTCTACCATAAGAGGTTGTTAAAAGCAGAAGACAGATAATATCTTATTTCTTAGTAATAATCGAATATCTATATCTACTTTCATGTTGCTTTCATAAATTATAATTATGAAACAAACTGTTGCTTAAATTGGATTAATTGTTTCGCTTGATTTGATTGAATATGTTGATTGAATTTCACAAATTATACCCCCTCATTGCTGTTTTGCTTTAATTTGAATGTTGCAGTCAATCGTTTGTTAATGAAATGTATCTAATGTAATTTATTATGAAAAGATAAAAAGTAATGTTAAATTTGTTGATGTTGTTTTGTATTTGTTTATTATTGAAGTTTTGTACATAAACGGGAGTTTGTAAAGGTAGTGGTTCATTGTTTTAATGTTCTGCTATGGTAGATAACTGTGTTGAGTACGGAAGTGTGGTTGGGAGGAGACAACAGACAGTTTTTTGTGGTACCTGTAACAGATGGCAGCAACGAACATGTAATACAGGTTAGTCATATTACTTTGTGGAAATATTACTATTTTTTTCCTCTACCACTGAACTCCAACGAAAATAAAAATTTCATTGTCAGGTATATATGTTAAAGACAGTGAAAATTTACCTAGAAAGCAGAATAAAAGGATAAATCATTTAACAATTCACTCTATACTAGTCATCCCAGATTTAAAGACGGAGAATTTCATGTACACTTGTGTTTGATCCTGAACTACTACGACAGTTTGGTACCCTATGGTATATTGTGAGCAACTAGGAAATTGGTCATTTCCACACCTGCTACCCGTATTGACATTGCCGATTAAATATACCCATTATTTGAATCTTCATGTAGAACAAAAACACATATCAAATTTTGAACATGCAATTAGAACAAAATTACTATGAAAAGGTAAACATTTAATTTAAATTTACGAACTCAAATATACATAATGCTCGCAAAAAAAAAAATCGGGTGTCAAATTGACCAAATTTTGCAAAAAAAATTTCATCGTGGGGTCGAAGCGACCAAAAAATTGTCGAAATGACTGGGTCTTGAAATGATCCGGTGTCGAAATGATCAACTGTCATTCATATTTTAAGGAAAGTAAACATCTCAAGTAACAGATGAATTCAACTTTTTTTTCATAATTATGTTTAGCATTTAAATTGAAAATATTTGTATTTGGAACAAAGAATTATTGAATACTTAACTAACAGGTATGTTCAAATTCTAGTTTTGTCCTCTGGGAAAATAAGGGTGTCAAAGTGTACACAAAATCTGAGCGCAGATTTCAACTGTTTTCTTTTTACAATTGTCTCTGTACCCAGAGGCGACCAATCAAACACTAAAATCTTCTTTGGGGACAGTTATCTGTACTACTTGCGAATTATGCGCAGGCTGACAGGCAGATGCATTAAACCCTCTTTTCAACCAGCATAGTCTGTAAAATACCCACGTTCAGACTGTAAAGAAAAATCTATGCTGTTAAAAATCAGTTAACTTGGTTACCAGCATTTTCTCCCTTTCCCACAATGTTTTCAAAAGGCCTCTTTCGTTAAAACTCGGGATCGTGTGGTAAAGGGTTAAGGGTTAATATGGTGCCTGCCATGGTTAACTCTTCACAAAACAACAAACTTTTTTAAACGTCCTAATTGAAAGCATCACAGATGACAAATTAAATGTGGCTCAAATGATTGCATTTGTCTTTGAAAGGAAAGAAAAATTGTAGGAAATGGAAACAAAGCTGCTTACTAGCATTTTCTCTTTTTCCATGAGCATTTTAAAAAGCCCTTTTCCCCAGGGTCCTTAAAACATGGGATAGTTTGGGATAGTCTGGTGAAGAGAAACAATAATTTGCATATGACAAATGTTGCTTATTTGTTTAGATGTGTCTTCCAAATGATACCAATCATTGTGGAACATAGTGCAAATGTTTATTATCACCATTTTCTCTTTTTCCCCACAAAGTTTTCAAAAGCAATTTTCCAACTCCAGATTGCATGGGAAAAGGTTAACCCTTTACCACACAATCCTGAGTTTTAACAACCCTGAGAAAGAGGCCTATTCAAAACATTAAGGGAAACCAGCATTTTCTCCTCTTCCGACAATGTTTTCTGTCCTTTTATAGACAAATCTCACCATATGAGCCATATCTAATTTGTCGTCTGTAAATGCTTTTAATTTGGACAAGTGTAAAATTTTGTCATGTGGTAAAGAGTTAACCCTTAGGCTGCTAAGGGCAACTCACTGACCTTTTGCAGACACCATAGATCAAGATCACTGCACAGAACATGCAGTCTGATCTTGGATCTAGAATGTCTCATAAGGAGATATCTTTTCTCCAAAAATATCTTTGAAATAGGAAAATTTGGGTTTATACTATCGGTTTGAAAGTTTCATTTCCTTCATTTAGCAGGATAAGGGTTAAAGAAGGGAGGCTGTCATTAAAAACCCCGCCGAATACTAGGTGAAAAATCATAAGGTTAATAATAACGATGAAAGAGAAAGACTCACATTTAGCTATTACGAATATACCAAGAATAAAATTCCTTTTCAGGGACAAAATCCAACAAGTAGTACTTCAAGATCCACACACAATTTTCCAAACTTCACTGTATTTCTCTAATACACTCATGTACACACACACACATTCATGAGTCAATCCTGCTGTCCCGCTGCCATAGTTTATAGCAGCACTCCCGGCTGAATCACTCTTATTATGTCGTTAAACCAGACAGAAGAAAAAAATCCATTTCGTTCTAAAGATAAATTCACTGCAAAATACATGTTTTAAAATTTCCAAACACATCAGTGAAATAAGATTTATACCTGAGCAAATAACATTCATTAGCTTTTATTGTTACTGAAAAAAAAATAATGCATTGTCGATCAATGCCTTTCTGGCTTTCTAGCTGTCTTTTCTTTGTGTGATTCAAGTGGGATGTTGGGGTTTTTCAATGGAAGGTAGCAGTGAATAGTTTACACAGCACAGCATAGAGCTTTAAACTCTTAGCAGATGAACATTAACATAAGGTGCTTTTGCAGAAAATGTAAATCAAGATCAGAATGCACACAATGTGCTGTCTGATCTTGATCTACACCGTCTAATATTTTGAAAAGTTTGTGGGGGTTGCAAATCGCCAAACGCTTTCAAATTGCCAAAAAACAAACTAACGGATTATGTTTCAGGGTTTCTTATATTAGTCTAAGAGTTCAACATGCAGACGTTTCTCAAGACTGCTAATGTAATTTAATCCTTTTCCAAACAATCCTGTATTTGAACAGCCTTAGGAAAGAAAGCATTTGAAAACACTGTAGGAAATGGAGAAAAAGCTAGCAATTAAAACTTTCTGCATTTTTTTATTTTATCACCAGAGGATGCATTGCCCCATTATGTATTTCATCGAAA
Organism: Tridacna gigas; assembly: GCA_945859785.2. Lineage (NCBI taxonomy): Eukaryota > Metazoa > Mollusca > Bivalvia > Cardiida > Cardiidae > Tridacna > Tridacna gigas. The sequence continues at coordinate 34,434,529 of OX244039.2, read as the reverse complement.
AACAGCCAGTAAAGTAAGGTAATCAATACATTCCAATTTATAATCAAACCATGGAATAATTAAGGGTTGATCAAATTATCATAAGTGTGTGTGTGTGTCTCTTTAACCCTTTACTACTCAATCCAAAGTTTTAATAATCATGAAAACTAAAGCTTTTAAAACCATTGTGGGAAAAGGAGAAAATGCTGGTAACCAGCATTTTTTCTGTTTCCCCCACAATGTTATCTACTCAATTGAAGTTTCATCATATTGGCTACCCTTGATTTGTTGTCTGCATATGCTTTAAATTTGAACAAGTCTAAAAAGTTGTCGTGTGGTTAAGAGTTATCCCATTAATGACAAAATTTTAGACTTGACAAAATTGAAAGCATTTGCGTGCAAAAATAATTAGCTTAAAAAAAGATTATCACTGTCCTTGAAATGGTAGAAAACATTGTGGGAAAAGGGGAAAATGCCGGTCATCAGCAATTTTTCCTTTTCCCTCAATGTTTTCAAAAGCCTTTTTCCTCAGAATCATTTGGAACAGGGTTAACCCACTATCTCACACCACATTACATCCTGAAAACTTTTGCAGCAGAAAAGTCAGGGAAAATGACTAACTTTTCCCTATAGGGCCCCCAACTTAAAAAATCTAGCGGCTTAGCCCAGGCCTAGGGGCCCAGCTTATCTGGGCGAGAGTGAGTTAGCGATAGGTGACAAAATGTAGATTTCCAGCAAAGACCACAGGTTTATCAATTAAAAGTCTTTATTCACTTTGTTCCACTTGCGGTTTACTTACTCCGTTGATGTATCACCACACTATGTCTAAAAGCGAGTGAAACAAATAAAATTTCTTATTTCATGCACATGCCATGTTTATGTATCGCACTGACCAATGAAAAGTCAAGAAATTTTTACCTGTGTGCATAGTCATCGAGAACCATCCGAATGCGAGTAAACATCCAGTAGAGATAAGGACAGTCAGAATGGTTCAAATACCATAAAGGACACAATATTAGGCACAGAAATACACGAACTGGTCAGATTTGAATAATACACTAGACAGAAACCTAACTTTGGTCACTTTTCTGTCCGAAAATTTAATAAATATAAAAACTTGTCCTATTTTTTGGGATCGCAACCTGGACCCCTGACAGGCATTTTCGGTTCGCCCTGCTGAATTTCCAGTTGCCATGGGAAAGTAGATGAGTGCTAATATTTTTCCCTGAAAGTTTTTGCAGCAGGCAATTTTGAAAATCATCAACATCATATCAAACAAAACAAATTTAGACTTTTCCAGAATACCGAAATTTGCAGACACACACTAAAATGTGGCTCCAATGATGGGATGTGCATCTTCCAAAGGGCAGAAAATATTGGCAGGAAATGCATGCAGCTTCCAGCTCTCTCCTTAACCCTTAGGCTGCTAAGCGCAACTCACCGACCTTTTGCAGACAGTGTAGATCAAGATCAGACTGCACAGAACATGCAGTCTGATCTTGGATCTACACTGTCCGATCAGGCGATTTTTTTCTCCGAAAATAAGTTTGAAATGACATTATTCAGGGTTTTACTATTGGCTTGAAAGTTTTATTTAACTTATTCAGAAGGATAAGAGTTAAGTTGCTTTTGTCTGTGAAAGTTCAAAGACTAAGAAGGGGCATAACTGTATAAGAAAATATTCAGGATTACTGTAAAAATGAATATTACTGCGGGTCTAAAATTTCACGAATTGACAAATACTGACCTATAGAGTGTTTTAATTTCTGCAAAAACTGCAACAGATGATGATCTTGCATAAAAGTCATTTTTGTGCCAGCCTCCTGTACTGACGAAGTACAACCCCTTTAACCCTTTCCCATACAATGACACCTTTTAACGCCCCTGGGAACGAAGCCTTTTGAAAACATTGTGGGAAAAGGAGAAAATGCTGGTAACCAGCATTGTCTCCTTTTCCCACAATGTTTTCTACCCTATCAAAGAAAACTTGCACCATTTGAGCCAAATTGAAATTGTCATCTGCACATGCTTCCAATTTGGACTACGCTAAAAATTTGTCGTCTGGTAAAGGGTTAAGTTGCAGTATTTTACTTCCAATGGACTTGTATCTGGTCAATTTTGATAAAAAAAAAGGGCACTAATTGATGTTGACAAGGGTCCCACTCAATTGCTCCCATATGACTCAGTGTCTTTGGAAAAAACCTTTTACGTAGTTTAAATTAAGGCTGGCGGATACCTTCACAATTTCGATCAATACACAAAAATCACGAAGATTTCCACAACAGGAACATTTCCAAATTTTAAGTAACTGCCTTTGTGGTAAGGGCCCTTCCCTTTGGCCCAAGTTTGACAGAAAAAATCTTCATTTTCTATGAAGATATGAGAAATGTCACTTTTTACACCAAATATCCTGACCATAAAAGCCTTGAAATTGCAATAATGTACATAGTACATCATTAAAACAGAGTGAGAATGCCCATTTCATTTATTTACCAAGGACGTAGCGCCCATTATGCACAATACGCATGTGCATATAAAGAAATCCGTGAAAGTCGTAAATCATAAAATCAAGATATTATCAAAAAAAAAAAGCATTCTGACCAAGTTTCATAAGTTTCAAGCTGAAAATGTGGCCTCTAGAGTGCACACAAGGTTTTTCAGAGATATGGCCCAGTGACCTACTTTTTGACCCAACATGACCCAATTTCAAACTAGTCCAAGATATTATCAAGACAAACATTCTGACCAAGATTCAAGAGTATCAGGCTGAAAATACGGCCTCTAGAGTGCACACAAGGTTTTTAGCCCACTGACCTACTTTTTGACCCAACATGACCAAATATCGAACTTGTCCGAGATATTATCAAGAAAAACATTCTGACCAAGTTTCATAAGTATATGATTGAAAATGTAGCCTCTACAGTGCACACAAGGTAATTGTTGACGCCTGGACAACGGACGACGCCGGACACAGCACAATCACAAAAGCTCACCTTGAGCACTTCGCGCTTAGGTGAGCTAAAAATTATGGGAAAGGGAAGAAGTGCTGGTAACCAGCATTTTCTTCCTTTTCACACAATATTTTCACAATCCTTCCTCCTAAGGGTAGTTGAAACATAGACTGTTTGTGTTAACAATCCTCAATTTTCTGTACAACAAGATTCCATCAGTCCAAAGACTGGTTTTACCAGATCTTCCAGCAAGCACCTGCTGCTATCTGTCACATTTCAAATCTTATACACTAGCATATACCCAACCCAATGTATACAGTTTTCTATCAAAAAGTGGACTATTTGATTTAATGCCAATTATACGACAAAAACCATCAACAGAAAATGTAAAAGTGTAGGCCAAGATCAGACTGCAAGTATAAGCATGCTGAACTTGATTTTCACTGTCTGCCAAAAAACTTTGATAGCTCTACACTGCAGGGTAAGAGTTAGTGCAGATAAATAGATTCAAGATGTATCACATAAACAAAACAGAAATTGGTCTGAGTGGAAATTTCCTGTTTCATGTCTACAGAAAAACAAATGATGGGAGTTGATTAAATTGTCACAAACAGATATACAGCCATACCTCTTTTTTGCAAAAGCAACTTTTGTTTGTATAGTGCGTAATGCTGTTTTCAACATTATTTTAGTTACATAGCAGAGGCCTGGAGCGCATCTATCTATCCTTTCCTGGAGATTCTTTTATCAATACTTTCCACAATACTGTTCCTAAGCATCACGCTGCTTTCCCACATAACCATTGTCAAAACAACACTCAGTGATGACAGAGGGATGAACCCCGTCACAAAGACTGTCATCAGTCCTCTGAAAGAAATTGGCCCAGCTACGGTTTCAAACCAGCAATCTCCTAGATTCATGCTTTGTACATTACTAACTGAGCTACCAGCTAGGATGCATCAGCAATTACATAAACAATGTAATGGTGTTTTTAAGTTTAAAACCCAAATTTGTCAGCATTTCAACAATTTGTACAGTATAAATCCAAAATCATTGAGTGCAATTCTTTGCACTCTTCTTTTGACCTAAAAAAGTCCATGAAACATATGAAAAAATTTTTATGGCAGTCTCTTAAGCAAATGACAAAATTTTGGACTCTTCCAAATTCAAGCATTTGCAGACGGCAATCCCAATATGGCTAAAATAAAGGATTCAGTCTTAGAATGGGGTGAAAACATTATAGGAAAAGGAGAAATTACCAGCATTTTCTCCTTTTCCAACAATGTTTTTACAAATATTTCTACTTCAGGGTCATTAAAACAGAGGATAGTTTTGTACGGATTACATCTTAGAAAGGGGTGAAAACATTATGGGAAAAGGAGAAAATGCTGGTTACCAGCATTTTCTTTTTCCCACAATGCTTTCAAAAACATTTCTACTTCAGGGTTGTTAAAACAGAGGATACTGTTGCAAAGGACTAAAACATCCATATTAAATATGGATAACAAACACATTAATAAATGAGCCATGCTCTGGCAAAAGGGGGCTTAATGCATTTTTCATGATGCATGATATGAAGTAAGTCACCACATAATTATGGACCCCCTTAAAATCCATTTTGTTTAACAACCAACTGAATCTTGAGGTCGACTGGTCCTTAACATGCAGAAAAAAAGATAGCAAGAAGTTTCAGCCCATGTCAGCCTGCGTGAACTGTCATACTTTTTGCAGATGCATTAAGCCATCTTATTACAGAGCAAGGCTCAAATGTTAAAGAAATGAATATAGGTGAAAGGAATGTGACAAAAGGAGACAGTTCATCAGGCAAAGTTTCCCCTTTTGCCTTAACTCTACCAAAGGACAAAATTTTAGACTGGTCCAAATTGAAAGCATTTGCAGACAACATATTACATGTTATTCAAAACAAAAAATTGTGTTTAAAAGGACAGAAAATATTGTGGGAAAAGAAGAAAATGCTGATTACCCTCATTTTCTGCTTTTCACACAATGTTTTCAAAAAGGCCCGCTCCTCTTCAGGGTTGTTGAAACTTGCAGGGATTGTGTGGTAAATAGTTAATGTTTTCAGAAAGCAGCCTGCTGCAAGACCAACAAAGTTGTTATACATCTAGCAATCTAGTTTATCCCTTAACCAAACAATCCATCTTGAGGCAAAAAGATTTTGAAAACACTGAGCAAAAAAGGAGAAAATGTAGGTAAACAGCATTTTCTCCTTTTTCCACAATGATTTTTACTATTTCTAAAAGTAATTACATGTGCATCAATTAAACAATATCCAATTTGTCTTATGCAAATACTTTCAATTTGAGGAAGTCTAAAAGTTTGCCGTCCTGTATAAAATGCACCAAACCTATGACAAGTGCTCCAACCCTTTTCTGTCTCTAGGCAATTAATGGATCAAAGAGCCAAGAGTAATTGAGGTAAAAAAAAACACCCTGTATTGTTTTGTTATCAAGAACAAACCAACAAAAAGTACCTCTGAGAAGTAAAACTACACTATTAGCATGAATAAAACATGTCAAACACTCTCAATTCCAAGAACTTTTGACCCTTTGCTAGACAGCACAATTTTTGACTCCAAGCATTTGCATACAACAAAATTTTGTTACAGTGTCTCTAAAATGATGGGGCTTCTCTTTCCAGTGGGAGAATTACTAGCTTTTTTCTCTTTTTCATGCAATGTTATCCAATGTCTTCTCAAATGATGGGATTAAGAAGTAGAAAACATTGTGGGAAATGGAACAAGAGGGCCATGATGGCCCTGTATCACTCCACTGGCTTATAAATATAAACCATAAATACTAAACATTTCAAGTCTGAGCCAAATGGTTTCAGAATGAAGACTTACAAAGTTTTCTCTGTAAAAACCCATGTGAAAGTTGAGACCCGCAGGGCAAAGCCATTTTTGATCCCAGAGCTATAATTACTTGAACCCTGGTAGAGGTCCACAAGATAAAGCCACATGCCAAATTAATACAAGTCTATGCTGTATGGTCATAAATAAGGTGATTTTCAAGTTTCATCCATATGAAGCCTCTGTAAAACATAAGACCACTGTTGCAAGGCTAATTTAAAAAAAAAAATCAAAAGTGATCCAGATTTGGTAGCCCTTGGGTTTGCGGTTAGGAGCAAAAAGATTTTTTGAATTTTCACGCTATAAGCACATGTTTATGACCCATGAGATAGGATACTAACTTTGACATAACTTGAATAACTTTGGAAGAGGCTATTTAGATTACACTCATACAATATTACAGCTGTAACTCAAGGTAAGGAACAAGAAGACCTTTTAAGTTCTCACTATATTAGCCTATGTAAAGCTTGTGACTTATTGGGTGAAGCAGTTTCAGAGACGATAAGCTTGATGGCCTTAGGCCTGTGGAGCTAAAAAGCAGTATCTTTTTCATGAGCTACAATGACGTTAGTAAATACAAGCTTTTGGAAAAGATTTTTAAAGGTTTTTAAATACTTTTCAGTTTTGTAGCCATAGCAACCACAGCTTTCAACAGAACTTAATTCTTTGAAGACATTCTGAAGAACATCATGGCAAGATGATATCTGTAAAGTTTGGTCAAAATTGGAAGAGTGGTGTGACCCCTGGTGCAGGGCCAAACTTGATCCTAGGGCTGTAACTTGGGCCCTCTTTGTAGTTGTCCACTAGATAATGCTACAATTATGCAAAATTTGGTAGCCCTAAGCCTTATGGCTATGTACACCAAGATTTAAAAGTTTTCCCTATATAAGCCCATGTAAATCTTGTGAACCTCCCCCCCCCCCCCCCCCAGCATGAGGCCAAATTGACCCCGGGACTGTAATTTGGGCACTTTTGGTAGACCCCCACTAGATCAAGCTAAATGCAAAATTTGGTAGCTCTAGGCCTTATGGCTACATACAGAAAGATTTCTTAAGTTGTCACTATGTAAGCCCATGTAAAACTTGTGACCCCTGCGGCGGGGCCAATTCTGACCCCAGGGCTAAAATTTTGGCCCGCTTGGTAGAGGCCCACTAGATATAGCTACATGCAAAATTTGGTAGCTCTAGGCCTTATGGCTAGGCACAGGAAGATTTTTAAAGTTTTCTCTATATAAGCCTATGTAAAACTTGTGACCCCTGGGGCAGAGCCAATTTTGACCCCAGGGCTATAATTTGAAGAAACATGATAGAGGTCTACTACATAAAGCTACATGCCAAATTTGGTAGCCCTATGCCTTATGGTTTCAGACAAGAAGATTTTTAAAGATTTCCAATATTTTTCAGTTTTGTTGCCATGGCAACCAGAGTTTTTGAAGAAATCAAATTCTTTCAAGAAATTCTGAGTAGGACCATGGCAGGATCATTTCTGTGAAGTTTCATGAAAATTGGATGGGTAGTTTCAGAAAAGAAGATGTTTGAAATAAAAGTTAACACACGGACAGACGGACGGAACACGGACGGACGGACGCACAGACGCACGACGGACACCGGGCCATGACATAAGCCTGCTGGCCTTCTGCCAGTGGAGCTAAAAATTGCTTGTTACCAACATCTTTTTCATGATATTTTCAAAAGCTCTTCATCTTCAGGGTTATTGACTCTTAGGCTGCTAAGCGCAACTCGAGATCTTTTTTTGGAAAGTGTAAATCAAGATCAGACTGCAGAGAACATGTAGCCTGATCTTGGATCTACACTGTCTGATAAAGGGATATCTTTCCCCCAAAAATACTTTTAAAATTGAAAATTTGGGTTTTTTACTATCAGCTTGAAAGTTTCATTTTACTCCTTTAGCAGGATATGGGTTAAAATACTGGATTGTGTTTATATTTTAAGCACAAAATTTGCAGTTTTATATTGATCTACAGGGTCTGCTTTCCTGAAACTATATATGGCCAAAAAAAACCCCATCAAATTATGTGGACCTTATTTCTAAGAGGAGAAATTCTGTTGGGTTTCTTTGGCACACTACATGACAACAAAATTTTGGACTAGTTTGAAAGCATTAAATTTTTTTGCAGCTGACAAAATAAATGCGACTCATATGATGGGGGTTTCTTTTTTAAAAGGGCTGACAGCATTGTGGAAAAAGAAGCCAATGCTGGATACTAGCATTTTCTCTTTTTCACGCAATGTTTTGTAAAGCCCTTGTTGAAGCAGAAATTGAGCCAAAGTAATACACTTTAACTCATATCATCAAATAGTGAAACTACTTAAACAAGAGGGCCATGATGGCCCTGGATCGCTTACCTGAGTCAATAGGCGAAATTTCACCCCAGGGTCATAATGACCCAATTCAAAACTCATCTGAGATAATTATTATTAAGACAAACATTCTGACCAACTGTCAGATCAATTGAGCTGGAAATGTGGCCTCTGGAGTGTCCAAAATGTATTTCTTCAATTTGACATAGTGACCTAGTTTATGACCCTATGTGACCATATTTCAAACTCGTCCAAGATATCAAGACAAACTTGTTAACCAAGGTTCAGGTAAATTGAGCAAGAATTGTCCCCTCTAGAGTGCCCACAAGGTATTTCTGTAATTTGACCTAGTGACCTAGATCATGACCCTATGTGACCCAATTTCATACCCATTCAAGATATCATCAAGTCAAACATGCTGACAAATTTTCAGGTCAGTTAAGCAAAACTTGTGGCCTCTAGAACGCCCACAATACATTTCTTTAATTTCACCTAGTGACCTAGTTTATGACCCTATGAGACCCAATTTCTGATTGATCCGGGATATCATCAAGTCAAACATGAAAACCAATTTTCAGGTCAATTTAGCTAGAATTGGGGCCTCTAGAGTGCCCACTAGGTATTTCTTCAGTGACCTTGTTTATGACCCTAGGTGACCCAAATTCAAACTCATCCAAAATTTCATCAAGACAAACATTCTGACTAATTTTCAGGTCAATTGAGTAAGAAATGTGGCCTCTAGAGTGTTCATAAGGTATTTCTTTAATTTGACCTAGTGACCTAATTTATAACCAAAGGTATCCCAAATTCGAACTCATCCAAGATTTTATTAAAACAAAGATTCTGACCAATTTTCAAGACAGTTGAGCAATAAATGTGGCCTCTAGACTGCCCACAAGGTGGTTCTTTAATTTGACCTAGTAACCTAGATTATGGCCCCAGGTGGCCCAAATTCGAACTCGTCCGAGATTTCATAAGACAAACATTCTGACCAATTTTCAGATCAATTGAGCAAAAATGTGGCCTCTAGAGTGTCCACAAGGTATTTCTTTAATTTGACCTAGTGACCTAGTTTATGACCCCAGGTGACCCAATTTCAAACTCATCTAAGCAAGACAAACATTCTGACCAATTTTCAAGTGTATTGAGCAAAAAAAGTGGCCTCTAGAGTGCCCACAAGGTATTTCTTTAATTTGACCTAGTGACCTAATTTATAACCCTAGGTGACCCAAATTCAAACTCATCCGAGATTTAATTAGGACAAACATTCTGACCAATTTTCAAGTCAATTGAGTAAGAAATGTGGCCTCTAGAGTGTCCTCAAGGTATTTCTTTGATCTGACCTAGTGACTTAGTTTATGACCCCAGGTGACCCAATTTCATACTCATCCGAGATTTCATCAAGACAAACATTCTGACCAATTTTCAAGTCAATTGAGCAAACAAGAGGGCCATGATGGCCCTGGACCGCTCACCTGAGTCAATAGGCGAAATTTCATTCCAGGGTCATAGTGACCCAATTTAAAACTCATTGGAGATATTATTAACCCTTTGCCTCACAATCATGGGTTTTAACTACCCTTTAGAATAAGCCTTTTTGAAAACAATTTGGGAAAAGGAGAAAATGCTGGTAACCAGCCTTTTCTCCTTTTCCCAATATGTGTTCTTCCCTATCAAAACAAACTAAAATATTTTAAGTCCCATTTATTTTGTCTTCTGCAAATGCTTTCAATTTGGACTAGTCTAAAAGTTTGTCATTTGGTAAAGAGTTAAGACAAACATTCTGACCAATTGTCAGGTTAATTGAGCTGAAAATGTGGCCTCTGTAGTGTCCAAAATGTATTTCTTCAATTTGACCTAGTGACCTAGTTTATGGTCATCCGAGATTTAATTAAGGCAAACATTCTGACCAATTTTTTAAGTCAATTAACCAAACGACAGACGATAGATCACTCCTCCCACTGATGTCACGTGACCCGCGAATCTAAAAACCTGGACAAACATTATCCAGACATGAGGGCTAAGCTAGGAGACATATACAAGTTACCAGAAGATATTTCAACCCAAACTAATAGTTTTAGATAAAATAAGCATGGGAACAATTTAAGAAATGGTAGTTACATCTGTTGAATTTAGGTTTTTTCGAAGTTTTTGTGGTGAAAATTGAAATAGAGGCTGTTTATTTCGAAGTCAGTTGACTTACACCTCTTACACTACTTACAAAGTTTGATAATGTGGGTATAATACGTTGACATGTAACTCGTGCTCCCTAAATATTTCTTAAAGCCATCAGTCTTCTTATACAATTCATCTTTTACCTGGACAAAAATAAGCTTTTTTCAAAGTTCAGACTTCAATTACAGAGATTTTTCCATTACTTAGTCCGTGATATATGCTTCAATAATTCCACCACAATTGCAAGACTTTTACAGTACCAAACAAAATATACATGATTTTAACCGGGTAATGTGATTACCAGATGTTTGAATCGAAATTAGAAGATAAATAAACAAATAATAGGTTACCAAACTGATTTTTTCAAGTTCGAGGGAAAAACCCGAGGAGAAGAATAAAAAGAATAAAAACATGAATATATTTCTAAGCATTCGCCGCTAAATACTATTCTGTAAGAGTAATAGAAAAATAAATTGACTTACACATTGAACATGTATAATCCAAATTTCAATCACTAATAATGGTTGAATGGGGTTATAGATGGTCACAAAGTGTCAGACTGATATGACATGTGCGTGTAATTTTACAAGTAGGGCAGTACCGGACGCTTTTGGGGTGGTATACCGATATCAAAGGAATACTGCATTTACATGTATAGAAACCCCTGCTCCACATTTTGCGTAAAAAGTGGCAACATGTACAACAAATCAAACGAAAACGGCTTGATTGGTTTCTTTTTGATTTTCGATAAATAATAGTTTAAGGAAGACTAAAAGACTGAAATCAAAGGGAGGGGGAAGATGGTAATATATAGGGTGGCACATCGTCTTTAATTTAACAGGCTTTAGGTTTGCATTCATAAATCTGTTAAAATATAGAGACCAATGAGAACAACGTTTTTAATGGTTTACTGATGGAGGAAGATGGTAGTTGTTTTTAAAAAAAACTTCTAAATTGTGCCTACATTGCATTTTATTTTAGACGCAAAGGGAGGGGGCTGTTTAGGTTTGATTTCCATGAAAACTATATGCTATATGAAAAATATTTTCGAGGAAATTAACTATTTTTACGCGAATTTTGTCAGTTCAGATTTTATTTAAGGATAATTTGCAAGGGAAAAAAACCAACAAAAGAGATATAACCAGCATTCAAAATAACAGGTCAACTCGATTTGGAAAGAAAATGAATTTCAGAGTATATATTTAAACAAAAAATAAGGTATAGGAAATATATAACTGAACGTGATAAAATCCAATCAGTTGTCTAGATATTATCTATACATTTCTTTTAGAAAAGAAACGGGTATCTGATGCTAAGATTGAAATTCTGGAAACTTATGACAATATAACTGCATATTTACGAGAAGTATTCATTTATTTTTCTCCTTTTCAATCTAAATTTGTCTTCTGCAACAATAATTTTACCTGGTATAACTCTGCCATCTTTAAATTGCAGTCCCAAGGATTAATAATGGATATCAAGTTTAAAGTTATTCATCAGTTTTTTTCTCATATATATATATATATATACTATATTTTCATAAATAGTTTAGCTCCTAATGATTCAGAATGTCTAGGTTTTGTAACGGCAAGACGGCTTCCGCTCTGAGTGGAAGAAATGCTGATCACTGATTGGCTTATTGTTTTTTTTGATTGACAGCTGTCGTTTGGTCAATTGAGCAAATTATGTGGCCTCTAGAGTGCCCAGAAGATATTTCTTTGATTTGACCTAGTAACCTAGTTTATGACCCTTAATGACCCAAATTCGAACTCGTCCAACATTTCATCAAGAAAAACATTATGACTAATTTTCAGGTCAGTTGAGTAAGAAATGTAGCCTCTAGAGTGTCCACAACGTATTTCTTTAATTTGACCTAGTGACCTAGTTTATGACCCTAGGTGACCCAAATTCAATCTCATCCGAGATTTCATTAGGACAAACATTCTGACCAATTTTCAAGTCAATTGTGTAAGAAATGTGGCCTCTAGAATGTCCTCAAGGTATTTCTTTGATCTGATCTAGTGACTTAGTTTATGACCCCAGGTGACCCAATTTCATACTCATCCGAGATTTCATCAAGACTAATATTCTGACCAATTTTCAAGTCAATTGAGCTAAAAATGTGGCCTCTAGAGTGCCCACAGGGTATTTCTTTAATTTGACCTAGTGAACTAATTTATGACCCCAGGTGACCTAATTTCAAACTCATCCGAGCTTTCATCAAGACCAACATTTTGACCAATTTCCAGGTCAACTGAGTAAGAAATGTGGCCTGTTGAGTGTCCACAAGGTATTTCTTTAATGACTAGTGACCTAGTTTATGACCCCAAGTGACCCAATTTCGACCTCATCCAAGATTTAATTAAGACAAACATTCTGACCAATTTTCAAGTCAATTGAGCAAACAAGAGGGCCATGATGGCCCTGGATCGCTCACCCGAGTCAACAGGCGAAATTTCACTCCAGGGTCATAGTGACCCAATTTAAAACTCATCGGAGATATTATTAACCCTTTGCCACACAATCATGGGTTTTAACTACCCTTTAGAATAAGCCTTTTGAAAACATTTTGGGAAAAGGAGAAAATGCTGGTAACCAGCCTTTTCTCCTTTTCCCAATATGTTTTCCTCCCTATCAAAACAAACTAAAAAATTTTCAGTCCCATTTATTTTGTCTTCTGCAAATGCTTTCAATTTGGACTAGTCTAAAAGTTTGTCATTTGGTAAAGAGTTAAGACAAACATTCTGACCAATTGTCAGGTTAACTGAGCTGGAAATGTGGCCTCTGGAGTGTCCAAAATGGATTTCTTCAATTTGACCTAGTGATCTAGTTTATGGTCATCCGAGATTTAATAAAGGCAAACATTCTGACCAATTTTTTAAGTCAATTGAACAAATTATGTGGCCTCTACAGTGCCCAGAAGGTATTTCTTTAATTTGACCTAGTAACCTAGTTTATGACCCTTAGTGACCCAAATTCGAACTCATCCGAAATTTCATCAAGAAAAACATTATGACTAATTTTCAGGTCAATTGAGTAAGAAATGTAGTCTCTAGAGTGTCCACAACATATTTCTTGAATTTGACCTAGTGACCTAGTTTATGACCAAATTTCAAAGTCATGTAAGATTTAATTAAGACAAACATTCTGACCACTTTTCAAGTCAATTAAGCAAACAATGTGGCCTCTAGAGTGCCCACAAGGTATTTCTTTAATTTGACATAGTGACCTAGTTTATAACCCAAATTTACCCAATTTCAAACTAATGCGAGAGTTAAAAAGACAAACATTCTGACCAATTTCCAAGTCAATTGAGCATAAACTAATGCGAGATTTAAAAAGACAAACATTCTGACCAATTTCCAAGTCAACTGAGCATAAAATGTGGCTTCTAGAGTGCCGCAAGGTATTTCTTTAATTTGACCTAGTGACCTAGTTTATGACCCCAGGTGACCCAAATTTGAACTCAATCGAGATTTCATTAAGACAAACATTCTGACCAATTTTCAAGTCAATTAAGCAAAAAATGTAACCTCTAGAGTGTCCACAAGGTATTTCTTTAATTTGACCTAGTGACCTAGTTTATGACCCCAGGTAACCCAATTTCAAACTCATCTGAGATTTAATTAAGACAAATATTCTGACCAATTTTCAAGTGGCCTCTATAGTGCCCACAAGGTATTTCTTTTATTTGACCTACTGACCTAGTTTATGACCCTAGGTGATCCGATTTCGAACTCATCTGAGATTTCATCAAGACAAATATTCCGACCAATTTTCAGGTCAATTGAGCAAATAATGTGGCCTCACAAATAAGCCCACAAGGTATTTCTTTAATTTGACCTAGTGACCTAGTTTATGACCCCAGGTGACCCAATTTCAAACTTCTCTGAGATTTCATTAAAATAATTATTCTGACCAATTTTTAGGTCCATTGAGTAAGAAATGTGGCCTCTAGAGTGTCCACAAGGTATGTCTTTAATTTCACCTAGTGACCTAGTTTATGACCCAAGGTGACCCAAATTCTAACTCATCCGAGATTCCATCAAGACAAATATTCTGACCAATTTTCAGGTCAATTGTGTAAGAAATGTGGCCTGTTGAGTGTCCACAAGGTAAATGTTGACGAAGCACGACTGACAACAGACATTCGACGACTACAAAAGCTCACCTTGAGCATGTTGTGCTTAGGTGAGCTAAAAATGTGGCCACTAGAGTGCCCACAAGGTAATTCTTTAATTTGACTTTGTGATCTAGTTTATGACACTAGGTGACCCAAATTCGAAATCATCCGAGATTTCATCAAGACAAACATTCTGACTATTTTCAGGCGAATTAAGTAAGAAATGTGGTCTATAGAGTGCTCACAAGGTATTTCTTTGACTTAGTGACCTAGTTTATGACCCCAGGTGACCCAAATTCGAACTCATCTGAGATATCATCAAGACAAACATTCTGACCAATTTTCAGGTCAATTAAGCAAAAATGTGGCCTCTAGAGTGTCCACAAAGTATTCCTTTAATTTGACCTAGTGACCTAGTTTATAACCCCACGTGACCCAAATTCAAACTCATCTGAGATTTCATGGAGACAAACATTCTGACTAATTTTCAGGTCAACTGAGCAAGAAATGTGGCCTCTAGAGTGTCCACAAAGTATTTCTTTAATTTGACCTAGTGACCTAGTTTATGACCCCAGGTGACCCAAATTCAAACTCATCTGAGATTTTATCAAGACAAAGATTCTGATCAATTTTCAGGTTAATTGAGCAAGAAATGTTGCCTCTAGAGTGTCCACAAGGTATTTCTTTAATTTGACCCAGTAACCTAGTTTATGACCCCAGCTGACCCAAATTGGAACTCATCCGAGATTTCATCAAGACAAACATTCTGACCATTTTCAGGTCAATTGAGTAAGAAATGTGGCCTCTAGAGTGTCCACAAGGTAAATGTTGACGACGGACGATGCACGACGGATGCCAGACATCGGACAACCACAAAAGCTCACCTTGAGCATGTTGTGCTAATGTGGGCTAAAAAGCCAGATGCTTTGAAGAATTCAAGACAAAACTAGAACTTGCCACAGGATGTGACTTAATACCCCCCGCAAGAGCTGTAATTGACCAATGTTTTTTTTCAGGAATGTACTCATTTAATTAAAAATGTTGGTAAGGAACAGATAATGGTGTCTATCTTTTTAATTATATATAAACTGCCATGTGAAGGAATTTTAGAATGGATGCATAAGGCTCCCTTTTCATAAAACATGACCCATGTAATTGACAAATTCTTCATGATTTTTCAAATTAGAGCTTATAACATAACGGAATACTCAAAAGGAACAAAATATTTGTCACAAGTGTTTACAAAAACACAATCATTGGCTTAACCAGGAGGTCATTTGAAGTTTGAGTCTTGCAAACCTCCAATATATGATCAATGTATGTTCAAAGTCTCAATACAAATATTCACACACACAATATCATCCTTGACTTTGTAATGTTTGAGAGACACTGAAATAAAAAGATGTTTAAGTCAAAAGGGAGATAATTGTTCAACCAGGAGGAGTTAATACTTTAAATTGCATTTTGAAAACCTTCAATATATGATCAATGTATGTGCAAAGTTTTAAAACAATTGCAGAAAAACTTTTGTGGGAGTTCGCGACACAAAATTACTAGTATTTCATACAGAGATGGATGTTAAGAGAAAAAAAAAAGTGTCAAGTTCAAGGGGAGATAATTCATGAAGCAGGAGGAGTTGACACTTGAAAATTGCGTCTTGCAAACCTTCAATATATGATGAATGTATGTGCAAAGTTTCAATACAATTGAAAGAAAACTGGAGGAGGAGTTTGCGACACAAACCTTGCAAACCTTCAATATATGATGAATGTATGTGCAAAGTTTCAATACAATTGAAAGAAAACTGGAGGAGGAGTTTGCGACACAAAATTAGTAGTATTTTGTATGCAGACGGACACACGGACAGATGGACAGACAGGCTGATTCCAGTATACCCCTGAAAACATTCGTTTTGCGGGGGTATAATTACTGTTAAATCATATGACAGAAAAAAGTATGGAAAAAGACGCAGTTGCTTGTTTACAAGCAACTGCTCCTTTTTCCACAATGTTTTTCAAAAAGTGTCCATTGCTATCATAGAATGTCCAACTTGTACTAGGTGAAATCCCACATTTCATTAGTGCCCTTATCTGTGACCCTGGCACTTACCTGTATGAGATTTTCTCTCCGCTTAGGATCCAGTGATGCTCCTCTCTCTGATGCTGATGACACCAACAGATATATCTGAGGACAGAAAAAAGGATTTATCAATTAAAACTTTGTCTACAATTATTCAGTCACTACAGAAGCATCACCTAGGATAAAGTATGGTGTGGGAGGATAAAGTATGGTGTGGGAGGTGAGAAGGGAACAGACAAAAAACAACCAGCCAAAGAAAGAAAACAGAAAAAGGGAGTTATCACTTAAATCTTTGTCTACAAGCATCCAGTCATTACAGAAGCAACACCCAGGATAATGTATTGTGGGGGCGGGGGTTTGAGATGGGAAAAGAAAGACCATAAGGTTTTTCAAAGATCTGACCTAGTGACCTAGTTTTTGACCTGATGGGACCCATTTTCAAACTAGTCCGAGATATTATCAAACACATATTCTGACCATGTTCCATGAGTGTCAGCCTGAAAATGTAGCCTCTAAAGCCTACACAAGGTAAAAGATGAGGATGGACAACAGATGATGCATGATGGACAGCATGATCACAAAAGCTCACCTTGAGCACTTTGTGCTAAAGTGCTCAGTTGAGCTAAAAATGCAGCAGGAAAGGGACTGAATCACAACACGGTAAGGACTCAATAAAGACAGGGGAACAACGGAACGGCTGTAGTACCAAAGTGGCATGAACCTAATGTGGTCTTCATTGACGAAGTATAAACTTGCTGTGGATGTAATGAATTGCACTGTTCTTTCAAGAAAACATGAAAAATGTACAAGAACACAGAGATCATGGACCTAAATTTATAAAGCTCACGAAGGGGGCAGTGAGAATGAGGTAAAAGTGCAGAGAGTGTGTTGTGATCTGAAAGGTCTTTGAAAGGACAAAACAAGAGGGCCATAATGGCCCTGGACCACTCATCTGAGGCTGTGAACCTTTAAGAACACAACATGCAGTATCATCAATGTTCCTCTGATATGACCTAGTGAGTAAGTTTTTATACAGGGGTGACCCAAAATACTTTACTACATCATCTAGACAAACATTCTACCCAAGTCTGAAGAACATCAGTGTAAAAATGTGGCCGCTACAAATTTGTCCCAGTGGCCTTAGCTTTTGACTCCATGTATCTCAAATAGGAACTTGTCTGAGATATCATTAAATACAATCATGCTGACCAAAATGCCATGAGCATTTGACTGAAAATGTGGCCGCTATGATGGTACACAAGATATTTAAAAGATTTGTCCCTACTTTTTGACCTGATGTAATTAAGTTTGGAACTCCTTTTAGATATCATCAAGACAGACATTCTGACCGACTTTCATGAGCACTAGACTGGAAATGTGACCTCTAGAGTGTAAACAAGGTTTGTCAAAGATTTGTCCCCATGACCTAATTTTTTACCGAATGTAACCATTTTTGGAACTTTGGAACTTGTCCAAGGAATCATCAACACAAAGATTCTGATCGATATTTCAAGAGTATTGGATTAAAAATATGGTCTTTATAATGTATACATGGTTTTTCAATGATTTGTCCCAGTGACCTATTTTTGGACCCAATGTGATTAATTTTCACTCGTCTACAATATCATCACAACAAATATCGAGACCAACTTTTGTGGTCAGGTGACCAACAAAACCCCACAAAGAATGTGGTGGGTGCTTGATCAAGGGCACAAAAAAGCTTAGCTGGGACATGTTAGATGCAATGACATCCTAGCAGGGGCGTAGTAAACATGTAGAACCAACTTGAAAACTGTGTTTTTTCCTATATCCCATTCCGATTTCGCAGCATTTGTCAAGTTTAAAGAACGCAGATGGGTCCTTGTGAACTGTGTCTGAGTGTGACTGGGGCATTACAAACAACTTCAGTCTTAACCAAAGTGAAAGCATTTACAGATGACAAATCAAATGTGGCTTAACCCTTTACCACACAATCCCGACTTTTAACAACCCCAAGGTAGAGGACTTTTGAAAACGTTGTTGGAAAAGGAGAAAATGCTGGTAACCAGCATTTTCTCCTTTTCCAACAATGTTTTCTACCAAATCAAAAGACAGAAGTCATCATTTTTATGCAATTAATTTGTCGTCTGCAAATGCTTTCAATTTGGTCGAGTCCAAAATGTTGTCGTTTTGTAAAGGGTTAAAGGGTGATATCTGTCTAGGTTAGAAAACACTGTGGAAAAAGGAAAGAATGCTGGTTACCAGATTTTCCACAATGTTTTCAAAAGTATCTTTTCCCACAGGATTGTTAAAACTAGGGATTGTGAGGTAAAGGGTTATTTTAACACAGTACAATAAGTGAACAGCTAATAGATTTCCCCTGAAAGTGTGAAGACCCTCATTTTCAAAATGTAACAAACTCACAAGCACTTCAAATTTTCCCATGACCTCAAAATAACAATTAACCCTTTATCATATGTGTGGATTTCAGAAGCATTAAAAAACTTGAGCAAGTGACTCAAGATGTAAAAAAGTGAAAAGAAAGTATGACATATTTTTCAAATTGTATAGAAAACATTGAGGGACAAGGAGCAAATGCTTGTTACAAGCAACTGCTCCTTTTCCCACAATGTTTTTAAAGGTTTTCTATTGTTACGAGCATTAAATGTCCTGTTAGGCTGGTAATGGGACTTGGAAGTTTCTGACAGGGACCATCATTTGTAACAAAATACACAAATTTCTAACATTTCAACTAGGTCTTCTGAAATGTCAGCCAGACATTTTTCCACATAAATAATTGAACAGATTACTTCAGCAATTACACTGTATGTGAGCCAAGCTCTGTGAAAAGGGGGCTTAATGCAGTTTACCTCGTCATTCAGTAGGTTGTTAACAAATTGGATTTTATGGATCCATTATACTGTGATGACTTGCTTGGTATCATGCATCACAAAATATGCATTAACTCTTTACCCAACGACAAAATTTTAGATTGGTCCAAATTGAAAGCATATGCAGATGACAAAGGCGACCCAAATGACGAAATTTATCATTGATAGGTTAGAAAATATTGTGGGAAAAGGAGATAATGTGGGTTTCCCACAATGTTTTCAAAAGATTCCTTTCTCAGGGTCGTTAAAACTCGGGATTGGGTTAAAGGGTTAACTCTTTACCAAACAACAAAATTTTGGACTAGAGCAAATTGAGAGTATTTGCAGACGACACATTACATACAGCTAAAGTTATTATTTCTGTCTTTGATAGGGTAGAAAACATTGTTGGAAAAGGAGAAAATGCTGGTTACCAGCATTTTCTCCTTTTCCAACAATGTTTTCAAAGGCCTTGCCTTTCAGGGTCATGAAAACTTGGGATTGTGTGGTAAAGGGTTAAATGCCCTTTTGCCAGAGCAGGGCTCACATAAACATTCAAAGGATCACTTGTATAATAACAGCAAGTACATTGTAGCCATATTCATCTACCGGGGTGGGGCAAGTAGATTATGAAACTGATCCCCTCCTTGGGTGGGGCTAACCCTTGTACTGCCCAATCCAGATTTAACTCTTTACCAAATGACAAAATTTTATAGACTTGTCCAAATTGAAAGCCCTTGAAAAATACAAAATAGGTATGACTCAAAAATTGTAATTTGTCTCTAGAAGGATTGTAAACATTGTGGATAAGGGGGAAAATGCTGGTTTCCAGCATTTTCTCCTTTTTCCACAATGTTTTCAAATGCTTTCTTTCTCAGTGACATTATAAGTTGAGGTTGTGTGGTAAAATCTTAATCAGACAGTGTAGATCAAGATAACTTTGTTTGTATGGTGTTTAATCCCTGTTTCAACATTATTCCAGTTACATTGTAGCAGTAAGTGTACCTATCCATGCTCTCCTGGAGTTTCTTTCACCAGTACTGTGCACAACAATCTTTCAAAGCAACTAGCTGCTTTCCCAAATATACAATATCGAACAACTTTTTCTACAATATCGAACAATATTCAGCCATGAGAAAAGAATGAATCCTGTTGCAATGACTATCATCAATTCTTGGGAAGAAGTTGGCTGACCTGGGGGTTGGTACCAGCCACCTCCAGTGTCCCTTTTCACCAAACATTCTTCATTTCATTCTAAGTCTAATTCTAGATTTAGAAAGTAACACAACTTCTAATTGCCTATAACATTTGCTTTAGCCAATCAGAAGTTGTATTACTTTCTAAATCTTGTACCAAACGGTTTGGCCAATCAGAAATTGTGTTACTTTTAAATTTAGAAAGTTCTTTAGAGTAAGGTTAAGTCTGTTCTTAGGAATGGTCAGTGAATACAGACCAAGCTGGTTTCAAGCCCTGTACATTAAAGGCCCAATAGCGGCCAAAAATTCAATGCAGGTGTTCAAAGACATTGGAATTCAAATCATACCATTTAGAAGTATGGAAAAAATTGTGAAGATGACAATGTATTATTGTGCGGTCGGTCCAAATGTTTGTCACTGGCAGAAAATGAATTTTAAAATTAGGCAAAAAGTAAACAAAAGATAGAGCGACCTGGCAACTTTCAACCTAGTTTTGAAATTAATTTCTCTGCAAGCAACTAACACTTGGGCCAAATGTACAATAACAGATTGTCATCTTTACAATAACTTCCATACTTTTAAATGGTATGATTTGGATTTAAATGGATTTTAACACCCACTTTTGTTTACTTTTGGCATCTTTGTTAATTTAACACCTGAACTACCTGGTAAAGTATAAAAGCCTGTGCAATGATAGCTAATGATATGACCAGCCCGCATAGCTCAAGTGGTAGAGTGTAGGACTTGTTAACGTCAAGTTTCAGGTCAGTTGAGGGTGTGGGTTCGATTTCAACAGCTAGCCATCTAAAATTACTAATATTCTTTCAGATGAGACGTTAAACCAAGGTCCCCTGTGACGGTGCTATACACTGAACACATTAAAGAACCAAGCGTAACTTACGAAGGGTTTCATACTGCATCTTCACTATCCCCTGTAACAAAACTAACTGCCTTCAGGGGCTGTCGCCCGTATGGGCAACCAGTGGCGACGATAAATAAAAGTAAATTCAATCAAGCTGATGATCACTTCATTCATAGTTCCACGATCTAACAGGAGCCTGGGGTATCTTGAGACTTACTTCTTTACAAAACAACAAAAATTTACAACTTTTCCAAATTGATTAACTCTTTACCAAACAACAAAATTTTAGACTCGTCCAAATTGAAAGCATTTGCAGACTACAAAATAAATGTGACTCAAAATCTAAAATTTGTTTTTTGAAGGGTAGAAAACACAGTGGGAAAAGGAGAAAATGCTGGTTACTATGTTTTCTATAGCCTTCTTTGTCAGGGTAGTTAAATCTCGGGATTGTGTGGTAAACGGTTAAGCACTTGGGTACAAGAACTAAAATGTGGCTCCACTGATAAGCTTCGTCTTGAAATTAAATATTTGAAAACACTGCAGAAAAAAGGAGAAAAAGCTGGTTACCACAGAGATTTCAAAACCTTTATTTCTCAGGTTCATTCACCCTTCACCACACAATCCCATGTTTTAACAACCATGGGGTGGGACTTTTGAAACATAGTGGGAAAAGAAGAAAATGCCAGTGACCAGCACTTTCTCCTTTTATCAAATGTTTTCTACCCTATGAAAGACAAATTTTATGTTTTGAGTAACATTTAATTTATTGTCTGTAAATACTTTCAATTTGGACAAGGCTAAAATTTTGTGGTCTCGTAAAGAGTGAAATGCAGTTTCAGGGCTAAAAGGGTTAACTCTTTACCATGTGTCAATAATCTAGACTGATCCAAATTGAAAGCATTTGCAGATGACAATTTAAATGTGGCTCAAATGATGGAATTCGTCTTTAATAGGGTAAAAAACACTGTGGGAAAAGGAAACATTGCTGGTTACCAGCATTATATCCATTTTCCACAATGTTTTCAAAAGGCTTCTTTCTCAGAGTCGTTAAAACTCGGGATTTTGTCAAAAAGTGTTAGAGGTGTCTATCTTAGGTACCACGTAAAATGACCTTACCTCCGGACATTTAAAGAGATCATTTTTCTGGGCTCTACTTTCAAACAAGACTTTATTTTTGGTGTCCCTTGTCCACATAACCATGTTTTCTACGAGACAGTCGTGGTCTTCTAAAACACGCTCTGCAGAGAAAAAGGGAAATAACTGTAATTTCAACCCTTAACCCTTTACCACACAGTCCCAAGTTTTAACAACCCTGAGAAAGAGGCCTTTTGAAAAAATGGTGGGAAAGAGAGAAAATGCTGGTGATCAGCATTTTATCCTTTTCTCACAATGTTTCCTACCCCATCAAAGACAGAAATCATCATTTGAGCTACATTTAAATTGTTGTCTGAAACTGCTTTGAATTTGGACCAGTCTAAACTTTTGTTGTTTGGTAAAGAGTTATAAACCAAACAGACATTTTCAGTCAAGAAATAAGACCTGTTTAATTTGTTTACGACATAATCCACAGTTTTAACGACCCTGATAAAGAAAGCTTTTGAAAACATTGTGGGAAAAGGAGAAAATGCGGGTAACCAGCATTTCTCCTTTTCCCACAATGTTTCCTGCCCTTCCAAAGACAACTCCTATCATTTGGACCACGATTAATTAGTTGACTTCAAATGCTTCCGGTTTGGACATGTCCACAATTTTGTCACATGGTAATGGGTTAATGTCAATTTCAAGGTTGCTCAACTGTCCAGAATGTCCAACCAAAGCAGACCGTGTGGATCAAAGATCAGACTGCACAGAATGTACAGTCTGATCTCGATCTATACTGACCACAAAGGCAACGAAAGTTGTGACAGGCACTTAAAGGGTTAATATATGCATATATTAACATGAATAGTATAATAAAAATTCCACAAAAACAAATCTACATATAAATTCATCTCTACACACCAATTATGTTGATAATCTTTACAAGATGTCTTGACATGTTCTCTGCTGTCAAGAATAAGACTACCACTTGGCAGTGCTTTTTCAACTGACCTCCAGATAAAAAGGCGTGATAGTATTCTAAATCCATTTCTCTTCCTAACCTTATGTTGTGTGTACTCATTAGAATTGTCTTGATGAGACAATTCTAACAAGATGTCTGTTTGTAAAACAGTCATGCCCCCCTACTGCCACATTGATACAGGAAGTGGCACAGTTCATAAACTGATATCAAAAGAATTGATTGGGAAATATCGAGCCAACCTTGATAAAATTTGAGCCACATTTGAGCAACTTGAGCCAAGATAAATTATTGCATTCTAAAGTGATGACCTCATTAGTCACAGTTTTGTTTAGCAATAACGGAATCTCTATTTAAAAACCATTGTGGAAAGTCAAGCTTTTGTTCTCAAAACCAATGCTTGTTTTTCTACAATGTTTTCTGAAAGTTCAATGTATAATAGTCTATATTAAATGGAAGCAGTTTGGTGTAATTCAAAACCTGGAAGGAAAAAATCATTTTGGTAAAAGGAGAAAATGTTCAATAAAACAATTTTCCTTTTCTTCAAAATGTTTTCTAAGGCTTTCTACTGCTTTGAAAGCTTTGAACTTAATGGGAAGTCTAAAGGAAAAATAAATAAATCAACACAAAACAAACAAAAATCAAATTCAGTAACTTTTATTACACCCTTTTAATCTCTTTATTTTAACTTTTGGTACTGAAACCAACTCTCAATCCCTGAAAGAAAAATAAGAAATATTTTTAGATCAAGGTGAATGTATACCGACCTTTTGATTTTGCATGTTTTGACACAGAATCTCTCTTAAGAACTGTGCATCCCACAGTGAATGTGTTTGATTTCTGCATTTTGCTACATAAGTTACAGAACACTGCTTTTGAACTTGGCTCATAACGTAGCCATGGATTTGCAATTTTCCAATTTTCTTGAAATTGTCTACATGGAGATTTTGTTTCAAGCTTAGTTTTTTTAGCTGGAGGTGTGTCAAAGAAGTCTAAAGAACGTTTAGAAGCCATAGTGACAACTGATACTTTCCAGTATTTCCCCATGTTTATATACATCATCATAGATAAATTATAAAGTTTGCAATGTTATGTTTTTCACATAAAGTCCATGAAAATCATTAGATAATTGAAGTAAAAATTCCACATACCTTTAATTATCAATCACCAAAAAATATCCACATAATTCGATCCTTTAATTGCCGATAATTTGTTGACAAGTCCATCTTTAATTGGAGATGGGTCAAAGTACCGACGTGCGTCGGCAATAATCAAGTAATTAACATCCTTTAATTGTCTGGTTTATAGCCCACTTCAATTGTTAAACGTGATAATCTGTCAACAGTTCGCATAATTATACACACCGCCGTGTGTATACATACAAGATTGTAAACAGTCGCCGATACACAGACTGGGTTATTGATTTTCTTCTCGGTACGCGCGTTTAACTTCTGCTTTTTCCCAGTCGACTTTGATGCTTACTACGTCCCCTATAATACGCGAATAAAATGTTGGAGCCACAAGTTGAGCCACATATGATGATTTTTGAGACACTTTGATTTTTTTTTAGCAAATGGCTCAAGCGGCGAACAGCAGCGCAGGCCCTGAATCATCTGGCGGTCACTGTGACCTTGACCTTTCACAGATTAACCTTAAAATCGATAGGGATCATTTACACTCCAAGATGAATATCTGTACAGAATTTGAAGGACCTAGGTCAATTCTGTGTCTAGTTATCATCCGGACAAGGTTTGGTCTATATATCATTTTGAAGGCCACTGTGACCTTGACCTTTGATGGATTAATCTCAAAATCCATAGGGCTCATTTACACTCCGAGATGAATATCTGTACAGAATTTGAAGAACCTATGTCAATTCTGTGTCATCATCTGGACAAGGTTTGGTCTATATATCATTAAGTTAAAGGCCACTGTGACCTTGACCTTTGATGGATTAATCTCAAAATCGATAGGGATCATCTACACTCCGAGACAAATGTCTGTGCCAAATTTGACGAACCTAGGTCAATTCTGTATCTAGTTATCATCCGGACAAGGTTTGGTCTATATATCAACATGTTGACGGTCACTGTGACCTTGACATTTGACCGATTAACCTCAAAATCAATAGGGATCATCTACACTCCGAGACAAATGTCTGTGCCAAATTTGACGAACTTAGGTCAATTCTGTGTCTAGTTATCATCCGGACAAGGTTTGGTCTATATATCAACATGTTGATGGTCACTGTGACCTTGACATTTGACTGATTGACCTCAAAATCAGTAGGGATCATCTACACTCCGAGACGCATGTCTGTGCCACATTTGACGAACTTAAGTCAATTCTGTGTCTAGTTATCATCCAGACAAGGTTTGGTCTATATATCAACATGTTGACGGTCACTGTGACCTTGACATTTGACCAATTGACCTCAAAATCAGTAGGGATCATCTACACTCCAAGACGCATGTCTGTGCCAAATTTGACAAACTTAGGTAAATTCTGTGTCTAGTTATCATCCAGACAAGGTAAGGTCTACCGACCAACCGACATGTGCAAAGCAATATACCCCCCTTCAGTGAAGGGGGCATAATGAGTACCCATAACATAGGGTTTAGTGGAAAGTGATTAATATTTTCAATTTTGAAATCAAAATCACTCCCTCTATCTGGAGCTCTGTTTTTCAATGAACATTTTAAGTAAAAAAAAAGGGGCATAACTGTGTCAGAAGTATTTCAGGGGGTACCTGCCCTTCTGATGTGAGTTCCCTATTCAATAGTTAGCAACTAGCCCAAGCTTGAAGTAAATACCTTCAATGATAACAGAGATATGAGAAAATGTCAAAGTTTATGTAGCAAGACAATTCAGATGACAACAAGATTAGTGTGGCTGAATCAAAAATATTTTAGGATCAGCAGCCTTTTTTGTATGGCTTCCCATTTTGATATTTAACAACTGGTACAAGTTTGAGATAAATACTTGCAGTAATGATAGACATATGAGGAAATGTATTGGATATCACACCATGAAGATTGCACAGACACAAAAAGGGCTATTGCAATACCCTGGGTTTTCTTCTAAAACAGCAAAGCTAGTAAAGCAAGGACAGTCTCTTTCTTACATGTCAAAAACAATATTGGTTAGATGATACAGAAGCTCAATAGATAGGTTTTGTGCTTAATCCTTTACTCACTCCCATACATATCTAATCAAGTGAGCCACATGTGATGTGCCTTCTTCAAATGTCTTCAATTTGAAGAAGTATAAAATGTTGTCTGGTAAAGCCTAAAAGGGAGTAGAGTTGAATCATTTTAACCCTTAGAATGCTGAATAAACCAAAGACATTTTCAGTCCAGTAGTAAGAGCCAAAATTTTGCAATTTCAGAGTCAATTTTGTCCAAAAAATGGTCAAACAAAGCTGACAATGTAGATCAATGATCAGACAGCATGTTTTTTGCAGTATGATCTTGATGTACACTGGCTGCAAAGGCAGCTATAGTTGTGAAAGGCTCTCGAAGGATTTAATGCAGCTTATCCACATACCCATAAATAGTTCAGGCATGTGCTCTACAACCGCCAGGTCAGGATTGAGTCGCACATGGTTTTTGTCGGCTAAAATGGAGATGACCTCCAGAATGGTCATCTTCTCGTCCACCATAATACTTTTACTACTTCCGTCTTTCGCAAAAGCCCGCACAAACAACTGCAACGAGAAAGGATATGTTTCAGTGACCTATTCTTAACCCTTTACCCCACAGTGCCAAGTTTTAACCATCCCTGAGAAAGAAGGCTTTTGAAAACATTGTGGAAAAATGAGCATTTTTTTCTTTTCCCACAATGTTCTCTACTCTTTCAGAGGCCAAATCCATCATCTGACACACAATCAATGTGTCATCTGCAAATGCTTTCAATTTGGATAAGTTTAAAATTTTGTATTTTTGTAAAGAGTTAACTCTGTACCTCATGATTGAATTTTAGACTGATTTAAATTGAAAGTTTCTGTAGATGACAAATTAAACAAGAGGACCATGATGGTCCTATATCAGTCACCTGAGCTGAATTTTTATTTCGAGCCTCTTTTGCAGCTGCATGCAGTAAGTTACTCATACCCCTCTGAGATTTGCTTATGTATGAAATAATATATACAGCACATGCACATGGATCTAACACAAACTGAACATCAATATTTGCTTTCCATGCTTTCAGTACATTCCTGTTGTACATGTTTACTCGAATTTCACTTCGTTTTCTCTGAAGAAAAACTTTTGGAGCTGCTAGAGAACTGCCGATACATTTGATATATTCTGTCACATTTGCTACTGACTGTAGGAATTCTTCATAGGTCAAATCATATCCATCTTTTTCATCATTCATTTTCTTCTGTAATTCATTGTACTTCTTTTGATATTTATCTTTATCTTCTTCAAGAGGATCTAACATAACAGTTTTTTGAAGAGGTGGTAATGGGTAACCAAAACGACATAACTTATCTTGCTTTTTGCGACATGTTCTGGAGTGTTTATGAACTTGAAGGTCAGTCAGATGTTTAATTTCATCCTCTGAGTTACTACATTGTAAGAATTTGCCAACATAAGCAGCTATTTCCTCATTTGTGTGTTTGTTGAATTTCGGTGCATTCTCTATCCAAACAAGCATATGGATATGAGGAGAACCTCTTTGCTGAAACTCTACTCTGTAGAAAAAATCTGCCACTTTTCCTAGTGGTTCATGGACACTTTTCAATACAATGTTTATGAACTCCTGCACTCTGTGGTCAAAATACCTAGAGCATGTTACGGGATCTTTCTGTATCAGGCTAATTTTTTGTTCCCAAGCGAGATTTTCTATTTCTTCGTCACTATAACCTGCTTTCTCGTTTAAGGTGGATAACATTTTTAATAAGTCAGGCCATCTTGTATCAGCAGAAGACAGGGACATAAACCATGTTGGGAGACCAAGCTGTCTGATCTGTACATGTTTCAATAGAAAGATTTTTTTTCATGAAGAAAAATATTTAATTGGCTTTTACCTAGGGTAGCATACCGTTAGGTATGAATCTTGCGCACTGGTCATGGGTTGACTAGGCAACTTGAGATGCTCATTATGCATCGTAATTTGATTGGTTAACCAGATGGTGCCTTTCACTTCTTATGCCAAACTGTCACAGTTTGAAAACTTTTTGGAAGTCAGTGAAAAAATTTCTAAAAAATGACAGCTCCAAATTTTCCAGAAAGGATATGTCTCTGTACATGTTTCAATAAATTCGTATAAATAGCAGGAGACCATCTCACTCGATTCACACGATCAAAGGACAGGTTATAAGTAAATTTTATTAAACTAAATTAGTGAATTTTAAGTAACTATGTGATCCAAATAACGGTTCTTCAATGGGTTTTAATAAATGACAAAAAAATGGGCCGTTTTGGTACCGGGCCATTTTCGAACTGGGCTGTTTTGGCCCTAATTCGAGACTATCTATCTTTATCGACTGTAAAGTGCTTCACAGTTCCTATTACAAATAGGGGCTGGTGCCGAGTCCAATTCGACTAGTCCACATTCGGAAACCATGACCCCCGGGGCACGGCCAGTTTTGACCAAAGGTGTATCATATGAACAAACTTGGTAGAAGTCCTCTAGGAGATGCTATATACCACATATCAAAGCTCTAAGCCTTCCAGTTTCAGAGAAGAAGAATTTCAAAGTTTTCCTTCTTTGTTCCCATGTTGAAACTTGTGACCCCCGGGGCAGGGCCAGTTTTGACCCCAAAGGCATCATATGAACAAACTTGGTAGGGGACCACTAGGAAATGCTACATACCAAATATCAAAGCTCTAATCCTTCCAGTTTCAGAGAAGAAGAATTATAAAGTTTTCCTTCTTTGTTCCTATGTTTCGAACTTGTGACCCCCGGGACGGGGCCAGTTTTGACCCCAGGGGCATCATATGGACAAAATTGGTAGAGGTTTACTAGGAGATGCTACATAGCAAATATCAAAGCTCTACACCTTCCAGTTTCAGAGAAGAAGAGTTTTAAAGTTTCCCTTCCTTGTTCCTATGTTTTGAACTTGTGACCCCATGGTCGGGGCCAGTTTTGACCCCAGGGGCATCATACGGACAAACTTGGTAGATGTCTACTAGGAGATGCTACATACCAAATATCAAAGCTCTACGCCTTCTACTTTCAGAGAAGAAGAATTTCAAAGTTTTCCTGCTTTGTTCCTATGTTTCGAACTTGTGACACCCGGGGCGGGGCTAGTTTTGACCCCAGGGACATCATATGAACAAACTTGGTAGAGGTCCACTAGGAGATGCTACATACCAAATATCAAAGCTCTACGCCTTCTAGTTTCAGAGAAGAAGATTTTCAAAGATTTTGCTATTTTTTCCTTTTGGTTGCCATGGCAACCAGAGTTATGGGTGGAATTCAATCTCTTGAACAACTTTGGTAGAGCTTCACCCGAGGAACATCCCTGCCAAGTTTCATCAAGATTGGCCCAGTGGTTTAGGAGAAGAAGATGTTTAAAGAAATTGTGGACGACGGACGACGCACGACAGACATTGGGCAATCACAAAAGCTCACCTTGAGCACTTCGTGCTCAAGTGAGATAAAAAAACTGAAAAAGACTGAAGAAAAAGACTGAAATTTTTATTTTGAATTGTGTGGTAAAGGGTTAAAGATACAACCAGATCCAATCCACAATTAATTAGTGTAACTGATAACAAGAGCTCCCAATGAGGTGCCATTGCTCAGCTACTCTTACTTTTAGAAATGAGTGATGCTCTTGCAAAAGGTGTTTTGATGCATCTCCTTGATGCATTATACCAAGCAAGTCATTATGCAATCATAGATCCCTAAAATCCCTTTTGTCTTACTACTGACTGAATTATGAGGAAGAATGGTCCTTGGACACGCATAAAATTGGCCAACAGCAAAAACGTTTTGACCCAGATTAGCCTGTACCAACTGTGAAGGCTGACCTGGGTAGATGCTTTTTTTGCAGATGCATTAAACCCCCTTTTTACACAGCATTACTCAAGTATACAGGATGTTTTTTCTTTCCATGTGAAAATGCTGGTGACCAGGATTTTTTCCTTTTCCTTTAATATTCTCGTTACTATTTCAAAGACTGATCCCATCATGTGAGCCACATTTATATTGTCATCCACAAATGCTTTCAGTTTGAACAAGTCTAAAATTTTGCCATGTGGTAATAAAAAGTACTGTCTTTTTTCAAAATGTTTTTAAAAGCATTCTTCTTGCAGGTAGTTAAAACTTGGGATTGTGTGGTAAAGAGTTACATCAAACAAGGGACATAACTGTGTCAAAAGTATTTTGAGGGACAGCCCTATTGCTATGGGTTTTCATTACCTTAGTTTACAACAACTAGCCAAAGTTTGAAGTAAACATACTCACTAATGACAGCAGTGTTTACCCTTTACAACACAATCCCGAGTTTCAACGACCCTGAGAAAGCCTTTTGAAAACATTGTGGGAAATGGAGAAAATGCTGGTAACCAGCATTTTCTCCTTTTCCTACAATGTTTTCTACCCTTCCCAAAATGAATTTCAGTTTTTCAGTCGCATTTATTTAGTCGTCTGCAGCTGCTTTCAATTCAGACTAGTCCTAAATTTTGTAATCTGGTAAAGGGTTAAAAAATGTGAAAGTTATCACATGATGATGACAAAATCAGCAGACACAGATGACAAGAGAATTTCGAGACGACTTCCACCTTTTCTTTTAAACAGCAGAGCAAAAATCATACACGGAGCTGGTATCATACATGGTCTGGTCAAATGTTGATATTACAAAGCTGTACAGAGACCATCTATCTAATAGGGCCACAGCAGGACCACTTTCACTTTGAAGTATAGTAATGGCTACACCATTTTATTCCTTTTTTTAGCTCGGCTGCATTTTGAAGAAAAATTCAAGGTATTGTCGTAGCCCAACCGTCGTCTGCATTGTCATTGTCATTGAGCAAAAACTTTGACATTTTATAATACAAATTTTCAGGTCAGTTGAGCAAAAATTGTGGCCTCTTCAGTGCCCACAATACATTTAATTTGACCTAGTGACCTAGTTTATGACCCTATGAGACCCAATTTCTATCTGATCCGAGATATCATCAAGTCAAATATGTAGACCAATTTTCAGGTCAATTTAGCTAGAATTGTGGCCTCTAGAGTGCCCACAAGGTATTTCTTCAATGTGACCCAGTGACATTGTTTATGATCCTATGTGACCCAATTTTGAATTCATCCGAGATATTATCAAGACAAACACGCTGACCAATTTTCAGGTCAATTGAGCAAGAATTGTGGCCACTAGAGCGCCCACAAGATATTTCTTTAAATCTGACCTAGTGACCTAGTTTATGACCCTATGTGACCCAATTTTGAACTCATCCAAGATTTTATCAAGACAAACATGCTGATCAATTTTCAGGTCAACTGAGTAAGAATTGTAGCCTCTAGAGCGCCTACAAGGAATTTCTC
Source organism: Tridacna gigas (assembly GCA_945859785.2). Taxonomy (NCBI): domain Eukaryota; kingdom Metazoa; phylum Mollusca; class Bivalvia; order Cardiida; family Cardiidae; genus Tridacna; species Tridacna gigas. Next base: position 34,402,564 of record OX244039.2, on the reverse strand, counting down.
TAAGTTGACCTAGTGACCTAGTTTATGACCCAAGGTGACCAAAATTCAAACTCATCTGAAATTTCATCAAGAAAAACATTCTGACTACGTTTTAAGTCAATTCAGCAATAAATGTGGCCTTTAAAGTGCCCACAAGGTATTTCTTTAATTTGACCTTGTGACCTAGTTTATGACCCAAGGTATCCCAAATTCGAACTCATCCGAGATTTTATTAAGACAAACATTCTGACCAATTTTCAAGACAGTTGAGCAAGAAATGTGGCCTCTAGACTGCCCACAAGGTATTTCTTTAATTTGACCTAGTGACTTAGATTATGTCCCCAGGTGACCCAATTTTGACCTTATCCTAGATTTTATCAAGACAAACATTCTGACTGATTTTTGGGTCAATTGAGCAATAAACGTGCCCTCTAGTGTGCCCACAAGGTATTACTTTAATTTGACCTAGTGACCAAGTTTATGACCCCAACTCATCCGAGATTTAATTAAGACAAACATTCTTACCAATTTTCAAGTCAATTGAACAAACAATGTGGCCTCTAGAGTGTCCACAAGGTATTTCTTTGATTCTACCTAGTGATTTCAAAGTTTTTCTAAGATTTGACCAAGTGACCTAGTTTATGACCCAGGTGACCCAATTTCAAACTCGTTTGAGATTTAATTAAGACAAACATTCTAACCAATTTTCAAGTCAATTGGGCAAAAAATGTGGCCTCTAGAGTGTCCACAAGGTATTTCTTTAATTTGACCTAGTGACCTAGTTTATGACCCCAGATGACCCAAATTCGAACTCATCCGAGATTTCATCAAGACAAACATTCTAACCAATTTTCAGGTCGATTGAGTAAGAAATTTTGCCTCTAGAATGTCCACAAGGTATTTCTTTAATTTGACCTAGTGGCCTAGTTTATGATTCCAGGTGACCAAATTTCGAACTCATCTGAGTTACCGTAATTACCGTAATTAGTTACCGTATTCTTGGAACAAATAGTTTGTTGCATAAAATGAAATATATCGACTCTGCAGACTGCACTCTTTGTAATAACGAAAAGGAAACAATAGAACATTTATTTTGGAAATGTCCCAAAGTCCACTCAATCATTTCAAACTACTTAAAACATTATGGTACCATTTACTCAGATCTGTGAAAAAAATACTTTTTGGATACACCAAAACTTCTACCTACGCAAAAAACATTCTTCTCATTTTTTAAATTTTTTTTTAAATTGTACATTTTTAAATGTAGGTCTGGAAGACAAACACCCACAGTAGCCGGTGTCAGGAATTTTATATCATACAAGTTTGAAATTTTAAAGAAAACAGCTATGGAAAACAGTAAGATAAAATGTTTTACTAAAGATTGGGAAAACCTGCTTTGTTTTTTGACTGTTTTGCACGAATAATATTCTTTCATTTATTGTAAACCTGGGAAGATTCGTCTCTTTTTTTTCTTTTATACATCTTTTTTTTTCTGTTCGTAGTTACATTTCACATGTTTATATTTAGTTTGTTTTCCCTTGCTTTGTTGTCCTTTACTGCATGTACCATACAACAGAATTGTAAGATGTGGAGAGGGATGGCTCCCCACCCCTCACACACCAATAAACGGGGACAATAAAATCTTAAAAAAAAAATGAGTAAGAAATGTGGCCTCCAGAGTGTCCATAGTGTATTTCTTTAATTTGACACAGTGACCTAGTTTATGACCCCAGGTGACCAAATTTCAGACTCATCCAAGATTTTATCAAGACAAACATTCTGACCAATTTTCAGGTCAATTGAGTAAGAAATGTGGCCTCTAGAGTGTCCACAAGGTATTTCTTTAATTTAGTCTAGTGACCTACCTTATGACCCAAGGTGACCCAATTTCAATCTCATCCGAAATTTAATTAACATTCTGATAAATTTTCAAGTCAATTGAGCAAAAAATGTGGCCTCTAAAGTGCCCACAAGGTATTTCTTTAATTTGACCTAGTGACCTAGTTTATGACCCTTGATCAACAAAATGAGTTTTTATCAAGACAAACATTCTGACCAAGTTTCATGTGTATCGGACCGAAAATGTATCCTCTAGAGAGCACACAATGTTTTTCTACGATTTGACCTGGTGACCTAGTTTTTGAACTGAGGTGACCCAGTTTCAAACGCTTCCAAGATATCATCAAGACAAAGATTCTGACCATGTTTCATTAGTATGGGACTGAAAATGTGGCCTCTGAAGCACACACAAGGTTTTTCTAAGATTTGACCTAGTGACCTAGGTTTTGACCCCACATGACCCAGTTCCAAAGTCATCCGAGATTTTATCAAGACAAAGATATTTCACAAGTATCTGACTGAAAATGTGGCCTCTAGAGTGCACACAAGGTGTTTCTAAGATTCGACCTAGTGACCTAGTTTTTGACCCCACATGACCCAATTTCAAACTTGTCCAAGATTTTACCAAGACAAACATTCTGGCCAAGTTTCACAAGTATCTGACAGAAAATGTGGCCTCTATAGCATACACAAGGTTTTTCTAAGATTTGACCTAGTGACTTAGTTTTTGACCCCACATGACCCAATTTCAAACTTGTCCAAGATTTCATCAAGACAAACATTCTGACCAAGTTTCACAAGTATCTGACTGAAAATGTGGCCTCTAGAGCGCACACAAGGTTTTTCTAAGATTGACCTGGTGACCTAGTTTTTGACCCCACATGACCCAATTTCGAATATGTCCGAGATTTTATCAAGACAAACATTCTGACCAAGTTTCATGAGGATTGGACTGAAAATGTGGCCTATAGAGTGCACACAAGCCTAAAACTTGATGACAAACGACAGACGATGATCGACGGATGACGGACACAGCACGATCACAAAAGCTTCCCTTGAGTACTTCGTACTCAGGTGAGCTAAAAAAGGTTTTACATTATGCATGTAAAAGAATGAGAGTGATTAAATAAACAGGGTCAATTAACCCTTTCCCAAACGACAAATTCTGGACTGGTCCAAATTGAAAGAGCTTGCAGACGACAACTTTAAACTTGATGAAAATGGCAGAAAGCACTCAAAAAGGGTAGAAAACACTGTGGTAAATGGAGAAATTGCTCGTTACGAGCAATTTCTCCTTTTCCCACAGTGTTTTCAAAAGACTTGTACTGCAGGCACGTGAAAACCAGGGCTTGTTTGGGAAAGGGTTAAACAACATGCACTGTGATTTAACAGGTGCCCCTACCGAAGATATGGAACAAAATTAACAAGAGGACCATGATGGCCCTGGATCGCTCACCTGAGTCAATAGGCCAAACATTCCGACCAAATTTCACAAGTATCTGACTGAAAATGTGGCCTCCATGGCATGCAAAAGGTTTTCGAAGATCTGACCTAGTAACCTAGTTTTTGACCCCACATGACCCAATTTCGAACTCGTCCCAGATTTTATCAAGACAAACATTCTGACCACATTTGACAAGTATCTGACCGAAAATGTGGCCTCTAGAGTGTACACAAGGTTTTTCGAAGATTTGACCTAATGACCTAGTTTTTGACCCCACATGACCCACTTTCAGACTCGTCCGAGATTTCATCAAGACAAACATTCTGACCAAGTTTCATGAGGATTGGACTGAAAATGTGGCCTCTAAAGCATACACAAGGTTTTTCGAAGATTTGACCTAGTGACCTAGTTTTTGACCCCATATGACCCATTTTCAATCACGTCCCAGATTTTATCAAGACAAACATTCTCACCAAGTTTCATGAGGATCGGGCTGAAAATGTGGCCTCTAGAGCATACACAAGGTTTTTCTAAAATTTGACCTAGTGACCTAGTTTTTGACCCCATATGACCCAATTTCGAACTCGTCTCAGATTTTATCAAGACAAACATTCTGACCATATTTCACAAGTATCTGATTGAAAATGTGGCCTTTAGAGCATACACAAGGTTTTTCAAAGATCTGACCTAGTGACCTAGTTTTTGACCCCACATTACCCAATTTCAAACTCATCCCAGATTTTATCAAGACAAACATTCTGACCAAATTTCATGAGTATCTGATTGAAAATGTGGCCTCTAGAGCGTACACAAGGTTTTTCAAAGATTTGACCTAGTGACCTAGTTTTTGACCCCACATGACCCAATTTCGAACTCGTCCCAGATTTTATCAAGACAAACATTCTGACAAAGTTTCACGAGTATCTGACTGAAAATGTGGCCTCTAGAGCATACACAAGGTTTTTCGAAGATTTGACCTAGTGACCTAGTTTTTGACCCCACATAACCAAATTTCGAACTTGTCCGAGATTTTATCAAGACAAACATTCTGACCAAGTTTCATGAAGATTGGACTGAAAATGTGGCCTCTAGAGCATACACAAGGTTTTTTCTAAGATTTGACCTAGTGACCTAGTTTTTGACCCCACATGACCCAATTTCGAACTCGTCCAAGATTTTATCAAGACAAACATTCTGACCAAGTTTCATGAGGATCAGACTGAAAATATGGCCTCTAGAGCGTACACAAGGTAAAAAGTTGACGACGGACGACAGACACAGCACGATCACAATAGCTCACCATGAGCACTTCGTGCTCAGGTGAGCTAATGAACAGTACTGTAGAATATAGTATTACTGAGTAGCTTCCCCTTAGTAAAGCGCTTCCATGACAGAGTTTTAGAAAGTGTCTGCACAACGTAAAGTGACAAAAAATAGCTGATTTCAGTAATTTTGGGGGGTTATTTTTATTATTTTGTGACTTTTGCCAGCGTTTTCAATTAATTTTCAAAAAAGGAATGTCTTTTTTGCAACATTTACCTGTTTTTTTCCTCATAATTCGGCAATTTTGAACAATTTCATTGACTTGTCTCCACAAGTGCACGAATGTCCAGTCGTTCTAAAATACGTCGCATGATAAAATTCAAAATTCGCCGAGGGATCGAATAGATGGGAAGGTGTGAATAGATGAGAAACAGGGATGATGAAATAAAATTTGTTTATAACTGTAATCACTGGAAAAAAATCCGACTCCATTTTCGTAGGTGAAATTTCATTCTGACATGCCGCAAAAACAGGGTGTATTACAAGAGATATTTATAGAATTTTTCCAAAGCAGACGACCCCCTGTTTTCATCTCATATTTTTGTAGATCAGATGATAAACTATCATCAAACAAAGTTTCATGAAATTCTGATAGTTATAAAAAAAAAAAAAATGAAACTGTAACGATAGTCTTTAATTGTGAGAATGCCTTAAATTTAAAGTGTATTATGTGGAAAAGATGTGATATTGAGAAGGCATGATGTTGAGAGTGTATGATGCTGAAAACGTGTGATATTATGATTGCATAGCACTTAGAATGTGTGATAATGACAAGATAAAGTATTGAAAATGCATGTCACAGAGAACATGTGATTCAGAAAAGGCATGAGAATGTGTGATATCAAGAATGAATGATTTTGAGAATGTGGGATACTGATCACACAAGATACTTAAGAATATGTGATATTAAGGTGTTGTGTGATATTGCATTAATGCTGGGAATGTGTAGCAGAGAGAATACATGATGTTGAGAATGCAAAATATTGTAAATGTTCAAAACTGAGAATGTGCGATACTGAAACTGCATGATGATATTGAGAATGTATGATATTGATAATTTGTGATGTTGAGAATCTGTGATATTGAGAATGCATAACATTGAGAATGTGTGATACAGAGAATGCATGATGTTGAGAATGTGTAAAGTAGAGAATGCATAATCTTAAGAATGTGTGAAAAAATTAAAATATTTCATATTCAGAAATGATGGAGTTGGGAAGTTGTGATACTGATAATGAATGATCATGAGAGTTTGTGATGTTCAGAACATCTGTTACTGAGATTGCATGCGACAGAGAGCGCATTATATGAAAGCATGATATTAAGAAAACCTGATACTGAAAATATGTGATACAGAGAATGCATATCATACTGACAGTTTGATTTTGTGTAGTATTGCAGGATATCGAGTTTGCCTTAATCTGTGAATGTATGATTCTGAGAATGATTTGATATTAAAACTAGAGGGCCATGATGGCCCTGAAGTCGCTCACCTGAGCCTTTCACCAAACATGACCCATTTCCAATCTCTTCCCAAATAACAAGACAAACATTCTGACAAAGTTTCATGACTATTGGATAGAAAATGTGGCCCCCAGAGGGTAAACAAGATTTTTCAAAGATTTGTCTCCATGACCTTGTTTTTGACCAAACATGAACCATTTTCATACTCATCAAGGAATCATCAACACAAACATTCTGACTAACTTTCATGAGACTTGGACTGAGAATGTGGACTCAACTGTCTATATAAAGTTTTTCAAAGATTGAGCCCAGTGACCTACTTTTTGACTTGACATGACCGATTTTCAAACTAGTTCTGACTATCATCAAGACAAACATTCTAAACAACTTTCATAAAAGTTGGACTAAAAATGTGGCCTCTAAATTGTATACAAGGTTTTTCAAAGATCTGTCTCCAGTCCTTAGTTTTTGACCGACCCAATGTGACCCAATTTCTAAACTCATCCCAGGTATTATCAAGACAAACATTCTGACAAAGTTTCATGAGTACTGGACTGAAATGTAGCGTCTACATTGTACACAAATTGGCGTCTACAGTGTATACAAAGTTTTTCTAAGATTTGACCTAGTGACCTAGTTTTTGACTCGACATGACCCACTTTCGAACTCATCTGAGATTTCATCAAGACAAACATTCTGATCAAGTTTCATGACTATCGGACTAAAAATGTGGCCTCTAGAGCATACACAAGGTAAAGTTGATGATGCACAACAGGCGATGGACACATGTGTGAGCACGATCACAAATGACCACCTTGAGAACTTTGTGCTCAAGTGAGCTAAAGAGCATTAAACTGTACCTTTCTTATTTTTGCCTCTTTGATTTTCTCTAATGCTATCCGTATCTTCTCGGCTTTAATGATTGCTTTTTGTTCTTCCTGCAAATATAAAAGCAAACGTAAATTCCTTCAGATTTCTCTATCTTCCTTCAACTGCCCATATGTTTTTACAAATTTTCAAACACAATGAAATAGGTAAGTACTCAAAACATTACAAATGCAGAATGGCTTATCATTCCACTGCACAGACCAACATTATCTTCAAATCAAAGAAATTACGAAATGAGTTATGCTGTCCAAAGCTTCCAGAAGTGGTTTATATAAAAAAAGAAATATCTTTGAAAAAGATAAACAGTTCAAGATGTACTCAGATAAAGAATATTTAAACTCTTCTGTAGTTAAATATGAAGAAAAATGGTGAAAAAGTGACTTTGCCAGAAATTGCCTCTTTCATTTGTTATATTTTTTTTTTTGCATGTTGTTGAAAAGCAAAATTTTCGGTTAGATATAAGAATAAGAAAACCCTTGTAATACTTTCTCTTACATTTTGAGCGCCAATATTTCCGCATTGTTTCAACATATGTTGTTTATTCTAATTTTGATAATGTTTCACGTATGAATAAAGGTGTATTCAGTCCACACAGTGAAATCTCAGTAAGAAAACAAAATAGATCTGCATGTTTTTTTATTACGACAATGAAATCTTTCAACATCGATAATGTGTCATCATCAAAACACTGGGTTTAGTCACCTCGTCTCAGTGCTTGATGACACCCACCTACTTTACTGGGAGTAATTTAGTAAAAGCCCAGTTTCTTCGCATACATCCCAATGAAACAGATTGTTCTGCTTGGCAGACAAAATTAATCATGTTGCGGCTAAAAGCACAAAATTCAAGACTTAGTTCCATTTTTAATATGACATGAAAACAAAATAAGTGGTTTTACAACCCATTTCTATCAATTGGTAGCCTGCTTTTAGTCTTTGTATTCAGTTTTACACAAGACAAAACAGGTACCAAATTTTGATACAATGAATGAAATAGCAAACTCACCAATACTCATTGTTATCATCTTATTTATGTTACTTAGGTGATGGCTTTTTCAGTGTTTAACATCTGCATTGCCATATACTACAATTTTAGATAGATGAATGCGATCATTATGTGATTGTTTGGTCATGTACATTTTTCTCAAAGATCGGTAAATTTCTTCTCTGACCATGATTTTTTTTGCATAGTCTACATATAATTAGCCAATAACAAAATGAGTGATGATTTATTCCTTCTAGTACTTAAAGTGGGTGACAAGTGAGATCATACAGCTAAGCCGAACAAACACCAAACCAACTAAACCATGCAACATTTTGGGGGGCTAGTGATTTCATTTATCCTACTGACTTTAAAACCCTTTATAATCTCGAGTTTTAACAACCCTGTCAAAGAGGAAATTTGAAAATGCTGAAAAAACTGCATTTTCCCCCCCTTTTTCCACATTGTTTTTTACCCTTCCATTGACAAAATCAGTTTGTGAGTCTCATCTCATTTGTAGTCTGAAAATGCCTTCAATATAAAAATGTCTGAATTTTGTCATCTGGAAAAGATGCAACACCCTCCAAAAGCACATACATTCCAAACAAGAGGGCCATTGGCTTTACAGCACTCACCCGAGTGAAGTCATCTACAGTTGAAAAGCTGAAGAGATCCTGGTTTTAATGGTGTAAAACACATGAGTGCAAGTGACCTACTTTTTGAACCAATGTGACCCAATTTCAAACTTGTCTAAGATATCATTAGGACAAACATTCTGATCAAGTTTCATGAGTATCAGGCTGAAAATGTGGCCTCTACAGTTTTTTCTAAGATCTGGCCCCGTGGCCTACTTTTTGACCTAATGTGACCCAATTTCATCCTTGTCCAAGATATCAAGACAAACTTTCTTACCATGTTTCATGCGTTTCATGTTGAAAATGTGGCCTCTAGAATGTAAACAAGGTTTTTTTTAAATTTTGGTCCAGTGACCAACTTTTTGACTCGACATGACCCAATTTGGATCCTGTCCAAGATATCATTGAGACAACATTCTAAGTTACAAGAGTTTCAGCTTGAAAATGTGGCCTCTACAATGCACACAATTTTTAGCCTGGGCTTGGCTTGCCAAGCCCAAGGCTATAGAAATTGTATACCAAAATTTCAACCCCATCCACATGATCCGAGCAGTTTCGGAAAACCCGAGTAAAAGTGAAAAGTACCGCTTGCAATGCATCTCACTATGCTGAAAGAAACGACCCCCAAAAATGATAAAAATATTTGGGTCTGAACATCAAAGTTAGGTTTAAGTTCACAAAGAACTGTGAGAGATGCGCGACGTTAATCTAACGAAAGTATTTGACTAAGAATTTCAAGCCCTAATGATCTTATTTACAAGTGGAAATTAGTGCGCTGTAACACTGAAGAAACACTGGCAAATCCTTAGATGTAGTTACGAAATCGGCCGAGTAGTGACGAGCGATGTTGCCAAACAATACTCGGAATCTTTCATCTTTCCTATTTTTAGACACAATGTGCATGACAAAACGCAGACGATGAGCTCTTTCCCTAAAACAGCTGAACATTTAAAAAACTCCGCAAGATTTATTTTCGCAAAATTACTGTGCTTTTCGTATCTAAAGGTATAAATGTGGTTTGATTGGCCCAGTATGTATGATGCCTTATTTCTTCTTGTCAGAGTTGCCCCGATATCCTATGACGTCTCGGACCATGACAATTTCGACCCATTTTGGGCATTACAAACTCGTCACACAAAATACGTAATGTTACACAGGGTATAAAACTTTGTAATATGAGCCATGGACAACCAGTTAAGAAGACCTAAATGGCGAGCGTGTTATATCAAAGATCAGACTTCCCATTAAGTGCCATCTGATCTTGATTTTTGATATCCTCCGCTATTTATCGATAATAAATTGCTTGACCTGAGTTTAGCATCAGGTGGTAGGCGTTTTATATCCAAGATCAGATTTATTACTCAGTGCAATCTGATCTTGATCTAAGCTGTCAATACAGGATATTTAACCCTTAGGCTTCTCAGCGCAATTCGATGCTCTTTTACGGATAGTGTAGGTAAAGATCAGACTGCACAGAATGTGCAGTCTGATCTTGGATCTACATTGTCTGATACGATGAGTTATTTTCTACCAACAACAATTTTGCAATTGCCATGTTACAGCAAATATAAGTGGCTTGAAAACTTCATCCATTGTATTGACCAATTTAACCCTTTACCAAACAATCCCAACTTTTAATGACCCTAAGAAAGAAGCCTTTGAAAACAATGTGGGAAAAGGAAAAAAAAAAATGCTGGTAACCAGCATTTCCTCCTTTTCCGATAATGTTCTCTACCCTTCCTGAAAAAGATTTTAATTTTTCAGTCACATTTATTTTGTCGTCTGCAACTGCTTTGAATTTGGACAGGTCTAAAATTTTGTTGTTTGGTAAAGAGTTAAGGGTTATAAGTGATAATAGGTACTGAAAGAGTTAGGTTTTTAACACACTGCTTACGGATCCATATTTTCACTGCCAGGTGTTGCAGACAAATTTGATGTTAATTCATTAACAAAGTTACAGTGTGCAGATGAACCGCTCCTTCCAAAATGATAGGAACATATTTCAAAGCTGATGAATTTTCAAAGGTGTCAGAGTGCAGAGCAATTCAAGACCGGCAATATTAGTACTCATCTATGTAAATCCACAATGTTACTAAGAATAATGTAAGAAAAATATTTTATCGTCCGATCATGCATTTGGTTCCAGGCTAGTTTGTCCAAAAACTAGCTTGGCTGTAGGCATGTTCATCCCTGGGCTTTTTATCCAGGCTTGTATGTCCCACATTATTGCACCCTACTTTATTAAAATGAATTTTAAGTGAAACATGAATTAAAAAATCAAGTAACATCATATATATACAATTAGGAAGATTTTTTTTTTCTTTAACGTCTGTGAATCACTGGTTTTCTTAGAATTTTCACCATCAGCAATGGGGGAACAGTCTCAAATTTGTTGCCATCATTTGCTACTTCTAAATATCAAGATTACCAATCGTCAAAATTCAGAATCAAGGTCATATAAAAGCTCAGTGCTTGAGTGAGAGAGGATTGAATTGTGTCGTAATGACTACCATCAATCATCAAAAAGAAATTGCTGAGCTAAGGATTCAAACCAGTGACCCCCCTGTTCTCAAGTCTGGTACGCTAACGACTGTGCTAATGGGGCTCGACTGCAGTAATTGGTTTTAACTTTTTACCAAATGATAAAATTTTAGACTTAACCAAATTGAAAGCCTTTGCAAATGATGGAATTTGTCCCAGATAGGGTAGAAAGCATTGTGGGAAAAGGGGAAAATGCTAGTATACATAAAAGCAGCAGTATATTGAATCACTTCGAAAATGCAGAAAATGAATTGAACAGGTTAGGAACAGGCCCATTGTTCTTAAATTTTAAAGAATCAAAAAGAATAGAGAGCAAATTGCTTGTTTACAAAAAAGAGAGCCATTTTCTTTTTACCCTAAAAAGGGCCATGTTTTGCCCCAAAAATATTGACCATCAGCAAATCATTTTTATGCACCATGTCTTGGATAAAGTTAAAAGTAAAACTGTAGCAAACACCAGTCATCTGAAGACTACATCTCTGGCCAAATCTTCACCACATTTAGTCCTAGTATTTGTCTTTATAATATTTAATCCTTTACCACACAATTCTAAGTTTTAACAACTGTGATGAAGGAGGGTTTAGAAAATACTGGAGGAGGGGGCTCAGGAGAAATTGCTGGTGACCAGTATTTTCTCCTTTTTCCACATTGTTTTACTACACTTTCCAATGTCAGCATTAGCATCACATTCTATTTGTCGTCTGCAGTAGATTTTAATTTGGACAAGTCTAAAATTTTGTTGTTTGATAAGGAGTTAAGATAATTTTGACAATGGCCACTATGCAAATATGAAAATTGGGTTAGCAAGTTTGTTTCCTAATTACAACGGTCACAAGTTTAAATTTTGGTCAATCTTGGTAAAAATAAATAGGTCACACAAGACAGATTACAATCACTCTTGTTGGGGGTTTTTTTGGCAATAAATTAGAATTATCTGAGATGATTTTGAATGGTTGCTCCCCTGGTCACAACACTGACAACTTGTTTATACTTTTGAGACCATATTTTGATTATATGAACTGAGTTCATATTCACCAACTGTTCTTAAGAACATTCTTTGTCTTATTCTCCAAGATTTTCAAAATTTGAAAGTAAAACACTACTTCTGATTGGCTAAACCAGATGGTTTAGCCAATTAGAAGTGTTACTTTCAAATCTAGAAAATTCAGGAGAATAAGACTGAGAAAGTTCTTAGGAATGGTAAGTAAATAGAGAGATCCTGATCTGTCTATCTGTCTTAATAGTATGCCATGCAAATTTCCATTTGTGTTTAAAGCCAAGCCAAGACAGGTGGTTCAGTCTATTAAATACAAGGCTTGAAAGCCAGGGTTGTTGAGCTCTGCCTATTTCCTTCAGACAATTGATGATAGTCATGGGAAGAGGATGCAACCCCTCTCACTGCTGTATATTTTTTCAACTACGTTTATGTGGTAAAGTAGCCAGTGGCTTGGAAAGTACAAGTTAAACCAATTCTAGGAAGGCATGTATAGGTGTACTGGCTTTTGCAACACAACTGAAATAATGTTGAAAATAGTGTTAAACCATAGAAGTAAGTTTTTGGTCCAAATTTACTGAAAATTATTGGGCCAAAATTTTGTCTAGATAATCTTTTTGACTGTACAATACCGATAGGTCCATTTGTATACATTTCAAAAGCAGTATAAGCATGGAAAATCCTAAAAGGATGTCAACCAGGTTACCTTCCCGCCCAATGTCAATGAAACTTGGTCAAAATGTTAGATTTCACTGTGTTTTAGGGTAGCTTTGGCTTTAAATTGAAATTGGGCAGCATATTTGTAATTTTAGCCCAACATTTCTCTAAAACACAATGAAATCTAACATTGAAATTTGGTAGAATATTTGAGTCCAGACCCAGTAGCTCAGTTGGTAGTGTACAGGACTTGAGAGCAGGGGGTCGCTGGTTTGATCCCTGGCTGGGCCAATTTCTTTCCAAGGATTGATGATAGTCAACGCAACAGGATTCATTCCTCTCTCACCCCTGATCATTGTTTTGACGATGGTTATGTGGGAAAGCAGCAAGTGGCTTGGAAAGAATATTGTGCATAGTACTGGTAAAAGAAACTCAAGGAAAGCATGGATAGGTGCACAGGCTGCCGTGAAATAACTGAAATAATGTTGAAAAGGGTGTTAAACACTATAAATCAATCAATCAATCAGAATATTTTCCATGATAAATATTTCAGACAAGTTTAAAATGAATCATATCGGGTCAAAAAGCAGGTCACTTGGGAAAATCGTAGGAAAACCTTGTTTGCACTCAGCGATAAAATTCAGTCTGATACTCATGAAAATTGGTTGGAATTTTTGTCTTAATGACATCTCGTACAAGTTTGATATTAGGTTGCGTAGTATCAAAAAAGTAGGTCACTTTTATGCATCAGAAAAACGTTGTGTGGACCATATAGGCCACATTTATCAGCAGTAGGCCTATTCCTTTTTGCATGCTGCTCATTTTGATTGGTTGCATGAACCTTTACAAATTTATGTTTTTCCATTCTGTTGTCAACTCTACAGACTGTCAGTGTGAGACAATGTAGAGATATTTTTATTAGTCTGTACAAATGTGATCTAGAAGCCTGTACAGATGTGATAGAAATTTTGAGCTTCTGGGCCTCTTCTTTCTTCTTCTTCACCCCTTCAGATGCCCAGGCTTTCAGTGCCTTTGGCACTTTGATTTTCTAAGATTTGATCCTGTGACCTACTATTTGATCTGACATGACTTAATTTTAAATTTGTCCATGATATCATTAAGACTACTATTCTGACCAAGTTTTATGAGTATCAGACTGAAAATGTGGCAACTAAAGTGCACACAAGGTTTTTCAAAAATTTGGCCAGGGTGACCTACTTTATGACCTGACTTGGCCCATTTCAAACATATCTGAGATATCATCAACACAGACAATCTGACCTAGTTCCATGAGTATCAGGCTAAAAGTATGGACCTCTAGAGTGCACACAGGTTTTTCTAAGACTTAGTCCAGTGACCTACTTTTTGACCCAACATAACCCAATTTCATACTTGTCCGAGATATCAAGAAAAACATTCCAAGTAACTTTCATGAGTTCCATGTTGAAAATGTGGCTTCAAGAGTGCACACAAGGTTTTTCTAGGATTTAGCCCAGTGACCTACTTTTTGATCCGACATGACCCAATTTCAAACTTGTCCAAGATATTATCAAGACAAACATTCTGACCAAGTTTCAAGAGTATCAGGCTGAAAGTGTGGTCTCTAGAGTGCACACAAGGTTTATCTAAGAATTGGCCCTGTGACCTACTTTTTGATCTGAAATGACTTAATTTTAAATTTGTCCATGATATCATTAAGACAGCTATTCTGACCAAGTTTCATGAGTATCTGACTGAAAATGTGGCAACTAGAGGGCACACAAGGTAATTGTTGATGACTGCATGTCAGACGCCCGACAAGCACGATCACAAAAGCTCACCTTGAGCACTTAAAGCTTAGGTGAGCTAAAAATACATATTGACTCTTTACCAAACAACAAAATTTTAGACTCGACCAAATTCAAAGCTTCTGAAGATGACAAAATGAATTCTGTCTTGGATAGGGTAGAACACATCCTGGGAAATGGAGAAAATGCTGTTTACCAGCATTTTCAACCTTTTCCACAATGTTTTCAAATGCCTTCTTCTTCAGGGTCATTAAAATTTGGGATTGTGTGGTAACGGGTTAAAGACCTTCATGAGAAAAGTGTTTATGAATTTTTTGTCTTCTGCAACCTTCTACAAAAGTGTTTATAATGACTTGTCTTCTATAACCCTCCAGAATGCACTAGAAAGATGTGGCAACCATTCAAGAATATTGGAGAAAAAAAATCCAAAATTCACAAAAAAATATAGGAATTCTGCCAGCTCCAGAATAATTTCTGCAGGATTTTCCAGACAGTACCAATTATTTCTTTAAAAAAAATATCATGCCTTATATCACCTTACCCATCCCATTACATCAAATGAAAATTTCATTTTCATTGTTGGCATTTAGATGGAAGGCAAAGTTTCTGGTCATATCAATTCTGGATCAAAAAAGCAACTAAAGACACATTTTGAAAATTTGCAAGAATTACTCTTAAAAAGCAATTTTTTGTTTTCAACCACCATTTATAGCAGACATACCATGTCTATACAAAGGTTTAACCCTTTACCACACATCCAAAGTTTTAACAACCCTGAGAAGCCTTTTGAAAACATTACGGGAAGCAGCATTTCTTCCCTGTCCCAAGTTTTTTTTTCTACCATATCAAAGCCAAATTTCATCTTTTGAGCCTCATTTAAATTGTCATCTTAAATCATGCTTTCATTTGGGACAAGTCTGTATTTTTGTGTTGTAGTAAAGAGTTCACTTTTCAATCCAGTGCTTTTAGGACTCTGAGGAAGAAATTCTGGAAAAAGGAGAAAATGTTTTTAACTATTTACTAGGATTTTCATCTTTTCTCTTAATGTAATCTACTCTTGAAGCAAATCCCATGATATGAGCCAAATGTAACCCTTTATCAGACAATCACATGCTTCAATGATCCAGAGGACGGAAATTTTTTAAAACATTCTGGGAATAGGACAAGATGTAGGGAACAGCACTAATTCTCTTTTCCCTTAAATTGTAATCTACCATATCAAAGGCAACTTGAATAATCTGAGGAACATTTAACCCTTAACCTGCTATATGATTTAAATTAAACTTTCAAGCTATTACAGTAACAAGAGGGACATAATGGCCCCGTATCGCTCCACTAGCAAATAAGTACAAAACATACATACCCAACATTAGAATTCTAGGCCAGAAGGTTTCAAAGAAGAGGACTTAAAAAGTTTTCTCTACAAAAGCCCATGTGAAAGTTGTGACCCTAGGGCAAAGCCATTCTTGACCACAGAGTTATAATTACTTGAATCCAAGTAGACATCCACAAGATAAAGCCACATGGCAAATAATACAGGTCTAAGCCATATGGTTTTAAACAATAAGACTTTCAAAGCTTTCCAATATTAAGCCCCTGTAAAACACGAAGACCCCTCAGGCTGGGCTAATTCAGATCCCAGGGCAAATTTAAAACAAATTCAGAAGTAATAAAAATTTTGATAGCCCTAGGAGCAAGAAGACTTTGAGAATTTTCACTCTATAAGCACATGTTGAATTTGTGACCCATTGGGGAAGGGCCAATTTTGATACTGGGGCTTTAATTTTGAACAATTTTGAAAGAGGTCTGCTAAACGATGACACTCACAAAATATTACAGCTGTATCTCAAGATATGGAACAAGAAGATCTTGAAAATTTTCACGATATAAGCCAGAGGTGGGACCAATTTAGACCCCGGGGCTATAATTTGGACCAATTTAGACCCCAGGGCTATAATTTGAACAATCTTGGTCGATTAGATAAATATACATTCAAAATTTGGTAGCCCTGGGCCTTATGATTTAGAACCAGAAGATTTTTAAACTTTTCATTATATGAGCCCATGTAAAATTGTGAATGCCAGGGCGGGGCCAAATTTGACCCCAGGGCTATAATCTGAACACTCTTGGTAGAGGCTCATTAGATGAAGCCATATTTGGTAGTCCTGGGATTTATGATTTAGAACAAGCAGATTTTTTAAGTTTTCATTATATAAGCCCATGTAAAAATAACCCAAGGGGCTGAGCTAATTTTGACCCCAGGGCTATAATTTGAAAAATCTTAGTAGAGATCCATTAGATGAAGCTACTTGCCAAATTAAGTAGCCCTAGGCCATGTGATTTAGAACCAGAAAATTTTTAAAGTTTTCAAATTATAAGCCAATGTAAAACTTGTGACCCCTGGGCTGGGCCAATTTTGACCCCAGGGCCATCATTCGAAGACACTCGCTAGAAGTCCATTAGATGAAGCTACGTGCCAAATTTGCTAGCCCTAGGCCTTATAGTTTTAGACAAAAAGATTTCCAAATTTTTCACTATATAAGCCCATATAAAACTTGTGACCTGAGGGGCAAGGCCAATTTTGACCCCAGGGCTATAATTTGAAGGAACTTGGTAGAGGTCCATTAGATCAAACTACACGCCAAATTTGGTAGCCCCAGGCCCTATAGTTCTGGACAAGAAGACTTTAAAAGTTTTCACTTTATAAGCCTATGTAAAACTTGTGACCCTGGGGCTGGGCCACTTTTGGCCCCAGGGCTATAGATTGAAGAAACTTGGTAGAGGTCCATTAGATCAAGCTATTTGCCAATTTGGTAGCCCAAGGCATTACGGTTTTGGACAACAATATTATCAATATTCTTTAGTTTTGTTGCCATGGCAACCAGAGATTTAAAAGGAATTAAATTCTTTCATGAAATTCTGAAGAGGACCATGGCAGGATCATTTCTGTGAAGTTTGGTCAAAATTGGATGGGTAGTTTCAGAGAAGAAGTTTGAAATAAAAGTTAATGCATTGACAGACAGATGGACAAACGAACTGACGCACGACCGACACAGGGCCATGACATAAGCTCGCTCGCCTTTGGTCAGTGGAGCTAAAAACATGAATATTGCTATTTCAAAGTTATTTTTTGATGAAAAAAAAAAATCTCCTTATCAGACAGAGTAAGATCCAAGATCAGAATCATCTACACTGTCCGCAAAAGGTCAAGTCGTGCTTAGCAGCCTAAGGGTTAAATTGGTGCCTGCAAATGCTTTGACTTTCATTATGAATAAAATTTTGCCATCAGGTAAAGTGGTTTATTATCTTCCTCCCTTCCATGCCTTTCAAATTAGCACTTCATCCTTTAAACTGATGGTTCTATCATATTTAGTGCACATGTATAACCCTGTTGTAAACTGCAATTCAGTGTCTTGATTGGTTTAAGCAATGCCAGAATGAAGTGAATCACTGATCAAAAAGGAAACATTAAATTTCATCATTTTAACCCATTACCACACATAGACCATTTTTAATGGCCTTGAGGAAGAGGCTTTTGAAAACGTTATAGGAAAAGGAGAGAATGCTGGTAACCAGCATATTCTCCTTTTCCCAAAATGTTTTCTATCCTATCAAGGACAAAGTTTGTCATTTGGGTCACCTTAAATTTGTCATTTGTAAATGCTTTCAATTTGGACCAGTCCATTTGTTTTTCATCTGGTAAAGGGTTAACCCTTGAAAGATACATCTACCAGGGTTGTTCCAAAACTCTCTGACAAATTTTATAAACGGGCCATTTTTAGAGACAGGACATTCTTTTTCACATATATCATCTATGAAGATGTTATTGTACTTTGTATTCAGTCTTTAATAAAATATTCGCTTTATTTTCACTTCAAATCTACAAAATCTAAAGAGAGGTGTCATTTCCCAGCGCACTTCAATTTATCCTTATATGTTTTCGTATGAACTCAAGTCATGCACAGATATTTTTAATATTTGATGTTATTTCTGCTAAATATCACATGGACAAATTTTTCTGATACTTCAACTTCATCTGAGAAACTCTGAATGTGATCACGTAAACAACAGACAGTATACATACAAACAAAAACAATCAACAGAAAACAGGAAATTTAAATCAATGACTTCGGAAGATCGCGTGGCGCAGCAGACAGTTATAAAATTTTGTGCCGATCTCGGAATGACACCCTTCCAGACTATAAAACAAATGTGTTTCACTGAAAACGTTTCTCAGGCACTGGTCTACTGGTCTGTAGACAACGGCATGGCAGCAAACGACGCCAGGAAAAGGAGCAAGCACGAAATAGAAGGCTGATTTCTATCATGAAGAATCATGTAATGTAGTGAGCAAGCACGAAATAGAAGGCTGATTTCTATCATGAAGAATCATGTAAGGTAGTAAAGATGTGCTTTTTCTCAGATCAGAGACTAACAGTCAAAAGAGATATCATCGTCAGCCGCCATTTCAAGGTCTTATAACCACAGAATACTTATGGACAAACTGACCCACACATCTGTGCCAGATGGGTTCTACTTCACTTCTGCTATCTTGTTTGAATTTCATTGAGAATACTTTGAAAAAGGCACACAAACTTTTTTAAATTGACGTCATTATTGACGCTTGATGTGCGTATTTATGCTACAATCTTTGTAGCGTTTCACTATCTTTTGTAAATGAAATGGTCATGGAGTTTTGGGACAACCCTCATATACGCGTTTTTCTGCCACTTTTTAACCCATTTCATCTTTATTTTATGAAACTATAACCATTCTGGTATCTTCATACCAAATGTTGCACTTGACAGTTGCAAGGTGGCACAGATTACCACAGATAGGAAATACTTTTCATTTTTGGAAGCCTTCAGTTAAGGAAATCACTGTTGTCGTTTCTGGTTTTACATGAGAATATTTTCCTTTTAGTTTCTCTATCCCTCACACCATATATATTGTTAATTTATCTGTGTTTTCACAGCTGACTAAATTCTGACCCATTCAACATACTATCAATTTTTAACAGCATTTTTTTCCTCTCTGGCTGTAAGGGTGTACCTTTAACATGTTTACAATCATTCTGTTTTAATTACCCTGATAAAAAGACTTAAAAACATAAACAAGAGGGCCATGATGGCTCTGGGTCACTCACCTTAGTAGAGTGCCTTAAAGGTTTTTCTTTAATTTGACCATGTGACCTAGTTTTTGACCACAGGTGACCCAATTTCAAACTCATATTTCATAAAGGCAAACATTCTGACCAATTTTCAAGTCAACTGAGCAAAAAATGTGGCCTCGAGTGCCCTAAAGATATTTCTTTAATTTGACCTAGTGACCTAGATTATGACCCCAGGTGACTCAAATTTGAACTGGTCTTTGACTATATCAAAAGAAACATTTTAACCAATTTTCAAATCAAATGAACAATAAATGTGGCCTCTAGAGTGCCCACTAGCTATTTCTTTAATTTGACCAAGTGAACTAGTTTATGACTCCAGTTCACCCAAACTCAGACTCATGTGAGATTTTACAAAGACAAATATTCTGACCAATTTTCATGGCAATTAAGCAAATAATGTGGCCTCTAGAGTGCCCACAAGGTATTTCTTTATTTTGACCTAGTGACCTAGCTTATGGTTCCAGGTGACCCAAATCCAAACTCATCTGGTATTTCATCAAGACAAACATTCTGGCCAAATTTCAGGTCATTTGAGCAATAAATGTGGCCTCCAGAGTGCAAACAAGGTATTTCTTTGACCCAGTGAACTAGTTTATGACCCAAGTTGACCCAAATTAATATTATGTGAGACTTTATAAAGACAAACTTTCTAACTAATTTTCAAGGCAATTGAGCAAATAATGTGGCCTCGAGAGTGCCAACAAGGTATTTCTTTAATTTGACCTAGTGACCTAGTTTATGACCCAAGATGACCCAATTTTGAACTCAATGAACTTGTTATGCTTAGATGGGCAAACAAACTTAGAAGAGAATCACTACATACCAAATATCAAAGCTCTATGCATTCCAGTTTTAAAGAAGAATTTTAAAGTTTTCCTTCTTTGTTCCTATGTTCGAACTTGTGACCCCCGGGGCAGGGCCAGTTTTGACCCAGGGGCATCATATGAACAAACTTGGTAGAGGTCCACTAGGAAATGCTACATACCAAATATCAAAGCTCTATACCTTCCCGTTTAAGAGAAAAAGAAATTTAAAGTTTTCCTTCTTTGTTCCTATCTTTGAACTTGTGACCCCCGGGACGGGGCCAGTTTTGACCCAGGGGCATCATATGAACAAACTTGGTAGAGGTCCACTCTGAGATGCAACATACCAAATATCAAAGCTCCACACCTTTCGGTTTCAGAAAAGAAGAATTTTAAAGTTTTCCTTCTTTGTTCCTATGTTCGAACTTGTGACCCCAGGGGCTGGGCCAGTTTTGACCCAAGCAGCATCCTTGGAACAAACTTGGTAGAAGTCCACTAGGAGATGCTACATACCAAATATCAAAGCTCTATGCCTTCCCATTTAAGAGAGAAAAAAAAAGTTTTCCTTCTTTGTTCCTATGTTTGAACTTGTGACCCCCGGGGTGGGACCAATTTTGACCCCAAGGGCATCATATGAACAAACTTAGTAGAGGTCTACTAGGCGATGCTACATACCAAATATCAAAGCTCTACGCCTTCCAGTTTCAGAGAAGATGATTCTTAAAATTTTCCTTCTCTGTTACTATGTTCGAACTTGTGACCCCCGGGGCAGGGCCAACTTTTGCCCCAAGGGCATCAAATGCACAAACTTAGTAGAGATCCACTAGAAGATGCTACATACCAAATATCAAAGCTCCATGCCTTCCTGTTTCAGAGAAGAAGATTTTTAAAGTTTTCCTTCTTTGTTCCTATGTTGGAAATTGTGACCCCCCCCCCCGGGGCGGGGCCAGTTTTGACCCCAGGGGCATCATATGAACAAACCTGGTAGAGGTCCACTAGGCAATGCTACATACCAAATATCAAAGCTCTATGCCTTCCAGTTTCAGAGAAGATGATTTTTAAAGTTTCCCCTCTTTGTTCCTATGTTCGAACTTGTGACCCCCGGGGCAGGGCCAGTTTTGACCCCAAGGGCATCATATGAACAAATTTGGTAGAGATCCACTAGGAGATGCTCCATGCCAAATATCAAAACTCTATGCCTTCTAGTTTTAGAGAAGATGATTCTTAAAGTTTTCCTACTTTGTTCCTATGTTGGAAATTGTGACCCCCAGGGCGGGGCCAGTTTTGACCCCAGGGGCATCATATGAACAAACTTGGTAGAGGTCCACTAGGAGATGCTACATGCAAAATATCAAAGCTCTACGCCTTCAAGTTTCAGAGAAGAAGATTTTTAAAGTTTTCCTTCTTTGTTACTATGCTCAAACTTGTGACCCCCAGGGCGGGGCCAGTTTTGACCCCAGGGGCATCACATGAACAAACCTGGTAGAGGTCCACTAGGCAATGCTACATACCAAATATCAAAGCTCTACGCCTTCCAGTTTCAGAGAAGATGATTTTTAAAGTTTCCCCTCTTTGTTCCTATGTTCGAACTTGTGACCCCCGGGGCAGGGCCAGTTTTGACCCCAAGGGCATCATATGAACTAACTTGGTAGAGGTCCACTAGGAGATGCTCCATGCCAAATATCAAAGCTCTATGCCTTCTAGTTTAAGAGAAGATGATTTTTAAAGTTTTCCTTCTTTGTTCCTATGTTGGAAATTGTGACCCCCCGGGGCGGGGCCAGTTTTCACTCCAGGGGCATCATATGAACAAACTTGGTAGAGGTCCACTAGGAGATGCTGCATGCCAAATATCAAAGCTCTATGCCTTCAAGTTTTAGAGAAGAAGATTTTTAAAGTTTTCCTTCTTTATGACTATGCTCAAACTTGTGACCCCCGGGGCGGGGCCAGTTTTGACCCCAGGGGCATCAAATGAACAAACTTGGTAGAGGTCCACTAGGAGATGCTACATACCAAATATCAAAGCTTTGCGCCTTCTAGTTTCAGAGAAGAAGATTTTCAAAGATTTTGCTTTTTTTTCCTTTTTGTTGCCATGGCAACCAGAGTTGTGGGTGGAATTCAATTCTTTGAACAATTTTGGTAGAGCTTCACCCAAGGAACATCCCTGCCAAGTTTCATCAAGATTGGCCCAGTGGTTTAGGAGAAGAAGATGTTTAAAGAAATTGTTCACGGACGCCGGACGCCGGACATAGGGCGATCACAATAGCTCACCTTTAGCATGTTGTGCTAAGGTGAGCTAAAAAAGGAGAAAGTAATGATAACCACGATTTTTCCATTGCCAACAATGTTTTCTACTCTTTCACAACCATATCCTATTATTTCAGTCACCCTTGATTTGTTGTCTGCAAATGCTTTCAATTTCATCATTTCATTGTTTGGTCAGTAGTTTTTTTATTTCTCTGTTGCAATGTTTTCAAAACTCTTTTAATGTATCATAATGCATTTACTATCTTAAGGAAACAGCCTTGGAAAAACACTGTTAGAATAGGAGTAAATGCTAATGCCAAGCATTTTCTGCGTTTCCATCAGTGTTTTCTACCTTTTAAAACTCAAATCCATGAATCTGAGCCAGAATCACAGTCATTTACAAATGCTTTCTGTACGGACAAGTCTAAAATTTTGAGGCTCTAGTACCTTTCTCAAGCAGCTTACTGGAGGAATAAAGTAACCAGAGTGATCAAACTCAAATCAGTCACAATACAACCACCTATACAGGCTGAAGCCTCTGATGGCTGAAAGAAGGTTAATGGAACTACGAGTATACTCGTTTTTAGCCAGTTTTAACCCATTTCATCTTTATTTTATGAAACTGTAATCATTCTTGTATCTTCATGCCAAATGTTGCCCCTGATGGCTGCAAGGTCGCACAGGTTTCAAAGGATAGAAAATGCATTACATTTTTTGGAGGCCTTCAAAGAAATCACTGTTGTCGTTTCTGGTTTTAAATGAGTACAAATCCCTTGAGTTTCTCTACCCCTTACACCAATATACTGGTAATTTATCTATGTTTTAACAACTGAACAAATTCTGAGCCATTCTACACACTTTCAAGCTTTAACACCGCCTTTTCTCTCTGGCTGTAAGGATATATCTTTAAACCAGCTGGAAGTTGAGTTCAGTATTCT
Organism: Tridacna gigas; assembly: GCA_945859785.2. Taxonomy (NCBI): domain Eukaryota; kingdom Metazoa; phylum Mollusca; class Bivalvia; order Cardiida; family Cardiidae; genus Tridacna; species Tridacna gigas. The sequence goes on along the minus strand of OX244039.2, from coordinate 34,378,874 downwards.
AGGGCTATCAAGTACTGCAAAAAGCTTGTGTCTTTCCACAAGAACTGTGCATTATTCATTATTTTTAACAACAGCAGTCAAATGCAACTACCAAGAACAGAATTATTTTGTGAACACTGATGCATATGTTAATCCTAAACTCTTTACCACACAATCCCGACTTTTAACCACCCTGAAAAAGAAGGCTTTTGAAAACATTGTGGGAAAAGGAGGAAATGCTGGTAACCAGCATTTTCTCCTTTTCCCACAATGTTTTCTGCCCTATCAAAGATAGAAATCATAATTTTAGTAACATTTAATTTGTCATCTGCAAATGCTTTCAATTTGGTCTTGTCCAAAATTTTGTCGTTTGGTTAAGAGTTAACTTTTTTCCAAACACATTTTTATACCCATCCAAATTGAAAGCATTGCAAACGACAAATCAAATGTGACTCAAATGATGAAATTGTCTCTGAACGGATAGAAAACATTGTGGAAAAAGGAGAAAGTCCTGGCAACCAGCACTGTCTTCTTTTCCCATGATCTTTTCAGAAGCCCTCATCATTAGTAGTGTTAAAACTAAGGATTATTTTTGTGAAGGTAGTAGGATATTGAAAAGCAGGCTGACATTGGATGAAACTTTTTGCTTTTGGTAAATTTTCTGCATGTCCAAGGACCATTCTACCTCAGGATTCCATCAGTAGTTAGACAAAATGGATTTTATGGATCCATAATTCATGTAATGAACTGTTTGGTACAATGAGTTATGGAGATGCACTAAAACCCTGGCTTTTGCCAGAGCATAACTCAAATATTTTTGTTTTTTCACTTCTCTTTTTTTTCTAAGGATGGTTTTGCGCTTTGCCTTTTTTCTAAGGATGGTTTTGAGCTTTGCCTTGCTTATAACAGTGATAAAACATTTTGTGGCAACTGATGTGATAATGAAAATCTGAATGGGAGTCTTTAACCCATTACCCAAATTTTAAAGACCCTGAGATTCAGAGGCTTTCAGAAAACATTGTGGGAAAGGATAACCAGCATTTTCTCCCTTTCCCGCAATGTTTTCTGTCCTTACAGACAAATCTCACAACATGAGCCATATCTAAATTTGTCGTCTGCAAATGCTTCCAATTTGGACAAGTGTAAAATTTTGTCATGGGGTAAAGGGTTAAAATGTCAATTTTGTACAGAAATAAACTGAATAGCCACAAAAGACAAAACCATGAAATCTTTGTCGTTTAACTCTTTACCACACAATCCCGAATTTTAACGACCCTAAGGAAGAAGCCTTTTGAAAACATTGTGGGAAAAGGAGAAAATGCTGGTAACCAGCATTTTCTCCTTTTCCCCCAATGTTTTGTAACCTATCAAAGACAAATTCCACCACTAGAGCCACATTTAAACGGTCGTCTGCAAATGCTTTCAATTTGGACAAATCAACATTTTTCTTGTTTGGTAGAGAGTGAAGCAAATTTTATTTCTATCTCTAAAACTGAAAGAGAACCTCTTCAAAAAGTCAAAGATCTTGTTGTATAAGTGCATATCGCTGTGGAAACTTAATGGATTTTTTCTGTCACCATTTACACATAACATGCAGTCTGAGCACAGATCTATAACATCCGCTGCCAGCTGGGTAGCTCAGTGGTTGTTAGGGTATCTGACTCGTCATCTGATGGTTGCGGGTTCCATACCCAGATGCGGCAAACTTTCTTTCAGGCAATTTTTCACCTCTCACCTCTGATGCATGTGAGAAAAGTAGCTAGCTGCATGGAAAGAAAGTTGTGTCAGTGTTATGGTGTGAGAAAGCCAGGAAACACATGCATAGGTGCACTGACCTCCGTGATGTAACCTATGCTGTTAAAATGGCATTAAACTCCATTACAAACCAAACTAACATCTACTTGTTTAGTCAAGCAGTGTTTGATAGAAAATCTTTCAGTTTGTATGTACATGTATTTAATCATCAAACTTGTACAAAGCTAGCTTGAGCTTAACTCTTTTACTGCCAATGTCACCTTGGAAAGCTTTAGCAGATAGCGTAGATAAAGGTCAGACTGCACAAAACGTGCACCGTCCACTACCTGATGCTAACCTGTGACCAAAATTAGCATCAAATGCAAAGAAAATCTATTTTTAGGCTTAAATAAACATCGAATCAATTAAGTTGTTGCAGCAAAAGAGTTAAACAATTGGCACTGTACGAGTTAATGCTTTATCACACAATTCCAAGTTTTAATGGCCCTGAAAAAAAAAAAGCTTTTTAAAAACATTTTTGTCTGACCTTTCAAAGACAGGTCAGTTGAGTAAGAAATGTGGCCTCTAGAGCGTCCACAAGGTATCTCTTTGATTTGACCTGTTTATGACCCCAGGTGACCCAATTTCAAACTCATCCGAGATTTCATCAAGACAAACATTCTGACCAATTTTTAAGTCAATTGAGCAAAAACTGTGGCCTCTAGAGTGCCCTAAAGGTATTTCTTAAATTTGACCTAGTGACCCAGTTTATAACCCCAGGTGACCCAATTTCAAATTCATATGCGATTTCATCAAGACAAACATTCCGACCAATTTTCAGGTCAACTGAGTAAGAAATGTGACCTCTAGAGTGCCCACAAGGTATTTCTTTAATATGACCTAGTAACCTAGTTTACAACCCCAGGTGACCCAAATTCGAACTCATTTGAGATTTTATCAAGACAGACATTCTGACCAATTTTCAGGTCAATTGAAAAAGAAATGTGGCCTCTAGAGTGTCCACAAGTTATTTCTTTAATTTGACTTAGTGACCTAGTTTATGACCCCAGGTGGCCCAATTTCAAAACCATCCGAGATTTCATCAAGACAAACATTCTGACCAATTTTCAGGTCAATTGAGTAAGAATTTAGCCTCTAGCTTGTCCACAAGGTATTTCTTTAATTTGACCTAGTGACCTAGTTTATGACCCCAGGTGACCCAAATTCGAACTCATTTGAGATTTCATCAAGACAAAGATTCTGACCAATTTTCAGGTCAATTGAAAAAGAAATATGACCTCTACAGTGTCCACAAGATATTTCTTTAATTTGACCTACTGACCTAGTTTATGACCCCCAGGTCACCCAATTTCAAACTCATCCGAGATTTCATCAAGACAAACATTCTGACCAATTTTCAGGTCAATTGAGTAAGAATTTAGCCTCTAGCGTGTCCACAAGGTATTTCTTTAATTTGTTCTAATGACCTCGTTTATGACCCCAGGTGACCCAAATTCTTACTTATCCGAGATTTCATCAAGACAAACATTCTGACCAATTTTCAGGTCAATTGAGTAAGGAATGTGGCCTCTAAAGTGACCACAAGGTAAATGTTGATGACAGACGACGGAAATCAGACAACCACAAAAGCTCACCTTGAGCACGTTGTGCTCAGGTGAGCTAAAAAATTACATGTCCGGTAAAAGAGTTGGACCATATAACAAGAGGGCCATTGGCCCTAAAGCGCTCACCTGAGTAGTCATCTAGGATTAATAAAGTTGGAGAGATCCTGGTTGTAATGATTTAAAACCAATAAGTGTTCGTGACCTACTTTTCAACCTACTTGACCTATTTTTGAACTTGTAAGATATCATCAAGACAAACATTCTGATAATATTTCATGAGTATTGAACAGAAAATTGCACACAAGATTTTCCTAAGACTTGACCTAGTGACCTACTTTTTGACCTGGCATGATCCAATTTTGAACTTGTCTTATAATATCATCAAGACAAACATTCTGACTAATTTTCATTAGAACTTGTATGAAAATGTGGCCTCTAGAGTACTCACAAGTTTTTTCTAAGATTTGTTCCAATGACCTACTTTTTGACCCGACATGCCCCAATGTTACAGCTGTGCTAGACTTGATCAAGACAAACATTCTGACCAAGTTTCATGGGTATTGGGATGAAATTCTTGCCTCTAGGGTGCACACAATCTTTTTCTAAAATTTGGCAGAGCTACTTTTTGACCAGACATGACCCAGTTCCAAACATTTTGACTAAGTTTTATGAATTTCTGGCTGAAAATGTGACCTCTGCAGTGCATACAAAGTATTTCTAAGATTTGTCCCAGTGACCTACTTTTCAACCCAACATAACCCAGTTTCAAACTTGTCCGAGAGACATCATCAAGACAAGTATTCTGTCCAAGTTTGTAAGTATTAGACTAAAAATGTGGGCCTCTAGACTGCACACAATGTTTTTCTAAAATTTGATCTGGTGACCGACTTTTTGGCCCAGCATGACCCAATTTCGAGTTTGTCAAAGATTTCATCAAGACAAACATTCTGACTAAGTTTCATAAGTGACTAAAAATGTGGCCTCTAGAGTGCACACAAGGTTTTGCTAAAGTATGACCTGGTGACCTACTTTTTGACCTAAAATGACTAAACTTCGAACTTGTCCAAGATATTATCAAGATAAACATTCTGACCAAGTTTCATAAGTATTTGACTGAAAAAGTGGCCTCTAGAGTGCACACAAGGTAATTGTTGACGCCTTGACGACGCATGACGGACACAGCATGATCACAAAAGCTCACCTTGAGCACTTCGTGCTCAGGTGAGCTAAAATTCAGCAAAACTAACATTCTGTTTGCCTGAAGAAATCATTTCTTCATGTAAAGCTAAAACGAAATGCCTTTATAGTTAAACAAGAGGGCCACGATGGCCTGGGATCGCTCACCTGAGTCAATAGGCAAAATTTCACCACAGGGTCATAATGAACCAATTTAAAACTCATCCGAGATATTATTAATTCTGACCAATTGTCAGGTCAGTTGAGCTGAAAACCTGGCCTTTGGAGTGTCCACAAGGTATATCTTCAATTTGACCTAGTGACCTAGTTTATGACCCTATGTAACCATATTTCAAACTCATCCAAGATATCAAGACAAACTTGTTAACCATGGTTCAGGTGAACTGGGCAAGAATTGCCACCTCTAGAGTGCCCACAAGGTATTTCTGTAACTTGACCTTGTGACCTAGATTATGACCCTATGTGACCCAATTTCAAACCCATTCAAGATATCATCAAGTCAAACATGCGGAAAATTCTGAGCAAAAAATGTGGCCTCTAGACTGCACACAATACATTTCTTTAATTTGACCTAGTGACCTAGTTTATGACCCTATGAGACACAATTTCTGATTGATCCGAGATATCATCAAGTCAGATATGTAAAACAATTTTCAGGTCAATTTAGCTAGAATTGTGGCCTCTCGAGTGCCCACAAGGTATTTCTTCACAGTGACCCAGTGACCTTGTTTATGATCCTATGTGACCCAATTTTGAACTCATGCAAGATATCATCAAGACAAAAACGCTGACCAATTTTCAGGTCAATTGAGCAAGAATTGTGGCCGCTAGAGCGCCCACAAGATATTTCTTCAAATTTGACCTAGTGACCTAGTTTATGACCTTATGTGACCCAATTTTGAACTCACCCAAGATTTTATCAAGACAAAGATGTTGATCAATTTTCAGGTCAACTGAGTAAGAATTATAGCCTCTAGAGCGCCCATAAGGAATTTTTGTAAGTTGATCTAGTGAGACCTAGTTTATGACCCTAGGTGACCCAAATTTAAACTCATCCGAAATTTTAATCAAGACAAACATTCTGACCAATTTTCAGGTCAATTGAGTAAGAAATGTGGCCTCTAGAGTGTCCACAAGGTAAATATTGATGATGGACGACAGACCACGCACAATAGACGACGGACATCAGACAACCACAAAAGCTCACCTTGAGCATGTTGTGCTCAGGTGAGCTTAAAAAGACTGTGTTATACAAGTGAAGTTTTAAACATTAATATTGCTGAGGAAAGATTTACAAGCGCATATTGCTGAGAAAAAAGTTATGTTCAAGAGGAAATTGCTGAGAAAAAATGTGGATTTTTCTTTTACATTTTACTCTACGATATTACTGCAATGATAATAAAGATGTACCTGTCAGACTACTAGAAACAGCCTGACAGCAGTGTTTCATTTCTCCATTTGTCACAATGTTTTCTTGTTACATCCTACTTATATTTACCTGAATGAGAGGAATTCTAGCAGTACTTTCTACATTAACTTTTCACCAAATGACAAAATTTTTAGACTCATCCAAATTGAAAGCATTTGCAGACAACAAATTAAAAGTGACCTCACTGGTAGGAATTTGTCTTTAATCCCTTAACCACACATTGAATTTTTGGACTAGTCCAAGTTGAAAGCATTTCTAAACAAAATATTAAAGGTGGCTTAAATGACAAAATTTGTCTTTGATATGGTGGAAAACATTGTAGGAAAACGAGAAAATGCCTGTTACCAGCATTTTCTCCTTTTCCCACAATGTTTTAAACAGGCTTCTTCCTCAGGGTCATTAAAAATCGGGCTTGTGCGGTAAAGGGTTAAGCATTATGCAGGAAAAGAATAAAATGCTGGTTACCAGCATCTTCTCCTTTTTCCACAATGTTTTTAAAAGTCTTATTTCTCAGGGTTGTTTAAAGTTGGGATTTTGTGGTAAAGCGTTAACCTTTCACCAAAAAAAACAATTTAAGACTTGTCCATTTTGAAAGCATTTTCAGACGTCAAATTAGATTTCTTTAAATCTATAGAACTTGTCCTTGAAAAGAAATTGTGGACAAAAGGAGAAAACTAGCATTTTCTCCATTTTCCACAATTTTTTTAAAAGTCTTATTCCTCTGAGTTGTGAAAGCTTCAGACTGTTATTAAACAGTTAATTCATTACCCTACAAATGTGACCTTCGCCCCTCTGCAGAATTTTGAACTTGAAAAAATTGTGGGAGCAATGTATGTTCTGTTTTTTGCACAATCCATTTGAAATGGTCATCATTACAGTCATTTTCTTTTTCTCCTTTCACCTACCCATTTCTCTACCAATTCCAAGTTGACACTGGCCCGCCCAGGTAGCTCAGTGGTTAGCGTATCTGACTCATGACCTGGTGGTTGCGAGTTCAATCCCTGGTTGAGGCAAACTTTCCGTCCGGCGATTTTTTGCCTCTCACCTCTGATGCATGTGAGAAAAGTAGTCAGTGGCTTTGGAAAGAAAGTTGTGTCAGTACTGGTGTGAGAAAGCCAGGAAACACATGGGTGCATCACTGACTGCCATGATATGACCTGAGCTGTTAAAATGGCATTAAACTCCAATACAAACCAAACCAAACCAAGTTGACAGATCTGATGACATGGGGGTGGCGCAGAACTTCAATAGACCCACCTCTCCTATAATTACTATTGGTTCTGCTTGGCTCATGCAGTGATGAAGATTTTGTGGTAGAATGCGAGATGTTATGTTTGGGTCACTGGTTTTTTTGTGGGAGTGTCCTTGGGCAAGACACTTTGGAACCCTAGCCTAGTACTAATGAAACCCAGGACACACATTGGTAAGTATGCTGCCACAATATGACTAAAACAATGTAAAAAGCATGTCAAACACCATTAAATTAAATTCTTATAACTCTTAACCCATCTGATACAAAAATGTTTCTTTGGTCCTTTTGTGATAATTTTGGTTGGTTGGTTGGTTGGTTGGTTGTTGAATGTTGTTTAAGCTGCTTTCAACATTATTTCAGTCATATCACTGCCACAGCTAACTTAGATTCATGCAAGTCCTGAGTCTCACCAATATTAGGCCGGGGTTCTGGAGTGTTTTGCTCAAGGACAATCCTAAACAAGACCAAGTGCTACGTGTGATAATTTTGGTCCATCAAAATATAACATGTACTGCACTGGCTTCAGATATAAACCCACAAAAAGAAAAATAGTACAAATTACACAAAAGACAAAATCTGAAGGAAAGTAAAATACTGGTTTTCTACAATACAAAAAACAGAGTGAAAAAAGGAGCAACTGCTTGTAAAAAGCAATTGCTCCTTTTTTCACAGTGTTTTCCAAAGCTGTTAACTACACAGGCATAAAACAATCTATACTGTTCACTGCATAAAACAATCTATACTGTTCACTAACACTATTTTGGGTGGAAAAAAAATAGCAAAGCATGGTTAACTGGAATCTACACTTCAAAGGATCAGAGACTGAATGATGCTGCAGAAATTACTATGAGCCATGTTCTGGTAAATGACATAATTTTAGACTTGTTAAAACTGGAAGCAAATGGTACATCTAATGTTAGTCAAATTATGTGATTTTTTCTTCTTTCAAAAGGGTAGAAAACATTGTAGGAAAAGGAGAAAATGCATTTTCTCCGGTTTTTTTTTTTCAATGTTTTAAAGAGTTCTTTTCCTCATGGTTGTTTAAACACTGGATAGGCTGTTAAAAAATAGATTCACGTCAATGCAGTTTATAGCTTTTGAGAACATTGTGACAAATGGACAAATTGGTACAAATTTCTCTAACTGTTACATTCTTATGACTTGTTCATGTGACACGTTCATTTTCTTTAACTCTCTTCTCCAGGTGAGCTGACTTTTTGTCAATCTTCAACAGTTTGGTATGAAGAAAAGAATCTTTTTTAAAAGTGGGGGGGGGGGGTTAGCCAATCAGATGTTTTGTTACTTTCAAATTCAGAAAATCTTGAACAGTAAGATAAACCCTTAAAGTGCCTTTCACGACTATAGTTGGCTTTGCGGCCAGTGTAGATCGAGATCAGACTGCACAAAAGCGGCAGTCTGATCTTTGATCTACACTGTCAGTTTTGCTTAGACACTAGACATAAAAAGTGACCACAAAATTGTAATTATCTTGGTTTTATTTTAGACTGAAAATGTCCACTGGGTTTATTCGGCGCTTTAAGGGTTAAGAATATTCTTAGGAAAGTGGTTGGTGAATATGGACCCTGATGTAGTTGCAGCATGTCTGCTTGTTTAACCCTTTACCAGATGACAAAATGTTAGCCTTGCCCAAATTGAAAGCATTTGCAGAAGACAATTTCAGTGTGACTCAAATGGTGCAATTCTTCTTTGATAGGGTAGAAAACATTGTGGGAAAAGGAGAAAATGCTGATTACCAGCATTTTCTCCTTTTTCCACAATGTTTTCAAAAGGCTTCTTTCCTCAGGGTCATTAAAAGTCGGGATTGTGTGGTAAAGGGTTAAAACATGTATCTTTCAGCAGCAATCAATTAATTTTGTATATGGTAATAGCCACCTGTTTCCCAGCATTTAAAAGTTCTGAGGGCTAGAGCTCTTACCACTTACCAGTCCTATGCAACTGGCAAATGAGCTTAAGTTCTCTGATAGGTAGAAAATAGTGTACAAAAAGTGTAAATTGCTGGTAACCAGCATTTTCTATTTTTCCCACAATGTTTTCTACTGTTCCCAAAACAAATTTCAATTTTTAAGTCACATTTACTTTGTTGTCTCCAAAAGCTTTCAATTTGGACGGGTATAAAATTTTGTCGTTTTGTAAAGGGCTATTAGGCAGGTCCAGCATTTTTCAGGTCAAACCTTTACCAAACAAACCCAAGTTTTTACAAACCTGAGGACTGTTTAGTCTGTATTAGAGTTTAACACTGTCTTAACAGCTTAGGTTATACCACATGACCAGTCCACCTACGCATGTGTTTCCTTTGCTTTCTCACACCAGTATAACACTAGTTATCTTTCTAAGCCACTTACCACTTTTTACATGCATCAGAAGTGAGAGGGGCAAAGTCCCTGAAAAGAAAGTTTGCCACAACCAGGTACCGACCCTGCAATCACCAGGTCATGAGTCAGATACGCTAACCACTGAGCTACCCCAGCCGAGCTAACAAGCAAACCTGAGGAAGAACACTTTGGGAAGGAAGAGAAAATGCTGGTAACAGCATTTTCTCCTTTTCCCACAATGTTTTTTAACTTACTTAAGACAAATCCCATCTTTAGAGCATTATAAAATTGGTTATCTGCAAAATTTTATGCTTTTGATATGGGCCAGTCCTAAATTGTGTCCATTTAAATTAGTTAAATGGAGCTACAAAAATGGAACAAACCTATGTTTTCTGTACAGATAATTAACAAGGAGAACACTTGCCTTGAATCTATATTGAAGAGAGCTGTTCTCATGTTGTTGTCTTTATTACATAAACTAATGAGCTAATTAATTCCCCCAGACTGGTTTTATGTTTTTATCTGGAACCTGAGTCTCTGGCAGACTGTGTTGTAACTTTGCCTTTATTCAGACAACCCTTCACCAAAATGCCCTGTGTTTTAACAACCCCGAGGAAAACGAGTTTTTGAAAACATTGTGGGAAAAGGAGAAAATGCTGGTTACCAGTATTTTCTCTTTTTCCCACAGTGACTTCTACTCATTTTGAAACAACTCAGAATTTGATTAACTGTCTGCAAAACCTTTTAATATGGACAAGTTTAAAACTTTGCTCTTTTACATAAAGGTAATCTTTCACTCATATGTGCAAGCCTATTTAGAACAAAAAAAAATCATTCCAAATCAGAACAAGAGCGGCAAATTGTCCCAAGATACGCCCGTCCCACCGCCAGTTGTTGAGGGGGATAATAATCATAAAGGGCAGGTAGAGGAAAATAGTAGTGCAGCAGAAATCATGTAAGTGATATAAATAGGCATGAATGTCTCCGGCCAGAGCATAACTTTGTCATCTCCAGTCTGACCATCTTCAAATTTGGAATGCATGATTGTTGAAAAATAACGGAGTACAGTGCACAAGAACCATAACTCTTCCTAGCACGAATTTTGAGTCATTTCCCCTTTGAAAATTTTGGAATGATATTTGACAAGGCAGTGCGAATCATACAACAAATCACCGAATGTAAATGTGTTTGATATAATAAAATAGTTGTGGCTAGCGCCTTGACCAATATTACACTATTTGGTGAATATATCATCATTTCCAATGGAAGTGATGTCCATAACTGTATAATATCATGTAAACATTTTAAATTGTTTCCATATTTCTACATATTAACTTCCATTTACATAAATATAAGCTGTCATCTCTGCTGCGCCCATATAATATTTGTGCAAAGCAAGCTACGTCCAACGTCACAACAGTACTGTTGTACAGGTTGTAAAAACACTCAGATACCTACTTGTATAAAGTTTGACATCCACTGCAAACTTGCACTGCTACAAAACGTGCCTGGAATAAATCTTACTCAGAATTGTTCACTAAGAAAATAGTGAAATAATTAAAAAACTACAAATAAGATGGTTAAGTTATGCGGTACGAAGATCAAAGGGGGAATAACTCAAAATTCATGCTAGGAAGAGTTATGGTTCTTGTGCACTGCACTGCGTAATTTTTCAACAATCATGCATACTAAATTTTAAGATGTTCAGACTAGAGATGACAAAGTTCTGCTCCGGACAAGCAAGAAATGCTGTAAAAAATGAAGATCAAAAGGGGAAAAACTCAAAATTTGTGCTAGGAAGAGTTAGGTTTCTTGTGCACTGCACTCCGTAATTTTTCAACAATCACGCATACCAAATTTGAAGATGTTCCGACTAGAGATGACAAAGTTATGCTCCGGACAAGCAGAAAATGCTGTAAAAATGACAATCAAAGGGAAATAACTCAAAGACAGCATGAGGAAGAGTTATGGTTCTTTCGCACTGCACTCGGTATTATTGCAACAAACACAAATGCCAAGTTTCAAGTCAATCGGACTGAAGATGACAAAGTTATGCTCCGGACAAGCAGAAAATGCTGTAAAAATGACAATCAAAGGGAAATAACTTAAAGACAGCACGAGGTAGAGTTATGGTTCTTTCACACTGCACTCGGTATTATTGTAACAAACACAAATGCCAAGTTTCAAGTCAATGGGACTGAAGATGACAAAGTTATGCTCCAGACAAGCAGAAAATGCTGTAAAAATGACAATCAAAGGGAAATAACTCGAAGACAGCACAAGGTAGAGTTATGGTTCTTTTGCACTGCACTCGGTATTATTGCAACAAACACAAATACCAAGTTTCAAGTCAATCGGACTGAAGATGACAAAATTATGCTCCGGACAAGCAGAAAATGCTGTAAAAATGACAATCAAAGGGAAATAACTTAAAGACAGCACGAGGTAGAGTTATGGTTCTTTCGCACTGCACTTGGTATTATTGCAACAAACACAAATACTAAGTTTCAAGTCAATCGGACTATAGATGACAAAGTTATGCTCCGGACAAGCAGAAAATGCTGTAAAAATGACAATCAAAGGGAAATAACTCAAAGACAGCACGAGGCAGAGTTATGGTTCTTTCGCACTGCACTCGGTATTATTGCAACAAACACAAATACCAAGTTTCAAGTTAATTGGACTGAAGATGACAAAGTTATGCTCCGGACAAAGAACTGGACGCCGCCAGCCCACCCACCCACCCGTACGCCATGGGTGATCCCATAATACGGCCCATCTTCGATGGGCGTATAAAAAGGAAAAAAATTTTAAGGAAAAGAAAACCTTATTTTTAAATCGGTACAACAACAGGAGAAATTGCTTGTAACCAGCAGCTGACCTTTTTCCCACAATGTTGTCAAGCACTTTTAGGGTTGATCCTTTACAAAACAATCCCGAGTTTAAACTATCTTGAGGAAGAGGGCCTACGAAAACTTTATGGGAAAAAGGAGAGAATGTCGGTCACCAGCCTTTTCTCCTTTTTCCATAATACCATGAAACTGCAAAGGCATAAAAATTTATAGCAATGCTAGATAGTAAACAGTAGCTACAAGTCTGCTGTTTTCACTGAAGTGGGAGTAAAAGTTAAAGACAGTAGCAATCATCTAGAGAAAACTGTGACATTCACCCTTTGACAGCCACATAGAAAGAAGTCCACCTCTAAGACCAGAAAGTTAAAGCCTCATACACTTTTTTATTTTATTAACTTTTCAATATAGAAGGTTAAATATTACTGTGAATTTGTGTAATGAATCGAAGAAACTAGAGCTAGATCAATGAACTCCTACTGTTATTGGGAAAGTTTCTCCAATGTAAAAAATACCACAAACTGATTGACAACCAAGATAATTAAATGCATGGTCTATATTCTAATTCAAAAAACATTCTTAAGAATATTCTTAGTCTTATTCTCAAGAATTTTCTAAATTTGAAAATTCCATAACTTCTGATTGGCTAAACCATTTGGTTTAGCCAATCAAATGGTTTAGCCAATCAGAAGGTGTGTTACTTTTGTAATCTAGAATTACATTTAGAATGAAATTCAGAATGGTTGGTGAATACAGTCCCAGGGAGGCAAAGACTCCATGATGTAGTTTTTCACTACCTGTAGATGTGTTTTGCAACTATGGGTTGATTAATCATGTGTCATGCAAAAAATTTGTAAACATACCTTTGGTGTGGCATAAAAACAAGTTAGATTATAACTGCCAGTTTTGGCTAACCAATAATTGCAACACTTTGGCCACCTGCCATTGATCAAGCTTCATGATGAAAATGATTGACTGTATGGTGTTTCACGCCATTTTCAACATTATTTCAGTTATATCGTAGCTGCCAGTGCACCTATCCAGGCTTTCCAGGAGTTTCTTTTTGCCAAGTGGTACTTCACATAATTGTCTTCCCAAGCCATGACTGGCTGCTTTTCCACATAACCATCATCAAAACAATGATCAGGATTGATTTGTTTGTTTGTTTGTATTGGAGTTTAACGCCATTTTAACAGCTCAGGTCATATCATGGTGGTCAGTGACGTACCCATGTGTTTCCTGGCTTTCTCCTACCCGTATGAACACAACTTTCTTTCCAGAGCCACTGACTACTTTTCTCACATGCATCAGAGGTGAGAGGCAAAAAAATTGCCAGAAAGAAAGTTTGTCTCAACCTGGTATCCAACTCACAACCACCAGGTCACGAGTCACGGGCAGGCTAATCAGGATTGAGAGGTGAATAATGACTATCATATATCAAGGAAAGGAACTGGCCATGCTGTAGCAACCCCTTGGTTTCAACTCCTGTATGTTGTTGACTGCATTAATGGAAGCATGCAGGTTGGAAATCTGACAGGCACTAGGCAGCAACTGATCCAAAGAGGTGCATTCTGTGAAAATGTGGCCATAAAATAGGGACCAAGTGATTGCTGCATGGAGACCAGCCGACTTTCACCAATCAGCTGTTCAATATCTCATGCTATCAAGACGTGTGCAAGCAAAGGACAAAGTAAAAGCCAAAGGCAAAGCTGCTGTAAGTTGCCAAGAAACACATGATCAATGCCAGTTTCAGACCAAGGTCAACCCTTATCCGGCTAAATAACCTAAATGAAACTTTCAAGATGATGATAAAATGCAAAAAGTTAGTATTTCAAAGTTATGAGGGTTGGGGAAACATCTCCTTATCTGACAGTGTAGATCTAAGATCAGACTGCACTTTCTGTGCAGTCTGATCTTGATCTACACTGTCCGCAATAAATCTGTGAGTCTCACTTTGCAGCTTAAGGGTTAAGATGATATACCTCAAGCTGCAAGCAAAACATGGAAATATCCCTGTGACTCCTGCATAAACTCAGCCATGAGTGTCTTGTACCAGCCAGGAGATATACACCTCTTGAGCCATGATTTCACCCATAAAGATGTTTGTCTGCAGCCACATTATTCATATTGCTGACAGAATTATAACCCATATCTTGCTAAATTAAATTTTCAAGCTGATAGTAAGAACCCAAATAATGTTACTTCAAACTTATTTTTTGGAGAAAAATATCTCCTTATCAGGAAGTGTAGATCCAAGATCAGACTTCACATTCTCTGCAGTCTGATCTTGATCTACAGTGTCTGCAAAGGGTCAGCAGCCAAAAGGTTAAAGAGAGAGTATTTTGATGATTGCAAATTTCAGCAGGCAGGACAGCCTCTGCCAGACACAAGAGCCACTGTCCAGTGCCAGACAATAAATATTCATAATATAATAAATATTCATAGAGTAGTGCTCCCATGTGCCTAATGGTGCCTGGAAAATACCCTCAACACCAATGTTCGGACCAGATTAATTTTTAAAAAAAGAATATCACATACTACCACTGTCCCATCCAAGCAAACAGTCTCCAAGCACCAGACAGTATTAGATGTATTTTATACTCAAACACCTCAGAAAAAAGTTGTGTGGTCACCTTTATTTGCTTAACCAATACTGTCCTTTAGAATGCCTCAAATTGCACTTGGTATCACAGGTATCTAAATGCCTGACACAGTTACCTCCCTTCCATTACATTTTAACACAAAAGATTATTTTAGCTTGACTGGATACATTTGCCATGCTTAGATATACCAAGAAAGCAGTAAGTCAATGTAAAAGAAAAATCAGAAACAAGCCATATGATTTCATGTGCAACTTTTTCATCCTGCAAAAATAAATAAAAAACTTTACTGAAGTTTCTTTTTATTAATAACCTGGAACACTAATTTCCTGGTCACAGAGGTTTATAACAAGAGGGCCATGATGGCCCTGTATCGCTCCACTTGCTTATAAATATAAACCATAGATACTAAACATTTCAATTCTGAGCCAAACGGTTTCAAAATGAAGACTTACAAATTTTTCTCTGTAAAAGCCCATGTGAAAGTTGAGACCCGCAAGGCAAAGCCATTTTTGATCCCAGAGCTATAATTACTTAAACCCTGGTAGAGGTCCACAAGATAAAGCCACATGCCAAAATAATACAAGTCTATGCTGTATGGTTATAAATAAGGTGGTTTTCAAGTTTTGTCCATATGAAGCCTCTGTAAAACATAAGACCCCTGATGCAAGGCTAATTTCAGAAAAAAAAAAAAATCAAAACAGGAAGATTTCTTAAGTTGTCACTATGTAAGCCCATGTAAAACTTGTGACCCCTGCGGCGGGGCCAATTTTGACCCCAGGGCTAAAATTTTGGCCCGCTTGGTAGAGGCCCACTAGATATAGCAACATGCAAAATTTGGTAGCTCTAGGCCTTATGGCTAGGTACAGGAAGATTTTTAAAGTTTTCTCCATATAAGCCTATGTAAAACTTGTGACCCCTGGGGCAGAGCCAATTTTGACCCCAGGGCTATAATTTGAAGAAACTTGATAGAGGTCTACTACATAAAGCTACATGCCAAATTTGGTAGCCCTATGCCTTATGGTTTCAGACAAGAAGATTTTTAAAGATTTTCAATATTTTTCAGTTTTGTTGCCATGGCAACCAGAGTTTTTGAAGGAATCAAATTCTTTCAAGAAATTCTGAAGAGGACCATGGCAGGATCATTTCTGTGAAGTTTCATGAAAATTGGATGGGTAGTTTCAGAGAAGAAGATGTTTGAAATGAAAGTTAACGCACGGACGGACGGACACACGCACGGACGGATGGACGCACGACGGACACCGGGCCATGACATAAGCCCGCTGGCCTTCGGCCAGTGGAGCTAATGATTTCTCTTTATCAGACAACAAAATTTTAGCTTTGTCCGAACTGAAAGCATTTGCATATCAAAAATGTAACTCAAAACATGAAATCTGCCATTCAAAGGGTAGAAAACATTGTGCTGGTGACCAACATTTTCTCCTTTTCCTACAATGATTTTGACAGCCTTTTTCCACTGGGTCATACAGAGGCCCCTAAAATTGTAAATGGTTCAGAAAAAGTGATTCTTTTTTACATGATGCACACACACCGTAACAATTTGTGATTTCTCAAACAATTTGTGATTTCTCCACCTATCAGAGAGGGTGGCCTTGCAAATTGTACAGGTCACACATACAGCTACACCTAACTTTTTACCAAACAATAAAACTTTAGACCCTCCCATATTCAAAGCTGATGCAGACGATAAATTCAGCATGGGTCAAATGAAGTTAGAAAACATCAAGGGAAAAGGAGAAAATACTGGAGACCATAATTTTCTTCTTTCTCTCTTATACCCCCCTCTCCCCCGGATATATTTTCAAAAGGCCTCTTCCTCAGGGCTGTGTAAAACATGGGATTGTTTGGTAAAGGGGTTAAATATCCAGACTTCACCCTACAAAACTTCTTTCTGAATGACCAAAAAGAATTGAGAACGAGAAATCAAAAAGCATAACTAAAATAAAATTAAGCAAAATAATTAACCCTTTACCACACAATCTGAAGTTTTAACAGCCTTGAGGAGGATGGATTTCGAAAGCACAGTGATTAAAAGGAGAAAATGCTGGTTACAGCATTTTCTCCTTTTCTTGCAATGTTTTCTACCCTTCTGTAAAAACATTTTATTAGTTAAGCTATATCTAAGGTGTTGTCTGCAAATGCTTTAACCCTATACCAAACAATCCCAAGTTTTAACGACTTTGATGAAAAGAGCTTTGAAAACATTGTGGGAAAAGGATAAAATACTGGTAACCAGCATTTTCTCCTATTTGCCACAACTTGTTTCATATCCTTTTTGAAAAAAAAAAAAATTGTTTTGAGTAACATTTAAATTTTCGTTTCCAATTTGGACAAGTTTACAATTTTCTCTTTTGGTCAAGACTTAAATTTAGACAAGTCCAAACTTTTGTTGTATGGTAAAGAATTAAAGCCCCAAACACTTACATGCTTATTGACTATAGGAGCTTGGCAAACTGTTTCAGTCGGCAATGTGTCGCTTCTATAATGGTTAGTATATAGACTGTTAGCAAAGTGCATACATGGGCACAGTCTCTAAAATAAAAGTGCATTATTTTATCCCACAACCATAGTTACACAACAAATAAAACTTTTCATAGCCATGGCAGGAGGCAGGAGAGAGGTTGTTTTTTTTTTTTTCAAATATTGTAGGAAGAGGAGCAATTGCTTGTTACAAGAATTTGCTCCTTTTCCCAAAATACCTTCTGTGTAAGACACATTTCTTTTTCATCAGACAATCCTACTTTTTTGCTGAAACACTGTAGACAAAAACAACCATGAAATTGCAATTATTTGGGTTGTATTTCTTGAATAAAAATTTCTGTTGGGTTTATTTGGCATTTTAAGGGTTAAAATGAACAGCTTACATGTTTGTTGTTATTACTCTATATTTAAGTGTAAAATAAAGAGGCCTTTAATTTTAACATGCTTTGGTACAATACTGCATGCAATAGTAATTCATAAACTGCAGACACAATCTGTTTTTTTTATTTGGCTGTGGCCTAATCCAAAATATAGACTGGTGCTGCAGTGTACTAATCCAGTAGAACTCAGTACCCAAGCATGTAATTGAATAACCTCATAGTATGATACTAGTGTACGAATAACAAAGGGGAGGATCTTAAAGGGAGGAAAAATAATCTTACATCACAGTGAAAGGGCTGATGTTGATGGCCACTCCCACTTCCGTCCACCATTCCAGCTGTTTCCGCTGACGATGACACAGTCACCATAGAAGTAAAAGATTCTGATGACGGAAGGGATGCAGACTCTGAAAAAGCTGAGTCTGTTTCTCCGATATCCAACAATGCATCCGAATATCCACCTAAATCACCGGGATAATGCATGTGAAAATAATCCAGCTCTCCCATTGGTCGTTTTTGTCTATATCCTAAACTATGAGTTATCTCTGTGGCAAGTGCATCGAGCTCTGATTGTGCAAAATCGTTTCCACTGTCTCTATTTTCATCTTTCATGAAAGCTGGAGGTGTGGCTAATTCTAACTGGGCGGAACCTAGCTGGTTCTCCAATTCACAAAGCTCCCCAAGAATGGCATCGAAGTTCACATCTTGATTTTCTGTAAAATAAAAGATATAAATAATTAACTCTATACTATACAACAGAATTTTAGACTTGTCCAAATTAAAAGCATTGGCAGACAACAAATTTTATGCAATGTGGCTCTAATGAGGGGATTTGTCTTAGAAAGAGTAGGTTACCAGCATTTTCTCCTTTTCCCACAATGTTTTAAAAAGTTTTCTTTGTAAGGGTCCTTGAAACCAGGGATTTTGTGGTAATGGGTTAAAAGCTTTTAACATTAATTATGTCTGAAAGGTCTATATTTCATAAAACCTTAGAAGACAAATCTTTAAACTCATCCATATTAAAAGCATTTAAGAAACATCCTTACAGCCAGAAAGAACAAGCATTCTGATAGTATTGCATAGCAATACACAGTCCCCTACCGGCTGTATGCATCACTGGCATGTCAGTGAAATTTTTAAAGTCCAAGGCCCGTAAATGCGTCAAAAAGCAGTGGACCGGGACGAAACTCGAACTTGATGTCTAAGTCATGGTGGTTGATGTACACACCAAAAATCAGCTCTATATGTAGCAGCGTTTAGAAAAAAAGTGCAGAAAAATGTTTTATCAGTGAAATTTTGTAAGTCCAAGGCCCGTAAATGCGTCAAAAAGCAGTGGACCGGGACGAAACGTGAACTTGATGTGTAAGTCATGGTGGTTGACTTACACAGCAAAAGTCAGGTGAATATCTACCAGCATTTAGAAAATAAGTCCGGAAAACTGATTTATCAGCGAAATTTTTTAAGTCCAAGGCCCGTGAAAAACCAGTGGACCGGAACGAAAGTCGAACTTGATCTGTAAGTCATGGTGGTTGAGTAACACAGCAAATCTGAGATCAATACCTACCAGCGTTTAGGAAAAAATCCGGAAAACTGATTTATCAGTGAAATTTTGTAAGTCCAAGGCCCGTAAATCTGTGAAAAACCAGTGGACCGGAACGAAAGTCGAACTTGATCTGTAAGTGATGGTGGGTGACTTACACAACAAAAACTCAGCTCATTATGTACCAGCGTTTAGAAAAAAAGTCCGGAAAACTGAATTGCCGGACAGATGGACAAGACAGACAGACAGACGGACGGACGGAGTGCAAACCTAAAGTCCCCTTCGGCTTCGCCGGTAGGGGACTAAAAATGCTGTTAAAACCTAGAAGTGTGTAGAATGGCTCATAATTTGGTCAGCTGTGTAAACATAGACAAATTACCAGTATATATGTTGTAGGGGGTAGAGAAACTTAAGGAATTTGTCTTCTCAATTAAAACTGCAAACAACAACAAAGATTTCTTTGAAGGCTGCCAAAAAATGAAATACATTTTCTGTCCATCGTAATCTGTGCATCCTTGCAGTCATAAGGGGCAACTTTTGGCGTGAAAATACAAAAATGATTATAGTTTCATAAAATAATGATGAAATGGGTTAAAAACTGACAAAAAAAGGAGTATAGATGTATCTTTGACATGCTAAAGAAGTGAGATGAAACTTTCAAGCTGTTAGTAAAAACCCAAATTTTGCTATTTCAAAGGTATTTTTTGAGGGAAGAATATCTCCTTATCCGACAGTGTAGATCCAAGATCGGACTGCACGTTCTATGCAGTCTGGTCTTGATCTACGATGTCCACAACAATGTTTTCTACCTATTCAATGACAAATGTCATCATCTGAGTCACATTAAATGTGTTGTCTGCATTATTATTACAATGGAAGAATCTAAAATTTTTCATTACTATCATGTTGATTGATGGTGTGGTATTTAACGCCGTTTTCAACATTATTTCAGTTATATCACGGCAGCCAGTGCACCTATCCATGCTTTCCTTGAGTTTCTGTTACCAGTACTCCGCACAATATTCTTTCCAAGCCACTGGCTGCCTTCCCACATAACCATTGCCGAAACAATGGTCAAATGAATCCTGTCGCGATGACTATCATCAATCCTCAGAAAGAAATTGACCAAGGCGGGGATCGAACCTGTGACCTCCTTTTCTCAAGTCCTGTACACTACCGACTGAGCTACAGGGGCTTGGCATATTACTATCATGTACAAACACACTTACACAGTTTGCATAAAGTGTATTGTGAAACTTTGGACCAGTATCTGTGGGTTCTCGACAACAATGAAGACAACATTCCAAAAGTCACATTTCAATATATACACACACACACACATACACCCAGAGAGAGAGAAAGAGAGGAAGAGAAGAGAGAGAGAGCAAAGTCTGCAAAGATAAAAACAAGTTACAGGACAGACACGCCCATCCCCCCAACAATTCCTTTTTGAACATATTTTGACCTTATTGTGACCTTGACCTTTGAACATTGTTCTTACTCAAGACACATTGTCTGTATGTGGTTGACAATTCTGCAAAGTTATACTCAAATTCATTCATAATTGAACTGTGAAAGTCTGGATACGAACACTCCCCTACAAATACACAGTTGACCTTGCTGTGACCTTGACCATGACTCTTGCTCACGATACATGGTTTCCATTCGCAAAGTTATTTTGAAATGAAATTATTTCTGGGACAGAAAATTTGTATACAAAACAAATCATGTTTCAGTGCAGTTTGATAATCACAGGCGATAACTACATGTATCTTTATTAAGTAAACAGTAATTATGTCCCTTCACCAGTATCAGTTCAACCCATCATTATAGCTTGCTATGAACTAAGGTCTATATAAGTCAAAAACCCTGTTCTTTGCCAGATCAAAGTTTTATCAAGAAATCTCAGAGAGGTCCACCTGAGAATCATATGAGCTAATCTGTAGAAAATTTTTACATGTTTTAACCCTTTACAACACAATCAAGAATTTAAATGACCCTGAAGAAGAGGGCTTTTGAAAACATTGTTGGAAAATGAGAAAATGCTGGTAACCAGCATTTTCTCCTTTTCCCACAATGTATCCTATCCTATCAAAGACAGAAATCATCATTTGATCTACATTCAATTTGTCGTCTGCATTAAGCTCTCCATTTGGTCAAGTCCAAAATATTGTTGTTTGGTACAGAGCTAAAGGTTTTCAATAATTTTCAGTTTTGTTGCTGTATCAACCAGTTTTAAGTGGAATCAAATTCCTTGAGGGGACATAGTATGGCAGGATGACGGTGAAAACTGGTGGAAATGGATGGGTAGTTTCATAGAAGTCGTGTTCGAAATGGAGGTTAATCCTTGAAATGGAGGTTAATCCTTAAGCTGCAAAGTGAGACTCACTGACCTTTTGCAGACAGTGTAGATCAAGATCAGAATGCACAGAACATGCTGTCTGATCTTGATCTACTCTGTCAAATAAGGAGATATTTTTCTCTGAAAACTAAGTTTGAAACTAGAGGCGCTTGAGCGCCTGTATCGCTCCACAGGCCTGATATTTCTATAATGGCGAAAAGAAGTTTTTAACAATTACCATTCAATCCTGCATTTTAGCTCACTGAAGAAAAAAGGTATGGAAAAAACTTGTGAGAAAAGAAGGAAAAAATGGTAACCAGCATTTTCTTAGTTTCCCACAATAATTTCTATCCTTTTTTATATATGTCTTACTAATTTGAAGATATGTTGTCTGCAACAGGTCCTTTCACAAACCATTTTGGGTGGGGAAACATCAAAATATAGAAAATATGTCTTTCTCAGGGTCGTTAAAAGTTGTGATTGTGTGGTAAAGGGGTAATCTAAAAGAACAGCTAGGAGGGCAAATGAATGAATGTTATAGCAATATAGATCAACTTACATCAATACACCAGATAGAATGAAATATGCTGGCATACAATGAACACCTAATCCCTAATAATCAACTTTTCACAGTCACAGTTAGAATGTCTTCTGTGGCAAACAACACAAAATGGTCTACAAATGCATTTACATAAATCAAATATCCTGCTCCAGGGCACAGATTAATTCTGGTGTACTGAAGTTGCGGGATCAGTTTGACTGGATAACATTAATGCCTTATCACAAATGTAAAGCCCTGTCCCACTTTGTACCAGGTCACCAGGATTTACACCCCTTCTGTCCACTCTGCATTTACTCATTAATAGGTCAACAAACCTTTACCAGAACTAATAAAAGTGCAGAGGTTCTCTTGTTCTATATCAAAAGGACTATAAAGTACCTACAACATGGGGGTTTTGTTATTAAAATACTTTTTCTTTTTTATCTTGGCATGGTTACTCAGGCTTAGTAATAAGGCAAAATTGAAAACCTCAAGTTGTGAAAGGTGCTCAAGCTTTTATCTTATTTATGGCCAGTGATATTTTATTACTAGTACTAACTAATAGCATATCATTGGAGTAAATTGTGATCTTAATACCAAGGAAAATGTGTGGGCTTAAATAGGACAGCCCTGACTAGGTCAAGTCAATCCAATTTTCTTTCTTTTTCTTTGTTAGTCGATAAAACTAAATAGTTTTGGAGAAGAACATTTTTTTGAAATATAAGCCTTGTCTATAAAAAAATGTGTTTTTAGGTGTATCATTTTTTTAAAAGGAATTTGGTATACAACCACCATAGAAACAATTTGGCAGACAACCACCATAGGAACTTACCTGCAAAACAACAATGAAATCCAATGAATAGTTTTAGAGAAGAAATTTTTCAAAGATTTTACTTTATACCATAAAAGGAAAATGAGTCTCCCATAAAAGCCATGTTTTTTGACAGATCATTTTTTTTTAAAGGAATTCTGTAAACCTGTATCTAAGGAACATTCCTGCAAAATAATAATGCTATCCAAATAGCAGTTTGGGAGGAGAAGATTTTTAAAGGTTTTTTACTTTGGTTGCCATGGCAACCATAATTCTTCATGGAACACAATTTTTTGAAGGAATTTGAAAGAGGACCACCAAAGGAACATTCCTGTGAAATTTGGTAAAAATCCAGTCAATAGTTTCTGAGGAGAAGTTTTTTAAAGAAAAAGTTTACGGACGCACGCACGGACAAACGGACGGACGCACGCACGACGGACACAACGCCATGACAATAGCTCGCTGGCCGTTGGCCAGTGGAGCTAATAAAACTATTCAGTTTTTACTATCTGCTTGAAAGTTCCATTTAACTTATTTAGCAGGATAAAGGTAAACATACACAGACAACCACACACACATTCACAGATGCATCATGACAGACACAGGGCCATGGCATTAAGCTTGCTAGCCAGCTTTAGCCAGAGGAGCTAAAACTTAAAGACAAAAAAGACAGGTAAATGTTTACTTTTCAAGAACTGCATGAATTTCTCAAACTGTTCCATGACCAAGCACTATTTCAATCCAACAGCAGCTGTCCTATATATTAAACACTGAAATTTTCTCTCAGCATTTATCATTCAGATCTATCAGGAAATTAAGTTTTTCAAACTAGCTTAAATTCATTCATTATACAAAACTGCCTATAGCAAGACAGATGAAAATAAAACACAAATATTGTTTGGGATTCATGACACACAAAAGCACACTTACAAATGTTAAAACCATAATTTTTAAAAAGCGATAATTGAGCCATGCTCTGTGAAAAGGGGGCTCAATGCATCTGCAAAAAAGTATAGACTCAGGTCAGCCTGCGCAGTCTGCACAGGCTGACCTGTGGGCCAATACTTTTCGCTATTGGTCAATTATTTGTATGCCAAAGGACCAGTCTACCTTTTGATACAGTGGGTTGTTGGACATAATGATTTTTATGGATCCATAATTATGTGATGTCTTCCTTGGTACGAAGCATCCCGGAAATGCATTTAGTCCCCTATTGCCAGAGAATGGCTCAATTGAATAATTACATTCAGTATGACTACTATTACTTCACAAACATTACCACCATCTGCATTTGACTTCTTGCACACTGGTTGTGTTTTCGATAGCAAAAAAGGATAGAAATTGAATATTAAGAGCACTTTCACCATTTGTCATAATGTTTCATATGTATCTCTGTATTAAATGTTTCTATATATTAACACAAGGGGTATTTGTAAAGTAAGCAAATTTGTTCCAGAAAGGAACAGTGTAAATGGGGTTAATAATTTGTTCTTGTCTTATAGTTCTCTAAATTTATGACTTGGTCCGTACATGTCCCTTTGGCCCTTTGCTTAAGTACCTTTATTTTGCTTTCATAAGAAACTCCAGTAACAATAAATTTATCATAATAACAAACTGCATTGCAGAAGACAACACATGATGAGATTTGTTTGTACTGGAGTTTAACACTGTTTTAACAGCTTGGGTCATATCACAGCCGTCAGTACACCAACACGTGTTTCCATGCTTTCTCACACCAGTACTGACACAACTTTCTTTCCAAGCCACTGACTACTTTTCTCACATGCATCAGGTGAGAGGCAAAAAATCTCCAGGAAGAATGCATCAACCAGGTATCGAGCCAGCAACCGCCTGGTCACAAGTCAGATACCCTAACCACTGAGTTACCAAGCCAGGCCATATTGTGAGAACAGTATAGATCAAGATCACATGGTTCTAACAACTTTGAACCCAAAATATTGAAATGGGTTTATAGACAGAAAATCTGAGAATGCTCTTGCCTTGAAATTTAATTTCACATCGGGGACCTGCATCCCTCAGTGGTATTTAAGTGTAGGGTTTGTAAGCTGGAGGCCCTGGTTTGATTCTCATTCGAGGCACTGGAGTTTTGTCGCAGTGACCTCTGGTGAGACACTTCAGAACCCTAGCCTAGTTCTGGTGAGAGCAAGGACATGGAGTAAAACCTCGGTAGTTCGTAGCACAAGGGACCAAAGTATTTCATTCAAACGAAACGCAATACGAATCAAAAAGCATGACTGGGGTCGGGTATTTTTGGTGCCGTATATATACGGAAATAGACAATCAGATTTTCACAGCATGTCTTACAGTAAAGTGAACTAGTATCATTATACATGTATATCTCCTGTTCCTTCAACCTCAAGGTTGATCCAATGTTATTTTTTGTGCTTGTTTCTCTGCTCACCTAGGGAAGGCACATTAAAAAAAAAAACATCAGAGCAAGCTTCAGAATCGGGGGTAATTTCATGTGACCGTCGGAAACAAGAAAGTTTACTTATCATTATTTTTCACCCATCTATAAATACATGTTTATCATAATAAACACAGGAAACAAATTTATCCACTGTTTTTGCGTTTGTTGAATTCTGTTAGAGTAATTTCCCCTTCCAGAGATAAAATCATTCAGAGGACTTCAGACCCTGTCACAAGTAGAAAGACCGAAAAACACCTAATGGTGTTTTCCAGCATATTTAGGTGGTTTAGGCGAGTAAAGGGTAATATCCTGTCCCCATATCCCTAATGACCAGATAACCCTACCAGACGAAACACCTCCACCTATATGATTTGCTTTTTTTCCGAATTTTTGGGGCTATGCAATGATTTTCGGCCATAAAAATGGAACAGGATGAGGAAGTATCAATGGTATTTTTCGGCATGTATAAGTTGATAAGTTCTTTCTTCAAAAATCCATATTTAACATATAACTTTACTCTTTCGACCCCCCTCCCCTTTTCGATATGTATTTTTCTATATTTTGGGTGTTTTCCAACCTTTTTCGGCATTTTCCTGCATTTTCCAGTCATAAAGTGTTTTCCGGTCTTTCAAGTAACCGCTTAAGACCGTTATCCGTTTATGCCTTGTCTGATGTTTTAAGGAATTTCAAAATTATTAATTTCCTTTTGACTGATTAATTGATGTGACAACCAAATAATGCCTTTTATTACATTTGCTTGCTGTTAACGACTGAAGGATACCAGTCGACATCGTCAATCAAGAGGTGTGAAAATCAAGGTTGGTTATGGGTTTTCACACCTTTGCAAGTTTGCAAGCGGATTAATTACATACCAATTAAAGGCAGGAGTTTGTGTTCAAAAACTACTTTTGGGGCATGAAATACACTACAAACTACGGACCACCGAAGTTCGAAGTATTCGGAGGAATTTAACAATGATAAAGAAGGATAAATTTCGGGACCGGAGATAGCATACAAACTAACACATAGCTTTGAATAATAAACATGCAAACTAACGAAATCCTTTTGTACTTGATTATGTAAGCTGTCACTGTGATATGACTGAAATAATGTTGAAAGCCACATAAAATACTGATCAATCAACTAGTATTCACTTGATCCCTATAAAGCTGAGCACAAATCCTGCTGCTGGTGTAAATGATCGGATCAGACACCAAAACATGCAAAATGATCTTGGATCTGAATTTTCCATTTATAATTCCTGAACTATTCATTCTGCTTAACTCTACCACACAACAAAATTTCAGCCTTATCTAAACTGAAAGCATAATCTAGATGACAAATCAACTGTCATTCAATACACAAAATTTCTATTTCTAAGTTTAGAAAACATTGTGAGAAAAGGAGAAAATGCTGGTAACCAGCATTTTCTTCTTTTCCCACAATGTTTTCAAAAACTCTCTTTCTCTAAGGATCGTTAAAACTCGGGATTGTGTGGAAAAAGGTTAAATCTTCACCAGACAACAAAATTTTAAGATTTTCCAAATTAATAGCCATTGAAGACAAAAATTAAAAAAGTCTGATATTGATGAGGTCACTCTTTGAAAGGATAGAAAACGTTGTGGGAAAAGGAGAAAATGCTGGTTATCAGCATTTTCTCTTTTTTCTAGAATGTTTTCAAAAGCTTTTCTATTTAAATGAGTCTGATATTGATAAGGTCTCTCTTTGAAAGGATAAAAAAACAAGAGGGCCATGATGGCCCTGTATCGCTCCACTGGCTTATAAATATAAACCATAAATAATAAACATTTCAATGCTGAGCCAAATGGTTTCAAAATGAAGACTTACAAAGTTTTCTCTGTAAAAGCCCATATGAAAGTTGAGACCCACAGGGCAAAGCCATTTTTGATCCCAGAGCTATTTAATTACTTGAACCCTGGTAGAGGTCCACAAGATAAAGCCATAAAAATAAGGTGATTTTCAAGTTTTGTCCATATGAAGCCTCTGTAAAACATAAGACCCCTGATGCAAGGCTAATTTAAAAAAAAAATCAAAACAGGAAGATTTCTTCATGTAAAACTTGTGACCCCTGCGGTGGGGCCAATTTTGACCCCAGGGCTAAAATTTTGGCCCACTTGGTAGAGGCCCACTAGATATAGCTACATGCAAAATTTGGTAGCTCTAGGCCTTATGGCTAGGTACAGGAAGATTTTTAAAGTTTTCTCTATATAAGCCTATGTAAAACTTGTGACCCCTGGGGCAGAGCCAATTTTGACCCCAGGGCTATAATTTGAAGAAACTTGATAGAGGTCTACTACATAAACCTACATGCCAAATTTGGTAGCCCTATGCCTTATGGTTTCCGACAAGAAGATTTTTAAAGATTTCCAATATTTTTCAGTTTTGTTGCCATGGCAACCAGAGTTTTTGAAGGAATCAAATTCTTTCAAGATATTCTGAAGAGGACCATGGCAGGATCATTTCTGTGAAGTTTCATGAAAATTGGATGGGTAGTTTCAGAGAAGAAGATGTTTGAAATAAAAGTTAACGCACGGACGGACGGACGGACGAACGGACGGACGGACGCACGACGGACACCGGGCCATGACATTAGCCCGCTGGCCTTCGGCCAGTGGAGCTAACAAAGGAGACAATGCTCCCTTTTTCCCTTTTCCAAGAACGTTTAAAAGCTTTTTTATTTGGACTCAATAATAGACAAAATTGCATCATCTTGAAATTTTTTACTAGTAAGAAAATTATCTAGCTGCTCTGAAAGTTTACATCCCATTTAACAAATTATTGTATGTTAAACCTTCACCACACAATTCCGAGTTTTAATGACCCTGAGGAAGAAGCCTTTTCAAACCATTGGTAACCAGCATTTTCTGCTTTTCCAACAATGTTTTCTACCCTATCAAGGACAAATTCCATCATGTGAACCAAATTTATATTGTCATATGCAAATGCTTTCAATTTGGACAAGTCTACATTTTTGTCATTTGGTACACAGGGTTTTAATGACAAGCTATAAAATACTTGCTCTGTACAGTTTACTTTGAACATAATCAAAACAACAGATGGTGTACATCCACGCAGAATCTTGGAATATGTTGTAGAAATAAGTTTAACCCTTTCCCAAACAACCCAGCATTTTAACGACAATGACATTGAAGAGGCCTATTGAAAACATATCAGGGGCAAAGAAGAAAATGATGATTACCAGTTTTTTGTTCTTTTTAAATCTCAGTAGGATATAATTTCTGACAGGCAAAACCAACTATTTAGCCAGTAAGAAATTTTGTACAGCATGGCCATACAAAGCAAAATTGTCTACATACACTTTATCCCACAAAAAAAAAGAAATTTGGTATTTCTCCCACAAATAATAATTGATGCAGTTCTCCATGTAGTTCTAACCTCCATAGGCCTGCCTGAGTAGTTCAGTGGTTAGTGTATCTGACTAGTAATCTAGTGGTTGCGGGTTCCATACCCAGTTGAGGCAAACTTTCTTTCTGGCGATTTTTCACCTCTCAGCTCTGATGCATGTGAGAAAAGTGATCAGTGATTTGGAAAGAAAGTTGTGTCAGTACTGATCAGAGAAAGCCAGGAAACACATGCATAGGTGCACTGACTGCGGTGATATGACCTAACCTATTTAAACAGTGTTAAACTCCAATATACAAACTAAACCTACACATTAATTCTCAAATACACAATGTGAACACTGAAAAAGCTTTCATACTGGTTACATATTTCTCTTCCAAAAATACTGAACTATGGTAATCTAAATCTTCCATATTGTCCTAAAGACAAATGTGATCTCAATGAAATAACTTAACAAGAGGGCCATGATGGCCCTGTATCGCTCCACTGGCTTATAAATATAAACCATAAATACTAAACATTTCAATTCTGAGCCAAACGGTTTCAAAATGAAGACTTACAAAGTTTTCTCTGTAAAAGCCCATGTGAAAGTTGAGACCCGCAGGGCAAAACCATTTTTGATCCCAGAGCTATAATTACTTGAACCCTGGTAGAGGTCCACAAGATAAAGCCACAAGCCAAAATAATACAAGTCTATGCTGTATGGTTATAAATAAGGTGATTTTCAAGTTTTGACCATATGAAGCCTCTGTAAAACATAAGACCCCTGATGCAAAGCTAATTTAAAAAAAAAATCAAAAGTGATCCAGATTTGGTAGCCCTTGGGTTTGCGGTTAGGAGCAAAAAGATTTTTTGAATTTTCACGCTATAAGCACATGTTTATGACCCATGAGATAGGATACTAACTTTGACATAACTTGAATAACTTTGGAAGAGGTTATTTAGATTACACTCATACAATATTACAGCTGTAACTCAAGGTAAGGAACAAAAAGACCTTTTAAGTTCTCACTATATTAGCCTATGTAAAGCTTGTTACTTGTTGGGTGAAGCAGTTTCAGAGACGATAAGCTTGATGGCCTTAGGCTTGTGGAACTAAAAAGCAGTATCTTTTTCATGAGCTACAATGACGTCAGTAAATACAAGCTTTTGGAAAAGATTTTTAAAAGGGTTTTTCAATACTTTTCAGTTTTGTAGCCATAGCAACCATAGCTTTTAACAGAACTTAATTCTTTGAAGACATTCTGAAGCACATCATGGCAAGATGATATCTGTAAAGTATGGTCAAAATTGGAAGAGTGGTTTCAATGAAAAAGATGGAACAATCTTGGTAGAAGTCTACAATATGAATCGGCATGCCGACTTTTTATAGCCCTAGGCCTTACAGTAAGGATAAAAAAAGATATCTTAAGTTTTCACTATGTAAGCCTATCTAAAATTTGTGAACCCTGGAGTGGGACAAATTTTGATCCCAAGGCTCAAAACATGCAAAATTTGTTAGTCCTATGCTTTATGGTTAGAAAAAAGAAGATTGTCAAGAATTCTTCACTATATAAGCCCTTATAAAACTTTGACCCCAGGGCTACAGTCGGACTAAATGGGGAATATGTGTATTAGAAGAATAACATGCCAAATTTGGGAGTTCTTGGCCTTATGGCTAGTAACATGACGGTTTCTGAAGTTTTCACTCCATAAACCCATGTAAAACTTGTGACCCCTGGTGCAGGGCCAAACTTGATCCTAGGGCTGTAACTTTGGCCCTCTTTGTAGTTGTCCACTAGATAATGCTATAATTATGCAAAATTTGATAGCCCTAAGCCTTATGGCTATGTACACCAAGATTTAAAAGTTTTCCCTATATAAGCCCATGTAAATCTTGTGAACCTCTCCCCCACCCCCCCACTCCCCAAGCATGAGGCCAAATTAACCCCAGGACTGTAATTTGGGCACTTCTGGTAGACCCCCCACTATATCAAGCTAAATGCAAAATTGCAAAATTTGGTAGCTCTTGGCCTTATGGCTAGGTACAGGAAGATTTCTTAAGTTGTCACTATGTAAGCCCATGTAAAACTTGTGACCCCTGCGGCGTGGCCAATTTTGACCCCAGGGCTAAAATTTTGGCCCGCTTGGTAGAGGCCCACTAGATATAGCTACATGCAAAATTTGGTAGCTCTAGGCTACCAGGCTAGGTAGAGGAAGATTTTTAAAGTTTTCTCTATATAAGCCTATGTAAAACTTTTGACCCCTGGGGCAGAGCCAATTTTGACCCATGGGCTATAATTTGAAGAAACATGATGGAGGTCTACTACATAAAGCTACATGCCGAATTTGGTAGCCCTATGCCTTATGGTTTCAGACAAGAAGATTTTTAAAGATTTCCAATATTTTTCAGTTTTGTTGCCATGGCAACCAGAGTTTTTGAAGAAATCAAATTCTTTCAAGAAATTCTGAGGAGGATGGATCATTTCTGTGAAGTTTCATGAAAATTGGATGGGTAGTTTCAGAGAAGAAGATGTTTGAAATAAAAGTTAACGCATGCACGACGGACACCGGGCCATGACATAAGCCCGCTGGCCTTCGGCCAGTGGAGCTAAAAATTGGTATTTCACCCCCAGAATACTAAACAAGAGGGCCATGATGGCCCTGGATCGCTCACCTGAGTCAATAGGCGAAATTTCACTCCAGGGTCACTCTAGAGCGCACACAAGGTTTTTCTAAGATTTGACCTAGTGACCTAGTTTTTGACCCTACATGACCCAATTACAAACTCACCCCAGATTTTATCAAGACAAACATTCTGACCAAGTTTCATGAGGATCGGACCGAAAATGTGGCCTCTAGAGCGTACACAAGGTAAAAAATTGACGACAGATGACGCACACTGCACGACGGACGCCGGACACAGCACGATCACGATAGTTCACCATGAGCACTTTGTGCTCAAGTGAGCTAAAAAACGTAAGTCAAAAAAGAGCACCACATGCAGGTGCCAACAATTGGCTGTTGTTTTTCAACTGATAAAAATTACCCTAACAATTTTTTAAAAAGGTCACCCTAGGATCATTTCTGTGAAATTATTTCAAAATCTGACCAGCCATTCCAGAGAAGAAGAATTAAGAAATTCCTCTTCATGTCCCTATGGTGCAAATAGCCCCCACCACCAGAGACATGTTGCTTGACAGATCACAATTTTGCAAACAATTTTTGAAAAGGGTCACCAAAGGAACATTTCTGTGAAATTATTTCAAAATCTGACCTGCGGTTTCAGAGAAAAAGAACTTTTAAGAATTTCTTCATGGCCATATAGTGCAAGTAGCCCCCAGTCACCAAAGCCATGTTTCTTGACGGATCATAATTTCGCGAACAATTTTGGAAAAGGGTCACCCAAGGAAGATCTCTGTGAAATTATTTCAGAATCTGACCAGCCGTTTCAGAGAAGAAGAATTTTTAAGAATTTCTTCATTTCCGTATAGTGCAAGTAGCCCCCATTCACCAGAGCCATGTTTCTTGATGGATCAAAATTTCGCGAACAATTTTTGAAAAGAGTCACCCAAGGAACATCTGAAATTATTTCAAAATCTGACCAGCTGTTTCAGAGAAGAAGAATTTTTAAGAATTTCTTCATATCCGTATAGTGCAAGTAGTCCCCAGTCACCAGAGCCATGTTTTTCGACAAATCAAAATTTCGCGAACAGTCTTTGAAAAGGGTCACCCAAGGAACATTCCTGTGAAATCATTTCAAAATCTGACCAGCGGTTCCAGAGAAGAAGAATTTTTAAGAATTTCTTCATGGCCGTATAGTGCAAGTAGTCCCCATTCACCAGAGCCATGTTTCTTGACAGATCAAAATTTCGCGAACAATTTTGGAAAAGGGTCACCCAAGGATGATCTCTGTGAAATTATTTCAAAATCTGACCAGCGGTTTCAGAGAAGAAGAATTTTTAAGAATTTCTTCATTTCTGTATAGTGCAAGTAGCCCCCATTCACCAGAGCCATGTTTCTTGACGGATCAAAGTTTCGCGAACAATTTTTGAAAAGGGTCACCCAAGGAACATCTCTGTGAAATTATTTTAAAATCTGACCAGCAGTTTCAGAGAAGAAGAATGTTTAAGAATTTCTTCATATCTGTATAGTGCAAGTAGCCCCCATTCACCAGAGCCATGTTTTTTGACAGATCAAAATTTCGCAAACAGGTTTTGAAAAGGGTCACCCAAGGAACATTCCTGTGAAATTATTTCAAAATCTGACCAGCGGTTTCAGAGGAGAAGATTTTTAAAGAATTTCTTAGAAAATTCCATTTCGTTGCCATGGCAACCAGAGTTTTTGATGGAATCAAATTTTGTGAACACTTTTTTAAGAGGACCTCCCAAGGAACATTTCTGCCAAGTTTGGTCCAAATTGGCCCAGTGGTTTAGGAGGAGATGATGTTTAAAGAATTGTTGACGATGCACGATGAACGACGCACGACGGACGACGGACACCGGGTGATCCTAAAAGCTCCCCTTGAGCACGTTGTGCTCAGGTGAGCTAAAAAGTTGCAATCACCTACAACTCAAAGCCTGGTGAATGACAACATAAAGAAATAAGCACTTCTGAAATTCCATTAATACTGTGTCTCATATTCAAACCCTTCGATGGGCAACACAAAGAAATAAGCACTTTTGAAATTCCATTTACTCTTTACCACACAATCCCGACTTTTAACAACCCTGAGAAAGAAGCCTTTTGAAAACATTGTGGGAAAATGGGAAAATGAGAAAATGCAGGTAACCAGCATTTTCTCCTTTTCACACAATGTTTTCTACCCTTCCCAAAACAAATTTCAATTTTTCAGTCACATTTATTTTGTCGTCTGCAACTGCTTTCAATTCGGACAAGTCTAAAATTTTGTTGTTTGGTAAAGAGTTAACACTGTCATTGTCTTAAATTCAAACCTTACCATTGACACCATACAGAAATGAGCACTGTTGAATTTCCGTAACACTTTGTTAAAACATGACCATTGTTCCTAACACAATTCACTAAAGATTGCAACTTATTCAGTACGTTAAAAATCACTGTTACATTATATTTCTCATTCGCAGTTGTCCAAGTGAGAGTAAAATGACAGATATTACCTATTTACTGGATGACAAAATTTTAGTCTTGTCACAGTTGAAAGCATTTGCAGACTTCAAATCAAATTTGGCCCAAATTATTGGTATTGTCTTTTAAGGGGTGGAAAACATTGTAGTCACCTGTATCTTCTGCTTTTCCAATTTTCACATGTTTTCAGATGCCTTCTTACTCAGGGTCATGAAAACAAAGAAGAGAGACTGAATAAATAGGAAAACAGAATAAATATAAGGAATAATAACAATCACTTGCAACATGCAATAATTGGTCCTTTTTCCACAATGCTGTTAAAATCAATCTGCTATAATGGCTTAATTAAACAGTTCCAGTAATGTTTGATGATGGGTTAAATAACATCACATTATGGCAAAATGATCAACCTTTACTTTCACTGACAAAAGGGACACAATAATTGGGTGGTTATTTCACAAAATTATCCGTCCATTATTTGTCATTTTGTCAGTAACTATATTTTTTACTTCTCATGTTTGTTTTTTTTAACCCATTTTAACCCTTAGAATGCTGGATAAACCCACCCAACATTTTCAGTCCAGAAATACGACCCTAATAACCCTATTTCATGGTTGCCTTTG
Source organism: Tridacna gigas (assembly GCA_945859785.2). Taxonomy (NCBI): domain Eukaryota; kingdom Metazoa; phylum Mollusca; class Bivalvia; order Cardiida; family Cardiidae; genus Tridacna; species Tridacna gigas. The sequence continues at coordinate 34,344,238 of OX244039.2, read as the reverse complement.
TCTGCAGTCTTTCAGATAATCAGACAATGTAGATCATGGATAAGACTGCACGTTTTGTGCACTCTGATTTTAATCTACACTGGCCGAAAAGGCGATTACAGTTATGACAGGCACTTAAAAAGTTAAACATCAAGAAGGGTAATAACCAAAATATGTTAAAGTCATTCTAACCATATAGGGTACTTTTACCCCTTCATCAAAGAACCAAGCGTTTTAATAACCCAACAGAAGAGGCCTTTTTAAAATATTGTGGGAAAAGGAGAAAAAGCTGGTAACCAGCTGGAAGCCAATATTTTCTCCTTTTCTCACCATAATTATTATCCACCCATCCAAAGACATATATCCCATCAGTTGAGCCACAATAAATTTGCCAGTCTGCAAAATGCTTTCAACATCTGATAAAAAGTTAGCTTTTTACCAGACAATCTCGGATTTTGACAGCCTGAGGAAGAAACCTTTTAAAAACATTTTGAGAAAAAGAGAAACTGCTTGTAATCAGTAGTTTCTCCTTTTTCCACATTGTCTTCCATCCTTTCAGAGATAAATTTTGTCATTTGAACCCCATTTGTCCTCTGCAAATACTTTCATTCTGGAAAAGTCTAAAATTTTGTGATCCAGTTAAACCACAACTGGTCAGCCTAGTAAAACTGTTATATTAGCTAACAACTATAAAATAGTTCTGAAAATTAGACGTATCTTAGAATCTAAGACAATGAAGGTGGTGAGGCCGGGACCATAATGATTATATCAAGTTCTATTCGTACAACTCATTTAGTACAGATAACTGTCCCCGAATGCAATTTTAGTTTTTGACAGGTCGCATCCAGGTACAGAGATGACTATAAAATAAAAGGGTAGACATCTCTGCACAAATTTTGAGCACAAGTTTAGATTCTCATGTTTTCACAGATTGACGAAAAAACTAGAATTTGAACATGCATGTTACTTGTGTATTCTATAGTCCTTTGTTTCAAATACAAACATTTCCAATTTAAAAGCTAAACATAAGAAACAAGAGGGCCATGATGGCCCTGTATCGCTCCACTGGCTTATAAATATAAACCAAAAAGAGAAGTGATCACTATATAAGCCCTTATAAATCTTTGACCCCAGGGCTACAGTCGGACTAAATGGGGAATATGTGTATTAGAAGAATAACATGCCAAATTTGGGAGTTCTTGGCCTTATGGCTAGTAACAAGACGGTTTCTGAACTTTTCACTCCATAAACCAATGTAAAACTTATTGACCCCAAGACTGTACTTTGGGCACTTTTGGTAGACACCAACTAGATCAAGTTAAATGCAAAATTTGGTAGCTCTAGGCCTTATGGCTAGGTACAGGAAGATTTTTAAAGTTTTCTCTATATAAGCCTATGTAAAACTTGTGACCCCTGGGGCAGAGCCAATTTTGACCCCAGGGCTATAATTTGAAGAAACATGATAGAGGTCTACTACATAAAGCTACATGCCAAAGTTGGTAGCCCTACGCCTTATGGTTTCAGATGAGAATATTTTTAAAGATTTCCAATATTTTTTAGTTTTGTTGCCATGGCAACCAGAGTTTTTGAAGGAATCAAATTCTTTCAAGAAATTCTGAAGAGGACCATGGCAGGATCATTTCTGTGAAGTTTCATGAAAATTGGATGGGTAGATTCAGAGAAGAAGATGTTTGAAATAAAAGTTAACGCACGGACGGACGCACGGACGCACGACGGACACCGGGCCATGACATAAGCCCGCTGGCCTTCGGCCAGTGGAGCTAAAAATCACTGCTTAATTTCATTCCATTTCATTTCGTTTTGTTCTATTTTGATCTGTTGGGTTTGGTTCGGTTTTGTTGTGTTTCGGTTTCATTGCATTTCGTTCCATTTCGTCCAGAAAAACATTCTAACCAAGTTTCATGAGTATCAGACTGAAAATGTGGCCTCTAGACTGCACACAAGGTTTTTCTAACATTTGGCACAGTGACCTACTTTTTGACCCGACATGACTATATTTCAAACTTGTCCAAGATTTCATCCAGAGTAACATTCTGATCAAACTTCATGAGTATCAGGCTGAAAATGTGGCCTCTAGATTGCACACACGATTTTTCTAAAATAAGGCCCAGGTGACCTACTTTTTGACCTGACATGACCCAATTCTAAACTTGTCCAAGATTTTATCAAGATAAACAATCTGACCAAGTTTCATGAGTATCAGGCTGAAAATATGGCCTCTAGGTAAATGTTGATGACCGCAAAACGGACTATGTACAATGGACACAGCACGATCACAAAGGCTCACCTTGAGCACTTTGTGCTCAGGTGAGCTAAAACGGAGATTGCTGGTTACCAGCACAATTTTTTTCTGTCCTTTCAAATACAAATTTCTTAAAATAGAGCCACATTTAATTTGTAGTCTGCAAATCCTCTCAATTTGGACAAGTCTAAAATAATGTCAACTGGTGAAGAGTTAACCCTTTAACTAACTGCAAAATTTTAGACTCACCCAAGTTGAAAGTATCTGCAGAAGACAAATTCATTCATGCTGAAAATGTGATTTCTCTCTTTGAAATGGTTGTAAACATTGCAGGAAAAGGAGAAAATGCTGGTTAGCAGCATTTTCTCCTTTTCCCGCAATATTTTTAAGAACATTGTTCTTAGGGTCATTCAACCATGGGATTGTTGGGTAAAGGGCTAAATAAGAGTATTTATCAAAAACAATTATAGTAGTGGAGGTCTTGTCCTATACTTTAGTGGTTTTTCATTTGGTTTATGTATGTCCCCTCATCCCCCCCCCCCAAAAAAATCTTACTATAATACCCTTTGGTAATACTATCACTGTGACCTAAACCACAACGGAAGGAAGTTGGTATCTTTTAACCATAATTCAGCCCCATGGACTTAAACAGGGGCTTTTTCAAACAGCATTAATCATGATCAGGCTGCACAGAACATGCAGTCTCATCTTGAATCTAAAGCTTCCCCTTGTTTATTCAAACCTGAAAGATAGAAATCATTCTGAATTTCAATGGATTGTATTTTGTAAGGTGCTGGAGGGTTTAAGGTGGTAATAATAAGGTTCAATAATAGGTGAAATACTGTCGCTGACCTTAATAATAGGGACAACAATGCAAGAAACCATGACTTACCACTCATAAATGAGTATCGAAAACTTTCCATTGCCATTTTAGGGGTGACTACTGTCTGCTGACGCCGTCGCACCGTGCCAGTGTCCCCAGGTTCAAGACCCTGAAAAGGTACAAAAAAAACCCTACACTTTCCAATATCTTTTCAGTTCCATACTGATAATGGATGTGTAAGTTGCTACAACATCAGTGAGAATAGAAATTTGTCAGTGAATTAACTCTTTACCAAATGATAAAAGTTTAGCCTGGCCCAATTTGAAAGAATTTGCAAACCACTAGTTAAGTATTGATTGGATGGTAAGATTTGTCTGTGATAGGGTAGAAAACATTGTGGGAAAAGGAAAAAATGTTGGTTACCAGCATTTTCTCCTTTTCCTACAATGTTTTCAAAAGGCTTCTATCTCAAGGTTGTTAAAACTTGGAATTGTGTGGTAATGGGTTAAACACAGCCTTATTTACTCTTTGCCGTACACCAATATTTTTACCAATTCACAGTAAACGGAATTACAAACTGTGAACAACAAAGTAGATGTGCCTCAAATGAAGGAATTCATCCTTTCAAGAGTACAAAACATTATTAGAAAGGAGAAAATGCTGGTGATCAGCATTTTCTCCTTTTCTCATTTTTTTTTTCAAAAGTCTTTTTTTATCATGGCCTTTATTGTCTGATAAAGGGTTCAATGTAAAATTAAAGCGAAATTCACTGCTAAAATTATTTTGTATCCATAAAAGTCACAGCCTCGCTGCAGTTACTTTTCAGTAAGAATTCAAAGTCGAAAAAGGGGCATAACTGTGTCAAAATATTTTGAAAGTTACTTGCCCTTCTCATTTGGGTTCCCCTTTTAATATTCAACAAAAAGTTAGTGCTTGAAGTCAGTATCCTCATGAGTGACAGGGATATCTCTGCACAATGATGATGGTGATGCAGATTACAGAGCTATGACACACCCTAGCATTTTCTTGGAAAATGAACAAGCTAAAAAAGTACATGGGCATTTTAACCCTTTATGGAACAACAAAAATTTTACACTTGTCCAATTGCATGGCATGAGCAGACGACAAATTCAATGTGGCTAAAGCAATGGAAGTTCTGAATGAAAGGACAGAAAACATTGGGAAAAGGAAAAAAATGCTGGTTTCCAGCATTTTCTTCTTTTCCTATAATGTTTTTCTAAGCCTTCTTTGTTAGGGTCTTTAAAACTTGGGACTGTGTGGTAAAAGGTTAACCAATAAATTTCAAATACTGACTTAATAGAGTATTTCAATGAACAAGGTCAAGGTTATGACAAAGTCACATTATGGACGTCATAAGCTTTCAACTACAAGGACAGTATACAGTAGGTTTTTCTATGTGTGTCAAATGAGGTCACATGACATGATAACAAGTCTTCCACTGATAAAAAAAACAGCAGTGCAATTATCGACTTCTACTCAATCAGCCTCTGCAGTCGCCACTTACAAACACCGATATTGTTGGGCAAACAGATTGGAGCCATCAAACAGAATGCATATAACTCTTCAACAATCAACAACATACAGGACATGTCCAAATTAAACGCATTTGCAGACAACAAGTCGATTGTGGCTTAAATGATGAAATTTTTCTCTGAAAAGATAGAAAACATTGTGGGAAAAGGAAAAAAATGCTGTTTGCCAGCATTTTCTCCTTTTCCCACAATGTTTTCAAAAGTTTTCTTCCTCACAATTATTAAAACTCAGAATTCTGTGGTAAAAGGTTAAACAATCCAATGTTGACTCTTTTCAACCTAAAATGGCCCCTACAGCTCACTTACTGCAAGATTCAGTTTTAGGGACATGGACAGATAGACAGAACAAGAGGACCATGATGGTCCTAAATCGCTCTCCCTGAAATGCAACTGAGCTCAACACCATAATGCTACATGCCAAATATGAAAGCTCTAGCTTTAGCTTTTTGGGACAAGAAGATTTTTAAAGATTTCCTTCTTTATCTCCATGTGAAATCCGAGAACCCACAACATAGGACCAATTTTTTACACCAGGGCCATAATTTAAAGTATTTTTGTAGAGGGTCACTAGATGATGCTACATGCCATATATGAAAGCTCTAGCCCTTACGGTTTGGGACAAGAAGATTTTTACAGATTTCCTTCTTTATCTCTATGTGAAATCCGAGAACCCACAACATAGGGCCAATTTCCACACTAGGGCCATAATTTGAAGTATTTTGGTAGAGGGCCACTAGATGATACTACATGCCATATATGAGAGCTCTAGCCCTTATGGTTTGGGACAAGAAGATTTTTAAAGATTTCCTTCTTTATCTCTATGAGAAATCCGAGAACCCACAACATAGGGCCATTTTCAACACTAGGGCCATAATTTGAAGTATTTTGGTAGAGGGCCACTAGATGATGCTACATGCCAAATATGAAAGCTCTAGCCCTTACGGTTTGGGACAAGAAGATTTTTAAAGATTTCCTTCTTTATCTCTATGTGAAATCCAAGAACCCAAAACATAGGGCCAATTTCCACACTAGGGCCATTATTTGAAGTATTTTGGTAGAGGGCCACTAGATGATACTACATGCCATATATGAGAGCTCTAGCCCTTATCGTTTGGGGCAAGAAGATTTTTAAAGATTTCCTTCTTTATCTCCATGTGAAATCTGAGAACCCACAACATAGGGCCATTTTCAACACTAGGGCCATAATTTGAAGTATTTTGGTAGAGGGCCACTAGACGATGCTACATGCCAAATATGAAAGCTCTAGCCCTTATGGTTTGGGACAAGAAGATTTTTACAGATTTCCTTCTTTATCTCTATGTGAAATCCGAGAACCCACAACATAGGGCCATTTTCAAACTAGGGCCATAATTTGAAGTATTTTGGTAGAGGGCCACTAGATGATGCTACATGCCAAAAATGAAAGCTCTAGCCCTTACGGTTTGGGACAAGAAGATTTTTACAGATTTTCTTCTTTATCTCTATGTGAAATCCGAGAACCCACAACATAGGGCCAATTTCCACACTTGGGCCATTATTTGAAGTATTTTGGTAGAGGGCCACTAGATGATACTACATGCCATATATGAAAGCTCTAGCCCTTAAGATTTGGGACCAGACGATTTTTACAGATTTCCTTCTTTATCTATATGTGAAATCCGAGAACCCACAACATAGGGCCATTTTCAACACTAGGGCCATAATTTGAAGTATTTTGGTAGAGGGCCACTAGATGATGCTACATGCCAAATATGAAAGCTCTACCCTTAAGGTCTGGGACAAAAAGATTTTTACAGATTTCCTTCTTTATCTCTATGTGAAATCCGAGAACCCACAACATAGGGCCATTTTCAATACTAGGGCCATAATTTGAAGTATTTTGGTAGAGGGCCACTAGATGATGCTACATGCCACATATGAAAGCTCTAGCCCTTATGGTTTGGGACAAGAAGATTTTTAAAGATTTCCTTCTTTATCTCCATGTCAAATCCGAGAACCCACAACATAGGGCCAATTTTTAACACCAGGGCCATAATTTGAAGCATTTTGGTAGAGGGTCACTAGATGATGCTACATGCCATATATGAAAGCTCTAGCCCTTACGGTTTGGGACAAGAAGATTTTTACAGATTTCCTTCTTTATCTCTATGTGAAATCCGAGAACCCACAACATAGGGCCAATTTCCACACTAGGGCCATTATTTGAGGTATATTGGTAGAGGGCCACTAGATGATACTACATGCCATATATGAGAGCTCTAGCCCTTATGGTTTGGGACAAGAAGATTTTTACAGATTTCCTTCTTTATCTCTATGTGAAATCCGAGAACCCACAACATAGGGCCATTTTCAACACTAGGGCCATAATTTGAAGTATTTTGGTAGAGGGCCACTAGACGATGCTACAGGCCAAATATGAAAGCTCTAGCCCTTACGGTTTGGGACAAGAAGATTTTTACAGATTTCCTTCTTTATCTCTATGTGAAATCCGAGAACCCACAACATAGGGCCATTTTCCACACTAGGGCCATTATTTGAAGTATTTTGGTACAGGGCCACTAGATGATACTACATGCCACATATGAGAGCTCTAGCCTTATGGTTTGAGACAAGAAGATTTTTAAAGATTTCCTCCTTTATCTCTATGAGAAATCCGAGAACCCACAACATAGGGCCATTTTCAACACTAGGGCCATAATTTGAAGTATTTTAGTAGAGGGCCACTAAATGATGCTACATGCCAAATATGAAAGCTCTAGACCTTACGGTTTGGGACAAGAAGATTTTTAAAGATTTCCTTCTTTATCTCTATGTGAAATCCGAGAACCCACAACATAGGGCCATTTTCAATACTAGGGCCATAATTTGAAGTATTTTGGTAGAGGGCCACTAGATGATGCTACATGCCAAATATGAAAGCTCTAGCCCTTATGGTTTGGGACAAGAAGATTTTTAAAGATTTCCTTCTTTATCTCCATGTCAAATCCGAGAACCCACAACATAGGGCTAATTTTTAACACCAGGGCCATAATTTGAAGTATTTTGGTAGAGGGTCACTAGATGATGCTACATGCCATATATGAAAGCTCTAGCCCTTACTGTTTGGGACAAGAAGATTTTTAAAGATTTCCTTCTTTATCTCTATGTGAAATCCGAGAACCCACAACATAGAGCCAATTTCCACACTAGGGCCATTATTTGAGGTCTATTGGTAGAGGGCCACTAGATGATACTACATGCCATATATGAGAGCTCTAGCCCTTATGGTTTGGGACAAGAAGATTTTTAAAGATTTCCTTCTTTATCTTTATGTGAAATCCGAGAACCCACAACATACGGCCATTTTCAACACTAGGGCCATAATTTGAAGTATTTTGGTAGAGGGCCACTAGACGATGCTACATGCCAAATATGAAAGCTCTAGCCCTTATGGTTTGGGACAAGAAGATTTTTACAGATTTCCTTCTTTATCTCTATGTGAAATCCGAGAACCCACAACATAGGGCCAATTTCCACACTAGGGCCATAATTTGAAGTATTTTGGTAGAGGGCCACTAGATGATACTACATGCCACATATAAGAGCTCTAGCCCTTATGGTTTGAGACAAGAAGATTTTTAAAGATTTCCTTCTTTATCTCTATGTGAAATCCGAGAAACCACAACATAGGGCCATTTTCAACACTAGGGCCATAATTTGAAGTATTTTGGTAGAGGGCCACTAGATGATGCTACATGCCAAATATGAAAGCTCTAGCCCTTACGGTTTGGGAGAAGAAGATTTTTACAGATTTCCTTCTTTATCTCTATGTGAAATCCGAGAACCCACAACATAGGGCCAATTTCCACACTAGGGCCATTATTTGAAGTATTTTGGTAGAGGGCCACTAGATGATGCTACATGCTATATATGAAAGCTCTAGCCCTTACAGTTTGGGACAAGAAGATTTTTAAAGTTTTTTTCTTTCGGTTGCCATGGCAACCAGAGTTCTTCATGGAATTCAAATCTTTGAAGTATTCTGAAAGTGCATCACCTAAGGATCATTTCTGTGAAGTTTCACTGAAATCTGTTGGGCGGTTTCAGAGGAGAAGATTTTTTAAGTAATTGTTCACGGACGGACGGATGGACACACGGACGGACGCCGGACAACGATCGATCACAATAGCTCACCCTGAGCACTATGTGCTCAGGTGAGCTAAAAACTGACAATACATAGCCTGGGTGACAGTACGTTCATTTTTTCCTTTTCTATCATTCGGACATTTGTCAAAAATGACGGCCTGGGGACATTTGAAAAATGATCAGAGCGACATCTGCTTCAGCCCATCTCATAGTGGGGCAAAACAGATGTAGCTGCAATCGTTTCTGAACATAAATGACTAACAAGAGGGCCATGACGGCCCTGGATCGCTCACCTGAGTCAATAGGCGAAATTTCACCCAAGGGTCATAATGACCCAATTTAAAACTCATCTGAGATATTATAAAGACAAACATTCTGACCAACTGTCAAGTCAATTGAGCTGAAAATGTGGCCTCTGGACTATCCAAACTGTATTTCTTCAATTTGACCTAGTGACCTAGTTTATGACCCTAGTGACCATATTTCAAACTCATCCAAGATATCAAGACAAACTTGTTAACCAAGTGTTCAAGTGAACTGGGCAAGAATTGCTGCCTCCACAGTGCCCACTAGGTATTTCTGTAATTTGACCTAGTGACCTAGATTATAACCCAATGTGACCCAATTTCAAACCCATTCAAGATACCATCAAGTCAAACATGCTGACAAATTTTCAGGTCAGTTGAGCAAAAACTGTGGCCTCTAGAGCGCCCACAATACATTTCTTTAATTTGACCTAGTGACCTAGTTTATGACCCTATGAGACCCAATTTCTGAATGATCCAAGATATCATCAAGTCAAACATGTAAACAAAGGATAATTTCAGGTCAATTGCACATGAATTGTGGCCACTAGAGTGCCCACAGGATATTTCTTTAAATTTGACCTAGTGACCTAGTTTATGACCCTATGTGACCCAATTTTGAACTCATCTGAGATTTTATCAAGACAAACATGCGGATATATTTTCAGGTCAATTGAGTAAGAATTTAGCTTCTAGATTGCCCAAAAGGGATTTTTGTAAGTTGATCTAGTGAGACCAAGTTTATGACCCTAGGTGACCCTAGGTGACCAAAATTCAAATTCGAAATTTCAACAAGACAAACATTCTAACCACTTTTCAGGTCAATTGAGTAAGAAATGTGGCCTCTAGAGTGTCCACAAGGTATTTCTTTAATTTGATCTAGTGACCTAGTTTATGACCCAAGGTATCCCAAATTCGAACTCATCCAAGATTTTATTAAGACAAAGATTCTGACCAATTTTCAAGACAATTGAGCAATAACTGTGGCCTCTAGACTGCCCACAAGGTATTTCTTTAATTTGGCCTAGTGACCTAGATTATGTCCCCAGGTGATTTTTATCAAGACAAACATTCTGACCCATTTTCAGGTCATTTGAGCAAAAAATGTGGCCTCTAGAGTGCCCACAAGGTGTTACTTTAATTTGACCTAGTGACCTAGTTTATAACCCAAGGTGACCCAATTTCAAACTCATAAGAGATTTCATTAAGACAAACATTCTGACCAAATTTCAAATCAATTAAGCAAAAAATGTGGCCTCTGGAATGCCCACAAGGTATTTCCTTAATTTGACCTCGTGACCTAGTTTATTACCCTAGGTGACCCAATTTCAAACTCTTCAGAGATTTTATCAAGACAAACATTCTGACCAATTTCCAGGTCAACTGAGTGAGAAATGTGGCCTCTAGAGTGTCCACAAGGTATTTAATTCGACCTAGTGACCTAGTTTATAATCCCAGGTAACCCAATTTCAAACTCATCTAAGATTTAATTAAGACAAACATTCTGACAAATTTCCAAGTCAATTGAGCAAACAAATGTGGCCTCTAGAGTGTCCACAAGTTACTTCTTTAATTTGACCCAGTGACTTAGTTTATGACCCTAGGTGGCACAAATTCGAACTCATTCGAGTTTTCATCAAGACAAGCATTCTGACCAATTTTCAGGTCAATTGAGTAAAAAATGTGGCCTCTTGAGTGTCCACCACCTATTTCTTTAATTTGACCTAGTGACCTAGTTTATGACCCTGGGTGACCAAAATTCGAACTCATCCAAGATTTTATCAAGAAAAATATTCTTACCAATTTTCAGGTCAATTGAGTATGAAATGTGTCCTCCAGACTGCCCACAGGGTATTTCTTTAATTTGACCTAGTGGCCTAGTTTATGACCCTAGGTGACCAAAATTCGACCTCATCTGAGGTTTCATCAAGACAAACATTCTGATCAATTTTCAGGTCAATTCAGCAAGAAATGTGGCCTCTAGACTGTCCACCAGGTGTTTCTTTAATTTGACCTAGTGACCTAGTTTATGACCCAAGGTGACCCAAATTTGTACCCACCCGAGATTTCATCAAGACAAACATTCTGACCAATTTTCAGGTCATTTGAGTAAAGAATGTGGCCTCTAGAGAGTCCACAGGGTAAATGTTGACAATGGATGACAGACAACCACAAAAGCTCACGTTGAGCACGTTGTGCTCAGGTGAGCTAAAAATAGATACTGAAATTCAAAATGCCTCAGATTGATCAGTTCCTGTTAGCACCATCTTTGAAAATATTGAAAACAAAATTTCAAACGGGTTATTCAGAATGATTTTGGGGGATATTTGACAATAACAAGTGTTGTTAAAGGTCTTGATGTATTTTTAATAACACTGACCGGATCGGAAAAGTCATTCAAATACACAGTAAAAAAAGTCCTGCACCCTGTGTTTCTTACCGACTCAGATTTTCTGGCATGAATAATTTAAAATAGGGTAGGAATTAGAATCCAGCTACTGCATACCCCAACAGACCTATGAAATGAAATGAACTGAGGTATCCCTTGACCTCATGATAAGTATGAACTTTTTGTTTAGATATTGCTTTCAAATTTAAAAACAAGAGGGCCGTTGGCCCTAAAGCGCTCACTGGAGTAAGGTCATCTAGGGTTGATAAGGCTAAAAGGATCCTGGTTGCGATGATGTAAAACGCATGGTATATGTGATCTACTTTTTGACCAACTTGACCTATTTTTAAATTCCAAATATGACTCAAAATAAGGCCTCTACAGTGCACACAAGATTTTTCTATGATAGGGCTCAGTGACCTACTTTTTGACCCAATGTGACTCAATATCAAACTTTTCTGAGATATCATCAAGACCACATTCTGACAAAGTTTTATGAGTATCAGACTGAAAAAGTAGCCTCTACAGTGCACACAAGGTTTTTCTAAGATTTGGCCCTGTGACCTACTTTTGGAACCGACATGACCCAATTTAAAAAATGTCCGAGATTTTATTCAGACAAACATTCTAACCAAGTTTCATGAGTATCAGGCTGAAAATGTGGCCTCTAGAGTGCACATATGGTTTTTTCTAAGATTTGGCCAAGTGACCTACTTTTTGACCCTACGTGACTCAATATCAATCTTTTCCCAGATAAAATCAAGAAAAATACTCTGACAGTGTTTCATGAGTATCAGACTGAAAATGTGGCCTCTACAGTGCACATATGGTTATTCTAAGATTTGGCACAGTGACCTACTTTTTGATCCCATGTGATCAAACTTCGAACTTGTCCAAGCTTTTATCCAGACAAACATTCTGACCAAGTTTTATGAGTATCATAATGAAAGTGTGGCCTCTAGAGTGCACACAAGGTTTTTCTAAGATTTTGCCCCCGACCTACTTTTTCACCCAACGAGACCCAATTTTTAACTTATCCCAGATTTTATCCAGCCAAATATTCTTACCAAGTTTCATGAGTATCAGGCTGAATATGTTGTCTCTACAGTGCACACAAGGTTTTTCTAAGATTTGGCCCAGTGATCTACCTTTTGAACCAATGTGACCCAATTTCCAACTTGTCTCAGATTTTATCCAGACCAGGGGTGTGGAAATCTTAAAAATTTCTTCTTGTCTGCGGACAAGTAAATTACAAAAATTTACTTGTCCACCAGTGTGACTCACTTGTCCAAAACAAAACAATGCTAAATGGCATACATTAAAGTGACATGTCAGCAATTTGGGGATACTCTCAACAAACCAAACAAAAAACATTGTTACGATCTTCCGCATTCAACCACGGAAATTCTTTCAACAGCACCTTGTTTAAAGAAGATGTAATTATTTTTTCATCATATTTCTTGTCATGGTCCTTTTTAGATTTGTGTTTCGAGCCCCCCGAATGGTTCCAGAGTCTCAGACTTCTCCCTTTCCGTTTGCTTCAAAGATTTAATAAAAGAAACCAACCTATTTTCTCCGATTTTACACATCAATTGATTGCTGAATCAAAAATGTTCTGGTTTGGCTCAAGACAGTTTCAGGCAGAGGAGATAATAGCTAAATCACGGCCCTTTTCGCACCAAAGCTGTTTAAAATCAGAATAAAAAATTTCACTTGTACAACACTGTCGTCAAAAGATCTTTGAATCGGTGCTAAAATGATACTTTAATTAGTCTAATAAAATTATTTAATCCTTAATGATGATATTGAAGCGACATGTTCGGACATTTTTCAAAGCAATTAAATTGACATACAAAAACAGCATATACCGATCTTTTTGTATGCGGTGAATGTGGAAGTACACAAAATGCATATTTTTTGTTTCCAGAAATCAGGGATTGTCTCAAGCTTCAGTTTATCAGTCGGAATGTCATTTTTTGTACGAAGCGAGAACATTTGTATTTCACGGGATAACTATTCAACAGATCTTTGTTTCAAAATTTTCCTCATATTTTCTTCTTGTCCGCAGACAACTATACTGAAAAAAGTCACTTGTACGGGGCTGAATTTTCCCCGAGTCGGACAAGTAGGGCATAGTATTTCCACACCCCTGCAGACAAACATTCTGACTAAGTTTCATAAGTATCAGGCTGAAAATGTGGCGTCATGAGCCCTGTTTGTTTTTGTTGCCATGACAACCAAAGTTTTTAAAGGAATCAAGTTCTTTCAACAAATTCTAAAGAGGACCATGGCAGGATCATTTCTGTGAAGTTTGGTCAAAATTGGATGGTTAGTTTCAGAGAAGATGTTTGAAATAAAAGTTAATGCACGGACAGATGGAAGGACGCACATCAGACACAGGGCCATGACATAAGCTCGCTGGCCTTCAGCCAGTGGAGCTAAAAAACAGACAATTAGCCATTCATAATTGTTTATTAACCCTTTACCAAACAAGAGATGTTTGTAAAACATGTATGGCCCCCTAATGGCATCCAATTCTAAATATAACATGTGATTATAAACTGTTAAGTTCAAAGTGTAAAAACGAACAAAGGGTAATTACTCAAAAATTATTAATGATAAATTAACAATTCTTGGGCATTGCACTTCCCATTTATGTGAACTATCAACTTATAAGGTTTCATGATTTTGCCTCACATACTTTTTGAGTTATGCTCCGGAAAAAAATTAAGTACGAAAATCAACAAAGGGCAATAACTGCAAAAATATAATGGGCAGAGTTATGGTTCTTGTGCAATGAACTTCTCCTGAATAAGATCTATCCACATGTAAAGTTTCAAGATGATATCTGAAAAACCTTTTGAGTTATGCTCCGGACAAAAATTAAGTATGAAAATCAACAAAGGGCAATAACTCCAAAAATATGATGGGCAGAGTTATGGTTCTTGTGCACTGCACTTCTCCTTAATAAGATTAATCCACCTATGAGGTTTCAAGATGATACCTGAAATACTTTTAGAGTTATGCTCCAGACAAAAATTAAGTATGAAAATCAACAAAGGGCAATAACTCCATAAATATGATGGGCAGAGTTATGATTCTTGTGCACTGCACTTCTCCTTAATGAGATCTATCCACCTATGTAGTTTCAAGATGATACCTGAAACTCTTTTTGAGTTATGCTCCGGACAAAAATGTGGTCTACGGACCAACCGACCGACCAACGGACCGACCGACAAGTGCAAAGCAATATACCCCCGCTTCTTCGAAGGGAGGCATAACAATCAAGAGTTTTGCCCACCCTAAGGAAAAAGGCTTTGAATATTTTGAATATAAGAAACACTGGAAACAAGAGGGAATCAGACTCAGTTTCGAAGCTAGTATAACTATATTCTTTACCACGGGCTAGCTGATTGGAAAGAAAAACAAACTGGCCTCATTTCCAGGGTTTGTAGTAATTGGATGTGTTACTGATGGCTTTACAATGCTAATTTACTGGAGTAGCCAATTCTTTTTATCCAGTAATTCTGTATTTTAACATCCCGTCCTGCTATAGTAATTGGTTGATTAGAAATGTAGGATGTAAATAACTGGCACAATTGCATTACATTAGAATGCTGGAGCTACAGCAGGCTGATTGATTGAGTGATATTTAATGTCCCTCTCAACATCAGTCCAGATTATCACAGTGTCATAATCAAGTATCATTAATTTTATACCATTAAATATAAATGAACTCTAGAACTCTAACAAAGAGTACTTCATAAAGAATATTTCCAATGTAGCAGAAAACAAGAAGGCTATCATGGCTCTGTATAGCTCCACTGCCTTTTAAATAAATGTACCATAAGCTTGACTGGCACACAGACATGAATAGTAAGAAGTTTGTATGGCTATAAGCTTCCATAGAGAAAGAAGCCTACACTCACCCCCACCCCCAAAAATAAAGGTTCTTTTTTTTTTAAAATGCAAAGACAATGTCAACAAGCAATTTCGTTGAAATGATATCCCCCGCCGAAAAAGACCTTTTTTGATACAAACGTATAAGAGGTATTGTGTTTTGCATGTACATGTGGCCTTTTTGTTATTGGTCCATGATAAAATTATACATTAAGCTCCCTTGTTCTATGGCACAGGATTTCATTACATAATAACTCAAAAATCATAACAAGCAGAGTTATCATTCTTGTACAATGCAGTCCCCCACAATAAAATCTATCCACGTATGAAGAAACATGTCATTAACTGAAATAAATTTTGAGTTATGTCCTGGACAAAAATTGAGCCTGAAAAATAACAAAGGGCAATAATTCAAAAATCATATTGCCAGAGTTATCGTTCTTGTACACTGCACTCCTCACAGTAAGATCCATCCACCGATTAGGTTACATGTTCATATCTGAAATAGTTTTTCAATTATGTTCTAGACAAAAGTTAAGCCTGAAAAATAAGAAGGGGTAATAACTCAAAAATTATGAAAGTTAATTAGAGTTATTATTCTTCTGCACTGCACTTCTCCTTATTGAAATCTAGACACATACAAATTTTCAAGTTGATATGTGAAACAATTTTCAAGTTATGTGCTAGAGAAAAAAAATTAAGCCTGAAAAATAAGGAAGGGCAATAACTCCAAAAATTTGAAGGACAGAGTTGTCATTCATGTACACTGCACTCCTCCTTAACGAGATCTATCCACTTACGAAGTTTGAAGTTGGTATCTGAAATACTGGTTAAGTTATCTTCCAGATAAAAATTGGGGACGGAAGGAGGGACTGACAGAGACTATTACCATATCCCCCCCCCCCCCACACCACCAGGGGGATAATAAGTATGAAAAATAAACTAGCACTTGTTCCAGAACAGGATAAAATTCATCAAAAGGTAATCAGTCAAAAAAAGCCTGTGAATCTAAATAGAAATGTGCGAACAAAAATCCAAAGTAAAAATTTACAAAGGGCAATAACTCCAAAAATACTGAAGATAGAGTTATGGTTCTTGTGCACTGCACTTCTCCTAAATTAGTTCTATATGTGTGTGAAGTTTCAAGTTCCTAGCTTTTATACTTTTGGAGATATGCTCCGGACAAAAATCCTAAGTAAAAATTTACAAAGGGCAATAACTCCAAAAATACTGAAGATAGAGTTATGGTTCTTAAGCACTGCACTTCTCCTCAATGAGTTCTATATATGTGTGAAGTTTCAAGTTCCTAGCTTTTATACTTTTGGAGATATGCTCCGGACAAAAATCCAAAGTAAAAATTGACAAAGGGCAATAACTCCAAAAATACTGAAGATAGAGTTATGGTTCTTGTGCACTGCACTTCTCCTTAATGAGTTCTATATATGTGTGAAGTTTCAAGTTCCTAGCTTTAATACTTTTGGAGATATGCTCTGGACAAAAATCCAAAGTAAAAATTTACAAAGGGCAATAACTCCAAAAATACTGAAGATAGAGTTATGGTTGTTGTGCACTGCACTTCTCCTCAATTAGTTCTATATGTGTGTGAAGTTTCAAGTTCCTAGCTTTTATACCTTTGGAGATATGCTCCAGACAAAAATCCAAAGTTAAAATTTACAAAGGGTAATAACTCCAAAAATACTGAAGACAGAGTTATGGTTCTTGTGCACTGCACTTCTCCTCAATGAGTATTATATATGTGTGAAGTTTCAAGTTCCTAGCTTTTATACTTTTGGACATATGCTCCGGACAAAAATCCAAAGTAAAAATTGACAAAGGGCAATAACTCCAAAAATACTGAAGATAGAGTTATGGTTCTTGTGCACTGCACTTCTCCTCAATGAGTTCTATATGTGTGTGAAGTTTCAAGTTCCTAGCTTTTATACTTTTGGAGATATGCTCCGGACAAAAATTCCAGGAAAAAAGTGTACAAAGGGCAATAACTCCAAAAATACTGAAGATAGAGTTATGGTTCTTGTGCACTGCACACCTCCTTAATGAGATCTATCCACTTGTGAAGTTTGAAGATGATATCTCAAATACTTTTGGAGATATGCTCCGGACAAAAATGTGGGACAGAAGGACGGAATGACGGAAGGACGGACGGAGACTATTACCATATCCCCCGCTGCCTTTCGGCGGGGGATAATTAAAACAAGCAGGTCTAATCAAGTTCATAATGATTATCAATGTAATCTAACAAAGAGTACTTTGACAAGAAGATTGCCAAAACTTTAGTAGCAGAAAATATTTTTGCAGTGGCATGAATGGTAAAAAAAAATGAACAATACAATCCTTGCTTCATATCAAAAATTTATCTACCTAAGCACATGTTAAATCTAGGTAAATCACTCTAACTGAAAACTGAACCCCAGCGCTATAATTTGAATTATCTCGGCAGGGGTCAGCGAGATACAGCTACACATCAATTTTGGTAGCTCCAGTGTTTTCTCCAGCTTTTGTCTAGAGTGGGCCCTAAAGAGCCCTGCCCAACAAATTTAGTGGGCCCTTTATGAAATCAGTGGGCCACCCAGAAAAATGGACATTATGGAGGAATACCACATATTAAGACTAAATCCCACTTACATTTACTACAGCTGGGATTCTTGAAAATATTCATGTATTCTTTTCATTTTTAGGATGCAGACGACAAATGATATCGGCGGATTAACATGGTCAATGGCTAAAATGCTGTGTGCGCCGTGTACTCTTCATTTCGATGCACAATCGAAAATTTACCAATTTTCCTGTCAGGAATCTCTTTCCCTTTCGTAAAGTTGTCCGTAAAAAGATTTTATATAATCAGATGTATTATTGTCAAATATTTTACCAAAAAGTAATTATCCTACTCAACTGATTGCCGATCGAAGTAAAATTTCATACTGTACTCAGTCCATATTTTTGAGACACTCTCAAATATTCACAGAAATAGATAAGTGCCTGAATAATCCAGTCTTGGTTTTGTAGACCTTAAGGAATGTGTTATAGTTAAAGTTCCCTGGCTACTCATTTTAAGCCAAATATAGAAATGTGTTTAAATCTATAAATCAGCCATATCTATGGCTCCAAAGAGTGAAAAGAAGCTTCAGATTTGTTACTGGAAATGAATCTTGGTCTGCAGAAAATTACATCAGGTCAAAATTGTAAACTCTGGGGGAATCCTTCAACACGGGAAATGGCACACTCGTCTATTTGTAGGATCATGTCTTTCCCCTTTCTTTCAGCAAAAGAGCTAAATGTTAATTTACACATACAAAATTTACATTTCTATTGCCTTTGAAATCATTCCACTACGCTCTCAATATAAAACTCTGACATCCTCGAATAGAATTGCTGTTGGGTTCTTGTGACATAAATTGTTGCGACAGTACACCTGTGTAGAGTATCTCGACTCCACTTTCCAGGTGCATGAACATACAAGGTGAAAGTCGTACACAGTCACGTGACAAGCATCATGTGATATCCGCAAGTGAAAGTGTGCATAGCTGTGCATAGCTGCCAAGTCCAAAACTGCATTTTCTATCCATCATAATCTATGCAATCTTGCAATCGCCAGGTGTAATATTGGTCATGAAGCCACAAGAATGACAATAGTTTGACGAAATATTGAAGAAATGGGTTATATTTGGCTTACAATAAGTACTGACGGAACTTTAAGCATAATATTACATGTACACATGTAATAATGACTGTAACGACCAGGACTAAAATGAATCTCTATTTCGAATTTACAAGGTCAAAGTTAAAAAAACATTGTAATTGGCTTCCCCAGGAATTTCCTGGCAAGGCTCTTACGATCTCAGGTGAGGCATTTAAGTTTGCCCCAAAAAGGCCCCAAATGGCCGCATTCTAGTGCACCCTTTGTATACTTACTCTGCTAAAAAGCACAAAAACGCAGGCTGGAGAAACACTGGTAGCCCTATGCTTGATTTTTAAACTTTTCACTATAAAATATATACCCATGTAAAACTTGTGACTCCTAGAGCAGGGCCAATTTCGACCCAATGGCTATAATTTGAAGTATTCTCGGGTAGAGGTCTATTAGATGAAGCTACATACCAAATTTGGTAGCCCTAGGCCATACGGTTTTGGACAAGAAGAATTATTCAAGATTTTAAATATTTTAGGGTTTTTGTTGCTATAGCAACCACATTTTTTATGGGAATCCTATTCTTTGAAGGAATTCCGAAGAAGGCTATGGCAGAAATATTTCTGTGAAGTTTCACCAAAAGTGGATGGGTAGTTTCAGTGAAGAAAATGTTTGAAATAAAAGTTAACACACATGGACACATGACAAACATGACATAAGTTCCCTGGCCTTCAGCCAATGGGGCTAAAAATTAATTGTATGGCTAGAATGGTTAAGTTTTGGAACAAAAAAAAGTGATACAGACCTCACTCATGGTAACTCTTGTTTTCATTAGCCTAATTCCTAAAGGTTGCTAAAACTCGGGATTGTGTGGTAAATGTTAATGCAAAATATTCAATACATCTGAGCAAAAAACAATTGACATCAAAATAAATTATAGTCACTAAAAACTGAAGATTTTCTATCCAAAAGATCTGAAAATACAACACCCATCACTTTACAGTGTGGTTTGATAATCAAGTAAAAGGTAACAAACACTACTGTGTAATTAGTAAACATGACTTATATTCCTAGATTAGCATATAAGCTTAAGTCATTTAGCCTTTTAGAAACTACATAATGTATATGCTTCTTCCAAAACAAAGTCCATAATCTGAGCCACATTTTAATTGTCGTCCATAAATGCTTTCAATTTTGATCACTCTAAAATTTTGTTGTTTGGTAAAGAGTTGAGGTAACAAAGGAAATCACACAAAAAGTGACTTAGTGATTGTACTTTCACTCTGTAACATAATGACAAAATTTTAAACAAGTCTAAATTGAAAGCGTTTACAGGACAAATAAAATGTAGCTAAAGTGAAAGCCCTGTAGGGCCTAACATGACCTGTAAAAATTCTGTGACATTATAATTGCAATCTGTATCACTCACTACAGAATAATACTGATGCTGTCAAAACTCTCAGGATTTATAAGTAACCTAGTTTTCAAGTAACCTATTTACTGATTACCAGCACAGTAAACATGCTTCCCAACTCTCCCGATTTCATCGGGAGTCTCCCAATCCAAGACTAATTACCCGATCACCCCGACAGACAATTAAAAAACCCCGATTTGGAAAAAATCCGACATAAGGGTAAAAGGGTGTGGTAAATTTGTACCCAAGGTACATGTATATTATCCGAAGTTTACAAGTTCTTGACACATGCGTGTATTTCACGGTCAATCGGGTTCGTTGACTACCAATACGAATCAAGATACTGAGATTTATCGATCGACGATCATGAACCAATCAAATTTGAGAACGGGTCGAGGTACTTTTCAGACCGGAAATCAGAACGTCGTTCACCTGACGTTAACAGGTAATTTACGTTGTAAAAGTCCAGATCTATAAACACAAAATACCACTGCTCATTGCGTCCCCGGGACACAGACAAAAATGAGTGAAAACATCAAGTTAATCAGTAACAAAAACAATGAAAAAAATATGACGTTTTTGACCACTGGAATTCCAATTTACCTAAAAATAGATCGACCTACTCGTGATCGTAGTTTTATTTAAATCAGTGACGTTGCAATATTCGACTGGTTACCGGTGATAGAGTAACATAGTAATCCTCAGGGCACTGACTGGGGGAACCTACTGTTGCCCAGCGTTACCGATACTGACGTTTGCTTCCAGATTTTTTGTCGTGTGAAGATTGCCTCTAGATTTTTTTTATCGAAAAGCGCATATCGAACACCTGTTATCGAACACCTGTTTATCGAACACCTGTTTGCGATTACTGAATAATATCAGGATAAAATGTGGTACTCTGTAGTCTATATTTAATGCTAAAACATTATGGGGACAACATAAAATGCATGAATATCTTTAAAAAACAAGAGGGCCATGATGGCCCTGGGTCGCTCACCTTAGTAGAGTGCCTTAAAGGTTTTTCTTTAATTTGACCATGTGACCTAGTTTTTGACCGCAGGTGACCCAATTTCAAACTCATATTTCATGAAGACAAACATTCTGACCAATTTTCAAGTCAATTGAGCAAAAAATGTGGCCTCGAGTGCCCTAAAGATATTTCTTTAATTTGACCTAGTGACCTAGATTATGACCCCACGTGACCCAAATTTGAACTGGTCTTGGACTATATCAAAAGAAACATTTTAACCAATTTTCAAATCAGATGAATAATAAATGTGGCCTCTAGAGTGCCCACTAGCTATTTCTTTAATTTGACCAAGTGAACTAGTTTATGACCCCAGTTGACCAAAATTCAGACTCGTGTGAGATTTTACAAAGACAAACATTCTGCCCAATTTTCAAGGCAATTAAGCAAATAATGTGGCCTCTAGAATGCCCACAAGGTATTTCTTTATTTTGACCTAGTGACCTAGTTTATGGTTTCAGGTGACCCAAATCCAAACTCATCTGGTATTTCATCAAGACAAACATTCTGGCCAAATTTCAGGTCATTTGAGCAATAAATGTGGCCTCCAGAGTGCAAACAAGGTATTTCTTTAATTTGACCCAGTGAACTAGTTTATGACCCAAGTTGACCCAAATTAATCTTATGTGAGACTTTATAAAGACAAACTTTCTAACTAATTTTCAAGGCAATTGAGCAAATAATGTGGCTTCGAGAGTGCCAACAAGGTATTTCTTTAATTTGACCTAGTGACCTAGTTTATGACCCAAGATGACCCAATTTTGAACTTGTTGCGCTTAGATGGGCAAACAAACTTAGAAGAGAATCACTACAGACCAAATATCAAAGCTCTATGCCTTCCAGTTTTAAAGAAGAATTTTTAAGTTTTCCTTCTTTGTTCCTATGTTCGAACTTGTGACCCCCGGGGCTGGGCCAGTTTTGACCCAGGGGCATCATATGAACAAACTTGGTAGAGGTCCACTAGGAAATGCTACATACCAAATATCAAAGTTCTACACCTTCCCGTTTAAGAGAAAAAGAAATTTAAAGTTTTCCTTCTTTGTTCCTATCTTCGAACTTGTGACTCCCGGGGCGGGGCCAGTTTTGACCCAGGGGCATCATATGAACAAACTTGGTAGAGGTCCACTCTGAGATGCAACATACCAAATATCAAAGCTCCACACCTTTCGGTTTCAGAAAAGAAGAATTTTAAAGTCTTCCTTCTTTGTTCCTATGTTTGAACTTGTGACCCCAGGGGCTGGGCCAGTTTTTACCCAAGCAGCATCCTTGGAACAAACTTGGTAGAAGTCCACTAGGAGATGCTACATACCAAATATCAAAGCTCTATGCCTTCCCATTTAAGAGAAAAAAAAATTAAAGTTTTCCTTCTTTGTTCCTATGTTTGAACTTGTGACCCCCGGGGCAGGGCCAATTTTGACCCCAAGGGTATCATATGAACAAACTAAGTAGAGGTCTACTAGGCGATGCTACATACCAAATATAAAAGCTCTACGCCTTCCAGTTTCAGAGAAGATGATTCTTAAAGTTTTCCTTCTCTGTTCCTATGTTCGAACTTGTGACCCCCGGGGCAGGGCCAACTTTTGCCCCAAGGGCATCATATGCACAAACTTGGTAGAGATCCACTAGAAGATGCTACATACCAAATATCAAAGCTCCATGCCTTCCTGTTTCAGAGAAGAAGATTTTTAAAGTTTTCCTTCTTTGTTCCTATGTTGGAAATTGTGACCCCCGAGGCGGGGCCAGTTTTGACACAAGGGGCATCATATGAACAAACCTGGTAGAGGTCCACTAGGCAATGCTACATACCAAATATCAAAGCTCTACGCCTTCCAGTTTCAGAGAAGATGATTTTTCAAGTTTCCCCTCTTTGTTCCTATGTTCGAACTTGTGACCCCCGGGGCAGGGCCAGTTTTGGCCCCAAGGGCATCATATGAACAAATTTGGTAGAGGTCCACTAGGAGATGCTTCATGCCAAATATCAAAGCTCTATGCCTTCTAGTTTTAGAGAAGATGATTCTTAAAGTTTTTCTTCTTTGTTCCTATGTTGGAAATTGTGACCCCCAGGGCGGGGCCAGTTTTGACCCAAGGGGCATCATATGAACAAACTTGGTAGAGGTCCACTAGAAGATGCTACATGCCAAATATCAAAGCTCTATGCCTTCAAGTTTCAGAGAAGAAGATTTTTAAAGTTTTCCTTCTTTGTTACTATGCTCAAACTTGTGACCCCCGGGGCGGGGCCAGTTTTGACCCCAGGGCCATCATATGAACAAACTTGGTAGAGGTCCACTAGGCAATGCTACATACCAAATATCAAAGCTCTACACCTTCCAGTTTCAGAGAAGATGATTTTTAAAGTTTCCCCTCTTTGTTCCTATGTTCGAACTTGTGACCCCCGGGGCAGGGCCAGTTTTGACCCCAAGGGCATCATATGAACAAACTTGGTAGAGGTCCACTAGGAGATGCTTCATGCCAAATATCAAAGCTCTATGCCTTCTAGTTTTAGAGAAGAAGATTTTTAAAGTTTTCCTTCTTTATGACTATGCTCAAACTTGTGACCCCCTGGGCGGGGCCAGTTTTGACCCAAAGGGCATCATATGAACAAACTTGGTAGAGGTCCACTAGGAGATGCTACATGCCAAATATCAAAGCTCTATGCCTTCAAGTTTTAGAGAAGAAGATTTTTAAAGTTTTCCTTCTTTATGACTATGCTCAAACTTGTGACCCCCGGGGCGGGGCCAGTTTTGACCCCAGCGGCATCAAATGAACAAACTTGGTAGAGGTCCACTAGGAGATGCTACATACCAAATATCAAAGCTCTGCGCCTTCTAGTTTCAGAGAAGAAGATTTTCAAAGATTTTGCTTTTTTTTCCTTTTTGTTGCCATGGCAACCAGAGTTGTGGGTGGAATTCAATTCTTTGAACAATTTTGGTAAAGCTTCACCCAAGGAACATCCCTGCCAAGTTTCATCAAGATTGGCCCAGTGGTTTAGGAGAAGAAGATGTTTAAAGAAATTGTTGACGGACGACGGACACAGGGCGATCACAATAGCTCACCTTTAGCACGTTGTGCTAAGGTGAGCTAAAAACAAGTCAAAAATATATGATGTACTTACAAAACAGTGAAAACACAATGGACAAAGTAGCATTTGATAATAAACATTACAGTGCTTTTTACCATAGTCACTGCTTTCTATATATTCATGACTGTAATGATTGATTTTGATTTTGCTCTAAATATTCACATATATTTGATAAACAATAATATTTAATAAAGAATAAAAAGAAATCATAAACCAGACTTTTGTTCAATTATGAAGATAATTGGCCTAGAATGGTTAAAAAATTATCTTTACAGAGACCTTTCGGTGTGTCTCAAAAAGTCTCCCCCTTGAAACCCCAAATCTCTCCCTTTGAAACTCTCAAAAACCCACTTTGGTGTTAAAAAAAGTTGGGAAGCATGAGTAAAATTGATATTCTTCAGTGCTGGGTCAAATTATTTTGCAAAATGGTAGTTTTCAAACTGAAACACTTTGCCATTTGTAAAACCTTTGTTTAACCCTTTACAAAAAAACAAAATTTCACACTTGTTGAAACAAAAGGCATCAATTTTGCAAAGGAAAAAGTAAGTTTTGTTCAGAAATTGAAATTTGTTTTGGGGAATACAGAAGCCATTTTTGGTAAAGGTGAAAAATGCAACCAAAATATTTACAGGAGTTTTTAGCAGACTGAAACATACTTGACCACACCACAAAGATTTAGCTTTGTCCAGAATGAAAGCATATGCAGACAACAACTTATATGTGGTTCAAATGATGGAATTTGTCTTTGATAGGGTTGAAAACATTGTTGGAAAGGGAGAAAATGCTGGTTTCCAGCATTTTCTCCGTTTCTGATAATGTTATAATCAAAGTACTGAAAGTACTGACAGACAAGCGAATTTGATTGATTTGACTGATTGATTGGTGTTTATTAACCCTGTTTTCAACATCATTTCAGTTATGTAGCGGTGGCCAGTGCACATATCCATGCTTTCCTGGAGTTTCTTTTACCAGTACTCCGCACAATATTCTTTCCAAGCCACTGGCCCCTTTCCCACATAACCATCATCGAAACGTGAGCGAGAAATGAATC
Source organism: Tridacna gigas (assembly GCA_945859785.2). Classification (NCBI taxonomy): domain Eukaryota; kingdom Metazoa; phylum Mollusca; class Bivalvia; order Cardiida; family Cardiidae; genus Tridacna; species Tridacna gigas. The sequence continues at coordinate 34,318,687 of OX244039.2, read as the reverse complement.
CTGTCGCAATGACTATCATCAATCCTCAGAAAGAAATTTGTTGAGGATCAAACCAGTGACCTCCTGTTCTCAAGTCCTGTATACTACCGACGGAACTGCCGGGGCTATATGTGCTATTGGTTAACTATAATCCAGCTTAAGTTTAACCCTTAACCTACTAAAAAATGTTAAATGAAACTTTCAAGCTGACGGTAAACACCTGAATCTTGCTACTACTATTTCACAGTTACACTTTGGAGAAAATCTATCCTCTTATCGGACAATGTAGATCCAAGATCAGACTGCAAACACTGTCTGCAAAAGGTCATTGAGTCGCGGTAGTGCTGGTAAAAGAAACTCAAGGAAAGCATGGACAGGTGCTCTGGCCATACAGTACACCAGAAGAGAGTTTCGATTCTGAAGAGTCTAAAAGTCGTATGGGTATTTCTGACGACAGAAAAAAATGTTAAAATTGCAATAACATGATATTATACACTTAGTAACCAGTCTCCCTGGCCTCATGAACATTTGCATTACATTTGAGCCATGTTCTAGCAAAAGGGGGCTTAATGCATCTCTGCGATGCATGATACTAAGCAATTTATCACAGTATCATGGATCCATAAAATCCCTTTTGTATAACAACCAAATGAATTATGAGGTACACTGTCCTGTGAGCTGCAGAAATTTGACCAACACAAAAAAGTTTTGGCTCAGGTCTGCCTCCACCGACTGCGCGGGAACTTTTTGCCAATGCTTTAAGCCCCCTTTTCACAGAGTATGGCTCATTTATTTGGCAGTGTAAGGGTTGCCTAGTTATAGACTGATTCATTGATGAATCAGCCTGGCACACTGATTGTGTAACAGTTGTTTTGGTAACCTTCAGGAATGCTGCTGAAGAACAGGTAAACAATGACAGTTGACTATAAAGTTGCAATTGGAGAAACTGCTCTAAACCCTTTACCAAACAATCCCATAATTTTACGACCCTGAAGAAACTGGCTTTTGACAACATTGTGGGAAAAGGAAACAAGAGGGTCATGATGGCCCTGGATCGCTCACCTGAGTCAATAGGTGAAATTTCACTCTAGGGTCATAATGACCCAATTTAAAACTCATCTGGGATATTATTAAGACAAACATTCTGACCAATTGTCAGGTCAACTGAGCTGAAAATGTGGCCTCCGGAGTGTCCAAAATGTATTTCTCCAATTTGACCTAGTGACCTAGTTTATGACCCTATGTGACCATATTTCAAACTCATCCGAGATATTATCAAGACAAACACGCTGACCAATTTTCAGGGCAATTGAGCAAGAATTGTGGCCACTAGAATGCCCACAAGATATTTCTTTAAATCTGACCTTGTAACCTAGTTTATGACCCTATGTAACCCAATTTTGAACTCATCCAAGATTTTATCAAGACGAATGTGCTGATCAATTTTCAGGTCAACTGAGTAAGAATTGTAGCCTCTAGAGCGCCCACAAAAAATTTCTTTTAGTTGACCTAGTGACCTAGTTTATGACAAAAGGTGACCAAAATTCAAACTCATCTGAAATTTCATCAAGAAAAACATTCTGACCAATTTTTAAGTCAATTCAGCAATAAATGTGGCCTCTAAAGTGCCCACAAGGTATTTCTTTAATTTGACCTTGTGACCTAGTTTACGACCCAAGGTATCCCAAATTCAAACACATCCGAGATTTTATTTTTACAAAGATTCTGACCACTTTTCAAGACAATTGAGCAATAAATGTGGCCTCTAGACTGCCCACAAGGTATTTCTTTAATTTGACCTAGTGACTTAGATCATGTCCCCAGGTGACCCAATTTTGAAGTTATCCAAGATTTCATCAAGCCAAACATTCTGACCAATTTACGGGTCAATTGAGCAATAAATGTGGCCTCTAGAGTGCCCACAAGGTATCTTTAATTTGACCTAGTGACCTAGTTTATGACCCCAACTCGTCCGAGATTTAATTAAGACAAACATTCTGACCAATTTTCAAGTCAATTGAGCAAACAATGTGGCCTCTAGAATGTCCACATGGTATTTCCTTGATTCGACCTAGTGACCTAGTTTATGACCCCAGGTGACCCAATTTCAAACTCATGCGGGATTTAATTAAGACAAACATTCTGACCAATTTTCAAGTCAATTGGGCAAAAAATGTGGCCTCTAGAGTGCCCACAAGGTATTTCTTTAATTTGACCGAGTGACCTACGTGTACTTTATGACCCCAGATGACCCAATTTCAAAGTCGTCTGAGATTTAATTAAGACAAACATTCTGACCAATTTTCAAGTCAATTGAGCGAAAAATGTGGCTTCTAGAGTGCCCACAAGGTATTTCTTTGATTTGACCTAGTGACCTAGTTTTTGACCCCACATGACCCAATTTCAAACTCATCCATGTTTTTATCGAAACAAACATTCTGACCAAGTTTCATGAGTATCGGACTGAAAATGTATCCTCTAGAGCGCACACAAGGTTTTCCTAAGATTTGACCTGGTGACCTAGTTTTTGAACTGAGAAGAACCATACTCTTCCAAGATATCATCAAGACAAAGATTCTGACTTAAGCCTGTTTCACATCAGCTGTGCTATTTTTTCATCATAGGATTTCCGCCGCAAATACAATCGCTACCTATTTGCACCCGTCGCACATACTGCAAATTTGCAAAGCGATTTCCGTACGTTGTTCGCACAGTTGACTCACGAACTGTACGGTGTTCGCAGCTTGAACGTACAAAGAAAACAAAGTGACGTGTTTGCATGGCTGTCATGCGGTTATTGTGAGGCTGCCGCACAAATTGTCAAGGCACCCACAAGACTGCCGTAAGAATTTGCAAAGTTTCTTTCAACCATCGCACCGCAAGCACGAATTCGCAAGACAGCTGTACGGTGTTCGTGCGATCGCCATTAGGAGGAGGAATTATCTCCTGTTGTCAAAATTCGGATATATATATACACAATGGTATGCGGCAACAGCTTCACTGAGTTAACTACGGCTACCCAGGCACATAGGTTGCATATTGCAGCCACGAACAGGATACTCGCAGATGAAGAACGGGACGACACTATCTTTTTAGTGCTTGTCCGTGAGCGTCAACGCGGAAGAGCCCAACACAGGCGTTGGTGGATGAAGCCATGGTTGAAGCGGCGTCGGTTGTTTGGCCAGTATCACACACTCTTTCAGGAGCTGGAAAGGGAGTTCGACGGGGATTACCTGAGCCACATAAGAATGAGCTCGAACATGTTTGCCGAGCTACTACTAAGAGTTGGTCCTCATATCACCAAGCCCAACAGGCAAGTTAAACATTTGACTACCTCTTTAGTTTCCAATAAATATATTGCATTTTAAATATATATACTTGTATATATGTACAGAGCAGATGTATCTTATTTTTCATTTTGCTATCACACAGCAAACAATATGGATCCTAATCAGACGCGTCTTTATGCCACGACTGAGCTGTATCCATGTTCTTTGTAAATGCCAAATTGCATTAAGGGCCCTTAAACTTTTACATTTGTTATATTTTTCCAATTTCAGGGGTCGTGGATCTATTAAGCCTGGAGAGAAGTTAGTGATAACTCTGCGTTCGCTTTCTGCACTATCTCTTGCTTTGTTCCCGAGGTGTGTAGATCCATATATGACGAGTATAAAGAGAAAGTTTTCACTCTGCCCAGATCAGTGGCTGTATTCTCTTGCTGTGAAGTAAAGGCATATTTGTCACTCCTGTACAAGCATGTGCCTTCTTCATCTGAATCCTCGGTTGGTGGTACCTCGGTTGTCTCGGGTCCAATGGAGGGTTCAGCAACCCGCCTTCCCCTTTCCCTTCTGAGATCTTTGTTTTGGAGGCATGAGCTTCTCTTTCTAAAATCTCGACATCGACTGATGACGAACAAGACAGACAAACTTCTTAAAGAGGAGGGATGACGCTAACTTTTCGCAAGGCATTTGTGGGGGCAGCCGTGTGAATCTATACATTGTTTGTACATTCCGCAACAGTCTTTAGACAGACTTTCACTAAACGCAAGGCATTTGCAAGACAGCCGCAAGATGTTCGTACGATCACCGTGCAGCCTTCGCAGGACAAAAGCAAGTATAAAATCGTACAATTGACGTGCGATGGTCTCAAGATAGCCGTACGGCTGCCGTGTGGCAACCGTACAGTTGCCGTGCGAAGAATCGCTAAGAAAATGAGCATGTTGAAAAACCAGCTTGTGACATCTGCAGCGTTGCGAATTTGTACGGCAGTCTTGCGGAGTCCGCGCAAAGTCCTGCGATTTGTCAAAAAATGTTCCCATATGGCTGTCGTAGGGCTGATGTGAAACAGGCTTTAGTTTCATTAGTATGGGCTGAAAATGTGGCCTATAGAGCGCACACAAGGTTTTTCTAAGATTTGACCTAGTGACCTAGTTTTTGACCCCACATGACCCAATTTCGAACTCGTCCGAGATTTTATCAAGACAAACATTCTGACCAAGTTTCACAAGTATCTGACTGAAAATGTGGCCTCTAGAGCGCACACAAGGTTTTTCTAAGATTTGACCTAGTGACCTAGTTTCTGACCCCACATGACCCAATTTCGAACTTGTTGGAGATTTTATCAAGACAAACATTCTGACCAAGTTTCACAAGTATCTGACTGAAAATGTGGCCTCTAGAGCGCACACAAGGTTTTTCTAAGATTTGACCTAGTGACCTAGTTTTTTACCCCACATGACCCAATTTCAAACTTGTCCAAGATTTTATTAAGACAAACATTCTGACCAAGTTTCATGAGGATCGGACTGAAAATGTGGCCTCTAGAGCGTACACAAGGTAAAAAGTTGACGCTAGACGCTGGACACAGCACAATCACAATAGCTCACCATGAGCACTTTGTGCACAGGTGAGCTAAAAATGCTGGTAACCAGTTCATCTAAATATGAATGCTTGAAAGTATTCAATGATTGATTGATTGATTGTATGGTGTTTAACACCATTTTCAACATTATTTCAGTTATATCGTGACAGCCAGTACAGTCCTATCCATGCTTTCCTGGAGTTTCTTTTACCAGTACTATGCACAATATTCTTTCCAAGCCACTGGCTGCCTTCCCACATAACAATCATAATGAAACAATGGTCAGTGGTGAGGGCGAAATGAAGCCTATCGCAATGACTATCATCAATTCTCGAAAAGAAATTGGCTAAGCCAGTGATCAAACCACCCATCCCCGTTCTCAAGTCCTGTATGCTACCTACTGAGCTACCAGGGCTTGGCTAGAAAGTATTCCAACATGAAATCATAAAATTTATATGTTCTTCAGATGCTTTTTTCAATATAAGATCAACTAAGAGATTTTTTTCATGGAATTTCCTATTATGACAAGTAAATGGCTTATGATGAGTGGTGGGTAAAGCCCCCAGATATCAAACTGGATCGAACTCAATAAGCGGAATGGACCGGGCCAAACCAGATCAGACTTAATAAAATGATTGGCACTGTTTGAACCTGAAAATGACTTAATGACCGAGTTGACCTTTTTTTTTTAATCTTGTGTGGACCAACCCAGTTTTGTCTTTTCCAAGGCCACTTATTCCACATTTGCTAGTCTATCAGTACTTTCAATACTTTGATTTTTTGTAGTCATATTCATTTTGGCATCTGCAATTCGAGGTGTGAATGCAAAACTATTCCATCTGCAGTTTGGAAAATTTTACAGGAGAGGTAAAAAAACTTTTCGTTTGTGTGAGTAGCAATATACCATCTTGTTTAGATATGTTGTGTTGAATATGGATTCACATTTAGGGAGAAAAAATGAGAAATTCCACGTATCTCCCTTGTTATATAAACACCAAGGTAACCAAACTACAACTAGGTTCTTTCATTTGATTTCCTGTGTTTCTATAATCCTTGCTTCACTTAGGAATGTTGCAATTATTAAAACTTGGTGTGTGATTTATATGCAAGACCTGCATGAAATATGCAAAATTAAGTTTACACAATATTACCATCGGAATGCAAGAAGTGGTTTAAAAAACTGCTGTTTGATCAATTTCTATGGAGATATTTATGCATGAACATTCTTAAATAGTGCAATGGAAACCAACGATAAAAATCAATTAATAGTGTTATCCTATGAAGTTAGCGGAGAGGGGTCAAGGGAAGTAATTGACAACTCCCATTCGACATAACATAATCTACACAAGATGATCTAACGATGCTTTTCATAGAAATGACAAGGTCTTATCTGGGGCTCTCCTGTAGAATTTTCCAAAACATATAGTTTCACATTTAACCCTTGAATTGCTTTCAAACTCGCAAAGTCTAAAAGATTTGTCCTTTGTTAAGAAGTAAAAACAGTGAATAATCTGGTACATGGTTAAGGTTGATTGATTGATTGTATGGTGTTTAACAAAGTTTTCATTACATTATTCAAGTTATATCGCTTTGCCGGTGCATCTATCCATGCTTTCCTGGAGTTTCATTTTACCACTACTATCACAACTTCTTCCCAAGCCACTGGCTGCTTTCCCACATAACCATTGTTCAAACTACAATGAGCAGTGTGAGACAAAGGAATCCTGTCACAATGGCTATCACCATTCCTCGCAAAGGAATTGGCCAAGCTTTGAATCCAAACCAGCATGTATGCTTACCAACTGAGCTACCCACTATGTGGGTTACCCTATAAGAGTAACCTCGACTCCCTTTCCACAAACAGTGATTTTCAATGGTATTTGTTTGAAGTATTCAAGTAGGAAATTCAGTAAGACAAAGCCAGGAACCCCTCTATCTAATCAGGTCAACATCAACTGATAAGCCCTATCCACAAACATTCTGGCCAGTCCAGCGTGAATCATAGAGTTGTTGTTTTCTCCCATCTGTCTAAACCACATGCAACTGCCAAAAGTATTTGACTCACAGTATGTAGTTATCTTATTCTGCATTAATCCTTAAAGCACCTTTCACAACTTTAGTTGCTTTTTGCAGCCAGCAAAGATCAAGATTAGACTGCACAGAATGTGCAGTCTGATCTTAGTTCTTCTGTCCGCTCACTTAAACACTAGAGACAAAAGTAACCATCAAATTGGAATTACTTGGGTCATATTTCTTCACTGGATAGGTCTGTTGGGTTTATTTAGTGTTACTTAATGCCATGTTTACACCATTTTCCTGGCGACCATGGCAGGCAGCCCCATTTGTCTAAAACATTGTGTGCCATGAGATTTTGGTAGTTTTTCTCCACATACCAAGTTCAATTAGGTCTAGCTAGGTTTCTTTACGGTACCTCACCATATCAGTGACAAGCCATGGAGGGAAGAGTTGCTCAGTTCCACAATGCCTAAAGATCTACTACAGTTCTACCATGGACACGAGTACGATTTATCCCGGCCCGTCAAGTTCTGATCAGCACCCTCACATTTCTAACATTTCTGTCAAGGTCTTTTATGTTCTTCACATTCTGTCAAGGTGTAAGAGTGATGGAACGTGGTGGTCGGGCAGTTTTGGAGCATGTTTGTTTCCAGGGTATAGGAAGGCCTCCCAAGCAGTAATTATCTTTAGAGTCTAAAAATTTGACTTGTCAACATGACAAGCAAAGATGAGGAAGATTTTGTTTTTGTATATTTGTTTGGGGCATACATACAATCTTTGTCTCAGGATGAGAGAGAACACAGTAGGGACGGAATGCCACATTGCAGTGGGCAAGAGGAAAAAAAAGAAGGACGCAGAGAAAACCAAGATCATATTTGTTATATGGGTGTCATCTGACTCCCATCACATGAATTTAAGAAGGCAAGCATCTAAATTCTGGGGAACATTCAGCAAATTTGGGGGGCCAAGTTAAAAGGAACAGGGGTTCAGCAAATGCTTTGGATTTGGATAAGTCTAAAATTTTGTGGTAACGAGTTACATGTGAGAGTCAGAATCTCTGCCCCTGCACAACTGCTTTCCACTTCATTTGGTTACTCCTTAGAGAGGTTGTCGCAACTTTAATTGCCTTAGCCTACAGTAAAGATCAAGATCGGAGTACAAAGAATGAGCAGTCTGATCCTTCAAGTTTAACACAACAGACCCTGCAGACTAAAAAAAAATCTAATTTTAAAGAGAAAAGCTTACACCTTACCACAAAATGATCCATGTTAATTTCTGAAACTCCATTGAAATTTCAAACACATGTTTTTATTTGTTAACAAACCATATGTTAATTTATTTGCTAACAAACCATATGTTAATTTATTTGCTAACAAACCATAATTATGTTAATTTATTTGTTAACAAAACCATATGTTAATTTATTTGTTAACAAACCATAATTATGTTAATTTATTTGTTAACAAACCATATGTTAATTTATTTGTTAACAAAACCATATGTTAATTTCATACATTTACATCAACACTGATTAATTTCAGTTTTTACCAAACACTAAATAAGGCAGACTTTCACGACATTGTGGAGAAAGGAGAATATACTGGTAACCAGAAATGCAGAGTGCTTTCAATTCAAACAAGTCTACACTTTTGTCCTCTTTTCACATTTTTTTTTTTTGAATTCAGAAATAAATCCAGACAAATAAACAAAGCAAACCATCATTACCCTTTTACCTCACAATCCTGAGATTTAATGACCCTGACAGAGAAGGCTTTTGAAAACTTTGTTGGAGAAGGACAAAATGCTGGTAACCAGCATTTCCTCCTTTACCCAAAATGTTTTCTACCATGTCAGAGACAAATTTCAAACTTTCAAGCTACTTTTTTTTTTCTTATTGTCACCTGCAAATGCTTTCAATGCCTGCAAGTTTACAATTCTATTGTCTGATAAAGAGATACAGAGAAATGAGTAAAACATCCCCTTTGCACACACTGTTTAAACATTTTTTCCTAGTCCACAATAATTTATAATTCAAGACAATTAGATGGCACACCATCACTGATACACCTTGTTAGAAACTGACAGAGAGATCCAGCTTACAGAAAAAGATGGATACAGGTATACACTTCCTCCTATCAATGCATAGTAGTTAACCCTTTACCACACAATCCCCAGTTTTAACGACCCTGAGAAAGACTCAAGCTTTTTGAAAACATTGTGGAAAAGAAGAAAATGCTAGTAACCAGCACAACGTTTTCTGCCCTTTTGCAGACATCTCTCACCATATGAGCCATATCTAAATTGTCGTCTGCAAATGCTTTCAGTTCGGACAAGTGTAAAATTCTGTTCTGTAAAGTAAAGGGTTAATGCATTAATTTCTTGTGCAGACAACTGCAGATCACTTAGAAACTATGTTTTACTTGCATTTGTGTATCAAACCTTCTTGCCAAGCCCCGTAGCTCAGTCGGTAGTGTACAGGACTTTAGAACATGTCACCGGTTCGATCCCTGGCTTGGCCAATTTCTTTCCGAGGATTGACAAAAGTCATTGCGACAGGATTCATTCCTCTCTCATCCCTGACCACTGTTTCAACGATGGTTATGTGGGAAAGCAGCCAGTGGCTTGGAAAAAATATTGTGTGGAGTACTGGTACAAAGAAACTCCAGGAAAGCATGGATAGGTGCACTGGCCACTGTGATACAACTGAAATAATGTTGAAAACAGGGTTAAACACCATACAATCAACCATACAATCAAACCTTGTTTCATGTCATCTGCAAATGCTTTCAGTTTGGACAAGTGTAAAATTCTGTTGTGTGAAAAAAGGGGTTATGGAATAAATTTCTCCTGCAGACAACTGCAGATCACTTGGAACACATCATCACAGCCACTTTCAGCCAATCTGTTTCACTGTGAATGAGTTAACTTTACCAATAGATCAAAATTTCAGACCTCCCAAATAAAAGGATGTTGCATTATGGAAAATATGATGTGCCTTAACTCTTTACCACACAATGTGGCCTTGTAATTCTTTACCAAACAATAAGAATTTAACTGGTCCAAATTCGAAGCATCTGCAAATTAAGTGGGATTAAAATGATATCAATTTGTTTTTGGAAGGGTAGAAAACATTGTGGGAATTCCACGATTTTTTCGAAAGTCCTTTCCTTGATGTCGTTAAAACTCAAGATTGTGTGGTAAAGGGTTAAACATTGAACTGTTTGGTAAAGGGTAAACCAGATTTGTGTGTAATCCATTGTAAATTTCTCCCATTTGCATTTTCACAGTATTTACATACAAATTCACCAACTTAATTTAAGCAAAAACTGCTGATAAGGTGCCACCTGAGGGTGGTTCTTCATTATAAGCATCACTCACAATACAAGAGGGCCATTGGTGTTCGCCTTAGTAATGTCATGTACAGCTTACAAAACTGAAGAGATCCTGGTTTTTATGATGTAAAACACACGAGTTTTAGTGACCTACTTTTCGACCTGACATGGCCAAATTTTGAACTTGTCAAAGATAACAACAAGACAAAAATTCTGAACAAGTTTCTGAAAATGTGGCCTCTACGGTGCACACACGGTTTATCTAAGATTTGGCAAAGTGACCTTCTTTTTGACCCAATGTAATCCAATTTCAAACTTAAGATAATTATCATCAAAACACACATTCTGACCAAGCTTCAAGATAATCAGGCTGAAAATTGTGCCCTCTACGGTGTACATAAGGTTTTTCCAAGATTTGGCCCAGTGACCTATTTTTCAACCCGATGTAACCCAATTTAACTCTTGTCTAAGATATCATCAAGACAAAAATTCTGACCAAGTTTCATGAATTCCAGGCCCAAATTGTTGACTCTAGAGTGTGTGCAAGGTGTTTCTTCGATTTGGCTCAGTGACCTACTTTTTGACCCAACATGATCCAGTTTCAATCTTTTCCAAGATACCATCCAGAAAAACATTCTGACCAAGTTTCATAAATAACCAGCTGAAAATGTGGCCTCTAAGTGCACACAAGGTTTTTCTAAGATTTGGCCTAGTGACATACTTTTTGACCCTACATGACCCAATTTCAAACTTGTCTGACATATCATGAAGACAAATAGTCTGACTTAGTTTCAAGAATATCAGGTTGAAAATGTGGCCTCTAGAGTGCACACTAGGTTTACTTTTTCTGAGATTTAGCCAAGTTTAGCTCTTTCTGACCCAACAACATGACCCATTTTCCAACTTGTCCAAGATTTTATCTCTCTAATACAAACATTCTGACCAAGTCAAATGACTATCTGACTGAAAATGTGGCCTCTAGACACAAGGTAAATGTTGATGACCCCGACAACGCATGACGAGGACAGACACCCTCTGCGAAAAATGTTCAAGAACAAGTGGTGAGTTCATAAATATTCAAGAACCTTTCATGAACCTTAAGAACTGTTCTTGTACTAATAAAATAGTTCCTGAACTGAGGTTCTAGAACCCAAATAGTTCTTGAATACTGGTTCTAAAAGCATGAAAGTGAAAGAACATTGATTCTAGAACACCACCAGTTCTTGAACTGATCTGAAAGTTCATGAACATTCAAGAACCTTTCGTAAACCTTAAGACCTGTTCTTGAACTAATATAACATGTCCTGAACTGACGCTCCAGAACCCAAATAGTTCTTGAACACTGGTTCTAAACGAACAAAAGTAAAAGAAAATTAATTCCAGAACACCAACAGTTCTTGAACTGATCTGATAGTCCTTGAACAGTTGGCCTAAAATACAAATGGTTCTAGAACATTGGTTATAATATATTGACCAAATTCCTAAAACCTTCGTTCTAGAACTATACCAGTTCTTGAACAGTTGGAAATCTAGAATTTGGTAAGTATGTTTTGAGGCAAATTTGTGTGATGGCAAAAATTAGCAAGTTGTCTTTCCTTCAACTTCCATAAAAGTGGGTTCAGATGCTTGTTTACATTTCAGATGCATACATGTGCAAACTTTCAGAAACTCTAGAAGCCATGAAGTCTAGTGTATTTATGCAGGGATCATACATGTGTACATATATTATCTCTGATTTATGTGAAATGGCAGTAATATAAATGTTGCAGACTCATTTACATTTTTTAAGTCAATCAGATAATTTGAATTTTTTTCTGTCACAATGTTTTGAAAATTGCCATTTCACTTTCCACTTGATCTAAGTGGGATCGCATAATATGCTACTGATGATTTACACAATGGCTCATTATCAACTTCAATCATGCTACTAAAATTAAGTTACAATCTCGGCATTGCTGCAATCTCTTACATAATGGTAGAGTCAAGCCCAAAACTGTGTAAGTCGAGTTGGTGAATGAGCAGGGCTTTAGCTAGCTTTTGAAATTCAGGAGTCGATGACCCATTGACCCGAAAGTTTCAGGGGTCAAATATAATTTTTCAAGAGTCAAATAAAAAAAAAATCATGAGTAAAAATGGAAAATTTAAGATTTAATAGTAAATTTTCGTTGTTGTTGGACTTATCATTAATATTGCAATAAAGATGTGAAGTGTGGTAACTTTTTTGTTGATGTTGGACTTATCATACATGGATCCATGGAAATCGATATTTGACCAATCAGGTCATCGCATTTATTTGGCCCGATATGCAGCCTTGCTGTCTGCTATTTCGGCTCACAAACAAGCGACTGCTAATGTTGGAGAAGTGCGATATTATGTGTGTTTACAACGCTTGAATTTTAGGAAAAAGTTTAACCCTTTACCAGACGACAAAACTTTAGCCTCGTCCAAATTGAAAGCATTTGCAGACGACAATTTCAATGTGGCTCAAATGGTGCAACTTTTCTTTGACAGGGTCGAAAACATAGTGGGAAAAGGAGAAAATGCTGGTTACCAGCATTTTCTCCTTTTCCCACAATGTTTTCAAAAGGCTTCTTTTCCAGGGGCGTCAAAAGGCGTCATTGTGCAGTAAAGGGTTAAAAGATGTGCTTTGCGATCGTGTACTGCTTACGTGAGATATACAAAGAGATTGTAAGTTTGGATTATGATTATGATTGACAATGGGACATCGGCAAAGAGTTTCGATCAACGCTATATTACGCAATGGATTAATTAATGTTAGTTTTTTTTCCCCTCTGAAACTCTCCGAAAAAAACTTAAACTATTTTACAGCAGAAAAACAAAGGTAAAATATATGAAACACTATAAAAAGAATGTACGTTCACTCAAATAGTTAATCTTGTTTAATAACATCTGCACATCCAAACAGGGGCACGTGCCATCAATGTTTCAGTTTGACATTAACATTAACCCTTGGTGCGTGAAGAATGAGTGAAGAATGCTGAATGTGAAGAAACAGATCAGAGTGCAAAAAATGCAGTTTACTTTTTAATTCAAACCACCTGCTACTTAAATTAAGTACATTTACATATATTCTTTACTGAAGGTACATGTAGATGTCAATTATGAAACAGACTAAGTTCTGTTTTGTACAGTTTTGGAAGTTCTACTCAAAAGGCAACTTATGTTAATTAAATCAGCTTTTGACTTAGCCATATTTAGGTGGATTAGCACATCTGCCATTTCAAAGGGTATGTCGGTAAACTGTTAACTGATAAGATGTGTGTTTGATTGCCGCTGTAATCCACTTGACCACCCGTTGTCTTCAGTATATCATAAGATAAAAGAAACTACTGCCAATGATATTAACAAGTTTGTTAATTGACAGCACACTTTACACTTTTTAAAATCATCAGGCAACCATTTTCCCTTAACTTGAAATTTAAACATTTCTCAGACTTCCACCTCTATGTTGAATGAGACAATCTATAAATATTTCAAAATGATTGTTATTTAGTGTAATTTATTATCGGATACGATGTTGAGACAACCTGACAAGCCTTACAAAAATATTAATCATCTTTAATTCTATTATTTTTAGGCAAATCTGAGGATTACCGGGTGTTTCATTTTCTCTCATAGAAGTTCAAAACTTTGCTGGCACATGTATTATCTTGTCCGTAGCCCCTGAAATTCACACTTTTTGTACAAATCCTTGTGTAAATAAGTTCAAGTATCCATATATTTCTTGCCGAGAATCCATCATCGGCAGAAACATATGAAAAGGAATATTTTTCCGGAATTTAACCGAAAGAAACAGTCATGACAGCACGATTTAAGTAGCCTTTCTGCTATACTGTATATGTATTTACTGCGTTTGTTTGTGAGCCCTTAACGACGGTAACCAAGGAAGTTAGCTTATCTCATTGCCACGGATCCATGTACATGTATTAAATTGAAATAAAGATGTGAAGAGAACAATAGTGATTATGTTCAGGGAAGCTATGGTTAAAACCTTGTCCACCAAAGCAATCAATAAGAAAATTATGGCAAATCAATTTCCCTCAGAAGTCCTTTGTTAAACTTTACTGAAATAGAGATAAAACTTATTTATCCGATTTCTAGTACTATCCAGAAAGATGTAAAGTTTTAATTTTCATTGGCCTGAATTTTTGGGTTACATTGTCACTCGACGATATTATTGCAATTTTTTTTTTTTTCTGGATATTATCATGTACGTATTATTGATAAAACAAATAATTGCAATGAAAAGCAGAAATTTTATGAATTTGCAGGGGAACCCCCACTTGAGGACAAGTTTGGAGAATGACACCATCTCGTAATAAATATTAATCATAATAGATCTATAATGTACTAGTTTACTAACCCTTATTTAAGTGTCATGCTGGTTGACAAAATCGCAAACTTGCGTTTTTCTGAAAAAGAAGCTTAGAGGATATGGAGGAGCATGTTTACCAGTATGTTTACTTTCATTCTGAAGGGTGCATGGAAAAGCCATATTTCACTTCGAACCGTATTTCACTGAATTTCACCCCTTGATAACCATATTTAACCTCTTTCGACTGTATTTCACATCAAATAATGAATTCTTTGCCATGGCGATACTCATTTAGCTAAAATATTATGCAAATATAGCTAACATGCCAAAAAAAAAAATTTCAAATGGAATTAGAAGAAACCTTGAAAAAATTGTTTTAGAAAAAATATTTTTCAGAAAATTAGCGTAAAATTATGCTACTCATAAAGATATTTTCATTTCAGGTCAAAAGTTATCACTACAGCAATAAAACTTGTCATTTTTGGGTGAAATATGGTCATCAAGAGTTGAAACTCGGTGAAATTCGGTTTGGAGTGATATTCGGTTTTTCCATGGACCGCATTCAGAAAATCTCTGCTTATCCGTTATTCAACATTACCTTCCGCTAGGTGGCATTTTTTCAAATACATGACTGAGCAATCAACAGTTGTTCAATTTAAATCTATGCAGCTATGCAATCGGCCGAGCTCTTCTCCACCTTTTGCGGTTGGATGTCAATTTCTTCTTGTTTGTTTTCATTGGCTAGTTCGGTAAAGCGCAAACAGACCCAGATGATGATATCATAGGGAAGAAACAAGGAAGATGCTTGAAAGTCGGGTAGGAATTGTCTGAATTTTCGTGTTTTCTGCGTGTGTCTTCTGCAGAAGCCCACAACAGACAGATATTTTGACTGAAGAACATCAATTTATTAAGAAAATCTTTAAACAGATCCAGTCTCACAGTGCTTTCCAATATCTTCATCCACCATTGTTGTTTCATGTTTTATGTTGCTACGACCGTTGCTCCTTCATCCCCAAACCAGTTCATCCCAGTGTTTTTCATGTTTGTGATTCCAGTTTGGCGACTTTACCAAAAAGACATATCTTGTTCTTATCTAGTAGATTTATGCAGTCATTTGAATTAGATTTTAATTTCAGTATATCTAGATCTACTTTTTTTTTAAATCTGTTTAAAGATCAAAATATATGATACAATTATGGGATACTACCACAATGACACAATGTGTCACTTCTCAATGACATGTTTTGTTACTATCCTGAAAACAGCTTTTGAATAGAAAAAAAAAAAGAAAGAAAATGGTGCTGGCATTTCTTGTTTTTACACATTTGCTCTTCGTTCAATGGCAAATCCAATCATTCGAGTGGCATTTAACTTGATGTCTGCAAGTTTTTTTAGTATGGATGAGGATAAGATTATTGTCATTTGGTAAAGAGATGACAATCAAAAACATCAGTTGTAAACTGTTTGTGTATTGTTTGTTGTCTTGATTGTCTTTTCTTTGTAGTGACTCCATGGCCAGAAAAAGACTACAGTAGCTTGAATCTCAAAATGCAGAGTCCATAACTCCAGATTTGTAGGAGGATACCAAAGTTTTAGTCTTGAACATCAAATTGCCGTTCTAAATAAGTTCTTTAACCCACTTCTAGAATTGTTCATGAACTTTAAATTATACTTCTAGAATTACAGGTTCAAGAATTTGTTTTAGAATGTGTTCAAGAACATTTTTAAGTTCTTGATTAAGTTCTTGAATGTCAGTGTTCTAGAACAGCCATTTAATGTTCATGAATTTTTCAAGAACTAGATTAAAGAATTGTTCTTGAACTTTTCCTTGAATTCCTCACAGGAAGTTCTTGATTTAGTTCTTGAACATCAGTTCTAGAATGGCTATTTAATATTCATAAACTTTTCAAGAACGAGATTCAAGAATTGCTCTAGAACTGTTTATCTGAATTTCTCAGAGGAAGTTCTTGATTTAGTTCTCGAACATCAGTTCTAGAATGGCCATTAAATGTTCATGAACTATTCAAGAACTAGATTCAAGAACCATTCTTGAACTGTTTCTTGAGTTCCTTGTGGAGGACAGCATGATCACAAAAGCTCACCTTGAGCATTTCAGGTGAGCTAAAAATAAATGTTTGTTAGTTTGTTTTGTTTGGTGTTTAACACCATTTTCAATGACATTTCAGTTAAATTACTGTGGCCAAAAGGCTTACCCTTGCTTTTCTGGAGTTCCTTTTACCAATACTTCACACATTTTTTTCTTCCTTAGCCACTGGCTGCTTTCCCATATAATCATGGTCGAAACATTGATCAGACAAGAGAGAGGAATGAATCCTGTCACAATGACTATCATCAATCCGCAGAAAGAAATCGGCCAAGCTAAGGATTCTGGTCAAGATCAGACTGCATGTTTTGATCTACACTGTTCATTGTTAATTTTTTAGCGCTGTAATGGTTAATAAGTCTTTACCTCACAATCCCAACTTTAACGACCCTGAGGAAGAAGCCTGTTGAAAACATTGTGGGAAAAGGAGAAAATGGTGGTAACCAGTATGTTCTCCTTTTCCCACAATGTTTCTATCCTATGAATGACAAATCTCTATTTTTGAATCAGTTATTTTGTCGTCTGCAAATGCCTTCAAACTGGACGATTAGTCAAAGGCAGTCCTTTGAGCATGCATGACAGATAAGCCATGACTGAATTTGATTACACGCCACTCAAGTACCTCTTGTGGACATTATGTAGATCAAGATCAGATGGCACAGAACATGCAGCCTGATCTGGGATCTACACCATCCAATAAGCAGATATTTCCCCCAAAAAAATAACTGAAGAAGCAATAATTGGGTTTTCATTTTCTAAGTATCAACTTGAAAGTTTCATTTTAGTTATTTAGCAGCTTAACTATTTACCAAATGAAAAAATTATGGGGTTGTCCAAATTGAAAGCATTTGCAGACAGCAACTCAAAAATAGAAATTTCAATCTGGTAAGGTTGAAAATATTGCGTGAAAAGGAGAAAATGCTGATCATCATCATTTTCTCCTTTTCCCGTAATGTTTTCAAAACCTTCTTTCTCAGGGTCGTTAAACTTGGGATTTTGTGGTAAAGAGTTAAGGGTTAAGGGTGAATATTTTCATTCCAGAAATAGATGCACCAGATATAAATGCAGGTGATTTGGCAGTAGAATCCTCAGTCAACCCTTATGTTTTTATCTTTACTCTTAGCCCTACCAAACAGTCATTGTTAAATAATGATGAAACAAGAGGGCCATGATGGCCCTGGATCGCTCACCTGAGTAGAGTGCCTTAAAGGTATTTCTTTAATTTGACCAGTTGACCTAGTTTATGACCCCAGGTGACCCAATTTCAAACTCATATTTCACAAAGACAAACATTCTGACCAATTTTCAAGTCAATTGAGCAAAAAATGTGGCCTCTAGAGTGCCCTAAAGGTATTTCTTTAATTTGACCTAGTGACCTAGATTATGACCCCAAGTGACCCAAATTTGAACTGGTCTTGGACTTTATCAAAAGAAACATTTCAACTAATTTTCAAATCAACTGAATAATAAGTGTGGCCTCTATAGTGCCCACTAGGTATTTCTTGAATTTGACCAAGTGACCTAGTTTATGACCCCAGTTGACCCAAATTCAGACTCATGTGAGACTTTATAAAGACAAACATTCTGACCAATTTTCAAGGCAATTGAGCAAAAATGTGGCCCCTAGAGTGCCCACAAGGTATTTCTTTAATTTGAACTAGTGACCTAGTTTATGGTTCCAGTTGACCCAAATCCAAATTCATCTGATATTTCATCAAGACAAACATTCTGGCCAAATTTCAAGTCATTTGAGCAATAAATGTGGCCTCCAGAGTGCAAACAAGGTATTTCTTTAATTTGACTCAGTGACCTAGTTTATGACCCCAGTTGACCCAAATTCAGACTTATGTGAGATTTTATAAAGACAAACTTTCTGACCAATTTTCAAGGCAATTGAGCAAATAGTGTGGCCTTGAGAGTGCCAACAAGGTATTTCTTTAATTTTACCTAGTGACCTAGTTTATGACCCCAGTTGACCCAAATTCAGACTTCTGTGAGATTTTATAAAGACAAACTTTCTGACCAATTTTCAAGGCAATTGAGCAAATAATGTGGCCTTGAGAGTGCCAACAAGGTATTTCTTTAATTTTACCTAGTGACCTAGTTTGTGACCCAAGATGACCCAATTTTGAACTCAATGAACTCGTTGTGCTTAGATCGGCAAACAAACTTTAGAAGAAAATCACTACATACCAAATATCAAAGCTCTACGCCTACCAGTTTCAAAGAAGAATTTTAAACTTTTCCTTCTTTGTTCCTATGTTCGAACTTGTGACCCCCGGGGCTGGGCCAGTTTTGACCCAAGCAGCATCCTTGGAACAAACTTGGTAGAGGTCCACTTGGAGATGCTACATACCAAATATCAAAGCTCTACACCTTCCCGTTTAAGACAAAAAGAAATTTAAAGTTTTCCTTCTTTGTTCCTATGTTCAAACTTATGATCCCTGGGGCGGGGCCAGTTTTGACCCCAGGGGCATCATATGAACAAATTTGGTAGAGGACCATACTGAGATGCAACATACCAAATATCAAAGCTCCACGCCTTTCGGTTTCAGAAAAGAAGAATTTTAAAGTTTTCCTTCTTTGTTCCTATGTTCAAACTTGTGACCCCCGGGGCAGGGCCAGTTTTGACCCCAAGGGCATCATATGAACAAACTTGGTAGAGGTCCACTGGAAGATGCTACATACCAAATATCAATACTCCACGCCTTCCTGTTTCAGAAGGGAAGATTTTTAAAGTTTTCTTTTTTTGTTCCTATGTTCGAACTTGTGACCCCGGGAGCAGGGCCAGTTTTGACCCCAAGGGCATCATATGAACAAACTTGGTAGAGGTCTACTTGAAGATGCTACATACCAAATATCAAAGCTCCACGCCTTCCAGTTTCAGAGAAGAAGATTTTTAAAGTTTTCTTTCTCTGTTCCTATGTTCGAATTTGTGACCCCCGGGGCAGGGCCAGTTTTGACCCCAAGGACATCATATGAACAAACTTGGTAGAGGTCCACTTGAAGATGCTACATACCAAATATCAAAGCTCCACGCCTTCCTATTTCAGAGAAGAAGATTTTTAAAGCTTTCCTTCTTTGTTCCTATGTTCGAACTTGTGATCCCCGGGGCAGAGCAAGTTTTGACCCCAAGGGCATCATATGAACAAATTTGGTAGAGGTCTACTAGGAGATGCTACATACCAAATATCAAAGCTCTATGCCTTCCAGTTTCAGAGAAGATGATTTTTAAATTTTTCCCTCTTTGTTCCTATGTTCAAACTTGTGACCACCAGGGCAGGGCCAGTTTTGACCCAAAGGGCATCATATGAACAAACTTGGTAGAGGTCCACTAAGAGATGCTACATGCCAAATATCAAAGCTCTATGCCTTCTAGTTTTAGAGAAGAAGGTTTTTAAAGTTTTCCTTCTTTGTTCCTATGTTCGAACTTGAGACCCCAGGGGCATCATATGGACAAACTTGGTAGGTGTCCACTAAGAGATGCTAGATGCCAAATATCAAAGCTCCACGCCTTCAAGTTTCAGAGAAGATTTTTAAAGTTTTCCTTCTTTGTTACTATGATCAAGCTTGTGACCCCCGGGGCGGGGCCAGTTTTGACCCCAGGGGCATCATATGAACAAACTTGGTCGAGATCCACTAGGAGATGCTACATACCAAATATCAAAGCTCTGCGCTTTCTAGTTTCAGAGAAGAAGATTTTCAAAGATTTTGCATTTTTTTCCTTTTTGTTGCCATGGCAACAAGAGTTAAGGGTGGAATTCAATTCTTTGAATAATTTTGGTAAATTTGGTGAAGCTTTACCCAAGGAACATCCCTGCCAAGTTTCAGGTGAGCTAAAAGAAAAAGGCTAAAGAAAACATTATGGAAAACGAGAAAATGCTGGTAACAAAACTGTCTTAACTCTTCACCAAATGACAAAATTTTGGACTCTGTCCAAATTGGGCACCCTTGCAGGCAGCAAAATAAATTTAATTAAAAAATTAAAAAGAAAATTTTTGAATAGGTAAAAAACATTGTAGGAAAACGCAAAAATGCTGGTTACCAGCATTTTCTCCTTTTCCCACAATGTTTTCAAAAGCCTTCTACTTTAGGGTCATTTAGGGTTAATCTACAATGACTAACAAAGCAGCTATGATTTGTGATAGATACTTGCACCAGGGTTGAAACCTTGAGAATGCAAGATGAATTTACCAAACATTCTAATCGGGCATGAAAGATCTGAATTATTGCCTCTTAACCCTTTACCACACAACCCCTACTTTTAACAACCCTGAGGAAGAAGCCTTTTGAAAACATTGTGGGAAAAGGAGAAAATGCTGGTAACCAGCATTTTCTCATGTTCCCACAATGTTTTCTACCCTTCCCAAAACAATTTTCAGTTTTTCAGTTGCATTTATTTTTTCGTCTGCAATTCCTTTCAATATTTGGACTAGTCTAAAATTTTGTTGTTTGGTAAAGAGTTCAAGACTATAATTATTGGTGTGAACGTCTCTGCATAGCTGACAAAGAAGCCCAAAAATCAGACTGCAAGTTTTGTGCTGCCTGATCTTGATCTACAAGGACCATGAAAATAACTGCTGCGTAAGGAACTAAGGAACTACAGCCTGAGAGAAAAAACGCTGTTAAAATTTGATAGACTGTAAACTGGTTCAGAATTTTGTCAGCTGTATTAAAACATCTAAGACACATTTACCAATGTAAATGGTGAGAGGATATATACGAATATTGGAAATCTTTGATTTAAAACCGGAAACATCAGAGCAGTGATTTCTTTGAGGGTCCTCCAGAAAATGAAATGCATTTTTTACAAGACCGATTATAGCTTGATAAAATAGAGATGAAACGGGTTAAAAACTAGCTGAAAACGAGTATAGATGTATCTTTAAAGGGTTAAAGCCTGGAAAAAATAAAAAATATTGCAACTTGTCATGACATTTTAACCCTTTACCACACAATCCTGAGTTTAAAAACCTTAGGGCAGAAGGCTTATGCAAACATGGTGGTAAAAGGAGAAAAATTGGTAGCTAGAATTTTCTCCTTTTCCCACATGATGTTTTCGACCCTTTCAAAGAAAAGTTCCATGATTTTAGCCATATTTAATTTTACATCAGATCTGTAAATGCTTTGAATTTAGACAAGTCTAAACACAGGGTTCAAAATTAGCAGTAGCTAGTTGCAAATTTGCTACCTGAAAAACAAATTTTGCTACCTGGGCACAAAAGAAGTAGTAAAAGGTTGCTACCTGGTAATCCTGTCTGCTTGAAGTGTTTTGCCAATTTTCAATGAAACAGTCTTGCACTTGTTAATTTAGAAATTTGTTGAAAGAATATTCGTTATCGTCCTCATAGGTACAAAAACATGCAAGCATCACTGAGTTTCACAATCGAACATGTCTGTGCTTGATGATGACTTTATATTTAACATCTTAAGTTATAGCTACCCTCGTGAACCTTTGCTATTGTCCATCTGAAAGTGATCTGCATTATAACAAATGGGCGAAAACATGCAAGTATAAATCAGCCACTGATACGGAAATTGCCAAACAGCACCCTCTCTATGCCCATGTCTTTGACGATGTGCTGTTTTTAATCGGGCGGTAGACCGATTAGAGAGATGGAAAACTTCGGAAACCCGTCCGCTCAGGGCAAACTCATGTAACTGCAACTCATAACAGCTTTTACTTACAGCGTTTTAACGCTTATACCTGCTGTGATGACCTTATTACAAAAACTACTTTTGACCCAGATAACCGCACTTTTGACCCAGATAAGTGCAGGAATAGTCATTAGCGGTAAACAGGCGTTAAGTAATGTCAAGTAATCCGATAATAACTTATGAATTATGTAATAAACGGCGGTTACAATTTGTTTAGTATTGAAGTATATCATAATTACAGTATCATCAAAATCTCTGGCCAACAAAAACTGGAGCAGTTTACTTTCAACACGATTATAAGAAATAGGGTCAGTGATTAGCAGCAACTTTATGAATGAAACGAGTGCAAATCAAGTGTATCGGATGATGTGAACACATCTTGTAGTTGTCTGCTGTCCATATCATTTGGCAAATTTCGAGTGATCCATTGATAGTTATACGTAGTTACGGGATAGGCCGAGTTGTGACGAATGCTCTCGGTATAAGTAGCAGGTGTTGAAAAGATGATAGGTCATTTTGGTCTTGAGAGGAATAAAATCGCAACAGAAAGGCGTTTGTAAGGAAACATTGCTTTAAAACAATTTGAAAATTTAGATTGCTCTGCCTAAGAGAAAACTGATGTAAATGCAACTCGTAACAGCCGTAAGTTTAAAATAGTAACCGGCCATCGGTCGTTTAATGCAGGGATCGTATATGTGAGGCGAAGCGTGTGAAGCTGTGGGGACAAAGGGGATAGAGTTGTGTAAAGGTTATGGCCCTCGCGGAGAGGCCATTACGTAAATATTTTCAGAATGGACTGGCGATTCACCGCTTGCAACCTTAGTACCCAGACTGTCCATTCACAATACTGACTGATTACGCATCTTTTAGTGTATTATGTATTAACCCTTAGGATGCCAAGTGCGACTCACTGACCTTTTTGCGAATAGTATAGATCAAGATCAGACTGCACAGAACATGCAGTCTGATCTTGGATCTACACTGTCCGATACGGAGATTTTCCTTTTTCCAAAAAAGAATAAGTTTGACATAGAATTATTTGGGTTTTAGCGGGATAAGGGTTAAATTGTTTTCACACCCCCTCTTCCTCTCCTTCCAGCCATGGCACTACCATTTTACACAGTCACATGTTTCTTCTTGGAGAGTTTCTACAGACTAGAATCAGTCTGTTAACCCTTGACCAAACAATCCTGTGGGGCTTTGAAAATATAGTTGGAGAAACTGCATGTATTCAGCATGTTCTCTTTTTTCCACAGTGTTTTTCACCCATTTGAAAGATTTTCAAAATTTTGTCAAATAGAACATTTTCATCGAGAATAAAAAAAAACCTGAAACTGTAACACAAATAAGCTCACTTACTGTTATATTCTTCATATCTGAATCAACGGACCAGGGAAAAAGTCTTTGCAGAGGGTGCATATTCAGACCAGACTGCTCAGAACATGCAGTCAGATCTTGGATTTGTCAAGCCAGTTTTCCGAGTTCTTCTACTCTACGCAATGGTCCTGCAATATTTAGGCTGCTTTTCTAAGCTTAACATGTCTATTTTAACAATTTAGCGCTCAAAGCGTGCAAATATCAGCAACATGTTTGTCTCATCAGCTATTCCATATTGGTCGATCTTCATCCTTTCCACATTTCAGATAAAGACATCAAGGCTACTGCAGTTACGCTCTTGCTGATTAGAATGACTCGAATACAATTACCTGTGTTGGCTATGGACAAGTAAAGTCGCTTTTGATAAAATATAAAGATCAGACTGTCCTTTGAACGCAATGCAATTCAATATCACAGACGTTCATATCTTAGATCTAATTGTCTGTTTATTTGGGATGTATGAGGGGGAAAAAAACGACCATGAAATTGTAGCCTAATGTTTGATATTGTTTTCCTGACTGTAAAAGGCTAGTCGATTAACTGAGTGTTTTAACTCTTAACCAAACTATCCTTTGTTAATGGCCATGAGACAGAAGTTGAAAACATTGTGAGAAAAGGGGAAAATACAGGTTACCATTTTCTCCTTTTCCCATGTTTTTTTACCCTTTCAACGATTCAAATCATCATTTGGTCTACGTTTAATTCGTCATGTGCAGATGCTTTTGATTTGGACAAGTCTAAAATTTTATCATTTGGTAAAGAGTTGACGGTTAGGGAGCTATTGGGTATCTACATTCTTTGAAAGTATAATGTAGGAGAAATTTGCCAGCAGACGTTTGGGCTGGACGATTTGGCCCGCTAAAAAACAGTTTGTCAAGATGAATATGATGTCTTGTTAAAAATGGAAAAATGAAAGGCCCGCAGAAGCCAAAAGTAAACAATTCCAAAGTTATAATGCAGGCATATTTTATACGGCTTTTATATGTTACAATACAGTTACCAAAGTTACAGAAAAGAATATATGTATTTTTTCACTCTTTTATAGGATTGGTAGGTACTGCTGTTCATAATGAGTGATATCTAAAACTTGATAATGGGTATTGCTGATCAGAATTGTCACATATCTTTTACGTTCTATTGCTGTCGGCTGGCAAACATAGCCTATATTTTAACCAATCGTTAAACTACTAATTTGTAAAAGACAGTTTAAAAACGTGGGATCCTACGTGGCTCATTTGTAACGGTGTAGGATATTTTGTCCCATACATAGTTCAAACATCTACCATTTGATTTGTGATTTCAAACCACTGTAATTATTCAGTGTCGACCGATTACAGTGCTTACAGCACTTTGATTACTTTTGCCAAGCAATACATGGCCAAAGGCAGTAATTCAAGCATCATTTTATTGGTGAGAGAAAGGGCCATTATTTGAGTGCCCCTTTTTGCCACCAGGAACATTCCTTTTGCTACCTTATTTTAAGCCAGGTAGCAAGTACTAAATGCTACCTGCCAAGTAAGTTAATTTCTAACACTGCTAAATGTTTGGAAAAGTATTAGGTGATGAGCTAGAGGCTAAAATTTTCATGACAAAGTGTTTGCAAGGAGTCTTAAATCTAATAGCCTAGTTTTAATGAGGGCTATTTAGCTTTCATGCTGTAATCAAAATTTCTTACACAACACAAATAAATACAACTAGAAATACTAGAATTTTTTTTTTTTGGCAATAGTTACGACTGTACTGTTAAATTCAGTATAAAGATGCCATCAATTATCGGTCTTTTGTTTATCCATCAACTATTGCAATATGATTTTGTTTAAAGATCCGGGTGCAATACCTTGCATAATCAAATGACCATTGAATTGGTAAGAATTTATTCAGCTTTTATGTGGTAATCAGGGGTTTACCACACATGGTGGGTGAAAAAGATGTTGACATCTGGGTAGTTATGATTTGTTTCTTACATCCAGCTTTTGTTATTTGAGATGCTTTGTTGGGTTAATATCTAGTGATTGGAGATAGGATAATTATTTTGGTTTTGTTACACATTAAAGCTATACTTATATTGTAGAGAATTTGTACAGAGGTAAACACTACAACTGTGTGATTGACAATTTAGTTACTACGGACAAGCAAAAGGGAACTAGAGGCTCTTGAGGGCCTGAAATCGCTCTACTGGCAGTGATTTTGTCTTTTTTCTAGCATACATTATGAATTCACAGTGCAAAAAGGTAAAAGATACCCCCACCCTACCCCCAAAAAGAAGGGAGGTGTTGTTGCAACTGGGCTTGAACCCACTAAGAAAGCACAAGCAGTCATGTTGAACTGAACAAAGAGTGAAAAAAAATTGAAGTACAATTTCTCAAAACCAACTGTTTCGAATCCAGCCAAATTTGATAGGATTTCAGTACTCAGAGTATTAAACAATCCCTGCAAATTTCAAAGAAATGTGACTAATAAGGTGGACTGTGTTGAGTAAACAATACTAAGTCTTCAAATGGCTACTTTTCCTAAACTGATTCCTAGATTTTCTTCATTTTAAATAGAATTCAATCCCTTGATGATACAAACAATCTTTGCAAGTTTCAAAAGCATTGGATCTACAAAGCAACTGTGCAAGTTTCATGGAAATTTGATTATGAAATCTGCCCCCTTTAATATGTAAAAGAAACAGGCAGCATGTAGATGCAATCACTACAATGGGTCTGACATAGCGGGACAATAATTTTAGATTATCAGGAACATGTTCCACCTGTAATACAATACAGCTAGATGGGTGTCAGACCTGGTTGTATCTGTCAGATACCTGTGTATCAATGCTCCCATCTCTAAACTAAATCATAACAACAATAATCAATAGGTATTGGCTAAAAGGGGGGGGGGGGTTTGTGTCTTTCATTTTGTCAAACACAGTAAGGCCAGAGTTTTTTAATTTTTTGTTTTACTGATTTTCTTCGTTAACAATTAGGGAGGAGGACGAAAAAAAAAAAATTCACGAAGACTATCACTCTATCACTCTGTCACGTCACTGATATTGCAGCTACAAACAAGGACACATTCAAATTGCTTTCTTTTGAACTATTTCTCCCCTCTATCTTTTCCCAAAAAATCCTGTTTTTAAGCAACCCCTAGGAAAAGGGCTTTTGAAAACATTGTGGGAAAAGGAGAAAATGCTAATGACCTGAATTTTCACCTTTCTCTCTTTGTAAGACAAGTCCCATCATATGAGCCAGATTGAATTCATATCTGCAAACTCACTAGTTTTAGCTGACTGGCCAAAGGCCAGCTAATTTCGTTCATGGCCCAGTGTCCATCCTCGTGTCCGTCTGTCAGTGCCTGCATGTGTGCGTGTGTGTGTGGGTGCTTGAATTACCTTTTATTGCAAACATGTTCTTCTCTGAAACTATCCATCCAATTTTGATGAGACTTAACAGAATTCTGAATCTCTTAAAACAATTTTGATTCCAATAAAAACTCTGGTTGCCATGGCCACAAAACTGAAAAATATTCGAAATCTTTCAAAATCTTGTTGTCCAAAACCATCAGACTCCGAGCTACCAAATTTGGTATGTAGCTTCATCTAATGGACTTGTACCAGATCTCTTCAAGTTATAACCCTGAGGTCAAAAATCGCCCAAAAATGTGGGGTGGAGTGGGGAGGCCTCAAGTTTACAATGGCATATATAGTGAAAACTTCAAAAATCTTCCTGTTCCTATCCATAAGGCATAGAGCTACCCAATTTGGCATGTAGCTTTATCTATTGGACTCTGATTAAGGTTATTCAAATAATAGCAGTGAGGTTAATATTGACCTCACACCAGGGGCCACAAGTTTTACATGGGTTTATATAGTGAAAACTGAAGCCTTCTTGTTCTTAACCATAAGGTCAAGGGCTACCAAATTTTGCAAGCAGGTTCGTTGAGTAGACCTCTACCAAGATTGTCCCAATCATAGCCCTGGGGTCAAAGTTAGCCCCACCCCAGGGTTAAAATTGTTTACATGGGCTTATACATGGCAAACTACATGAATCTTCTAGTTCCTAACCATAAGATCTAGGTTTATCAAAATGTCAATGAAGAACATGATACATTTCTTTAAAAGCCAGTAGGCCGATACAGGGCTATCATGACCCTCTTGTTTGAAATGTGGTCACATGGTAGTCTGTGCAGGATGAGCTTGCTGAGGTTGCTCTTTTAACTGTATGGTTGAGCAGCCTTAGCAAGCTCATCACTCATTGTGTTTTGCTAGAAAAACCATGGAAAAAGTCATGATTTACACTCATGCAAAAGATAACCGTGTTGTGAGAGACAGAGAGATAGAGAGAGAGAGAGAGAGAGGGGGGTAATGTCCTCGGAAATATTGATTTATAACTTCCAGGAACTGTTCACTAATCAGAAGTCTTTAGCACATACAAATAATGTGAAATTTGTTCTCACACATCTTTTATTTAAGGAAGGTTGGAAAATATTGTGCATTTTGTCATTCAAGGATACAATGAATACATCTGTTTTACTTCTACAATGACTGTGTCTTCGCAGAATCGGCGATTGAAAAAACACGAAAACTAATGACAATTAAAATGGATTCACGACTGTCTGCATGTGCAAGCAGACAAGTTTTTATCACAATAGGCCTACAGGTTTTTTTTTGTGACATAATTTCACTCATCTAAGACATTTTTCCCCTAGAGGTGCGCTTATGTTATTATCTTCAGTTAACCCTTCATATTAACTGCTCGCGAATCGGTAGATCTACTTTGTACTCAATTATTTTCATTAGGCGACAAATGTGCTGTCAGCGTCTTTTTTAATGTGGCATTTACATATTTCTAGCAGTATCTTTGGAAATATGTTGATATAGGAAAAATGAAACACGTAAATATCATCAAATTAATGCTGTTCAACTTTTGAGGAAAGCAGACGTCTCATTTCGACATTATTGGTAATTAAAAATTCCGTTCTGTTACTGCAACTAAATTTGCATCTAAATCCTTTTTTCTGAGAATTACCAAGTAGTCTAAATCTAAATATAGATCTAACGAAACGCGGTACCGCACAGTGCAAGCTTCAAATATTTGCTTCTATTTTATTTACGCAAATAGATTTATTCGATTCAATAAAGTTCTGCAAGTTAAAGAGTCACCGGAGAAAAGTTAAAATCATTACCAACAAGAAGAACCCCGATGCTTTTTATAATTACCTCAAATGTTAATTTTTTCGACAATGTACAAAAATCCGAAGTCTTGCGACAAGATTGCTGTATGAGTAAACGGTTGACCTGTACAAACATTTTATCGTATGAAAACAAGTTTTGTTTGATGAGAAATTGTTCTACTGCCAGAGGACCGTTTTCTCATTGAAAGCTATTGAAGCGTAGTACATGTCCAAATAAGGGTTTGTTTACTATTGAGCAAGCGCCGCAAGTTCTCGTGAATGTAAAGAAGGCAGGAAGGTAGATCAGAGAAAGAAAGCATCTACATTTAGCATCGAATTTGATTGGACTGTAAATTACATACGTGTACATTCATGACAAAAGTTACATGTACATCGTGTTGTTAGTTAAATAAGGTATTTTTCAAGTCATCAAACACTTAATGTGTTTACGTGGGAAAGTAGAATGCTAGTGCAGCCATACATGTGGAGCGAGGTAGATCTAGATGGCATGATATTGAGAATTTCTGTCAAATGCAAATGATTCAACTCATATTTTAAGAAAGAAAATGTGCCGAAGAATTGATCTTCATCTATCAAGGCATTATGGGAGAAATAACAGGTACCCGTTTATGTCATACTTTTCCTGACTTCTTTAGGTCTGCTTTTGACTCAAAATCGTATAAAAGCAAGACAGTTGAAAATTTTTTTCGAAATTCTAGACTTGTTAACTGTTTTCAAGATAGTGTGGAAACTGTCGGTGCCTGTACAAAAGATGTTCATGTATACCGGTACGCTGTTCTGCTCATTGAGTCGAAACAGTGCAGTGACGGAAAATAAAAATTGAAAAAAAGTACTTTTTGGGGGGGGGGGGGTTTCATGAAAAAATTGGGTCAGGGGATCGGCAAAACAAAAAATAGAAAAACTGTGGCCTAATGGTTTATTTGTATTTAATAATTATGATGATGACCCATTCAAATTGCAAGTAATCCTGACTGCATTTATTCAAATACCGCCTTTGACAGAAACTTTAGTCTTAAACAAATGGCAAAGGGAGACACTCAAGCATTTGATTAAGGAAACTATCGTAGACCCCTAAGCATTAACATTGTGAGCCAAGGAGGACCCTCAAGCATTCAATGATGTGTGCAGAACAGGACCCTCAAGCATTCTGCAATTTGAGTCAAGGAAGATACTCAGGCATTTGATTATGGGAGCCATGGACCCCTAAGCATTTACTTTGTAAGAAAGGAGGACCCTCAAGCACTCAATGTTTGTGAGTCAAGAAGGACACATGAGCACACAATTTGGGGCTCTGAATACTGACCACTGCAGAATCCTCAAGCATTTGACTAATTGCTAGCCATAGAGGACCCAAAGACTAACTTGTGACCCGCAAGCATTCAACTTGGTATACCAAGCATTGGACTGTGTGAGTTAATGAGGAACTTATGTGGCCAAGGAGGGCCCTTAAGCATTCAACTTTATAAATAAAAGGGACCTTTTGCATTAAACTTGTGAGCCAATAAGAAGAACCTAAAGTATTCAAATATGTTAGCAAAGGAGAATCACTAAACATCCCATTCTTTGAGCCGAGGAGGACCCTCAACTATTACATTCTACGGGCTATTACAGAAACCCTCTGGCAATTAATTATTAGGCCAAAGAGGATCCTCAAGCACTTTGTGAGCCAAAGTGGACCCTCCAGCATTCTGTGAGCCAAGGAGGACCCTCAAGCATTTTGTGTGCCACTTAAGAGGACCCTCAAGCATTTTGTGAGCATAGGAGGACCCTCAAGCATTCTGTAAGCCAAAGATGACCCTCACACATTTTGTGAGCCATGGAAGACCCTCAAGCATTGTGAGCCAAAGAGGACCTTCAAGCATTTTGTGCATCAAGGAGGACCCTCCAGCACTCTGTGATCTAAAGAGGACCCTCAAGTACTCTGTGAGCCAAAAAGGACCCTCTACCACTCTAGGAGCCATTTTTAGGAGGATCTGCAAGCATTTTGTTTCAGCCAAGCAAGACCTTCAAGCACTTTGTAAGCAAAGGAGGACCCACAAGCATGTTGTGAGTCAAGGAGTCTCAACCCTTTTGCATTTAATCATTTTAGCTTAAGAGGTCCCTCAGGCATTCTGTTAGCCAAGGAGGACCCTCAAGCATAAAATTTTTTGAGCCAAAGACCTTGAAGCATTCAACTATATGTGACTGTTAATTACACAACACATCCTAAATGTGTGTTGAAAAGTGTTTCACAATAATGTTTCACAAAACACCTAGGATGAGACAATTCCTCTGTAATTTTCAATTATAGGCTAGTTGGAAGTGTGCATGTCCCATGGTGAGGTAATCTATACTGACGTCAAGAATAAACACCTCAGTGAAAATTGGGCGTAACTTTTCTGGTAGGCATTTTACATCATGGAAAATATGGTCTACCTTAATTTAAACACCCTTTACACTTATCGAAATGACAAAGTTTTTGTTCAGTACACTCTGTATATCTAAACATGGATGGAGGTCACTATTTACTCGAGCTACCCGTGCGTCTTCTATACATTGTTTTTTGAAACGAAATTACACATGTGTCTTGGAGTTTCGATTTACCAGTCTCAAACATTGGGCGATTTGAGAAATTCTGACATATAGTGATGCCAAGGCTAAATAATGAGGATCGTGCTCATGCTTTAGGGATGTTGGAAAGTGGTCGATCACAGGATTACGTTGCTAGATGCTTTAACGTGTCACGTTCGACAATTGTTCAATTAGTTCGTCGTGTAAACGCCACCAGGAGTTTATCTGATAGGCCTCGTCCAGGTGTGCCGCGTGTGACGTCTGTGCGGCAAGACAACTTTATACGGCTACGTCATTTATGTGATCGGTACGTGACTGCACAATCTACGGCGTCAACAGTAAATGGGAATCGTGGACAAACAATTAGTCGAAATACTGTGAGAAATCGTCTCAGAGATCACGGAATTCGCTGCCGCAGGCCTTATTGTGGGTCTGTCTTGACTCAATGTCATCGACAGGAACGTCAACAGTGGGCGGTCAACAACAGAGGGAGACAGTGGTGAAATGTTGTTTTTAGTGATGAATCAAGATTTAACTTGTTTAACGCAGATGGTCGTATTCGAATTAATCGGCGGCGTCATGAACGCTACGCCGATAACTGTGTAATGGAGTGTGACCGCTTTGGTGGAGGTGGCGTTATGGTGTGGGCCGCCATTAACCATAATTTCAAGTCTGAACTTGTTATCGTTAACAGCAACTTGACAGCAAGACAGTATATTGACCGCATTCCTCATCCTGTTGTCGTTCCAATGTTTCGGCAACATCCAGGCCTAATGTTCCTTCAGGATAACGCCCGTCCTCATGTGGCACGTGTTACCAGAGACTTTTTGGTGAATCATAATGTTAATACCCTTCCCTTTCCAGCTTATTCTCCGGACTGTAATCCGATAGAACACGTGTGGGATGTCCTTGGATGACGATTACGTAAACGTCTCCGTCAGCCTAATAATGTTCGGGAGTTGACAGTTGCTCTTCAGGAAGAGTGGGCCCGTATTCCTCGGTATCTTTTGCACAATTTGTGTGGTTCAATGAGACGTAGACTGGATGCTGTGATCACTAGTCGAGGTGGCTACGCTCGTTATTGACTTTTAGAAGAGGGTGCATATCTTTGAAGCTGGATATCTACTCGTCAAATATCGACTCATGAACTTTTCTGTCATTCTCTAGACCGCAATAAATTTGTCTTTAACATTGGGAAACATTTGTTCAAATAAAATGTGTTGTTTGTATATTATTGCACCTTCAAGATGACGGAGGCGTTTTTTATCGACGTCAGTATATCTAAATAAATGTAGCTAAAATTGAATAAGCAAAATTTATTAAGTCTGCCACAGAGGATGAAAGGAATTATCCCTTTACACATTTCGCTCTTTACCTGTCAACATAACTTAAGGCTTGCCTATATTGAAAGCAATTGAAAGCTTAAGAATGGTCAGATGTGGTTCAAAACAAGATTTGTGTTTAAGTACTTTAAGAGGGTAGAAACAGTTTGGGAAATGGAGAAATTATTTGCAACACTAATTTCTACTTTGGTACCAAAGCATTAACTACGTTTCTGTATTTAGTCAGTTAATAATCCACAGTTTACAAGAACATTTTCATAGTTGTAAGTTGAACATTTGTTACCAGATAGTATGAGCTCACAAGAAACAACTGTAGTTTATGTTTCCAAAAGGTGTACATACATGTAGAGATAATACATGCACAAAACATGCAGCCCAATCCTAAGATCTCCACTGTCCACAATCTTTATGAAACATTCTGGCCACCAGCACAGATATTGAAATCAGCACGAAGCTAGTCTTTAGGCATCATGATTGACTAGAGTCATTGTAAACAAAAAACCCCACAGTTGACAAATACTGCCTCCCAGAAAATACTTCTTTCTGTTAGAAATCTTAATTCTGTTATATATGACAATTTTGACAAAAACCACTAAATCTCTGCCACACCACTTTGAGCATGTTGTCTTACAAAGTAATAAACTGAACAAAATGTCATTTATAAGGTACAAGATCTTTGCTTATATGTAAATTAAGTGACCTATGCAGAGAATCAGTATTCCTACACCACTGTAACATTATGAATGAATCTATTAATAGATACACCTAGGTAACTTGTTGCAAATCCCAGCTATAGATCCTTTTAGTCTCTGACCACTTCCTGGTAACGAGACCGGAAAACTGCACATGCGCACTCATGTAGGGCAAAAAGACAAAATAAAACGGTAGCAGATTATTGAATGTGTACACAAAATTGTTAAATTATGAGCGATTATATGAAAAGCTTGCTCCGAGAGGAAAAGAAACGATAATCAGACTGACTTATTTGCTATGGGCTCAGTAGCGTGGAAGAAAACGATCCGTATTTTAGTGAAAATATAAGACGAAGACGTCGAAAAAAAATAAATGTGTCGCTGTTTTGGGTCAAAAGGAAAAGTTAACCAACCCCAGGCAGTAACAGACAAACCCCATGAAGCATGGGCTGGAACACTGCGGGAATAGGAAAAATGCATGTTACCAGCATTTTTTACCTTTTGCTGTAATGTTTCCACAAGCCCATTGATGTGGGTGTGGGTCGAGATCGGCATAGTTCATGCCATCTGATATATCACCTTCTTTTTAGTTTAATCGACAATACAGTGGATATTTTAGTACAATTTCAATGGCGGAGGGTGTGGGTCGAGATCGGCATAGTTCATGCTTTTACCTCTAATAGTTTAGAGAGTTTGTATTGTGATCTATTTCATCCTGAAACAAATTTTTGCACTGACGTATTTGAATAAATGAATGATTGAATGAATGAGCAAGCGAGCGAGTGGATGGATGAATGGATGGATGAGCTAACGCGCAAACAAAGAGCAAACAAACATCTGTATATTGCCCTGTTGTTATCTGTGACTGCTCTTTTCTGTAATAGCTTTCCCCCATGTAATTTGAAACATGTAATTTGAAAATATTCCTTTTCCGAAAACAGTGTTGGAAAAGGTTGAAATGATGTTTACCAGCATATTCTCCTATTCTCACAATGTTTGAAAAGCTTTCTTTTCTCTTGGTCATTAAGACTTGTGATTGTTGGGTAAAGGGTTAAATGGAAATTGTAATAGTAATTAGTTGAGCACATTGTGTACGAGGAGGCATTTTAGCATGTCATATACATGATAATGTAGGGAAACAGTATGGACCTTGGCTTTAACCCTTAGCCTCTGTTATGTGATGGTGATCTTGAATTTACTTTGTGAAAAGCATAATGAAAGATCTGTTTGCACATGGGGGTAGCGTGGTCTTGAAATACACTGTTACAAATCCTTATTATGGTTTAAGTAATACTAATTAAGATTTATGACACAAGCTTAATGCAAATTCTTAAAAAAATATAAGTGCGGCTGGATATGGGTCAAAAATCAAAAACATTAAATGACTATGGTCAATAAAATACAAAACATTTACGGTGAAAAATCTCTTTAAAAAACATACGAGATCAAACAAACAATTTGAATAAAATATACAGGTATGCGTTTAGGGGACGTTTTAACCAATTCAGCAAGGAAATTGCAGACGTTTTAACCAAAAGTAGGATGTTTTGACTCTGGGACATTTAAGCCAGATACTAATTTACTAATTTACTACACAGCATGATAATGGCATCCTATAACACGATTAATCTTTACAGATTTTAACAATAAAAATCTTTCCACAGAGCCAAAACATTGTGTGTGAAAATAGCTTACAACAGTGGTGATATTGAACTTTTTGCCCTACAAACAGTGCGCATGCACAGAAAGTGGAATTCTGGGATCATATTTCCTTGGCAACGAGCGGCGTTGTAAAAGGGTCTATATTAACCCTCACCCTATATTAACCCTCACTGGACAGGGAACCCTTGTCATTCCTTCATTCATTATTTAGATCATTGTGTACAGTTAAACTGTTATGCAAAACTGTTATTCTACATCTGGAATATTAACCCTTTACCAAACAATCCTAAGTTTTAATGACACTGGGGTAGAATCCCTTTGAAAAACATTGCGGGAAAAGGAGAAAATGCTGGTAACCATCATTTTCTCCTTGTCTCACGTTGTTTTCTGCCCTTTGGGTATCAGGTTTCATCAATTCAGATGATGGTTATATGGGAAAGCAGCCAGTGGCTTGGAAAGAATATTGTGCAGAGTACTGGTAAAAGAAACTCCAGAAAAGCATGGGCGTGTGCACTGGCCACTGCTACATAACTGAAATGATGTTGAAAATAGGGGTAAACACCATACAAACAATCAATCAATCAAATTTGCTAGTCTGTCAGTACTTTCAGCACTTTGATTCTTCATTTTGAGCTACAATAATAGTTTAAATATTCATTTTCCAGTTCCTCTTACGCCGTCTATTTTTCAGTGTTTAATCTAGCTTAGCTTGTAAAAGGGGGGTGCTATCTGGCCCACAGACATTGAAATAGGGGGCCATGTTGGGAAATAGGGGGCCATGTTGGAAAACAGGGGGCCACAAACAAAAAATATTTTATTACCTGTATGTTAACCTTTTATTTCACAAGTGTTGCCTTTTTATTTAACAAGTGTATTCCCATTCATGTATCTATGAATACTATGCTAACTAGAGGCGCTTGAGCGCCTGTATCGCTCCACAGGCCTGATATTTCTATAATGGCGAAAAGAAGTTTTTAACAATTACCATTCAATCCTGCATTTTAGCTCACTGAAGAAAAAAGGTATGGAAAAAACTTGTGAGAAAAGAAGACAAGAGGGCCATGATGGCCCTGTATCGCTCCACTGGCTTATAAATATAAACCATGAAGAGAAGTCTTCACTATATAAGCCCTTATAAAACTTTGACCCCAGGGCTACAGTCAGACTAAATGGGGAATATGTGTATTAGAAGAATAACATGCCAAATTTGGGAGTTCTTGGCCTTATGGCTAGTAACAAGACGGTTTCTGAACTTTTCACTCCATAAACCCATGTAAAACTTGTGACCCCTGGTGCAGGGCCAAACTTGATCCTAGGGCTGTAACTTGGGCCCTCTTTGTAGTTGTCCACTAGATAATGCTATAATTATGCAAAATTTGGTAGCCTAAGCCTTATGGCTATGTATACCATGATTTAAAAGTTTTCCCTATGTAAGCCTATGTAAATCTTGTGAACCCCTTGTGAACCCCTCCCCCCCCCCACCCAGCATAAGGCCAAATTGACCCCAGGACTATAATTTGGGCACTTTTGGTAGACCCCAACTAGATCATGCTAAATGCAAAATTTGGTAGCTCTAGGCCTTATGGCTAGGTACAGGAAGATTTTTAAAGTTTTCTCTATATAAGCCTATGTAAAACTTATGACCCCTGGGGCAGAGCCAATTTTGACCCCAGGGCTATAATTTCAAGAAACATGACAGAGGTCTACTACATAAAGCTACATGCCAAATTTGGTAGCCCTATGCCTTATGGTTTCAGACAAGAAGATTTTTAAAGATTTCCAATATTTTTCAGTTTTGTTGCCATGGCAACCAGAGTTTTTGAAGGAATCAAATTCTTTCAAGAAATTCTGAAGAGGACCATGGCAGGATCATTTCTGTGAAGTTTCATGAAAATTGGATGGGTAGTTTCAGAGAAGAAGATGTTTGAAATAAAAGTTAACGCACGGACGGATGGACGGACGGACGGATGCACGCACGCACGCACGCACAGACGGACGCACAACAGACACCGGGCCATGACATAAGCCTGCTGGCCTTCGGCCAGTGGAGCTAAAAAAAATGGCAACCAGCATTTTCTAAGTTTCCCACAATAATTTCTATCCTTTTTAGCTCCACTGGCCGAAGGCCAGCGGGCTTATGTCATGGCCCGGTGTCCGTCGTGCGTCCATCCGTCCGTCCGTCCGTCTGTGCGTCCGTCCGTCCATCCGTCCGTGCGTTAACTTTTATTTCAAACATCTTCTTCTCTGAAACTACTCATCCAATTTTCATGAAACTTCACAGAAATGATCCTGCCATGGTCCTCTTCAGAATTTCTTGAAAGAATTTGATTCCTTTAAAAACTCTGGTTGCCATGGCAACAAAACTGAAAAATACTGGAAATCTTTAAAAATCTTCTTGTCTGAAACCATAAGGTATAGGGTTACCAAATTTGGCATGTAGCTTTATGTAGTAGACCTCTACCATGTTTCTTGAAATTATAGCCCTGGGGTCAAAATTGGCTCTGCCCCAGGGGTCACAAGTTTTACATAGGCTTATATAGAGAAAACTTTAAAAATCTTCTTGTCTGAAACCATAAGGCATAGGGCTACCAAATTTGGCATGTAGCTTTATGTAGTAGACCTCTATCATGTGTCTTGAAATTATAGCCCTGGGGTCAAAATTGGCTCTGCCCCAGGGGTCACAAGTTTTACATAGGCTTATATAGAGAAAACTTTAAAAAATCTTCTTGTCTGAAACCATAAGGCATAGGGCTACCAAATTTGGCATTTAGCTTGATCTAGTTGGGGTCTACCAAAAGTGCCCAAAGTATAGTCCTGGGGTCAATTTGGCCTCATACTTAGGGGGGGGGGGGTCACAAGTGTGACATGGGTTTATGGAGTGAAAAGTTCAGAAACCATCTTGTTACCAGCCATAAGGCCAAGAACTCCCACATTTGGCATGTTATTCTTCTAATACATATATTCCCCATTTAGTCGGACTGTAGCCCTGGGGTCAAAGTTTTATAAGGGCTTATATAGTGAAGACTTTTCTTCATGGTTTATATTTATAAGCCAGTGGAGCGATACAGGGCCATCATGGCCCTCTTGTTTATATATGTCTTACTAATTTGAAGATATGTTGTCTGCAACAGGTCCTTTCACAAACCATTTTGGGTGGGGAAACATCAAAATATAGAAAATATGTCTTTCTCAGGCTCGTTAAAAGTTGTGATTGTGTGGTAAAGGGGTAATCTAAAAGAACAGCTAGGAGGGCAAATGAATGAATGTTATAGCAATATAGATCAACTTACATCAATACACCAGATAGAATGAAATATGCTGGCAAACAATGAACACCTAATCCCTAATAATCAACTTTTCACAGTCACAGTTAGAATGTCTTCTGTGGCAAACAACACAAAATGGTCTACAAATGCATTTACATAAATCAAATATCCTGCTCCAGGGCACAGATTAATTCGGGTGTACTGAAGTTGCGGGATCAGTTTGACTGGATAACATTAATGCCTTATCACAAATGTAAAGCCCTGTCCCACTTTGTACCAGGTCACCAGGATTTACACCCCTTCTGTCCACTCTGCATTTACTCATTAGTAGGTCAACAAACCTTTACCAGAACTAATAAAAGTGCAGAGGTTCTCTTGTTCTATATCAAAAGGACTATAAAGTACCTACAACATGGGGGTTTTGTTATTAAATTACTTTCTCTTTTTTATCTTGGCATGGTTACTCAGGCTTAGTAATAAGGCAAAATTGAAAAGCTCAAGTTGTGAAAGGTGCTCAAGCTTTTATCTTATTTATGGCCAGTGATATTTTATTACTAGTACTAACTAATAGCATATCATTGGAGTAAATTGTGATCTTAATACCAAGGAAAATGTGTGGGCTTAAATAGGACAGCCCTGACTAGGTCAAGTCAATCCAATTTTCTTCCTTTTTCTTTGTTAGTCGATAAAACTAACACAATAAATAGTTTTGGAGAAGAACATTTTTTTGAAATATAAGCCTTGTCTATAAAAAAATGTGTTTTTAGGTGTATCATTTTTTTAAAAGGAATTCGGTATACAACCACCATAGAAACAATTTGGCAGACAACCACCATAGGAACTTACCTGCAAAACAACAATGAAATCCAATGAATAGTTTTAGAGAAGAAATTTTTCAAAGATTTTACTTTATACCATAAAAGGAAAATGAGTCTCCCATAAAAGCCATGTTTTTTGACAGATCATTTTTCTTTTAAAGGAATTCTGTATACCTGTATCTAAGGAATATTCCTGCAAAATAATAATGCTATCCAAATAGCGGTTTGGGAGGAGAAGATTTTTAAAGGTTTTTTACTTTGGTTGCCATGGCAACCAGAATTCTTCATGGAACACAATTATTTGAAGGCATTTGAAAGAGGACCACCAAAGGAACATTCCTGTGAAATTTGGTAAAAATCCAGTCAATAGTTTCTGAGGAGAAGTTTTTTAAAGAAAAAGTTTACGGACGCACACACGGACGAACGGACGGACGGACAACCACAATAGAAACAATTTGGCAGACAACCACCATAGGAACTTACCTGCAAAACAACAATGAAATCCAATGAATAGTTTTAGAGAAGAAATTTTTCAAAGATTTTACTTTATACCATAAAAGGAAAATGAGTCTCCCATAAAAGCCATGTTTTTTGACAGATCATTTTTTTTTAAAGGAATTCTGTAAACCTGTATCTAAGGAACATTCCTGCAAAATAATAATGCTATCCAAATAGCGGTTTGGGAGGAGAAGATTTTTAAAGGTTTTTTACTTTGGTTGCCATGGCAACCAGAATTCTTCATGGAACACAATTATTTGAAGGCATTTGAAAGAGGACCACCAAAGGAACATTCCTGTGAAATTTGGTAAAAATCCAGTCAATAGTTTCTGAGGAGAAGTTTTTTTAAAGAAAAAGTTTACGGACGCACACACAGACGAACGGACGGACGCACGACGGACACAACGCCATGACAATAGCTCGCTGGCCTTCGGCCAGTGGAGCTAATAAAACTGCAACATT
This sequence comes from Tridacna gigas, assembly GCA_945859785.2. NCBI lineage: Eukaryota > Metazoa > Mollusca > Bivalvia > Cardiida > Cardiidae > Tridacna > Tridacna gigas. The sequence goes on along the minus strand of OX244039.2, from coordinate 34,278,559 downwards.
GCAGAAATTATCACTGTTAATTGACACAACCTTATTTCCGCAATGAATTTAAACCTTAAAAATGATGAAATATGTCTGTCAATGTTAGACTTGCGAAATTCTGATATTCCACCACAAAGGGATTTAATTCTTCCGTTGATCACTAAAACCACAGTTTATTTTCTCGTCATAAACTAACCATCTTTGATCCGATCGTCCGGGAGCCATTTTGGTTGAAACTCACGTTACTGTGGGGTTTTATTTTCGCTGCTTGAATTTGGGGTAGAGACTGGCCCGGCTGTGCTTTCCGAAGTAATAATTTCAATAGGTTTTACCTTTTTCGTGCCATTGATACTTCCAAAATACTCAGAAAATTGCTTCATTGCAATATTGAATGATCAGCTGAAGCTCAAGGAATCGTAACTTCTGCTACCCGTTGTATCTCCCGTAATCGTCCGATACAAAGATCAATAACAGGCTACCAGTTTAATGCTAACTATAACATCCATCAAGTTATTGATAAATTCTCACTGGCAAGCTCAGTATTATGTTATTGAGCAGAAAAAGCAAGAACAGACGAAAAGGACCATAATTCGCACAATGGTTTTTTAACGATCGAGTGTGCCTGACGGGCCCAAGGTTTGTTAAGAATTGTGCCATCTGGAACTTTAAGGGGCCTAGGGTGCAATGGCGCACTCTAGATTCACCACTGCTTTTTTGGAAGATATTTCTTGTTTAAAGTTTAGACAATATTGTTGGAATAGAAGAAAATGCTGCTAACAAATATTTTCTATTTTTCCCTTATTTTTAAAGCCATCTTCCTCGGGATCTTTTAAGCCCCTTCGGGACAAGGGATCTTTCAGTAAGAACTTAACCTGAAAACTTTAGGTCAAGGAAAGCACACCGAAATATGCCAATTTAAGGATTTTTAATAGAAAATATTAATGATTGGACCATGTAGATCAAAGATTTAACTGTACGGGAACTTGATCTTCAACATCATGAGTCACAAAAGCAACTGAAGTTAAGCTGTACATTCCAAGTGTTATGATCAACCCTTTACCAAACAATCCTGAATTCTAATTATCCTGGGAAAAAAGGCTTTTGAAAACACCATGAGAAAAGGAGAAAAAGCTGGTTACCAGCAGTTTCTCTTTTTCCCACCATGTTTTCTATCCTATCTCTGCCATGATCTAACCAGTTGAGCAGTATTCAATTTGTCTACAATGCTTTCAATCTTGTCCAGTCTAAAATGGTGTCATTTGGTAAAGAGTTAACTATCAAGCAGATGGATATTTTCGAGGAGATGGATATTTTCTTCTGTAAATTTTTCTTCTCGAAGCAACTGTTTTCTCCAAAAACATCCTAAAGCTTTGTTAAAATTTATATGTCAATGTTAGTAGTAAAACATCATTAGTACCATAAAATATGGTTTTTATCCCTATCTGTAAACATAATTACAATAATTAACAAGAAAAGGAACATTTTTAATTCCCATTAACATTTATGAAAGCCCAGAATGCTACAAACAAGATACAGCTCACTTGAGATGAGTTATCATGTAAAAATTGCCACTTCTCTTGATCAGTATATATTTGCTTCAGAAGTCATACTGACTTCATGTGCTACAAGAAGATTTTCAAAGTTTTCACTGTATTATAAGCCTTAGTAAAACGTCTTACCTCCAGTGCTGACCCAAGGCTAAATAGGTTTTAACCGTCTTGCTACATTAGTCCTCTAGATGAAGCTATATGCACATTTTTGTAGCCCAATATAATGGTTAGGAACCAGAAGACTTTTTTTAGTTTTTACTATGTAAGCCCATAAGCCATATGCTTTATGATTAGAAACATGAAGATATTTTAAAGTTCTCACTACTATAAGACCATGTAAAACTTGTGACCCCCGAGGCCGTGCCAATTTTGACCCAAGGGCTATAATTTGAAGAATTTTGGTAGAAATCTAGATGAAGCTACATGCCAAATCAGGCCCTCTTGCTTTATACAAGAAGATTTTTAAAGACTTTTTTTATTTCTTTTTCAGTTTTGTTTTCATGGCAACCAGAGTTTTTACTGGAATCAAATTCTTTACCCTCTGAAAGGGCCAAGACAGAATTTTCTATGAAGTTTTGTCAAAATTAGATGGGTAGTTTCAGAGGTGTTTGAAATAACGGATAGAGCACACACTCATGCACTAAGGACACAGGGCCTTCACATAAGCTCGCTGGCCTGATTTTGACTACTTGATGAATAAAATATTGACTTTTTGAAATTGGAAAACTGAAATGAAAACTACACACTGACTGTCGTATGGACCACAGAAAACCAAGGAGACAAAAGTGTAGAACACAAAATTGGAGAGTGTAAAGCTAAGATTAGACAGCATTCTGTTACTCTTGTCTTGATTTGGGGCTGCACAGCTGCACACAGCTGACTTACTACAAACAAATTCTTAGAGCTTTCCATACAAGATAATACATCAATATCCTATTTCAAAACTGAAATTCAATAAGTAATTATATAACACTCATAAATAACAGCAACATCTAGCACCATTAAACACATTTCCTTTAACAAACAATCTTTTCTCTTCTTCCGAGTAGACCAAAAATGAAAATATGTGGCAAAAGGCAAAATTGCTCAATACAAGTGATGTTTTGTTGAACACAATGTTTACACTTATATTCATAAATAAAGCCATAACTTTTTTTCCTTTATTTTAGATGGATGATTTCAATGTCGTCTGCTGTGAATTTATATGAAGGAGGTAATGAATCAATATTTCCAATCATAGGGAGGAAAAAAAACATCAGGGAACTTGATCACTTTCATGAATTATCCAAAACAAAAGACTGAAGATTAAATTAGGTCACATTAATGACGTAATAAAACTTAAGTCTGTCCAACTAAAAAGCATTTCCATGTACATCTTACAATCAATGCACATTTTGTACAAAACTGTATAACCACCTTCAATCTGATTCTGTGAACAAGAACAAATCTTTTGACAAAACCAATCTGTATTCCTGTCTATCAGTTTGAACAGAGAATCTTCTTTTCACAACACAGCACAAAAAAAATGTCTCGTAAACATTTTTTTTTTCTGCCACTCATGTTCTTTAATACCATTTGGACTGGTTTTCCCGCTGTACAAGACAATTTTCATTGATCTTGAAGCTAACCAGGCACCAATATATAATCTTTTCCAATACCTCCTTTTTCGCCATCCATACAAAATTGAACAAACCTAACAACTTTTTAACGCTTTACCACACAATCCGAGTTTCAATGACCTTCTCAGAAAGAAAGCTTTTGAAAACATAGTGGAAAAAAGAGAAAATGCTGGTAACCTGCATTTTCTCGTTTTCCCAAAAAGTTTTCTACCCTGACAAAGACAGAAATCACCATTTGAGCTACATCTATTTTGTCCTCTGCACATACTTTCAATTTGGTTGAGTCCAAAATTTTGTCATTTAATGGTAAAGAGTTACGGTATTTAAACCCTCTGCAGAAACCCCTTTGCTTTTTGTGGCAAACCACTGTAGAAAACTGTTGAAAAAAGAAAATTTGCTTGTACCAACCAATTTCTCCTTTCACAACATTGACTCTTCACTTAACTCTTCACTAAACAACAAAATTTTAGACTGGTCCAAATTGAAAGCATTTTGCAGACAACAAATTAAACATGACTCAAAAATTGAAATTTGTTTTGGGAAGGCTAGAAAACATTGTGGGAAAAAAAAGAAATGGAAGTTTCCAGCATGTTCTCTTTTTTCTCACAATGTTTGCAAAAAGCTTTTTCATCAAGGTTGTTAAAACTCCTGATTGTGTGGTAAAATGTCAAGTAGACCAATCATGTGTTGGCCCTTTATTCATCATCTCATTTTTTCTGATACTGATACTAATGGACAGACATACCAACAAGAGCACCACATGCAGATGCCAAGTCAAAAAGGGGGCATAACTCTGTCAAAAATGCTTTGATAATTACCTGACCTTGTTGTATATGGAAGGGGATATCCGCCATTTCAATCATTATTCATGATGAGACTTTCATTCTTCCTGATGAAATTTTCAACTATGTTTTACAATTTTAACGTTGACTTACAATTACGTTTTGCCTATTATATTGTCTATGTTGACATTTAAATTACTTTTTTTGTTACTTCATTTTACAACAAACTATTTTTTATCTAATTCTATCACTTTTTAATTCTTCATTTAACCCTTCCTAATATATTTGAGACATTTAATTTCATATCGACATTCTTAACACAACGAAAAAGATCGATGTTTAAATTATAAATTATCAACCAAAAGAGTTTTACTAAAAATCATTTCAAAAGTTTTAATTTCCACTTTATAATGACAACAAGGACAAGTAAAAGACAAACGACGAAATTGAATTCTTCTTTGCGCTGAAATTTGGCCCTTCTAAAATATGGGAGGTAACTCTTAAAAAAACGACTGCTCCCCTGCACGGTGCTACGCTATATTTTTCCCAAGGAAACAAGTCCGCCTGTAAGCAGATGCGTAGTGTGAAAGTCCGTGGTGGTATGAATCACTTTGACAGAGGTAAAATACCGGCAGGCGTGTAGGTTTTTCGGCCAGCAGGGTCGCAATTTTTTGCGACTTACGTCACTTTCAAATGCTTAAATCTAAGACCATACTTAAGTTAGCCCATTTTCAATTAGTGGGTTATGATAAGTATAGCTGGAAGTTTGTGTGTGCCAAATTTGAAGCAATTCGAAATTTTGACAGTTACCTCTCACTGACCGGGTCGCACCTCGGACGTTTGGGTTTGAAAACAGATTTTTTTTTTGGGGGGGGGGGGGGGTCGTCAAAACCCATTAAATTGGGTATCAAAATGTTCGTCTTGATCCCCTGAGTCCACCTATGTCAAAGAGGAAGAGATTGGTGCATATATGAGCAGTCTGCACTATCCAGAAGGATTATAAAAGAATGAAAATTAATTAAAGACAGGCTGTCTGTAGGTACAGTCTGATCTTGGGCTGCACTTTCATTCAGTTAAAAGTGGAGTATAGTGAGACTGCATGTATGTGCAGTCTGATCTTAGGCTGCACTCTCCACAAACACCATAAGAAAAATGTTGAAAGATATTGAAGGTTCGAGCTTTAGAACAAGACTGCAGTCTGATCTTAGGCTGCACTCTCCACAAACACCAAAAGAAAAATGTTGAAAAGATATTGAAGGTTCGAGCTTTAGAACAAGACTGCATGTATGTGCAGTCTGATCTTGGGCTGCACTCCCATTCAGTAAAGAGTGGAGTATAAGATCAGACTGCATGTTTTTGCATTTAGCTCTAAGGCTGCAATTTTCACTGTCATGAAGTGAACAAAATTTTGAAAAAATTTTTCCTTTGAAAGAGGATGGGTAGCCGTAGAAGAGACTAAGATCAGACTACATATAAGAGCAGTCTGATCTTGACCTGCACTATGTACAAAGATTATGAAGGAAAGAAAAATAAGTAAAGACAGAGGGACTAAGTGGGGCTGCACTTTCATTCAGTAAAGAGTGGAGTATAAGGTCAGAATGCATGAATGTGCAGTCTGATCTTAGGCTGCACTCTCCACAAACAGCATTTGAAAAATGTTGTAAAGATATATTGAAGAGTGGAACTTTAGAATAGACTGCATGTATGTCCAGTCTGATCTTTGGTTGCATTCTTATTCAGTTAAGAGTGGAGGTTAAGATCAGCCTGCATGTTTGTGCAGTCTGATCTTCAACTTCAGTCTTCAATAACACGAAGGGAACCAAATGTTGAAAAGATTTGTCCTTTGAAAGGATATGGTCCTTTGAAAGAAGATGGGCAGCTGTAGGAGAGAGTGTAGGTTAAGATCAGCATATATGAGCAGTCTGATCTTGGCCCACACTATCTGCCCTCTATTCTTCTTAGTATATTGCTGGAATGGTCTAAAATTTGTCATTCCAGTCTGATCTTGGGCTGCATTATCAGCATTCTCAATCGGTTAGGACTGGAAGTTAAGATCAGCCTGCATGTTTATGCAGTCTGATCTCAGACTACACTCTTGAATAACATAAAGAAAACCAAATCTTGACAAGATTTGTCCTTTCAAAGAAGATGGGTTAGGGTTAGGAAAGACTGCAGATTAAGATCAGACTACATATATGAGCAGTTTGATCTTGGGCTGCACTGTCTACAAAGATAATGAACGAAAGAAAAATAAGTAAAGACAGACTGCATGTAGGTGCAGTCTGATCTTCGGCTGTATTCTCATTCAGTAAAGAGTGGAGGTTAAGATCATCCTGCCTGTTCGTGCAGTCTGATCTTAGGCTGCACTCTACACAAACACCATTTGAAAAATGTTGGAGACATATGAATAAATAAAAGACCAAAGACACAACTTCGTCTTTTTAAGCAATGACTTTACTCTCCAAACGGAAGAAGAAATGTGTTGGCTATGGTTTTATATTGTCCTTTTAAAAGGTACCCTGTAGATTTAAGCCCCGCCCAGAAGGAGGGATTTTGTTCGCTTCCCTCTATTCTTCCAAGTATATTGCTGGAATGGTCTAAAATTTGTTGTTCGAGTCTGATCTTGGGCTGCACTGTCTGCATTCTCATTAAGTGAAGAGTGGAGGTTAAGATCAGCCTGCATGTTTGTGCAGTCTGATCTTAGACTTCAGTCTTCAATAACATGAAGAAAACCAGTATGCTGAAAAGATTTGTCCTTTGAAAGAAGACGGGTTAGGGTCAGGAGAGAGTGCAGATTAAGATCAGACTGCATATATGAGCAGTCCGATCTTGGGCAACACTATCTACCCTCTATTCTTTTGAGTATATTGCTGGAATGGTCTACAATTTGTCGTACCAGTTAGATCTTGGGCTGCACTATCAGCATTCTCATTCAGTTAAACATGGAGGTTAAGATCAGCCTGCATGTTTGTGCAGTCTGATCTTACATTGCAAGAAATAAAAGAAAATAAAAACTGTTAAACAGCCTTTATTTGCTGAAAAATAACATTCTCTTCATAACTTTTTACCAGATTAACCCTTTACCACACAGTCACGACTTTTAAATTAACAACCCTGAGAGAGAAGCCTTTTGAAAACATTGTTGGAAAAGGAGAAAATGCTGGTAACCAGCTGCTGGTAACCAGCATTTTCTCCTTTTCCCACAATGTTTTGTACCCTTCTCAAAACACATTTTAATTTTTCAGTCACATTTATTTCGTGGTCTACAAAATTCTTTGAATTTGGACCAGTCTAAAATTATGTTGTTTGGTGAAGAGTTAAACATTAACACTTGAAAATCAGACATTTTAGATTTTTTTTTTTCTTTAACATCAGACATATTTGACTTGTTTCTTTCTTTGAAAGCACTGTGGGAAAAGGAGAAAATGCTGTGTTCTACCCTTCTCAAACTTTTAACAACCCTGAGAGAGAAGCCTTTTGAAAACATTGTGGGAAAAGGAGAAAATGCTGGTAACCAGCATTTTTTCCTTTTCGCACAATGTTTTCTACCCTTCTCAAACTTTTAATTACACTGAGAGATAAGCCTTTTGAAAACATTGTGGGAAAAGGAGAAAATGCTGGTAACCAGCTGCCGGTAACCAGCATTTTCTCCTTTTCCCACAATATTTTGTACCCTTCTCTAAACACATTTTAAATTCTAAGTCAGTTGTGGTCTGCAAATGCTTTGAATTTGGACCAGTCTAAAATTATGTTGTTTGGTAATGAGTTAAACATTAACATTTGAAAATCAGGCAATTTAGATTTTTTTTTTTTTTAACATCAGGCATATTAGACTTGTTTCTTTCTTTGAAAGCATTGTGGCAAAAGGAGAAAATGCTGGTGACCAGCATTTTTTCCTTTTCCCACAATGTGTTCTACCCTTCTCATACTTTTAATGACCCTGAGAGAGAAGCCTTTCGAAAACACTGTGGGAAAAGGAGAAAATGCTGATAACCAGCTGCTGTTAACCAGCATTTTCTCCTTTTCCCACAATGTTTTCTACCCTTCTCAAACTTTTAATTACCCTGAGAGAGAAGCCGTTTGAAAACATTGTGGGAAAAGGAGAAAATGTTGGTAACCAGCTGCTGGTAACCAGCATTTTCTCCTTTTCCCACAATGTTTTGTACCCTTCTCAAAACACATTTTAAATTTTCAGTCTTTGACTATCAGACATATTAGACTTGTTAGGGTTTTTCTTTGACTACCAGACATTTTAGATGTTTTTTTTTAATTGACTATCATAAATTTTAGTGTTTTTTCTCAAGCACACATTTTTGAGTCTTGTTTTGACTATCACACATTTTAGAGTCTTGTTTTGACTAGTAGTTTATCACACATTTTAGAGTCTTGTTTTGACTAGTAGTTTATCACACATTTTATAGTCTTGTTTTGACTAGAAGTTTCTTGTGTTTTTTTTATTTTTTTCTGTTGTTCAGTCATAGGCCACTGTCTTGAGCGTCAGTCTTTTAGTCTGTCTGTTTTGGTCTGTTTGAATATTTTTATTAAGTTCCTAATTTTGTCCACAATCTGTTTTGCAGTTAGTTGTCCGCAACGCGTCGGTCGTTTAGTCATAAGGTATTTGACTTTCTTCATTGTCGGTGGCTCTCCTGTCCTAATGTAAATGTCAAAGTCCTGTCTAATAATGTCAGTCATTTCCTGGGTCATAAATTGTCGTTTTCTCTGCCTTACCTGCTCGAGCACCTCATCCTGCTGAGCCTGGACCCTAGCCTGTTCCTGCCTCCTGTCCTCATACTCATCCATTTCCCTTCTAAACTGAACTTGTTCCTCTGATGGTCCAGGGTCCAGGCTCTGCAGGAGGGGTGAGTGAGATGGGGTCGAGACCGTCAAACCATCATGTTCGTCCGTCGTCAGGTATGCGTCAAACTGGTTTGCAATCAGGGCAAGCACCACTGTCAGGAAGTCCATCTGCTTGTTGGAGGCCCCCAAGTTAATCAAGTTCAACACCATGCTAACTATGTCCATTCCATATTTCATTTCAACGCCAGTCCTGAGGGCCTCCAACAAGTAGAAGGCTTCCGTCATCATCTTATGTTTTCTGTCAGTCTCGTCTGCCTGGGCCCGTCTCAGTATCCGAGACTAGTCCAGGTCCGTAACAAAGGTCAAAACTGTCTTATAAAAGTCTGTCCTCTTCTCTGGTAATTCTAGTCTTGAGAGCAACCTTTGCCTCAGTCTGAAATTGTCACCGCAATTAGAAGCGTCCATCACATTTGTCTTCGTGGAAGTCTGATTTGGGCCTGGGGTCTCATAAGTCACAGTCTGGTTCGAGGAAGTGTCACTGTGAGACGGGCTCGTCGGGGTCCAGTCAGTCACAGTCAGGCTCCACGGGTTCTTGTCAGTGTCTGTCGCCGTCCTTGAGACCTTCTGTCTGCCCCCATAGAAGTCCTGCATTTTCGTTACTGTCCGGACGGAGGTCCCAATTTTGTCTATAAGTCTGTAGTGTGTGTCAGCTGTCGTCCGTCTATGGCAGAGTAGTTCTGCCAGGTCGTCGGCGATCAGGGGGTCGTGCTGTTGCATGTCGGTCGTCAGTCCTTTCCTGCTGATGGTACAGGAAAACCGTCCGTACTTAGAGCACCTGCTAGCAGTCCATGCTCGACTTAGACATCGGTTGACCAATGAACTGCTATCGAATGCTCTTCCCCTGTTCGTAAACAGTCAGTCAGTGTCCGGGTGTAGCTGTGTCTGAAGGTCCTCAAGTCGTCGGTACAAGGCCTCAGACACCGTGACCACCTCAGAGCCCGCGGTGCCTGAGGTCTTGTGCATTGTAACCAGGATGCAGAAGAACGTCCTGTCATCTTTCGTCTCTTCCATCGAGTCTTCTTAGGCTGTCAGCGTCATGTTGGTAACGACGGACGGCCTGCATCCGTTGGTCATATTGACCCCCATCGCCAGGCAGTCCGTCAGACGGTCAAGGTGGTCATGTCTGTCCTCGTCCGTCATCTAGTCGGCTGAGGTAACGTTATCGTAGTAGTCTGAAGTCCAGTATGTCCGTCTGGCTTCGGGCCACAGAAGTGATGCCAAATCCCTTGCCGCCACTTCCGCCTTCCGTTCCGCTGCCCTGTTCCTGAGGGACCAGATGAAGACCTGGATGGTGAGGCTGGTGTGGTTCCACCAACCCTGAATGCCTAACACCAAATCCAGAAACTTTAGGAGGGATGTGAAGTGGGACTTCAAAGTTCCTACAACCATCACATCCCTCTGCCTCCCCATCCAGGCCGAGACCAGTCCTAGCAGGAATGTGTCCAGTCCGTCCATGCCCGTTTCTGTCTCGTCTGTCGTGTGTGGTTGGTTGCATTCGCAGCTGTAATGGCTAACCCCGCGTTAGAGGTTAGCCAATGTCTGAATCTTCATGTATTCTACTGAAAGGGAAAGAAATAGTTGTTAGCCGATAAAGTCAATGCAACAGGACGCAATCCTGCCTCATGTTAGAAAGCTGCCAGTGGCTTGGAATGAATATTGTGCAGAGTACTGGTCAAAAGAAAATCCAGGACAGCGTGGATAGTTGCACAGGTCTGCAGGACCTAACTGAAATATTGTTGAAAACGGCAGGTAGGGAAGCCGCCAGTGGCTTGGAAAGAATAATGTGCTGAGTACTGGTAAAAGAAAATCCCAGAGAGGATGGATAAGTGCACTGGTCGCCAGGACATAACTGAAATAGTGTTGAAAAAGGCAGGTGTGCAACCCGGCAGCAGCTTGGAAAGAATATTGTGCGGAGTACTGGTAAAAAGAAAATCCAGGACAGCATAGATAGTTACACTGGTCGCCAGGGCATAACTGAAATAGTATTGAAAACGGCAGGTTGGGAAGCGGGTAGGGAAGCCGCCAGCGGCTTGGAAAGAATAATATGTGGAGTACTGCTTAAAGGAAATCCAGGAGAGCATGGATAGGTGCACTGGTGGTCAAAAAGGGAAAAATTAGAGGAGTAGGAGACAGATTTTCAGGCTGTCAGACTATTAATAACTGCTATATATTTTAATACTTTTTGTACTGGCATTAAACCAGTTCTCGCCAAGTACCAGTTCTCGCCAACTTATGTCTTACATGGCTTTACAAAGGTCCATTCTCTGTAGTCTAAGGTGCAAATCCCTATTTTTGCTTCTCTGAGTATGTGCAGGCTTTGCCCCATTCCTACATGCAATAAACAAAGTGTCACTACCTGACCTGGGGTTGATTACATACCAATGACAACAACAACAACAACAACAACATATACTTAATGTAATCGATTACAATTACAATTACTCCCAAGTTTTATGATTACTGATTACATTATGATTACACAAATTTTCAATGTAATTGATTACAATTACAATTACTTTTGCATTGTAATCATGATTAAATTATGATTACTTGTGATTACATTCTGATTTTTACATTAATATGACATACTGCAGTCCATATAAAAGGTTGAGAACTATTCTTTCACATTATGATAAAAGGAGATATTAATAATTACTACATGTACTAATATTCTCACTTTACAATCATGTTAAGATTAATATGATCAATTTATTTTTGACCAAAAGCAGCATTTTAATTTTTTAACTTGAGAGTGATAGTCGAATACAAAAACATATTTACATTCTTTGAATACAACTGCTCTTAACTCAGCCAAAATTTCTCTCTTAATCACAGTGATAACTTAATATTTGACAAGAACTATTAAAATTAAAATTAACCCTTTCACAAATGACTAATTTTAGACTCTTCGAAAGTGAAAGATTTTGCAGACAACAATTTGAAATTTGATGAAAATGGAAGAAAGTTCTCCAAAAGGGTAGAAAACACTGTGGGAAAAGGAAAAATTGCTCATTACAAGCAATTTCTCCTTTTCCTACAGTGTTTTCAAAAGACTTATGCTCCAGACACATAAAAACAAGGGCTTGTTTGGGAAAGGGTTAAAGGGTTAAAGGAAATTCTTTGAGTGACTGATCATAACCGTCCTCATGGCCCAGTCTTCAATAAAGTGTTCGGTTATACCTAGTAAACCTTTCATCTGGCGGTTGGACCAAAGGTCGATAGTAAGGCAGACACTTGGTGCAAATATTTGAAAACTGCATCTTGCACAACTTCAATATGCAGTCAATGTATCAACAAACTTTCAATATCATAGCAGCAAAACTGTAGGAGGAGTCACCTGGTTTCCTCATATGTTACCTAACTATCCTGACTTATTATGCCCTTGAGTGACAGAGTGAAAGCATTTGAAAACACCGAGTGTAAAGGAGAATATTCTGATGATTAAAATCAGATCAAAGAAGAAAAGGCATTTCTCCCTTTTCCTGTATGTTTTTCACCCTACTTGTACAAGTGTAAAATCTTGTTGTCTGGTAAAGAGTTAGCCTGAAGTTAACCCAGCTACAATTCTTTTGTACCCAAGGGTTTTCGTAAATTTCACTGGAACATTTTCAGTTTTTGTAGACTATCATACAACTTATGTTCATATTTCATACTGTCCTAAATGGTACTGGTAATAGTCTTTCTTTGATAAAAGCAAAGGGGGCATGGAAAGCTTGGGGGCTTTATACTGTTATCTCAGTTTGACACCTCTTCCACCCTTTATCACTGTTGACCACATGACTGATTTTTAAGACCTCATTATAATTCCCTTTACCAAATGACAAAATTTTTTATGTTACCAGATTGAAAGCATTTGCAGAAGACAAATTAAAAGTTGCTAAAATGATGATTTCTCTCTTTGAAAGAGTAGAAAACATTGTGGGAGAAGGAGAAAATGCTGGTTATCGGCATTTTCTCCTTTTCCAACAGTTTTTTTTCCATAGCTTTCTTCTTTAGGGTTGTTAAAAGTTGGGATTGTATGATAGAGATTTAGATCTAAATAATTACACTTTAGCAGATGACAGAATTGAAGTCTTTATACTGTAACTAATAAACTAGCACTTCCTTCCTCTTGTAATGTTTCCAAAATTTATTATCCAGGCAATATAACTGAAAAATTGTTGATAAAGAAATTGGCTGTATTTCTGATGACAAGCTCTTTCTCCTTTTATCACAATGTTTCATAAGCTAATTGCTCTCTGACCTTCTTTTCCCACTGTTTTCTCAAGCTGTTTGTTAAAATCGGAACTGGGTTGCAATGGGTTGGTAATGGGCAAAGAAGAGGATGCTTGTATTAGAAACCATTGTGGGAAAAGGAAAAATGACTGATAACTAGCACTTTCTTTTTTCACATAATGTTTCAAGAATTCATTACTCAGGCAAACTGAAAGACATTTGTATCTTTTTACCTTTAATTGCCTTTGATTGATTCAGATTCTGAAAGAGTGGAGATATTCTTTATGTTTTCCAGACTAATAATTCAGATAATTGCAACATGAAAGACAAAAACAAAGCTACATTTAGTTAAAAGCATTTGCAAGCGACAATTTAAATGTGAATCAAAAATTAAAACTTGCAAAATGGGAAGGCTAGAAAACATTATGGGACAAGGAGAAAATGTTAGGTCCTCAAAAATCCAGATTGTGTGAAAAAGGGTTAAACAATCAGTGGCCCTTACAATATCAAATTTATTACTGTTTGGAAAAATCAGAAACAGCCTGCCTTTTCCCAATTAGTATTTTCCGTAACAATAATTGACCCTAGGGTCATGAAAACAATGAACTGTTTGAAAGAGGGTTAAATCATAAATATGTGCGACTTGCCTTCAAATGGGTGACAAAGTTTGAGGTTGTCTTTATATAGATCCTGATATGGTACTTGCACAGTATTTACACTTAGCTTTAACCCTTTCCAAAATGACAAATATTGGACTGGTCCAAATTGAAAGAGTTTGCAGACGACAATTTGAAATTTGATGAAAATGGCAGAAAGTTATCAAAAAGGGTAGAAAACACTGTGGGAAAAGGAGAAATTGCTCATTACCAGCAGTTTCTCCTTTTCCCACAGTGTTTTCAAAAGACTTGTGCTGCAGACACATGAAAACCAGGGCTTGTTTGGGAAAGGGTTAACAGGGTCAGATCCAGTTAGTGTGTCACTAGATGGAATGTCAAAATGTTCAAAAACCTTAGCAGACATGTCTACTGATTTTCACTTGATCAAAACTAAAATTCACTTTAATTCCACCAGAGTTTGTATCCTTATTTCTATCAGTACAATAATGAACAGAACCTCTGCCAAAAATATGGTGATATTTTATAGTATGGGATGATTGAGTTCTCACAAAACTGTGAAAACTTTCTTTAATAAGGTGATAAATACTGCAATTAATCAAACAAATTATATCCACTCTTCATTAATTGGGACTGGTCACCATGCGAACTTTTTGAAAATCTCTCTTTGAAGTTATCTCAGTTCTTTATTTGTTTCAAATATATTTAAAACAAAATAATTAGTCAATTAAAGCACCCTTTTTGCATAAAATCTTTGAGAAGCCCCCTCCCCTCCCCCCCCCCCCAACTGTAATGGAAGAAACCCACCATTGACAAGTGGCAAAGAATATTTTCCCATTGTAATCATAAAGTAATTGAAATGTATTCATGATTACAGGCATTTTTACAATGTAATCATGAAAACTCGAGATTACAGATTACATTGCGATTACCCAGATTTTGTAATCGATTACATGTAATCAGGATTACAGATTACAATGACCCCAGGTCTGGTCGCTACGCCGTGTTTTCCAAGTCTATTCCGGTCTTTTCCGGTCCATTAATGTCTATTCCGGTAATTCCATATACCGGTCTATGCCTGATCCGGTGAATTTTACGTACCGGTAAAAAATGCATTTTTTCAACGGGTTAACTCTGTATACATGAACGAAATTGTAGAAAATGGAATTCAGCTGAAATTTCTTTTTTCCCCTTTTCTCTTCACACATAAAAAAATAAACAGATGAGCAACATTCATGTGATAAATGCGGTCGGCTACGGCGGTAGCTCAGTCAGTGGTACATCGCTAACACTTAGCGTAATTCGAATCACAAACCTGTCTCACCTCTCCCAAGTTGATTCAACACTAAATCAATGAGAGATAATGTTATTTATACATACCTGTCCAATGCTTGGTAGGTATCATCAGGGCCTGCCACATCTAAGGTTCCGGAAGTCTGAGTAAAATATAGCGTAGCACCGTTAGCCTTGAGGGAGAATTTAGTTTCTCAGTGGCGACCCCTGTCGTAATAATGAGATGTGGTTCCCTGCTTCATATTATCCTTATTGCATTATGCTTGTTTACATTGGTATTTACATTCTGCTTGTTTGTATTACACTTGTTATCTTGTATTGTTGAAGTAACTTTTGTTAAAATAATAACAATGTTGATATGAAATTAAATGTCTCAAATATTATTAGGAGGGTTGAATGTATAATTACATATGATGGAATTAGATAGAATAGTTGATTGTAAATTGAAGTAACAAAAAAGGTAATTTAAATGTCGACATAAACAATTAAATAGGCAAAACGTAATTGTAAGTCAACGTTAACATTGTAAAACATAGTTGAAAATTTCATCAGGAATAATGAAAGTTTCATCATGAATAATGAGTGAATTGGCGGATATCCCCTTCCATAGTTGTATAGGTTCTCCTTTTGATAATTAACAACTTTCCAAGTTTGAAGCAAATATTTTCGATAACAACAGAGCTATCATAAAATGTCAAAGTTTTTTCACAACGACAACGACACGAACGACATTGAGGTCAAGGCTATGACAATACCTTGATTTTTTTTTCGAAGACAGCCAAATTAACATTGACGTTTCTACTGCCACACTTAGGAAATTATAAATCAACTGTTAAAGATACATCCTTACAGCCAGAGAAAAAAAATGCTGTCAAAACTTTAAAGTGTATAGAATGGCTCAGACTTTGGTCAGCTGTGTAGACATTGAAAAATTACCAATATATATGGTGTAAGGGATAAAGAAACTCAAAGGATTTGTCCTCATTTAAAATCGGAAAAGACAACAGTAATTTCTTTGAAGGCTGCCAAAATACATTTTCTGTATGTTGTAACCTGTGCAACCTTGCAGCAGTCAGGGTCCCTATAAACTTAGAAACACAACCGAAACGAAATGCAACAAAACGGAACGAAACAAAACAGAACAAAACCAAACGAAACAAAACAAAACCCAACGAAACGGAATGAAATGTAACAGAACCAAACCCACTGAAACGAAATAGAGCAAACAGAACGAAATAGAATGAAATCTAGCAAAGTGATTTTTATTCCATTATTTTTTTCTCTATTTATCATATTTCTTTGTATCATTCTTCTTGGATTATCCCACGTCTTATGTGGAGAGCACACTGAAACAACTGCTGAAATTTCGCGTCATCTCATGCATGATTTGCAGGTTTGAAAATCAAGCCAGAATCAGAATTAGTTGATCTAAACGACAATCCTTTACCAGGACCTATGATTGGGAAAGGTACACAAACTCCAACAATTTGATGCAAGATTTTCTGTTCTTCTTTCACTTTGGTACCGAGCCCCTGTAGCTCAGTTGGTAGTGTACTGGACTTGAGAACAGGGGGTCGCTGGTTCGATGCCCAGCTCGGCCAATTTCTTTCCAAGGATTGATGATAGTCATTGCGACAGGATTCATTCCTCTGTCACGGTGACCATTGTTTTGACGATGGTTATGTGCGTAAGCAGCCAGTGGCTTGGAAAGAATATTGTGTGTATTACTGTCAAGAGAAACTCCAAGGAAGCATAGACAGCTGCACTGGCCACCACAATATATCTGAATATCTGAAATAATGTTGAAAACGGCCTTAAACATCATCCAATTAATAAATTTCATTTTGATATTATATCACTCTCGCAGGTAGCCGTCATATTTTCCATGAACACCATATTATGCCGTCAATACATTTTAGGCTTTCAGTCGATGCCCTTCAACATGCTTTCAGTTGACCCTTGCCAGTATATAGAGTCCCCACAGATTTTTGTTTTTTAATTGTACATCTTTCCCCATATTAATAAATCAATGTAATGAACGTCTTGGCAGAACCTGTAAGGTAAAGAGATGGCTTCAGGTCTGAAAAGAGAAAACGGGTAGGGCTGTTCGTTAGAACCGCTTTAAAGGTGAATGGCTACATTGGCGGAGGGAGATGAAATTTGATCTAGAAGAAATCATCTTCAGTTTCAAAGGCATTACTTTGTTACAAATAAATGTACAGCATGTATGTAAATGAATCCTAACATTCGCACAGGATGTGACTGTAAGCAGTAGCTTATCTTAAAGTCATCTGAAAATGTTAACCCTTATCCTGCTAAATATGTGAAATGACACTTTCAAGCCGATAGTAACAAGAGGGCCATGATGGCCCTGTATCGCTCCACTGGCTTATAAATATAAACCATCAATACTAAACATTTCAATTCTGAACCAAATGGTTTCAAAATGAAGACTTACAAAGTTTTCTCTGTAAAAGCCCATGTGAAAGTTGAGACCCGCAGGGCAAAGCCATTTTTGATCCCAGAGCTATAATTACTTGGCTCCTGGTAGAGGTCCACAAGATAAAGCTACATGCCAAAATAATATAAGTCTAAGCTGTATGGTTATAAATAAGGTGATTTTCAATTTTTGACCATTATGAAGCCTCTGTAAAACATAAGACCCCTGATGCAAGGCTAATTTCAAAAAAACTAGAGGCGCTTGAGCGCCTGTATCGCTCCACAGGCCTGATATTTCTATAATGGCGAAAAGAAGTTTTTAACAATTACCATTAGTCTCTCTTGAAATCGCAAAAATGATGCGCTCAAATTACAACTGAATACGTCATTAATGATTTTGACTTTGGTCCATTTACTTATAACAGAGTCCTAGTGACCAAGTGCAAGTGGGTGGAGCTTATCAGATGCAAAGTGTGTCAATTAAAATCTTCCAAAATTAGACAGTCATTTTTTGACTGATTATCCAACAAATTGGATTCTGGGACTTTACTAAAACTTATTGAAATGCTGGCCAGCCAATCATGTTTCATGAAACCTTCATAGCCCCGATTAGGCAGCAATAACAGGCTGTCAACAAAGAAAAATATGTATAATATTCTCTATTGAAAAATGAGATGTTTTTGCTAGTTTTAGGCCAAAATACCGTATACCGTATCCATTTATCTGACAACAAAATTTTAGACTAGTTTAAGTTTAAAAAAATGTGCAGACATCATTTCAAAGAAACTGTTAATTCAAAAATATATTCCATATTCAATAGAAAATATTGAGAAAAGGAGAAATCTCATATCACAAGCAATTTCTCCTTTTTTCTCTCCATTTTTCTTAATATTTAATGATGTTTCAGAAGTATCAAAAGAGGGGAATGTATTGTAGTGGTTTAACCCATTACCACTCAATCCCTACTTTTGATGCCCCTGAGAAAGAAGCCTTTTGAAAACACTGTGGGAAAAGGAGAAAATGCTGGTAACCAGCATTTTCTTCTTTTCCAACAGTGTTTTCTACCCTTTCCAGAACAAATTTCAATTTTTCAGTCACCTTTATTTTGTCGTCTGCAAAAGCTTTCAATTTGGACCAGTCCAAAATTTTCTCGTGTGGTAATGAGTTAATGCATGATTATGTATTAAAAATTCAGTTCTCAAAACATAGACGCAGCACAGCAATAGACCTGAAGTACTGTTCTAAAACTGTTCTAGACATTTCTAGAACTCATATGTAGAGCTGTCTCTAGAAATACAAAGAATCTTGCTCTATAATCTATAACAGTACTAGAATGTTAAATGAGACAGTTTGGGAAAGGGTTAATATCTACAATAACACAGGGTTCAAAACTTACCCTATATTCAACCCTTTCCCAGACAACAAAACTTTTGACTGCTCCAAAATTAAATGCTGCTGAAGAAGACAAACATAAATTTCACTTAAACCAAAAGATTACTTTGTTATGCCATGGAAAACATTTAGGGCAAAGGCAATTTTTCAAATCCCTCAATGCTTTGCAAAGCTTTTTTTGTCAAACTCAGTATTGTATGGCAAAGGGGTTATATGTGGGGCTTGGCCTTGAACCTTGCAGTAAATAGTCCATTGTAACAAGAAAATGCATTAACTCTTTACCAAACGACAAAATTATAGATTGATCTAAACTGAAAGCATTTGCAGATGAAAAAATAAATGTGACTGAAAAATCAAAATTTGTGTTAGGAAGGGTAGAAAACATTGTGGGAAAAGGATAAAATACTGGTTACCAGCATTTTCTCCTTTCCCGACAGTGTTTTCAAAAAGCTTCTTTCTCAGGGTCGTTAAAAGTTGTGATTGTGTGGTAAAGGGGTAATCTAAAAGAACAGCTAGGAGGGCAAATGAATGAATGTTATAGCAATATAGATCAACTTACATCAATACACCAGATAGAATGAAATATGCTGGCATACAATGAACACCTAATCCCTAATAATCAACTTTTCACAGTCACAGTTAGAATGTCTTCTGTGGCAAACAACACAAAATGGTCTACAAATGCATTTACATAAATCAAATATCCTGCTCCAGGGCACAGATTAATTCGGGTGTACTGAAGTTGCGGGATCAGTTTGACTGGATAACATTAATGCCTTATCACAAATGTAAAGCCCTGTCCCACTTTGTACCAGGTCACCAGGATTTACACCCCTTCTGTCCACTCTGCATTTACTCATTAGTAGGTCAACAAACCTTTACCAGAACTAATAAAAGTGCAGAGGTTCTCTTGTTCTATATCAAAAGGACTATGGATTATGTAAAGCAACCTTCTTTAACCCTTTCCCAAATGACAAATTTTAGACTGTCCCAAACTCAAAGTGTTTGCAGATGACAATTTTGAATTGATGAAATGATTTCTCTCTTTGACAGAGTAGAAAACACTGAGGGAAAAGGAGAAAATGCTGAGTTACTCAGGCTTAGTAATAAGGCAAAATTGAAAAAGCTCAAGTTGTGAAAGGTGCTCAAGCTTTTATCTTATTTATGGCCAGTGATATTTTATTACTAGTACTAACTAATAGCATATCATTGGAGTAAATTGTGATCTTAATACCAAGGAAAATGTGTGGGCTTAAATAGGACAGCCCTGACTAGGTCAAGTCAATCCAATTTTCTTCCTTTTTCTTTGTTAGTCGATAAAACTAACACAATAAATAGTTTTGGAGAAGAACATTTTTTTGAAATATAAGCCTTGTCTATAAAAAAATGTGTTTTTAGGTGTATCATTTTTTTAAAAGGAATTTGGTATACAACCACAATAGAAACAATTTGGCAGACAACCACCATAGGAACTTACCTGCAAAACAACAATGAAATCCAATGAATAGTTTTAGAGAAGAAATTTTTCAAAGATTTTACTTTATACCATAAAAGAAAAATGAGTCTCCCATAAAAGCCATGTTTTTTGACAGATCATTTTTTTTTAAAGGAATTCTGTAAACCTGTATCTAAGGAACATTCCTGCAAAATAATAATGCTATCCAAACAGCAGTTTGGGAGGAGAAGATTTTTGAAGGTTTTTTACTTTGGTTGCCATGGCAACCAGAATTCTTCATGGAACACAATTATTTGAAGGAATTTGAAAGAGGACCACCAAAGGAACATTCCTGTGAAATTTGGTAAAAATCCAGTCAATAGTTTCTGAGGAGAAGTTTTTTAAAGAAAAAGTTTACGGACGCACGGACGCACGCACGGACGAACGGACGGACGCACGCACGACGGACACAATGCCATGACAATAGCTCGCTGGCCTTCGGCCAGTGGAGCTAAAAATCAAAACAGGAAGATTTCTTAAGTTGTCACCATGTAAGCCCATGTAAAACTTGTGACCCCTGCAGCGAGGCCAATTTTGACCCCAGGGCTAAAATTTTGGCCACCTTGGTAGAGGCCCACTAGATATAGCTACATGCGAAATTTGGTAGCTCTAGGCCTTATAGCTAGGTATAGGAAGATTTTTAAAGTTTTCTTCTATATAAGAGTATGTAAAACTTGTGACCCCTGGGGCAGAGCCAATTTTGACCCCAGGGCTATAATTTGAAGAAACTTGATAGAGGTCAACTACATAAAGCTACATGCCAAATTTGGTAGCCCTATGCATTATGGTTTCAGACAAGAAGATTTTTAAAGATTTCCAATATTTTTCAGTTTTGTTGCCATGGCAACCAGAGTTTTTGAAGGAATCAAATTCTTTCAAGAAATTCTGAAGAGGACCATGGCAGGATCATTTCTGTGAAGTTTCATGAAAATTGGATGGGTAGTTTCAGAGAAGAAGATGTTTGAAATAAAAGTTAACGCACGGACGGACGGACAGACGCATGCACGCACGACGGACACCGGGCCATGACATAAGCCCGCTGGCCTTTGGCCATTGGAGCTAAAAACCAAATTTTGCCATAAATTTCAAAAGTATTTTAGGGGGAAAAGTATCCCCTTATCGGACAGTATAGATCCAAGATCAGATTGCACAGAACATGCAGATCCTGATCTTCACTGTCTGCAAAAAGTCCGCCAGTTGCGCGTAGCAGCCTAAGAGTTAAGTAGGTTGCAACCCCGTGTCTGGCAAATAAAAAACCTTACCCACACGACATATAGCAGATAAGGATAATATATATTATTCGCACAACAACAGTAAGGTTATTATTTTTTATGAAAGAAAGATACGACACTGTATCGATAATATTTTGAAATTATCGAAGAAAAGATTTACTCTTCTTATGCTAAATTGCTGTCCATGTGAAAATTATATGAGTTAAAGGCCCAATAGCAGCCAAAAACACAATGCTGGTGTTAAAATACATTTAAATTTAAATCATACCAAATCAAAAGTATAGAAAATACTGTGAGGATGACAATCTGTTATTGTATGGCAAGTCCAATTGTTAGTCACTGGCAGAAAAATGAATTATAAAATCAGGAAAAAAGTTAAAAAAAGATGGAGTAATCTGGCAACTTTTAACCTGGTTTTAAAATTAGCTTCTCTGCCAGCGACTAACACTTGGACCGACTGTACAATATCAGATTGTCATTTTCACAATAATTTCCATACTTTTAAATGATACCACATAAATCTAAATATATTTCAATACCTGCTTTGTTTACTTTTAGCAGCTATTGTTACTTTAAGAAATTCGGGAACTGACTGAACTAGAACCCAAACCTTTTTCCCCCAACTCACAATGTTCATGTTTTAAAAAATGATAATACATGTTATGATTAAAGATAAACACCGTTATCAAACAAATTATAGGAAAAAAACCTGAAGATTATTCTCTCATTGTAAAGGTCACATTTATAAGCTTAGCTAGTATTGAAGAAAATGCAGGGGTTTTGTCAAAGCCCTATCATCGTCATGTGAAAACTTTTACATTTTAGGATTATAACCCGATATATGAAACTGTTATTACTGAAGATATCTACTTCAGTCTTCTCAGAGCTAGTGAGCTAGTCATCACTGAAAATATTTATTTAAAACATAGCGCAAGTTGCCCGTAAAAGGGCAGGGTACTCTCAGTATTTTTCACAGTTTATTGGAGAGGTCATCAGACCTCTCCAACAGTTGTGAGTTTAAAAGGCAGACTGCCTCAGAAATTGCTGCCTAAGTGCATGCTTTTTTGTGAAATTTTTTCTGATACACAGTCTGTTTCGTCATGGTTTTATAAATAGAACGAAATCAAAAAATTGAAATAGGAAATAAACATGGTTTGTTTTTATATGACGGATTTCAAAAAGGATCTGTTATATTGATTTGATTGCAAATGACCTTTCCAGTAGTTGTAAATTTTCATTAAACAAATTAAGCTACACACATAAAAAAAAGAATTTCGTTAAAAAAAAAGAGAACACCGCCGGAAAAGATCATGCAACTTGAAAACGTGGGAAGAAGGTCACATGTCTGTCATATAATGCATAAGAGGTTTCTCCTTTCTACACAGCGGCAATCATACAATGCCTTACTTATTTGTTTACATGTACCAAAATATATTGAAATTAAAAGCAATAAACTATTTGAAAACATTGATGCTGACCTCTCCTAGCTTCTTTTTTTAAAGAAGCCAACTTGTTCAAAGCTGAAGTGAGTTTCTTGCATGGCTTCCAAGATGGGGCATTTGCATACTTTACAAATGAAAAGGGCGTTGAAAATATGAACAAAGAGTGGGACAACTTGCAATTCTGTTTGAGTGAACAACATATTTCACAGTAGATATTGCTTGTTACAAGTGTTTTAACCCTTTACCACACAATCCCGAGTTTTAACACTGAAGAAGAAGGCTTTTGAAAATATTGTGGGAAAAGGAGAAAATGCTTGTAACATTACTCCTTTTCACACAATGTTTTCTACCCTATCAAAGATAGAAATCATCACTTGAGCAACATATGTTGTCTGCTAATGCTTCAAATTTTGTCAAGTCCAAAATTTCATCATTTGGTAAAGACTTAACTTTCCTTTGTCCACAAACTTTTCATTTACTGTTGGACATATTGGACACTTGTGATGGCAGTAGAGTGTCATTTCAAAGGTTAAATGTCAGGCTGCAGAATGTGTCATAATTTGTCTATATCAGGCATATGACATGATGAAAGAAAAATGTATAAAGTAGAAATGACAGCATGTGGTACAAACTATATTATCTGTATGATTTCAGAGTACATTGATACATGTACACATGTATGTAGATGCTGTGGAAATTAATATGCTGGTTGTTATTTTCACAGATTCTTTGAGTTTGTAATGATATAGCAAAAAAATTGCAACTTTCATCATGTTACAACTTAAATGTAATAACCTGTTAATAGAATAATTGTAGAAAAAAATTTCAAAGGCAGAATTTTATTTGACAAAAAGAGTCTTGTATCATTTGCAAATTGACATTCCAAAACTTTATTTTTCTATTTACATGTGAACTGTTCAACAATTTCCAACGCAACTGTTGTAAAGAGGAGCAGACAAAAATATGGCCTGAGATGATAGTTCCTAAACTTAATAACAGTTAAAATATCAGCAATTACAAGTAATAAATACAAAATGAACAGTAATTAATTTGATTGATTGATTGATTGATTGATTGATTGATTTTGATTGATTGATTGATTGTATGGTGTTTAATGCCGTTTTCAACATTATTTCAGTTATATCGCAGCAGCCAGTGCACCGATCCATTCTTTCCTGGAGTTTCTTTTACCAGTACTACCCACAATATTTTTCCAAGCCACTGGCTGCTTTCCCACATAACCATCATCGAAATAATGGTCAGTGGAGAGAGAGAGGAATGAATCCTGTTGCAATGACTATCATCAATCCTCGGAAAGAAATTGGCCAAGCTGGGGATCAAACCAGTGACCTCCTATTCTCAAGTCCTATACGCTACCGACTGAGTAATTAATTAGAAGTAAAAAACAACAACAATAAAAAAACAAAATAACAGTTTGGTAATAAGTTTCTCTTCTTCTTTTACTTAGATTAATAGAATGATGTGATTTTTTTCGTATCTTGTTTGACTGTCAGGCATTAAATTGGTGATTACATTTCACTGAAATCTCTCTACAAATTTATACTTACTGAAATTTCATGGATAATGGTTAAATTTCACTGAGATTATAGTAAGATTTCACTGAGATTTTGATGAAATTCCTGTAAGATATTAGTGAAATTTCAAAGAGATTTTCATGAAATCTCGGTGAGATTTTGGTGAAATTCAGTGTTTTTTTGCCCTTTTCTTTCATTGAAATTTTGGTGGAATTTCTATGAGATTTCAGTGGTGTTTCAAGGAGATTTTGGTGAAATCTCAGTAAATTTCAATGGGATTTCGCCCCTTTCTTTCACTGAAATTTCAATGAAATCTCACTGAAATCTTACTGAAATTTCAACCAATATTTTCACTGGGGAAGGCCGCAAATGTCCCAGCTGCCCCGGGTCCAAAGATTTTTGTATATACTGAACCAAAAACTTGTAAAGTATGTGCAAAATTTTCAAGGTTACCTTTGAGAGGTACACACATGTTATGTATACATGTGTGGTAATATTTAAAACAGTTCGTAGTTTGCAAAATTGGGCAGATAATTCCTAGCTACGAGGGTTGTTAAAAAATTATCCGGATTTTGCCTTGTAAAAATTTGTTTTCGAAGCACTCATGCTAAATTTTACATCATTCTCTACCGGAGTTCAATCCAGGCATGTCTATGCCTATTTGATATACCTCTCTCATAAAAGGCACGCACTCACAGTTGCCATCGAAAATGCCATGGTAAAGTGTTCCCGGCGCAGCGCAAAATATCATATCTATACTCGCCCTTTTTCTGTACATATTGTTTCTCTCGTAACCATTGATGTTATGAAATTTAAGCAGAATACAAGATTTGGTGCTACTTACGTCGTGTGTAAATTTAACGGTTAAATGCTTCGGAAAATTGCGTTTAAATAGCATTGGAGTAAACGTTTGGAACATTAAAGATGGCATCAACTGACCGTCTGGAAATTCGGTCCATAATAAAAATTTGCCAGCAGCTAGGAAAAACACTGACAGACACTTACAAAAAAATTATCACAGCCAAAGGGAAGAATTCAGTCTCCTGGTCACTGGTGTTTGACTGGCACAGATGCTTCAAAGAAGGGGTAGAGAGCATTAACAACCGAGAAGGAAGAAGTAGAAAGAAGGAAATTAATTCCAGTGACATTGGTGAGGTCCATTGGCGAGTCCCTGAGGCGAGATTGGCGTTTGACAGTGCAGACCTTATCAGAGACCTTCGACATCAGCGTTGGAAGCGTCCATTCAATTCTAACTAAAGAACTGAAAATGACAAAGGTAAATTTAAACAAAAAAATGTTTAATTTTAAAACAGATATGAACATAAATTAATAACTAATAAATTAATAAAATGTGTAGCTATTAAAAACAATATCACATATCTAAAATTTATGATGGCGATTGTGATAATGAATTTAGATGATTCAAAATATACATTTCAGTGGTTTGAGGTTCACGCACGAGTCCCCGCCTTTTGACAGATGAGGAGAAGCGGCAGTGAGTCCCGGGTGTTTCTACAGAGGGTCGAAAGAGAAGGGGAAACATTCCTATCGCGCATTATCACCAAGTGCGAAACATGGCTATGGTTTCACGATCCGGAAACAAAGAGCCAGTCAACAGTGTGGAAGAATGCCAGATCACCCCCTCCCAAGAAAGCCCGAGTATGCAAGTGTGGAGGTAAATACATGTTTGTGATATTTGCCGATATGCAGGGGATGATTCTGCAGCACGCAGTTCCGAAAGGCGCTACAGTCAACGCTGACCATTTTTGCAAGGTGCTTCGTCTAGACCTCGTACAAGCCCTAAGCAAAAAGCGGCGAGCCTTTTCTACTACATATGGACATCCCAGACTGCAGGGGCCACAGTCTGGAGCTGGCTTTACTTGGACTTGAGACCGTGTCCAATCCGCCTTACTCTCCCGATTTGGCACCATTTGACTTTGCCATTTTCCCAACCATAAAGGCACAACTAAAGGGTGAGAAGTTTCAGTCCCTTCAAGAACTGCGAGTTGCAACATATTTAATTACGAAGCAGTACAAGTCCATGTGGTACAGGGATTTGTACAGCCAGTGGGTGCGCCGTCACTGACGATGCATAGAGCATATGGGCGAGTACTTCGGAAAAGAATAGATAATGTTGCCTGATGACTTTCCAACGACGTTGATGACATCGTATATTGTAGCATCTTGTACGCCGGTTCCCAGTACCTGTGTATGTTTGATTGCGTGTAAAATCAATGTCTATTGTTCGATTGTTTCAATTTTTTGCAATTGTGTACATACTGAATATTGTTTTACCATGCATGGACTTTTGTCGCATTACAATTACTCAATAAAATTTATTGACTTAATCCGGATAATATTTGAACGACCCTCGTAAAAGACCTGGTGGCTATTTAAGGCAAAGTTCGAGTTTTGGTGCATGTAAGGGATTGACATATCCAGTCCACGTATTGATAAGAAATATCAAAGCCAAGACTTAAAGAAAATTTACCAGAAAGAGTCACAGGTATGCTGGAGGCTGGGCTACCTACTACAGAGGTTGCAGTTCATGTTGGTGCCTTCGCGCAAGCAGTCAGCAGCCATCTGCGGCAATTTGTGCAAACCTGGAGCGCAAAAGACTTACACGTAGAGGCAGACCGCGCGTCACGACTCAAGCCTAAGACCAATATATTGTGAATCAGTACCTATGAGACTTATGTGCAACAGTTACAGCTGCTGTTATCCCCGGAATCGTTTTAGGTAATAACGGTTTGCTCAGACGTCGCCCGCATGTTTGCTGAGTTTTGACGAGCCGCCATCGCAATTATAGTGACAAATTGGCCTTGGGACACATAAACTGGCCAAGACAGCATTGGCAGACAATTATTTTTTTTTTTGGATGAGTCGAGGTTTGTACTGTCTCAAGCTAATGGCCATGTACCATTGTTCCAATGCAGGAATGAATGTTATGCTGCCTTGCGTACTGCAATGCGATCGTTTTCGGGGCTGGGGGCTGGGGGCTGGGGTCAGATGTGGTGCGGGCGATATTGCTTACCGGCATTGTGCCCTTCTCGTCGTTATTGGGTGAAATTTAAATGCCTCCTGAAAATAAGGAAAATAATCTAGGCCCTCTTATTGTCCCTCTGCTTTGACTGAGCCGCGACATAATTGCGTCACAGACAGTTGCCCTATAACTGAAAAATATTTTAATGATATATTTCCATGACAAAGTGAACAATAATCCAGATTCACTGCAATAATATCTTCGTGCATATAACTGCTATCAAATTTTAATATTTACCTATTTGCATTAATTGCAATCAAGAGGAAGATGATTTAAAAGAAAAGAACTAATTTAGGTTAATTGGGTTTGGTGCCGTTTTATTTCGTTGTGTTTCGTTCAGTTTCGTTGCGTTCCGTTCCATTGCATTTCGGTTCCGTTTCTAAGTTTACAGGGCCTGCAGCTGTCAGGGGTAACATTTGGCTTCATTGCGTTTCGTTGCATTCTGTTCCGTTGAGGTTCGGTTCCGTTTCTAAGTTTACAGGGCCCGCAGCCATCAGGGGCAACATTTGGCATGAAGATACAAAAATGATTTTAGAATCATAAAGTAAAAATGAAATGGGTTAAAAACTGGCTGAAAACATAGGTGTATCTTTAAGTCTTTATCAGAATGGCATATTGCTAGACTTGTCTGAAATGAACAAGTGCAGATGGCAACCCAAATGCAGCTAAAATTATCAGATTTTTATTTGATAGGATGGAAAGCTGGATGCTTAACCTGAAAAAAACTTAGTTACCTATATTTTCCCCTTTACTATCATATCTTAAATAACCGCCTTCTTCAAGATTATTTTAGAGCACAGGACTGGTCGGTAAAGGTTTAAAAATATAAGAAACATAGCTTGGCGGAAGCCAGAAAGCCTTGCCTTCAACATTAAGTTCCAGAGCTCTAGATAGAGAGTGATTTTGATTTCAAAATTAAAAATATTTATCACTCTCCAATAAACCCTATGTTATGGGTCCTCGTTAGAATCGTCTCAGCGAGACAATTCTAATGAGTACCCACAACAAAAGGTTTGGAAAGAAATAATGGATTTAGAATGCTATCACCACCTCTTATTTGGAGGTCTGATTAACCATAAATCAACCCATTAGCATACAATCCTGTGTTTTACATCACAGCAGTTTCCAGAATGACAAAACTGTAGCCTTGTCTAAATTCAAAGCATTTGCAGACAACAAGTTAAATGTGACTCAATAAATCATAGTATTTGTTTTTTTCAAGGAGTAGAAAACATTGTGGGAAAAGGAGAAAATGCTGGTTTCCCCTTTGCCCACAATATTTTCAAAAGACCCTTTCATCACGGTCATTTCTTTACATGATTTAACTACACACCTGAGTGAAAACATCAAAAGGCAAAAATGTAGACTTTTAGTCTTTTAGTCTAAATTGAAAGGTTTTGTACACAACAAATAAGGCATGAATGATGAGATTTAAGTCTCTGAAAGAATAGAAAATACAGTGGAAAAAAGAAAAAATGCTGGTTACCAGCATTTCTCCTTTCCACAATATGGTTGTTAAAATTCAGGTTTATTTGGTATAAACTCTGGTGTCTCCTTCAAGATTTCTTCATATTCTGTCTTGTGACCTCATTATCACAAAAAATCTTCTATAAATAGAACAAATCTATAATTTCAGTTCCAGGTTTCCTCCTCATGGCCTGGTTCTATGTCTCCTGTTATTGAGCGCATGATGTTCCAACCAATTTCTCCATTTTTTTGCCTCACTGACAAAAAAGTATGTTGCCATGGTGATAACATCATAAACATTAATATTTGACTTAAAGATGTTCAATGAAATTCCATTATAACAGTGTGTGCATGTATGTATTTGCAAACTCACATTACAGCTGTTTTCACAGGATATCTTCTTTTTCAGATCATCTTTCTAATTAACCCTTTACCACACAATCCCAAGTTTTAATGACCCTGACAGAGAAGGCTTTTGAAAATATTGTGAGAAAAGGAGAAAATGCTGGTAACCAGCATTTTCTCCTTTTACCGCCATGTTTTCTATCCCCAGAAACAAATTTCAATTTTTGAGTTACATTAAATTTTGTCATCTGCAAATACTTTGAATTTGGACATGTCTAAAATCATGTCTTTTGGTAAAGAGTTACTTAAATAATAACCAAACAAACAGAAAAACTTACATTATCAAGAACTCAATCAAAATTTTTCTATTGACAAAATCACAATATTTTGACTATGTGTAGCCTTTAGACTTGTCACTTGTGTATTTGCCCATTACCGGTGTTTATGCTCTTGTTTGTTTGGAGTTTGAAGCTGTTTTAACAGTTCAGGTCACGTCACAGTGGTCCATGCATCTACCAGTTTCCTGGCTTTCTCACACCAGTACTAACACAACTTTCTTTTTAAGTCACTGATTACTTTTCTCACATGCATCACCTCTTTAACATCAGACTTTAACATTACATAATGTTAATTCATTGTGATGAAACCCAACCCTGTTACCACCAGTGAGTCAAGAGCACTGCATGTGGGTGCCAATGTTCGGCTGCAGGTGCTTGATTTTCATTGAAAAATTCGAAGTCGAAAAAGGGGCATAAATGTGTCAAAAATACTTTGATGGTTACCTGTACTTTTTATATGGGTGACCCTTCTCGATAGTAATCAAATTGTCAAAGTTTGAAGTAAATATCTTCAGTAATAAGAGAAAGATTACAAAATGTCAGTCTTTTCACAACGTCGCAGATGCAGATGCCGACTATGATAGAGCTATTATAATAACTTGACTATTTCTCTGAAACAGATTACCAGCATTTTCTCCCTTTCCCAAAATGTTTTGAAAAGTCCTATTTCTCAAAGATTGTCAAAGGTTTACATTGTTAACTAAATTGTATCCTTTTATTCCAAGCAAGTTGAACCCTAAGCAACCTCTTTTTAAAAACCAAAATAATCTCCCTTGCTATGTTACTAGAATATCTTTTGCACATCAATTATGTCTTTAATATTAATTTCTCAAAGAAGAATTTCAACATGTTAATTTATCATCGCATTCATCTGCCAGAACTTTATTCTTGCTTGTACTCAGCATGTTACTTATGCTGCAATCACAAATAAAGAACTGCTGCCAAAAGGCATCAGTTTTACCAAAAATGTGGAAAATTTGACGGCACCTGAGTCCAGTGTTAGTTGCAGTCAAGGAAAGGGCAGCTGGAAATTTGTTAGTCCGATGGCACCTTCAAAGTTACAGCCACCATGCAGTTGTTTTTTGGGTAATCACCTCTAAAAGCATGATGGCCTCCCATGCATGCCAGAGCAACATTTGCATGGGCAGGATGGCAGGATTTCAATATTCTCCAACAAAAAATCGTCCTGACCCAAAAGTCACTGTGCAGGTACAATCCAGGCACCACTAGGTAACCCGAAAGACACTGCCCTATGCATATGTTTCATAAGGGTATCAAGCAATTCCTGTACAGACATAAGGCTCTTTTGTTAGGCAGGAGCTGCCAAGCTTCCATTAAACCCTTTACCACACAATGCCGAGAAAGATAACCTAGCACCTCCGCACCATCAAAAAATGTTTTATCTTTTTCACATTCAAAATGCAAAGATTATATCAGTGAATACATGCAGGTTTAATCAAGTCTCATTAATACCAAATATCAATAAACTTAAATAAAGAATGCTTTA
This sequence comes from Tridacna gigas, assembly GCA_945859785.2. Lineage (NCBI taxonomy): Eukaryota > Metazoa > Mollusca > Bivalvia > Cardiida > Cardiidae > Tridacna > Tridacna gigas. The sequence continues at coordinate 34,247,412 of OX244039.2, read as the reverse complement.
ACAAGAAGATTTCCAAATCTTTGAAGCAGGAAACAAGTTTTCAATGGCATGAATGGTAAAGTACTGGAACAAACTAGAACTGTCGCAAAGCAGACAAATACCCCCACCAGCACCTTGTCACTAAATCAGCCTAATCAGAGAACGGAAGTGATTTTCAAAACAAAGTTCATCCGTGACCTTGACCTCTGACCCATGTGACCCAAAAACAATTGGGCACCTCCTTAGGTCATGAGAACACTTATATAAAGTTTCAGGGTCCTAGGTCAAATGGCTTTTTGAGTAAGAGCAAGAAAACAATTTTCAAACGAAGTTCACCCGTGACCTTGAGCTTTGACCCATGCAACCCAAAACCAATATGGCACCTCCTTGGGTCATGGGCAACACTTGTATAAGGAATCAGAGTCCTAGGTCAAATGGCTTTTGAGTTAGAGCACTGAAACAAAAAGATTGACTGACGGATGGATAGACAGATGGATTGAAGGACAGACAGATATGGTGAAACCAGTATACACCTTCTACTTCATAGGTGGGGGTATAAAAACTGAATGACAGAAACCAAGCGTCAAAACTCGGGTATCCCAGGTCAAATGAGAATCCTGATAACTACTTTATATTAAATATTCAACTCATCTGAGCAAAACTATTAACATCAAAATAAATCTCATTCAATGAATGATGAACATTTCTTTTCCAAAAAAACTTGAATGCCCAACACTAACCATGTAATAGTGCAGGTTTTTTTTTTTTTTTTTTTTTGAAAATTAAGGGAGGTAATTCATAACAAACTTTATATCTGTAATAAGGAGTTATTTCTTGATCAGTATTTTTTCTATAAGCTTGTAGTACAAGGTGATTTTTGAAGTTTCACTATTTAAGCCTTAATGGAAAGTGTTAGCACCAGGGCTATAGTTTTGAAAATCTTGATACAGGTCCACAAGATAAAGCTACATGCAAAATTTGGTAGCCTTATGCTTTTTGAATAGGAACAGGAAGATTTTTTAAAGTTTTCACTATATACACATATGTAAAACTTGTGACCCCTCCGGTGGGGCAAAGTTTGACCCCAGTGCTATCACTTGTAGAATTATGGTAGAGGTCCATTTGATAAGGCTATATGCCAACTCTGGTAGCCCTAGGCCTTATGGTTTCTGACAAGAAGATTTTTAGAGTTTTTCAATATTTTTTCAGTTTTGTTGCCACCAGAGTTTTTATTGGAATCAAATTCTTTGAAGAAATTCTGTAGAGGGCCAAGGCAGGGTCATTTCTGTCAAGTTTCATGAAAAACTGGATAGGTAGTTTCAGCAAAGAAGATGTTTGAAAAACAAGTGGGCCATTGGCCCTAAAGGCTATTCAAATTCTTTGAAGAAATTCTGTAGAGGGCCAGGGCAGGATCATTTCTGTGAACTTTCATGAACATTTGGATAGGTAGTTTCAGCGAAGAAGATGTTTGAAAAACATGAGGGCCATTGGCCCTAAAGCGCTCACCTGAGTTCATATACCTAAAGAGATCCTGGTTTTAATGATGCACTGAAACACATGTGTGTAAATGACCTACTTTTGGAACCAATGTGACCAAATTTCAAACTTGTCCAAGATACCATTTAAACAAACATTGCGACTGAAATTCATGAGGATCAGGCTGAAAATGTGGCCTCTACAGTGCACATAAGGTTTTTCTGAGATTTGGTCCAGTGACCTACTTTGTGACCAGATGTGACACTTTGAAACTTGTCCAAGGTATTTTTTTTTTTCTTTTTTTAAGATTTGGCCCTGTGACCTACTTTTAGGCCCAAAGTGGCCAAATTTCAAATTTGTCCAAGATATCATCAAGACAAACTTTCTAAGCAAGTTTCATGCATTTCAGGCTGAAAATGTAACCTCTAGAATGTACACATGGATTTTCTAAGATTTGGCCCTATGACCTACTTTTTGATCCAACATCACCCTATTTGGATCCTGTCCAAGATATTATTCAGACAAATAATCTAAGTTTCAAGAGTATCAGGCTGAAAATGTGGCCTCTAGAGTGCACACAAGGTTTTTCTAAGATATGCCCCTATGACCTACTTTTTGAACCGATTTGACCCAATTTTAAATTAGTCTGAGATAGCAACAAGATAAACATTCTGACCAATCTTCATGAGTATAAGGCTGAAAATGTGGCCTCTATGGTGCACACAAGGTTTTCCTATGATTTAGCCCTGTGACTTACTTTTTGACCCCAACTGACCCATTTTCGAACTTGTCCGAGATATCATCAAGACAGACAATCTGACCTAGTTTCATGAGTATCAGGCTAAAAATGTGGCCTCTAGAGTGCACACAAGATTTCTTAAAGATTTAGCCCTATGACCTAATTTTTGATCCTGCATGACCCAATTTCCAACTTGTACAAGGTATCACATCAAGACAGATAATCTGACATAGTTTCATGAATATCAGGTGTGCCTCTAGAGTGCACACAAGTTTTTGTCTAAAATTTAGCCCAGTGACCTATTTTTTGACCTGACATGACCCAATTTTGTAAGTGTCTGAGATGCCATCAAAACACACATTCTAACCAACTTTCGTAAGTTTCAGACAGAAAATGTGGCCTCTGGAGGGCACACAAGGTTTATCTAAGGTTTGGCCCATGACCTACTTTTTAAACGACATGACCCAATTTTCGAACTTGTTCTAGATTTTATCCAGACAAACATTCTGACCAAGTCTCATGGGTATCAGGCTGAAAATGTGGCCTCTAGAGCGCACACAAGGTTTTCCTAAGATTTGGCCCAGTGACCTACTTTTTGTGCCAATGTGATCCAATTTCCAACTTGTCTGACATTTTATTAAGACAAATATTCTGACCACGTTTCATAAGGATCTAGCTGAAAATGTGGCCTCTAGAGTGCGAACAAGGTAAGTGTTGGCGCCGCACTACTCAAGATGCACAACGGACGCTGGACACAGCATGATCACAAAAGCTCACCTTGAGCACTTTGTGCTCAGGTGAGCTAAAAAGTTAACACACGCACGGACGCAAGATGGACATCAGGCCATGACATAAGCTCTCTGACCTTCGGCCAGTGGAGCTAAAACCCTGATGCAGGCCTTTGACAACTTTGTAGGAAAAGGAGAAAATGCTAGTAACCAGCATTTTCTCCTTTTCCCACAATGTTTTCTACACATTCATAGACAAATCTCATTATTTGATTTTAATTTGTCGCCTGAAAATGCTTTGAGTATGGATGAGTCTAAAATTTTGTATAGAGGTAATCCTTAGAGCGTCAAAAAGACCTAACAGACATTTTCATCCTAGAAATAAAACCCAACTAACTGCAATTTCATGGTTGCTCAACTCTTTACCAAATGACAAAATTTTAGACTAGTCCAAATGGAAAGCTTTTGGAGACAGCAAAATAAATGTGAACCAAAATTGAAATCTGTCTTAGGAAGGGTAGAAAAAAATTGTGGGAAAGGAGAAAATGCTGGTTACCAGCATTTTCTCCTTTTCCCTAAATGTTTTCCAAAGCTTTCTTTCTCAGGGTCATTGAAAGTAAGGATTGTGTGGTAAAGAGTTAAATTTTCTACAGGGTTTCAGCAATGCAAGACAGTGTAGATCAACAAGAGGGCCATGATGGCCCTGTATCGCTCCACTGGCTTATAAATATAAACCATAAATACTGAACATTTCAATTCTGAGCCAAATGGTTTCAAAATGAAGACTTACAAAGTTTTCTCTGTAAAAGCCCATGTGAAAGTTGAGACCTGCAGGGCAAAGCCATTTTTGATCCCAGAGCTATAATTACTTGAACCCTGGTAGAGGTCCACAAGATAAAGCCACATGCCAAAATAATACAAGTCTATGCTGTATGGTTATAAATAAGGTGATTTTCAAGTTTTGTCCATATAAAGCCTCTGTAAAACATAAGACCCCTGATGCAAGGCTAATTTAAAAAAAAAATCAAAAGTGATCCAGATTTGGTAGCCCTTGGGTTTGCGGTTAGGAGCAAAAGGATTTTTTGAATTTTCACCCTATAAGCACATGTTTATGACCAAATTTGGGAGTTCTTGGCCTTATGGCTAGTAACAAGGTTTCTGAAGTTTTCACTCCATAAACCCGTGTAAAACTTGTGAGCCCTGGTGCAGGGCCGAACTTGATCCTACGGTTGTAACTTGGGCCCTCTTTGTAGTTGTCCACTAGATAGTGCTATAATTATGCAAAATTTGGTAGCCCTAAGCCTTGTGGCTATGTACACCAAGATTTAAAAGTTTTCCCCATATAAGCCCATGTAAATCTTGTGAACCTCCCCCCCACCCCCCAGCATGAGGCCAAATTGACCCCAGGACTGTAATTTGGGCACTTTTGGTAGACCCCCACTAGATCAAGCTAAATGCAAAATTTGGTAGCTGTAGGCCTTATGGCTAGGTACTGGAAGATTTCTTAAGTTGTCACTATGTAAGCCCATGTAAAACTTGTGACCCCTGCAGCGAGGCCAATTTTGACCCCAGGGCTAAAATTTTGGCCCGCTTGGTAGAGGCCCACTAGATATAGCTACATGCAAAATTTGGTAGCTCTAGGCCTTATGGCTAGGTACAGGAAGATTTTCAAAGTTTTCTCTATATAAGCCTATGTAAAACTTGTGACCCCTGGGACAGAGCCAATTTTGACCCCAGGGCTATAATTTGAAGAAACATGATAGAGGTCTACTACATAAAGCTACATGCCAAATTCGGTAGCCCTACGCCTTATGGTTTCAGACAAGAAGATTTTTAAAGATTTCCAATATTTTTCAGTTTTGTTGCCATGGCAACCAGAGTTTTAGAAGGAATTAAATTCTTTCAAGAAATTCTGAAGAGGACCATGGCAGGATCATTTCTGTGAAGTTTCATGAAAATTGGATGGGTACTTTCAGAGAAGAAGATGTTTGAAATAAAAGTTAACGCACGGACGGACGCACGCACGCACGGACGCACGCACGCACGACGGACACCGGGCCATGACATAAGCCCGCTGGCCTTCGGCCAGTGGAGCTAAAAATGATCTACACAGGCCACAAAGGCAACTATAGCAAGGACTTACTTTTGCATAATTCTCCAGCTCTCCAAGCCACTGACTGAGCTGAGATTCACAGTCTGTGTCCTCCACATCACTGTCTGGTTCTAGGTCCTGACCAGATCTGTAATCATCTTCCAGATCCATCCTGTAAATACACAAAACCAGTCTGTTTTAACCGTTTACTAAACAAGGCCATGTTTTAAGCATCTTGAGAGCCTGTCTGGGTAGTTCAGTGTTTAGCATATCTGACTTGTGACCTGGTGGTTGCAAATTTTATACCCCGTTGAGACAAACTTTCTTTTGGACGATTTTTTCGTCTCTCACCTCTGATGCATATGGGAAAAGTAGTAAGTGACTTGGAAAGAAAGTAGTGTCAGTACTGGTGTGAGAAAACCAGGAAACACATGTGTAGGTGCACTGACTGCCATGATATGACCTATGCTGTAAAAACAGTGTTCAACTGTAAAACCAGAAATGTTCGTGTGATGGAAATCTTTGCGATTTATGCGTACTGATAAGAATCGCGAAGATGTCCGCCAGCGTAAATTTAAGCTACATAAATGTAATTGGGAAAATTTTTTGTAAACATTTCCCATTTTACCACAATGTGTTCTTAAAATAAAATCTTCTGCTCAAAACATGTAAAACCTAGTAACCAGCGTCTTCTCCTTTTTCCACAACATTTTCTACCCTTTCTTGGACAAATACAGCCATTTGAGCCACATTTCATTTGTTGATTGCAAAATCTTTGGATCTGGACAAATTTGGTTGTTTGGTAAACGGTCAATGGATTGATTGAATGTGTTGTGTTTTATGCTGTATTCAACACTATTCAAGTCCCATCACAGTCAAAATTCACTAATTCACTTGTTTATGAACACATTTAACAGTATTCCTGCCATATTACTGCGACTTCTAACTTAATCATGTGTTATACTGGTTTCATCAGCAATAGGCAAGCTCTCTACAGCACCTTCCGAAAGCGCACTACCACATGTCTAGTGCCAACAACTGGGATCATACTAAGATTTCCTGACTACAAATACATGTATAAAGTTTTAACCACTCAGCTACAGGGGACACTCTATCATGGAAACATACATCAACACTAATCCGTCTACATTTTAGCCATACTCTGTAAAAAGGGGGCTTGATGCATCTACGAAAAATACTGAACAAGTTCAGTCTCTGCAGTTTGTACAACATGACCCGAGTCAAAACTTTTTGCTATTGGTCAATTTTCTACATTCAAAGGACCAGTGTACCACATGATTCAGTCTGTTGTTAGACAAAATGGATTTTATGGATCCATCATTATGTGATGACTTGCTTGGTATCATGCGTCAGAGATTCATTAAACCCCCTTTTGCCAGAGCCTTTTGAAAACATTGTGGGAAAAGGAGAAAATGCTGGTAACCAAAACCAACTTCACTTTTTGAGCCACGTTCATTTTGTCACCTGCAAATGGTTTCAATTTGGACTATTCTAGAATATTGTCCTTGGGTAAAGAGTTAAATAACATCAGATGACTTTGGAAACACCGTTGCAAAATAGGGAAATGCAGTATCAAACAGAATTTAACTCTTTTAGTACCACACAATAAAAAACTTTTTGACTCATCTATGCTGAAAGTATTTGTAGAGGAAAAACTAAACATATAATTGTAGAGGAGAAACTAAACATGTAATTGTAGAGGAGAAACTAAACATATAATTGTAGAGGAAAAACTAAACATATAACTGTAGAGGAGAAACCAAACATGTATTTGTAGAGGAGAAACCAAACATGTATTTGTAGAGGAGAAACCAAACATAAAATTGTAGAGGAGAAACTAAACATGTATTTGTAGGGGAGAAACTAAACATGTATTTATAGAGGAGAAACCAAACATGTATTTGTAGAGGAAAAACTAAACATGTATTTGTAGAGGAGAAACCAAACATGTATTTGTAGAGGAAAAACTAAACATGTATTTATAAAGGAGAAACCAAACATGTATTTGTAGAGGAGAAACTAAACATGGTTCAAATGATGAGATTTGTTTCTGAAAGGACAGAAAACATTTTGAGCAAAGGAGAAAATGCTGGCTACCTGCATTTTCTCCTTTTACCAAAATGTTTTCAAAAGCCTCCTTCCTCAAGGTTGTTACAAGTCCGGAATATTTGGTAAAGAATTAAGAAATGAAATACTGTGGGAAAAGGAGACACTGCTATTTACAAGAAATTTTTCTATTGACACTATGTTTTGCAGTCGAGTCCCATGGCTCAGTCAGTAACATACAGTTGAAACTAAGGGGTTGCTGATTCAATTCCCCATCAGCAAAGTTCAGTCTGAGGACTGTATCACAATAGCCATTGGGACAGGATTCATTCCTCTCTCACAGCTGATTATTGTATGTTTCGCTAGTGTTTATGTAAGAAAACAGCCAGTTGCTTGGGAAGAATTTTGTAAAACTACTTGAAACAGAAACTCCAGAAAAAACATGGATAGGTGCACTGGGCACTGTGATAAAACTAAAATAATGTTGTAAATGGCGCTAAAACATCATACAAACAAACTAGGAGAGAACAGAAATTTGGAAATTCAATTTATAGCCCAAAATATAATAAAACTTGCAGTGATGCATGATATCAGATGCTACATTAATTCCGACACATGGACCATTTTAAATGTATAACAAAAGGTTATAATTGAAATCTGACAAATTTTCATAAAATTTAGATGCAAACTTTAACTCTTTACCACATGACAAAATTTTAAACCCATCTAAATTGAAGGCATAGTGGTAAACAAATAATTAAATGTGGGTCAAATGTTGAGATTTGTATCTTGAATGGTAAGTAAACATTGTGATAAATGGAGAAAATGCTGGTTACCAGCATTTTCTCCTTTTCCCACAATGTTTTTTCCCAAAAGCCTTTTTTTCACAGAATTGTTAAAACTCAGGATTGTGTGGTAAAAGTTAAATCCTTAGCAGAAATTACAATTTTAGACTTGTTTGTTTTGAAACTTTTTTTCAGAGGGAAAAACCGAACATAAATGATGGAATTTATCTGATGTTTTCTCCAATTTCAAAAGCAAATTCAGCCGTTGTGTGTACAGGCATTTCATTTGTTGTCTGGAAATACTTTCAATTTGGACTAGTCTAAAACTTTGTCATTTGGGAAAGAGTAAGGTGTAAGGGTTGAAAGTAAGAATACACTAGATAAAGAAGTCATTTCCTTGAAATGACGTCCCCCACCGAAAAACGGTACACAAAATTTTGTCGCTAAGGTGTTTCGTCGAAATGCATGTGTAATTTAAAATATCAATTTCTAAGTTCCTAGATTTATTTTATGTAAAGCCCTGTCTGTGAGGAAGATTTCAGCCACAGTTCGTCTGGGTAAAGGTAAGGGTCAGGGCTAGGGATCATTTTCGATGAACGTGGTTTTTGACAAAATGTCACAGATCCGCCGAAAAAGACCTGTTTTGATAGAACATTAAAAGAGGTATAGTGCTTTTTATGTACATGTGGCCTTCTTGGTCCATAATGAAATTATACACTAAGCCCCTTTTTTCCATGACATGGCATTTCATCAAATAAGAGTAATTTCACGCGTTTCGATGAGAATAGCGTGAAATATTTGTCTTCGCGTAACATATTGCACAGGGTTATTTGTGAGCGTTGGGGTACGAGAAGCGCAGGATTTGTTTGCATGTTTTCTATATATGTCTGCATAAAGGGCAGGAAGAGTTCATTCTACCAGACAACAGCAGCTAGTTCACATCTTGTTTTTCAATATTTGCTTTACTGGCTGTGCTATATGAATGAGGTCCGACATTCAAAATCTGTCGTTGACAAACGGACACAGGTTTCCAGAGTTTTTTCCATAGAATGGTTTTATCTCTGGTTGTTCCTGGGCGAGACAGATTTATACGTTCTATACGTTTTATACATTTCATTTTTGTTATTAGAAAGTTCTCCTATATCCCAAAATCAAGTTCCCAAACAATCAAGGCTGCTATGTTGTTTTGCTAGTTTGTTTTGCTATGTTTCATTGGCTAATTCGGTCGTGTACATGTACATGTAATGCTATCCAGTTTATTAAAGACTCACCGTCTGGTATTTGCATATGGGTGTTTGTAATGTTATACAGAAGTTAAGAGAAGACAAACAAATAATGACTGTCTGTGTCTTATGATAAACAAAATAAATACGACGTTTCATGAAATTTTGTCCAGTAGACAAAGGGAATCTTCCATAATGGGAAAATACATCAAGCCCCCTTGTCCCGTGACACAGCTTTAAGTAAAACAAAAACCAAAAACAAGAGGACCATGATGGTCCTAAATCGCTCACCTGAAATGCAACTCAGCTCAACACCATAATGCTACATGCCAAATATGAAAGCTCTAGCCCTTATGGTTTGGGACAAGAAGATTTTTAAAGATTTCCTTCTTTATCTCTATGTGAAATCCAAGCACCCACAACATAGGGTCAATTTTTAACACCAGGGCCATAATTTGAAGTATTTTGGTAGAGGGTCACTAGATGATGCTACATGCAATATATGAAAGCTCTAGCCCTTACGGTTTGGGACAAGAAGATTTTTAAAGATTTCCTTCTTTATCTCTATGTGAAATCCGAGAACCCACAACATACGGCCAATTTCCACACTAGGGCCATTATTTGAAGTATTTTGGTAGAGGGCCACTAGATGATGCTACATGCCAAATATGAAAGCTCTGGCCCTTACAGTTTGGGACAAGAGGATTTTTACAGATTTCCTTCTTTATCTCTATGTGAAATCCGAGAACCCACAACATAGGGCCAATTTCCATACTAGGGCCATTATTTAAAGTATTTTGGTAGAGGGCCACTAGATGATACTACAAGCCATATATGAGAGCTCTAGCCCTTACGGTTTGGGACAAGAAGATTTTTAAAGATTTCCTTCTTTATCTCTATGTGAAATCCGAGAACCCACAACATACGGCCATTTTCATGACTAGGGCCACAATTTGAAGTATTTTGGTAGAGGGTCACTAGATGATGCTATTTGCCAAATATGAAAGCTCTAGCCCTAAAGGTTTGGGACAAGAAGATTTTTACAGGTTTCCTTCTTTATCTCTATGTGAAATCCGAGAACCCACAACATAGGGCCATTTTCAACACTAGGGCCATAATTTGAAGTATTTTGCTAGAGGGCCACTAGATGATACTACATGCCATATATGAGAGCTCTACCCTTATGATTTGGGACAAGAAGATTTTTAAAGATTTCCTTCTTTATCTCTATGTGAAATCCGAGAACCCACAACATAGGGCCATTTTCAACACTAGGGCCGTAATATGAAGTATTTTGGTAGAGGGCCACTAGATGATGCTACATGCCAAATATGAAAGCTCTGGCCCTTACGGTTTGGGACAAGAAGATTTTTACAGATTTCCTTCTTTATCTCTATGTGAAATCCGAGAACCCACAACATACGGCCAATTTCCTCACTAGGGCCATTATTTGAAGTATTTTGGTAGAGGGCCACTAGATGATGCTACATGCCACATATGAAAGCCCTAGCCCTTACGGTTTGGGACAAGAAGATTTTTACAGATTTCCTTCTTTATCTCTATGTGAAATCCGAGAACCCACAACATAGGGCCAATTTCCACACTAGGGCCATTATTTGAAGTATTTTGGTAGAGGGCCACTAGATGATGCTACATGCCAAATATGAAAGCTCTAGCCCTTACGGACTGGGACAAGAAGATTTTTACAGATTTCCTTCTTTATCTCTATGTGAAATCCGAGAACCCACAACATAGGGCCAATTTCCACACTAGGGCCATTATTTGAAGTATTTTGGTAGAGGGCCACTAGATGATACTACATGCCATATATGAGAGCTCTAGCCCTTATGGTTTGGGACAAGAAGATTTTTAAAGATTTCCTTATTTATCTCTATGTGAAATCCGAGAACCCACAACATAGGGCCATTTTCAACACTAGGGCCATAATTTGAAGTATTTTGGTAGAGGGCCACTAGATGATGCTACATGCCAAATATGAAAGCTCTAGCCCTTAAGGTTTGGGACAAGAGGATTTTTACAGATTTCCTTCTTTATCTCTATGTGAAATCCGAGAACCCACAACATAGGGCCAATTTCCACACTAGGGCCATAATTTGAAGTATTTTGGTAGAGGGCCACTAGATGATACTACATGCCATATATGAGAGCTCTAGCCCTTAAGGTTTGGGACAAGAAGATTTTTAAAGATTTCCTTCTTTATCTCTATGTGAAATCCGAGAACCCACAACATAGGGCCATTTTCAAGACTAGGGCCATAATTTGAAGTATTTTGGTACAGGGTCACTAGATAATGCTACATGCCAAATATGAAAGCTCTAGCCCTTAAGGTTTGGGACAAGAAGAGTTTTACAGATTTCCTTCTTTATCTCTATGTGAAATCCGAGAACCCACAACATACGGCCATTTTCAACACTAGGGCTGTAATATGAAGTATTTTGGTAGAGGGCCATTAGATGATGCTACATGCCAAATATGAAAGCTCTGGCCCTTACGGTTTGGGACAAGAAGATTTTTACAGATTTCCTTCTGTATCTCTATGTGAAATCCGAGAACCCACAACATACGGCCAATTTCCTCACTGGGGCCATTATTTGAAGTATTTTGGTAGAGGGCCACTAGATGATGCTACATGCCAAATATGAAAGCCCTAGCCCTTACGGTTTGGGACAAGAAGATTTTTACAGATTTCCTTCTTTATCTCTATGTGAAATCCGAGAACCCACAACATAGGGCCAATTTCCACACTAGGGCCATTATTTGAAGTGTTTTGGTAGAGGGCCACTAGATGATGCTACATGCCAAATATGAAAGCTCTAGCCCTTACGGATTGGGACAAGAAGATTTTTACAGATTTCCTTCTTTATCTCTATGTGAAATCCTAGAACCCACAACATAGGGCCAATTTCCACACTAGGGCCATTATTTGAATTATTTTGGTAGAGGGCCACTAGATGATACTACATGCCATATATGAGAGCTCTAGCCCTTATGGTTTGGGACAAGAAGATTTTTAAAGATTTCCTTCTTTATCTCTATGTGAAATCCGAGAACCCACAACATACGGCCATTTTCAAGACTAGGGTCATAATTTGAAGTATTTTGGTAGAGGGCCACTAGATGATGCTACATGCCAAATATGAAAGCTCTAGCCCTTAAGGCTTGGGACAAGAGGATTTTTACAGATTTCCTTCTTTATCTCTATGTGAAATCCGAGAACCCACAACATAGGGCCAATTTCCACACTAGGGCCATAATTTGAAGTATTTTGCTAGAGGGCCACTAGATGATACTACATGCCATATATGAGAGCTCTAGCCCTTATGGTTTGGGACAAGAAGATTTTTAAAGATTTCCTTCTTTATCTCTATGTGAAATCCGAGAACCCACAATATACGGCCATTTTCAAGACTAGGGCCATAATTTGAAGTATTTTAGTACAGGGTCACTAGATAATGCTACATGCCAAATATGAAAGCTCTAGCCCTTAAGGTTTGGGACAAGAAGAGTTTTACAGATTTCCTTCTTTATCTCTATGTGAAATCCGAGAACCCACAACATACGGCCATTTTCAACACTAGGGCCATAATTTGAAGTATTTTGGTAGAGGGCCACTAGATGATACTACATGCCATATATGAGAGCTCTAGCCCTTACAGTTTGGGACAAGAAGATTTTTAAAGATTTCCTTCTTTATCTCTATGTGAAATCCGAGAACCCACAACATAGGGCCATTTTCCACACTAGGGCCATAATTTGAAGAATTTTGGTAGAGGGCCACTAGATGATGCTACATGCCAAATATGAAGGCTCTGGCCCTTACGGTTTGGGACAAGAAGATTTTTACAGATTTCCTTCTTTATCTCTATGTGAAATCCTAGAACCCACAACATAGGGCCAATTTCCACACTAGGGCCATTATTTGAAGTATTTTGGTAGAGGGCCACTAGATGATACTACATGCCATATATGAGAGCTCTAGCCCTTATGGTTTGGGACAAGAAGATTTTTAAAGATTTCCTTCTTTATCTCTATGTGAAATCCGAGAACCCACAACATAGGGCCATTTTCAGGACTAGGGCCATAATTTGAAGTATTTTGGTAGAGGGCCACTAGATGATGCTACATGCCAAATATGAGAGCTCTAGCCCTTACGGTTTGGGACAAGAAGATTTTTAAATTTTTTTCTTTCGGTTGCCATGACAACCAGAGTTCTTCATGGAATTCAAATCTTTGAAGTATTCTGAAAGTGCATCACCTACGGATCATTTCTGTGAAGTTTACCTGAAATCTGTTGGGCGGTTTCAGAGGAGAAGACAACGATCGATCACAATAGCTCACCCTGAGCACTATGTGCTCAGGTGAGCTAAAAAAGGGAGTCGAAAAAAAATAAGGGGGGGGGGGGGCGGGAAGGGGAGGGGGTTACCCGAGCAGAGCCCAAATATGACCCAAAAGAGATAATTTTAACAATTTTTATAAAGGGTCACCAAATGATGCTACATGCAAAATATGAATGCTTTGGCCCTTATGGTTTGTCACAAAAAGATTTTAAAAGATTTCCAACTTTAATTCTATGTAAAATAGTGTGCGCCCGGCCAGAGCCCAAATATGACCTCAAAGGGATAATTATAACAAATTTTGTAAAGGGTCACTAGATGATGCTACATGCAAAATATGAATGCTCAAGCCAATATGGTTTGTCACAAGAAGATTTTAAAAGATTTCCTTCTTTGTTTCCATGTAAAATAGGGTGTGCCCTGGCAGAGCCCAAATATGACCACTGAGGTTTAATTTTCACAATTTTGGTAGAGGATCATCATATAATGCTACAAACCAAATATGAATTCTCTAGGCATTATGGTTTGTCAGAAGATGATTTTTTAAAGATTTCCTTCTTTGTTATTATGTGAAATAGGGTGCGCCCGGGCAAAGCCCAAATATGACCCTAGGGGATTAATTTTAACAATTTTGGTAAAGGGTCACCCAATGATGCTTCATACAAAATATGAATGCTTTCGGCCTTATGGTTTGTCACAAGAAGATTTTTAAAGATTTTTTCCATTTTCAGCCATTTTGTTGCCATGGCAACCACAGTTTTTCATGGAATTAAATTCTTTTAACAGTTTTTGTAGAGCTTCATCCAAGGAACATTCCTGCCAAGTTTTATCAAGATTGGCCATCTGGTTTTGGAGGAGAAGATTTTTAAAGAAATTGTTAACGGACGGACGGACAGATGGACGGACAGACGGACGGACGACGAACGATGACAGGTCACAATAACTCACCCAGAGCACTTCGTGCTCAGGTGAGCTAAAAACTTGGTAGAGGTCCGCTAGGAGATGCTAGACGCCAAATATCAAAGCTCTATGCCATTCAGTTTCAGAGAAGAAGAATCTTAAAGTTTTCCTTCTTTGTTCCTATGTTCAAAACTTGTGACCCCCGGGGCGGGGCCAGTTTTGACCCCAGGGACATCATATGAACAAATTTGGTAGAGGTCCACTAGGAGATGCTACATGCCAAATATCAAATATCAAAGCTCCACGCCTTCCAGTTTCAGAGAAGAAGAACTTTAAAGTTTTCCTTCTTTGTTCCTATGTTTGAACTTGTGACCCCCGGGGCGGGGCCAGTTTTGACCCCAGGGACATCATATGAACAAACTTGGTAGAGGTCCACTAGGAGATGCTACATGCCAAATATCAAAGCTCCACGCCTTCCAGTTTCATACAAGAAGAATTTTAAAGTTTTCCTTCTTTCTTCCTATGTTCGAAACTTGTGACCCCCGGGGTGGGGCCAGTTTTGACCCCAGGGACATCAAATGAACAAACTTGGTAGAGGTCCACTAGGAGATGCTACATACCAAATATCAAAGCTCCATGCTTTCCATTTTCAGAGAAGAAGAATTTTAAAGTTTTCATTCTTTGTTCCTATGTTTGAAACTTGTGACCCCCAGGGTGGGGCCAGTTTTGATCCCAGGGACATCATATGAACAAACTTGGTAGAGGTCCGCTTGGAGATGCTACATGCCAAATATCAAAGCTCTGCGCCTTCCAGTTTAAGAGAAGAAGAATTTTAAAGTTTTCCTTCTTTGTTCCTATGTTCGAAACTTGTGACCCCCGGGGCGGGGCCAATTTTGACCCCAGGGGCGTCATATGAACAAACTTGGTTGAAGTCCAGGAGGAGATGCTACATGCCAAATATCAAAGCTCCATGCCTTCCAGTTTCAGAGAAGAAGAATTTTAAAGTTTTCCTTCTTTGTTCCTATGTTCGAAACTTGTGACACCCAGGGCGGGGCGGGGCCAGTTCTGACCCCAGGGACATCATATGAATAAACTTGGTAGAGGTCTACTAGGACATGCTACATGCCAAATATCAAAGCTCCACACCTACCAGTTTTAGAGAAGAAGAACTTTAAAGTTTTCCTTCTTTGTTCCTATGTTTGAAATTTGTGACCCCCGGGGTGGGGCCAGTTTTGACCCCAGGGACATCAAATGAACAAACTTGGTAGAGGTCCACTAGGAGATGCTACATACCAAATATCAAAGCTCCATGCTTTCCATTTTCAGAGAAGAAGAATTTTAAAGTTTTCATTCTTTGTTCCTATGTTTGAAACTTGTGACCCCCAGGGTGGGGCCAGTTTTGACCCCAGGGACATCATATGAACAAACTTGGTAGAGGTCCGCTAGGAGATGCTACATGCCAAATATCAAAGCTCTGCGCCTTCCAGTTTAAGAGAAGAAGAATTTTAAAGTTTTCCTTCTTTGTTCCTATGTTCGAAACTTGTGACCCCCGGGGCGGGGCCAGTTTTGACCCCAGGGGCGTCATATGAACAAACTTGGTTGAAGTCCACGAGGAGATGCTACATGCCAAATATCAAAGCTCCACGCCTTCCAGTTTCAGAGAAGAAGAACTTTAAAGTTTTCCTTCTTTGTTCCTATGTTCGAAACTTGTGACACCCGGGGCGGGGCGGGGCCAGTTCTGACCCCAGGGACATCATATGAATAAACTTGGTAGAGGTCTACTAGGACATGCTACATGCCAAATATCAAAGCTCCACACCTACCAGTTTTAGAGAAGAAGAACTTTAAAGTTTTCCTTCTTTGTTCCTATGTTTGAAATTTGTGACCCCCGGGGTGGGGCCAGTTTTGACCCCAGGGACATCAAATGAACAAACTTGGTAGAGGTCCACTAGGAGATGCTACATACCAAATATCAAAGCTCCATGCTTTCCATTTTCAGAGAAGAAGAATTTTAAAGTTTTCATTCTTTGTTCCTATGTTTGAAACTTGTGACCCCCAGGGTGGGGCCAGTTTTGACCCCAGGGACATCATATGAACAAATTTGGTAGAGGTCCGCTAGGAGATGCTACATGCCAAATATCAAAGCTCTGCGCCTTCCAGTTTAAGAGAAGAAGAATTTTAAAGTTTTCATTCTTTGTTCCTATGTTCGAAACTTGTGACCCCCGGGGCGGGGCCAGTTTTGACCCCAGGGGCGTCATATGAACAAACTTGGTTGAAGTCCACGAGGAGATGCTACATGCCAAATATCAAAGCTCCACGCCTTCCAGTTTCAGAGAAGAAGAACTTTAAAGTTTTCCTTCTTTGTTCCTATGTTCGAAACTTGTGACACCCGGGGCGGGGCCAGTTCTGACCCCAGGGGCGTCATATGAATAAACTTGGTAGAGGTCTACTAGGACATGCTACATGCCAAATATCAAAGCTCCACGCCTACCAGTTTTAGAGAAGAAGAACTTTAAAGTTTTCCTTCTTTGTTCCTATGTTCGAAATTTGTGACCCCCGGGGCGGGGCCAGTTTTGACCCCAGGGACATCATATGAACAAACTTGGTAGAGGTCCACTAGGAGATGCTACATACCAAATATCAAAGCTCCATGCTTTCCATTTTCAGATAAGAAGAATTTTAAAGTTTTCATTCTTTGTTCCTATGTTTGAAACTTGTGACCCCCAGGGAGGGGCCAGTTTTGACCCCAGGGACATCATATGAACAAACTTGGTACAGGTCCGCTAGGAGATGCTACATGCCAAATATCAAAGCTCTACGCCTTCCAGTTTCAGTGAAGAAGAATTTTAAAGTTTTCCTTCTTTGTTCCTATGTTCGAAACTTGTGACCCCAGGGGCGGGGCCAGTTTTGACCCCAGGGGCGTCATATGAACAAACTTGGTAGAGGTCCACTAGGAGATGCTACATGCCAAATATCAAAGCTCCACGCCTTCCAGTTTCAGAGAAGAAGATTTTCAAAGATTTACTTCTTTGTTATTATGTGAAATAGGGTGCGCCCGGGCAAAGCCCAAATATGACCCTACGGGATTAATTTTAACAATTTTGGTAAAGGGTCACCCAATGATGCTTCATACAAAATATGAATGCTTTCGGCCTTATGGTTTGTCACAAGAAGATTTTTAAATATTTTTTCCATTTTCAGCCATTTTGTTGCCATGGCAACCACAGTTTTTCATGGAATTAAATTCTTTTAACAGTTTTTGTAGAGCTTCATCCAAGGAACATTCCTGCCAAGTTTTATCAAGATTGGCCATCTGGTTTTGGAGGAGAAGATTTTTAAAGAAATTGTTAACTGACGGACGGACAGATGGACGGACGGACGGACGGACGACGGACGATGACCTGTCACAATACCTCACCCAGAGCACTTCGTGCTCAGGTGAGCTAACAAGAGGGCCATGATGGCCCTGGATCGCTCACTTGAGTCAATAGACGAAATTCACTCAACGTGCGTAATTCAATTTCTGACCAATTGTCAGGTCAATTGAGCTTAAAATGTGGCCTCTAGAGCATCCACAAAGAATTTCCGTAAGTTGACCTAGTGACCTAATTTATCACCCCACATGACCCAATTTAGAACTCATCAAAAAATTTATCAAGACAAACATTCTGAACAGTTTTCAAGTTAATTGAGCAATAAATGTGGCCTCTAGAGTGCCCACAAAATGTTTCTTAAATTTGACCCAGTAACCTAGTTTATGACTCCAGCTGACCCAATTTCAAACTCACCCAATATTTCATCAAGACAAACATTCTGATCAACTTTCAAGTCAATTGAGCAAGAAATGTGACCTCTAGAGTGCCCTAAAGGTATTTCTTTAATTAGACCTAGTGACCTAGATTATGAGTACAGGTGACCCAATTTTGAAGTCATCCTAGATTTCATCAAGACAAACATTTTGACCAATTTTTAAATCAATTAAACAATAAATGTGGCCTCTAGAGTGCACACAAGGTATTTCTTTAATTCGACCTAGTGACCTAATTTAAGACCCCACATGACCCAAATTCGGACTCATGTGAGATTTTATCAAGACAAACATTCTGACCAATTTTCAAGTCAGTTGAGCCAAAAATGTGGCCTCTAGAGTGCCCACAAGGTATTACTTTAATTTGAACTAGTGACCTAGTTTATGATCCCAGGTGACCCAAATCCAAACTTATCTGAGATTTTATCAAGACAAACATTCTGACCAAATTTCAGGTCATTTGAGCAATAAAGGTGGCCTCTAGAGTGCCAACAAGGTATTTCTTTAATTTGACCTAGTGACCTAGTTTATGACCCCAGGTGACCCAATTTCGAACTGACTGAACATGTGCTCAGGTGGGCTTACAAACTTAGAACAGGTTCACTACATACCAAATAACAAAGCTCTATGCCTTCAAGGTTTACAAAAGAAGAATTTTAATGTTTTCCTTCTTTGTTCCTATGTTAGAACTTGTGACCCCCGGGGCAGGGCCAATTTTGACCCCAGGGGCATTGTATGAACAAACTTAGTAGAGGTCCACTAGGAGATGCTACATACCAAATATCAAAGCTCTACGCCTTCCAATTTCAAAGAAGAAGAATTTTAAAGTTTTCCTTCTTTGTTCCTATGTTCGAAACTTGTGACCCCCGGGGCAGGGCCAGTTTTGACCCCAGGGGCATCATATGAACAAACTTGGTAGAGGTCCACTAGGAGATGCTACATACCAAATATAAATATGAAGTTTCATAAAACTTTGTCGTATAGTTAAAGAGATATTGGCCCATAATGGAAATATGCATTAAGCCCCCTTTTTCTATGACACAGCATTTAAAAAACATACCGGCAGACTATCATAAGGAACAGACATATTAAGTTTCATCAAATTTCGTCAAGGACTTTGGAAAATATCTGTCCAGACGGACAAGCGGATGGACCGACGGACAGACTACCCAAAAACTGTATATCCCCCCCATTCAAAATTCAGTGGAGGATAATTAAATCTCATACCTAAGAACATGTTTCACACTGTTTCCATATTTCATGGCCCTGCAGCAAGTTTAACAGTTAATCCATCACTTACATATAACTTTATTCTATAACTGACCACTAACTGTTACACATTGATAAATGTAATGAGGACTAAACAAGAGAAAAGAAAATATCTTTATGAGTGACATTTAAAACATTGTGGGAAAAGAAGACATTGCTTGTAAAAAGCAGTTGCTCCTTTTCCTACAATATTTTCCCAAGATATGTTCTTCAGACCTAAGAAAAGTCCTCTGCACACCACAGTGCCTTAACGCCTGCCCAAATATTAAAAAAAATACAGACTTTCTGAATTTCATCATAAGCAACAGTTACTGCACTCTATTTCTACAATGTTTCTTTTATGATTCTGTGAAGATCCATCCTTTTCTGTCAATTCAATCCCAAATTTCTATCACATATATATGCCATCCTGATATGTCTTAACAAATTCCCAAACAAATATGTCTTTTCATGCCTCTACAGTTGACAAATTCTGAACAAGCAATTTTTTACTTTTTCTAATGTGTTTGCTATTATACTCTGTACAAAAAAAAAATCATTCCATGCCTAAATGTTTCTCCTTTGGTTGGTGAGTACAATAATATACCTAAAAAATATCAACAAGCTTCTAACTACCTGACGTGGTAACAAGATAAAGTACATATGTGAGGTATGATGAATATACAGGTATGCTGTATCATTGGTCAAATTGACATGTATTTCACATAACTGTGGTTTTCTCTGAATCCTTTTCTTTATGCCTTTACCATGCAATCCGGAGTGTTAACGACCTTGAAGAAAGAGACCTATGAAAACATTGTGGAAAAAATTGAACAGGCTGGTAACTGGCATTTTCTCCTTTTCCCATAATGTTTTCAATGCAATTAAAGGTAAGTTGCATCATTTGCATCACACTGAAATTGTTGTCTGCAAATACCTACAGTTTGGACTAGTCTTAAATTTTGTCATTTGGTAGAGAGTTAAACCCTTTATCAGACTACAAAATTCTATACAGGTCCAAACTCAAAGCATTTGCAGATGACAAATTAAATGTAGCTCAAATTATATGATTTGTCATTGAAAGGGTAGAAAACATGGTGGAAAAAGGAGTATCTGCTGGGATGTTTGTAGCCTGGGTTCAGGAGTAACAATATAAATAAACAAGAGATGTTTGTAAAACATGTATGCCCCCCTAATGGCATCCAATTCTAAATATAACATGTGATTATAAACTGTTAAGTTCAAAGTGTAAAAACGAACAAAGGGTAATTACTCAAAAATTATTAATGATAAATTAACAATTCTTGGGCACTGCACTTCCCATTTATGTGAACTATCAACTTATAAGGTTTCATGATTTTACCTCACATACTTTTTGAGTTATGCTCCGGAAAAAAATTAAGTACAAAAATCAACAAAGGGCAATAACTGCAAAAATATAATGGGCAGAGTTATGGTTCATGTGCATTGCACTTCTCCTGAATAAGATCTATCCACATGTAAAGTTTCAAGATGATATCTGAAAAACCTTTTGAGTTATGCTCCGGACAAAAATTAAGTATGAAAATCAACAAAGGGCAATAACTCCAAAAATATGATGGGAAGAGTTATGGTTCTTGTGCACTGCACTTCTCCTTAATAAGATTAATCCACCTATGAGGTTTCAAGGTGATATCTGAAATACTTTTTGAGTTATGCTCCGGACAAAAATTAAGTATGAAAATCAACAAAGGGCAATAACTCCAAAAATATGATGGGCAGAGTTATGGTACTTGTGCACTGCACTTCTCCTTAATGAGATCTATCCACCTATGAGGTTTCAAGATGATACCTGAAATACTTTTAGAGTTATGCTCCTGACAAAAATTAAGTATGAAAATCAACAAAGGGCAATAACTCCATAAATATGATGGGCAGAGTTATGATTCTTGTGCATTGCACTTCTCCTTAATGAGATCTATCCACCTATGTAGTTTCAAGATGATACCTGAAATACTTTTTGAGTTATGCTCCGGACAAAAATGTGGTCTACGGACCGACCGACGGACGGACCGACCGACAAGTGCAAAGCAATATACCCCCGCTTCTTCAAAGGGGGGCATAGCATTCCCCTTGTTGATACCTCTTGTAGTTTCAGAATTATGTCGCGGACAAAGTTCAAAGTGTAAAAACAAACAAAGGGCAATTACTCAAAAATTATTAATGATAAATTAACAATTCTTGGGCACTGCACTTCCCATTTATGTGAACTATCAACTTTCAAAGTTTCATGATTTTACCTCACATACTTTTTGAGTTATGCTCTGGAAAAAAATTAAGTACGAAAATCAACAAAGGGCAATAACTGCAAAAATATAATGGGCAGAGTTGTGGTTCTTGTGCAATGCACTTCTCCTGAAAAAGATCTATCCACATGTAAAGTTTCAAGATGATATCTGAAAAACCTTTTGAGTTATGCTCCGGACAAAAATTAAGTATGAAAATCAACAAGGGGCAATAACTCCAAAAATATGATGGGCAGAGTTATGGTTCTTGTGCACTGCACTTCTCCTTAATAAGATTAATCCACCTATGAGGTTTCAAGGTGATATCTGAAATACTTTTTGAGTTATGCTCCGGACAAAAATTAAGTATGAAAATCAACAAAGGGCAATAACTCCAAAAATATGATGGGCAGAGTTATGGTACTTGTGCACTGCACTTCTCCTTAATGAGATCTATCCACCTATGAGGTTTCAAGATGATATCTGAAATACTTTTTGAGTTATGCTCCGGACAAAAATTAAGTATGAAAATCAACAAAGGGCAATAACTCCATAAATATGATGGGCAGAGTTATGATTCTTGTGCACTGCACTTCTCCTTAATGAGATCTATCCACCTATGTAGTTTCAAGATGATACCTAAAATACTTTTTGAGTTATGCTCCGGACAAAAATGTGGTCTACGGACCGACCGACGGACCGACCGACCGATGGACCGACCGACGGACCGACCGACAAGTGCAAAGCAATATACCCCCGCTTCTTCGAAGGGGGGCATAATTACTCTGTATCTTGCTTTCCTTAGAATTGTTGTCTACTAATGATCTTTGACAGCTATCTGTTTATCGTTTTCGTTATTGTTACTGCCTGTGGACATTCAAGGGTTTCCCTACGATTATCAGTTGTGTTGATCATCTCATTATAGACTTGTTTATCGCGTAATGTCACAACATTTATAACAGTGAATTTGCACGTTTTTCGACCAATTCATCCCGACCTTCAACAACACTTTTTATAGCATCCTTTTGAAAAGCTTTCAATCAAATAGCTATTGCTATCCTCCAAAGTCATTGTAAATAGCCTGTTTGAAATTGTTGTCAATATTTTCAACGATGGCTCACAAACAGGAAGTGATCAAACCAAGGCTACTGGAATTTCAGAATCTACTTTTAGTCATTTAGATTCGAAAACCGACTGCAGCAACATCTAGTTTACCCGTGCACTGTAAGATAGGGTAAACTAGATGTTGCTCTAGTCGAATTTCGAATATCCCCAGGCTGTCATTTTGGACAAAGTAAGGTCATAATGATAGAAAAGGAAAAGTGAAAGGACTGGAGCCCAGGCTAGAATGTTTGGTACAGGGTTAAGCACATCCCAAACGACAAAATTTAGTATTCACAGTGAAAGCAGCTGCAGATGACCAGTTTGATATTAGGGTACTGGGTTAAGCTCTTTAAGATAGTAGAAAACATTGTGGAAAAAGGAGAAAATGCTCATAACTAGAGCTATCACTAAAAGTGATCATACCCCCCACCAGCTCCTTGTCACAAAACAGCTCTTTGTCACAGAATGCAGAATGGTTTCATAAAAAAATAAGAGTTGAAAAAAAAAGTGGGAAAAGAGCCATGGTACTTGTAAACTGCGCTTCTCATTAATGTGGTATATCTGTATATGAAGTTTAATGTCACTAGCTTAAATGATTCAGAAGTTATGCCCCGGACAAATATCCAAAGTTAAAACTTACAAAGGGCAATGACTCGAAAAATAAATGGAATAGAGTTATGGTTCTTGTACACTGCACTTCGCCTTATAGTGATCTATCTGTGTGTGAAGTTTGAAGTCATAAGCTTCTATCCAAAGTTAAAACTTACAAAGGGCAATAACTCAAAAAATATATGGAATAGAGTTATGGTTCTTGTACACTGCACTTTGCCTTATAGTGATCTATCTGTGTGTGAAGTTTGAAGTCATAAGCTTCTATACTTTGGAAGTTAAAATTTACAAAGGGCAATAACTCAAAAAATAAATGAAATAGAGTTACTGTTCTTGTACACTGCATTTCTCCTTCATGTGATCTAACTTTGTGTGAAGTTTGAAGTTCCTAGCTTCTATACTTTGGAAGTTATGCCCTGGACAAAAATCCATAGTTAAAATTTACAAAGGGCAACAAGCTAAAGGGGAGATAATTCGGCAACCAATGGCAGCAAGGTCGTGAAAATTGCACATGCACAATTTCATATGTACCCAAACATTATGTGTAAATTTCAGTGCAGTATTTGAAAAACTGTAGGAAAAAAGCTCCGGACAAAATTGTGTCTACAGACAGACGGACGGACAGACGGATGGACAGCCATGGCGATTCCAGTATACCCCCTCCACTTCGTTGTGGGGGTATAACCAGCATTTTCTCCTTTTACAAAAATGTTCTCAGAAGCCTTCTTCAGGGTCTTTAAAAAACAGGACTGTTTATTAACCCTTTACCACACAAAACCGAGTTTTAACGACCCTTGGAAAGAGACCTTTGGAAAACATTGTTGGAAAAGGAGGAAATGCTGGTAGGCAGCATTTTCTCTTTTTTCAACAATCTTTACTCTATTTTCGAAAGGAAATTCAAATATTTTAGTGGCATTTGAATTGTTGTTGGCAAATGCTTTCAATTTGGAAAAGTCCATGATTTTGTCGTCTTGTAAAGAGTAAAAGGGTTGAGAAAACAAACTATTACCCCTTGGCTAAGTATAAGTCTATAACCTAAGCCTTTTAACAATGTTATAAATAAACGAATTGTTTTGAGTAATTCTTTCAAATACAACAATATGTAGGAAACTGTCTCTGAATCACTGGGCCCAGTTTCACGAAACTAGAAGGCCCTGAAGGGCCTGAATATGCTCTACTGGCAGGGACCAAAATCCAAACCAAACTACAAGCTTAATCCCTTAAACAGGAAATGTAAATTTTCAACAACAAAAAATGGCTACTTTTCCCACATTGTTTCTTGGATTTTTTTTCAAAATCAATAGGATTCAAGCTGTTGAGGAGACAAAACAACTGGGTGAATTTCACAAAAATCTGATTACAAATGCAGACTTTATCATGTAAACAAGAATTGGAAATTTTCAACATGAAATGGCTACTTTTCCCACATTGTTTCTTCGATTTTTTTTTCAAAATCAATAGGGTTGAAGCTACTGATGAGATAAACAAACTGTGTGATTTTCATGAAAATCTGACCAGAAATACAGACTTTATTGCGTAAACAAGAACAGAAAATTTAAATTTTCAACTTTAAATGGCTACTTTTCCCATACTATTTGTTGGATTTTTTTCAAAGTCGATAGGGTTGAAGCTATTGATGAAATAAACAAACTGTGCAAGTTTCACGAAAATCTGAAGTTATTTGCAGACTTTATTGCGTAAACAAGAACTGGAAATTTTCAACTTGAAATAGCTACTTTTCCCATACTGTTTGTTGGATTTTTTTCAAATTCAATAGGGTTGAAGCTATTGATGAGATAAACAAACTGTGCAAGTTTCATGAAAATCCGGCAACAAATGCAGACTTTATTGCGTAAACAAGAAAAAGACTAACGGACGGACAGACGGACGGACGGACGGACGGACAGACGGACAGACAGACGGACGGACGGACGATGGAAACCCCGCCATGACATAAGCTCTGCTGGCTTTCAGCCAGTAGAGCTAAAAACTGAAATCTCTTATTTTACTCAAATCTAGTAACTAACAGTCCCTGGTTCTTACTTACATTGTAAGTTGAGTTTGTTGTTTGAGACACCTTTAATCAACCTTAACCCTTAAAGACCCAGAGCTGACTTAAATTGTTTAAGCAGACAGTGTAGATCAAGATCAGCCTGCACAGAACTTGCAGTCTGATCTTATATCAACACTGTCTGCTACTATGTTACATATTCTAATGTAAAAAAACCTTGGAATAGCAATATTTGCAGCATTTTTTCTCAATTAACAAGGTCCAAATCATGTAGTCAGCGCTTTAAGGGCTTAAACAGACTGTGGTAAATCAAATCTCAAATCCTGAGTTGACACTACATTGCAGACTCAACTAAGCAAAATAAATGGACGTAGGTCAATCAAAAACCTCACCGGTAAGTCAATTATTTCGCTGAGTTGAGTCCGAAATGTTGTGTCACTACAGGACTTGAGAATATTACCTAAGTCTGTTAATGTTAGTGAAATGCGTCTGGAATATGAAACTCAATAATAAAATGAGTCTGAAGATTTGAGTAAAATAACAGACCTACGTTTTTTTGTGAAATCTGGCCCTGAACATCTTTGTTATCCCTGTCCACAGCAACAGAATGCTCCTGGCCCAATGTTCACCAACTATTCTTAAGAACTCTCTCAGTCTTTATATCTGAGAACTGCTAAGTCTGAAGGTAACACGCCTTTATACTTTGTCTAAATAAAATTTTAGCCAATCAGACCTTGTGTTACATTCAAATTCAGAAAATTTTTCTGCATAAGACGAACAAAACTCTTAACCCTTTACCAGTGGACAAAATTTGTGGCTGAAATGATGCAGTTTCTCTTTGATAGGGTAGAAAACATTGTGGGAAAAGGAGAAAATGCTGGTTACCAGCATTTTCTCCTTTTCCCACAATAGCGTTAATAGGCGGCATTGTATGGTAAAGGGTTAAGAATGGTTGGTGAATAGGGACCCAGGACTTTTTTAGGTATTTTGCACCTGGTGAACCCTTTCTTATCAAAACCAATGATGAGCAGGTAGATGTTTAAATATTTGTCATTGCAACAAACATACCAGTAAAGAGTTATTTCTCTACCTTTAGTCCTTTACCTGTGTTATAATGATCCTGGGAAATAGGACTTTTGAAACGATCGTGAGAAAAGGATAAAATGCTGGTAACTAGCATTTTCTTCTCTCCTTTTCCCACAATGTTTTCTATCCTTTCACAAAGAAGTCATTAGAGCTACAATTAATTTGTCTAATTCTTCAAAACTTAAATGCAGACAGAAAAAATTTGTCCTTTTGATATCTACAGTTTTTGTTCAATAGTTTTGCAAAGTTTAATAAAATAATAGCAAAACTGAGAGAGGACACACAAAATACCAATCTTGTGTGTTTTACGTACAAAATTAGTCACGTATGTGAAATATTTGAAAAAATAAAGCCAGGGTTTCAAGACTTACGGAGTGGAAACGATTGCAGGCCATGTGACCTTTGACCCCTTCTGTGAAATCATGTCTGAAACCTCTGCTTTCCACATTGTCTCATCATGGTTAACACTGGCTTGCAATATCTTTAAAGTTAGACAATGGGTTTGAGAGATAAGAAACTGACAAAAAAAGTGTTATCGACTGACAGCAGTTTATTGCTTGTTTGTTTATTAGTATGTTTGGGGTTAGAAGCCATTTTTAACATTATTTCAGTTACATCGTGGCAGACAGTGCCTCTATCCATGTTTTCCTGGAATTTCTTTTACTGAATACTTCGCACAATATTCTACCCACTTGCTTGTTTCCCACATAACCATCGTTGAAACAGCAATTAGCAATGAGAGAGGAATGAATCCTGTTTAGGGTCAAATTCCATCATTCAGGTCCAATTAGTCATTATCGTCAGCTAGGTGGCTTTTTTCAAATGTATAATCTCATTTAGCAAACCTCGGGTGATCCAGTGATCAAGTCCCTCGGCTGTATCACATAGCCTGATATGCACTGATACGGTGCATTTCTTCGCCGGAACTACATTGTTTTACCGATTCTAAAATTGCAAGGCTCCTCTTAACCCATTACCACACAATCCAGAGTTTTAACGACCCTGAGGAAGAAGCCTTATGAAAACATTGTGGGAAAAGGAGAAAATGCTGGTAACCAGCATCTTCTTCTTTTCCCAGAATGTTTTCTAATCTTTCACAAAGAAATCCAATCATTTGAGTCACATTTAATTTGTTGCCTGCAAATGCTTTGAATTTGGACCAGTCTAAAATTTTGTCAATTGGTAAAGAGTTAAAACAAGAGGGCCATGATGGCCCTGGATCGCTCACCTGAGTCAATTGGCGAAATTCACTCAACGTGCATAATTCAATTTCTCAGCAATTGTCAGGTCAATTGAGCTTAACATGTGGCATCTAGAGCATCCACAAGGAATTTCCGTAAGTTGACCTAGTGACCCGATTTATCACCCCATGTGACCCAATTTAGAACTCATCAAAAAATTTATCAAGACAAACATTCTGAACAGTTTTCAAGTTAATTGAGCAATAAATGTGGCCTCTAGAGTGCACACAAAGTGTTTCTTAAATTTGACCCAGTAACCTAGTTTATGACCCCAGCTGACCCAATTTCAAACTCACCCAATATTTCATCAAGACAAACATTCTGACCAACTTTCAAGTCAATTGAGCAAGAAATGTGACCTCTAGAGTGCCCTAAAGGTATTTCTTTAATTAGACCTAGTGACCTAGATTATGACCCCAGGTGACTCACTTTTGAACTCATCATAGATTTCATCAAGAGAAACATTTTAACCAACTTTCAAATCAATTGAAAAATAAATGTGGCCTCTAGAGTGCACAGAAGGTATTTCTTTAATTTGACCTAGTGACCTAATTTAAGACCCAACATGACCCAAATTCGGACTCATGTGAGATTTTATCAAGACAAACATTCTGACCAATGTTCAAGTCAATTAAACAAAAAATGTTGCCTCTACAGTGCCCACAAGGTATTACTTTAATTTGAACCTAGTTTATGATCCCAGGTCACCCAAATCCAAACTCATCCGAGATTTCACCAAGACAAACATTCTGACCAATTTTCAAGTCAATTGAGCAAAAAATGTGGCCTCTAGAGTGCATTAAAGGTATTTCTTTAATTTGACCTAGTGACGTGGATTATGACCCCCAGCTGACCCAATTTAGAACTTATCTGAAAGTTTATCAAGACAAACATTCTGAATAATTCTCAAGTCATTTGAGCAATAAATGTGGCCTCAAGAGTGCCCATAAGGTATTTCTTTAATTTGACCAAGTGACCTAGTTTATGATCCCAGGTCACCCAAATCCAAACTCATGCGAGATTTCACCAAGACAAACATTCTGACCAATTTTCAAGTCAATTGAGCAAGAAATGTGACCTCTAGAGTGCCCTAAAGGTGTTTCTTTAATTTGACCTAGTGACCTAGATTATGACCCCAGGTGACCCACTTTTGAACTCATCCATAGATTTTATCAAGACAAACATTCTGACCAATTTTCAAATCAATTGAACGATAAATGTGGCCTCTAGAGTGCCCTCAAGGTATTTCTTTAATTTGACCTAGTGACCTAATTTAAGACACCACATGACCCAAATTCAGACTCATGTAGGGTTTAATCAAGACAAACATTCTGACCAATTTTCAAGTCAATTGAGAAATAAATGTGGCCTCTAGAGTGCCCACAAGGTATTTCTTTATTTTGACCAAGTGACCTAGTTTATGACCCCAGGTGACCCAATTTCAAAGTCATATGATATTTCATCAAGACAAACATTCTGACTAATTTTCAAGTCAGTTGAGCAAGATATGTGGCCTCAAGAGTGACCACAAGGTATTTCTTTAATTTGACCTAGTGACCTAGATTATGACCCAGGTGACCCAATTTTAAACTCATCCTAAATTTTTTCAAGAGGTTTTTTCAAGACAAGCATTCTGAACAATTTTCAAGTCAATTGAGCAAAAAATGTGGTCTCTAGAGTGCCTACAAGGTATTTCTTTAATTTGACCTAGTGCCCTAGTTTATGATCCCAGTTGACCCAAATTCGGACTCATGTGAGATTTTATCAAGACAAACATTTTGACCAAATTTCAAGTCAATTGAGCAAAAAATATGGCCTCTAGAGTGCCCAAAATGTATTTCTTTAATTTGACCTAGTGACCTAGTTTATGTCACCAGGTGACCCAATCCAAATCCATTCGAGATTTTATCAAGACAAACATTCTGACCAAATTTCAGGTCATTTGAGCAATAAATGTGGCCTCTAGAGTGCACACAAGGTATTTCTTTAATTTGACCAAGTGACCTAGTTTATGACCCTAGGTGATCCAATATCAAACGCATCCGATATTTCATCAAGACAAACATTCTGATCAACTTTCAAGTCAATTGAGCAAGAAATGTAGCCTCTAGAGTGTCCTAAAGGTATTTCTTTAATTTGACCTAGTGACCTAGATTATGACCCCAGGTGACCCACTTTTGAACTCATCATAGATTTCATCAAGAGAAACATTTTAACCAATTTTCAAATCAATTGAACGATAAATGTGGCCTGTAGAGTGCACAGAAGGTATTTCTTTAATTTGACCTAGTGACCTAATTTAAGACCCAACATGACCCAAATTTGGACTCATGTGAGATTTTATCAAGACAAACATTCTGACCAATTTTCAAGTCAATTGAGCCAAAAATGTGGCCTCTACAGTGCCCACAAGGTATTACTTTTATTTGAACTAGTGACCTAGTTTATGATCCCAGGTGACCCAAATCCAAAATCATCCGAGATTTTATCAAGACAAACATTCTGACCAAATTTCAGGTCATTTGAGCAATAAATGTGGCCTCTAGAGTGCCCACAAGGTACTTCTTTAATTTGACCTAATGACCTAGTTTATGACCCCAGGTGACATAATTTCGAACTGACTGGACATGTTGTGCTCAGGTGGACTAACAAACTTAGAACAGGTTCACTACATACCAAATAACAAAGCTCTATGCCTTCAAGGTTTAGAAAAGAAGAATTTTAAAGTTTTCCTTCTTTGTTCCTATGTTAGAACTTGTGACCCCCGGGGCAGGGCCAGTTTGACCCCAGGAGGATCATATGAACAATTTGGTAGAGGTCTAATAGGAGATGCTAGATGCCAAATATCAAAGCTCCACGCCTTCCAGTTTTAGAGAAGAAGAATTTTAAAGTTTTCCTTCTTTGTTCCTATGTTTGAAACTTGTGACCCCCGGGGCAGGGCCAATTTTGACCCCAGGGGCATCGTATGAACAAACTTGGTACAGGTCCACTAGGAGATGCTACATACCAAATATCAAAGCCTTCCAGTTTCAGAGAAGAAGAATTTTAAAGTTTTCCTTCTTTGTTCCTATGCTCGAACTTGTGACCACCGGGGCAGGGCCAGTTTTGACCCTAGGGGGATCATATGAACAAATTTGTTAGAGGTCCACTAGGAGATGCTAGATGCCAAACATCAAAGCTCTATGCCTTTCAGTTTCAGAGAAGAAGAATTTTAAAGTTTTCCTTCTTTGTTCCTATGTTCGAAATTTGTGATCCCCCGGGCGGGGCCAGTTTTGACCCCAGGGACATCGTATGAGAAAACTTGGTAGAGGTCCATTAGGAGATGCTACATACCAAATATCAAAGCTCTATGCTTTCCAGTTTCAGAGAAGAAGAATTTTAAAGTTTTCCTTCTTTGTTCCTATGTTCAAAACTTGTGACCCCCGGGGCATCATATGAACAAACTTGGTACAGGTCCACTAGGAGATGCTAGATGCCAAACATCAAAGCTCCACGCCTTCCAGTTTCAGAGAAGAAGAATTTTAAAGTTTTCCTTCTTTGTTCCTATGTTCGAACTTTTGACCCCCAGGGCGGGGCCAGTTTTGACCCCAGGGGCATCATATGAACAAACTTGGTAGAGGTCCACTAGGAGATGCTACATACCAAATATCAAAGCTCTACGCCTTCAAGTTTCAGAGAAGAAGATTTTCAAAGATTTTGCTATTTTTTTCCTTTCTGTTGCCATGACAACCAGAGTTATGGGTGGAATTCAATCTCTTGAATACCTTTGGTAGAGTTTCACCCAAGGAACATCCCTGCCAAGTTTCATCAAGATTGGCCCAGTGGTTTAGGAGAAGATGTTTAAAGGAATTGTGGACAGACGGACAGATGGATGCCAGACAACGACCGATCACAATACCTCACCTAAGCACTTTGTGCTGAGGTGAGCTAAAAAGAAAACTTGAGTCACGAATTTCCATTGATATCTTTCTACGAATATTTTCATTGACAAACAGTTTGTACAACCAAGTTTTAGCGTGATTTATCAATTTAGTTTGGAGCTTTCATCGACAGATGTGAATAAATTTGCCATGGTTGTTCAAGCTGTTCCTAAGCGACTTACATGGGCGCCGCCATGTTTAAGATCATTTGATTTGTAGTTCAAAATGGAAACCTCCTTTATAGGTTGATTGATTGATGGATTGAATGGTGTTTTATGCCGCTTTCAACATTTTTTCAGTCATATCACGGCAACAGCTCACAAATTAATGTATTTCCTGGGTTTCACCAGTACTAGGCTAGGGCTCTGAAGTGTCTTGCCCAAGGACAATCCCACGAAAAACCCAGCAGGTCAGGTGGGGCTCTACCACTGAGCCATGCAGGACCCCCCTCCTTTATAGAACGAGGTTAGATGTAGTCAACGAATTGGCCGAGTTGTGACAAGTGGCTTGTGTGGAATAGGGTTAACTCTTTACCAGATAAGGAGAAAATACTGATTGCCAGCATTTTCTCTTTTCCCAACAATGTTTTAACAAGAGTCTTTCTTTCTCAGGGATATTTAAAACTCAGGATTATTTGGTGTAGGGTCAATCACTGAACCAAAAACAAGAACATCTGTTTCATCATTTCTGCAGTCTGTCTGTTGTCTGCAGCTATCTTACACTTTGCCACACAATCCTGACTTTTAACAACCCTGAAAGAGAACGCTTTTGAAAACATCATGGGAAAAGGAGAAAATGCTGGTAACCAGCATTTTCTGCTTTTCCAACAGTGTGTTCTACCCTGTCAAAGACAGAAATCATTTAAGGTACATTTGTCGTCTGCAGTTGCTTTCAATTTGGTTTAGTCAAAAATTTTGTCATTGTGTAAAGATCCACGGTACTGAATTGGCCGAGTTGTGACCAGTGACATACGAGGGACACTTTTTAAGTTCGTAGAGTAAGCCTATAACTTTTGAACGCGATTATGAAGTTGCACGATTTTTTACACAGAACTTGCGTAATCACTCCTCTCTCGAACGGTGTCACAGTATGCGGCGCACAAGGTCCACGTGCGCGCTGCACTGGGTATTTTCAACACGTGGTTTTATACACTATAGTAAAATACAGCGTTCAATATGGATGGAAAAATCTCTGAACAGAGGGTATATTGTAAGATTCGAGCACAGCTCGGGTTTCCGCCAATAGAAATTCATGCTGATTTGCAGAAAGTTTATGGGAATGGTGCTTTAAAATATGCTACAGTTTGCAAGTGGGTACGTCGTTTTAATGATGGTCAGGAGTCAATTGAAAATGACCCTCGGGTGGGTAGGCCGGTTTCTGTTTTGACGGAAAAGAACGTTGCTACTGTGAAAACGTTAATTGAGGAAGACGCACGTTATACCGTGCAAGAGATAGAAGAATTAAGTGGCATTCATTCGTCAAGTGTTTTGAAGATCTTACGTGAACGACTTGGGCTACGTAAGATCTGCGCGCGCTGGGTGCCCCATTTGCTCACTGACGAGCAGAAACAAAGTCGGGTTAGACTTGCATCGCAAGTTATAGAAAAATATGATAAATGTGACCCACGTCGTTTGGAAGAGATAGTTACAGGTGATGAAACCTGGATCTATCATTTTCAACCTGATTCTAAGGCTAAAAATAAGGTTTGGGTTTCATCTGAGGGCGACAGACCTGTCATTGCGCGCCGTTGCAAAACATCAAATCGCATGTTGTATGCGATATTCTTTGATTCGAAAGGTCCAGTCCTTCAAATTCCAGTCCCGAAAGGTAGTTCTGTCACTGGAAAGTTTTACAGAGAAAGTGTTCTTACTCAACTTGTTGATTTCTATCAGAAACGCAGACCGCGCACTGGTGTCCGCGGCATCAAATTACTCCATGATAACGCACCGGCCCATAAATCCGCTACGGTACAGGAATATCTGAAAGAATCTGGGCTCGATGTCTTAGATCATCCCCCATACAGCCCTGACCTGTCCCCCTGTGACTTTTGGTTGTTCCCAAGACTAAAGGAAATGCTGGCAGGGCACCGTTTTGAATCCCGTTATGGTATAGGCAGTGCGGTCTACCAGTGTCTGCAACATACACCTAAAGAGGACTACCGGGCGGCGTTCCGGAAAAGGGTAGATCGGTGTAAAATGTGTGTGGAAGCAGACGGGGCATATTTCGAAGGTCTTAGATAAATAAAATTTTGATATTTCAAGCGGTTTTAAAAAGACCGCCCTACTCTACCAACTTAAAAAGTGTCCCTCGTAACTTATCATAAGGCATACCTCAGGTAATCCAGTGATCAAAATCCCTTGGCTGTATAATGTAGCTTGATATGCATTGACACGGTACATTTCATCGCCAGAAGCACTGTTTTACTGTTATTGAAATTGTAAGGCTCGTCTTAAAAAAGAAAATGCGAGTCACAATTTTCTGTCGATGTCTTTCAAAGAATATTTCCGTCGGCAGACAGTTTGTACATACAATGTTTAGTGTGGTTTATCAATTCCAATGGGAGCTTTCATCAACACATCGATAGGTGTGAATAACTTCACTGTGGTTGTTCGTGTCATTGCTAATTAAGCAATTACAGGGGCACCACCATGTTTAAGATCATGTGAATGGTAGACGTGGTTAGATGTAGGTACGGAATTGGCTGAGTTGTGATGAGTGATAACCTATCTGATATGCCAGCATTCTGGGTACAGAACCTGACTACTTTTCAAGATGGCAATCAATGCAACGAATTTCAAAATAAAATACATTTTTACTCACTAAAACCTGCCTTGTATGATTCATCCAGCCATAGTTAGCTAGCATATAATCTATGCACCAGCTATTTATAACATGCATTCTGATAGTATTGCATAGCAATACACAGTCCCCTACCGGCCGTATGTATCGCTGGCATGTCAGTGAAATTTTTTAAGTCCAAGGCCCGTAAATGCGTCAAAAAGCAGAGGAGCGGGACGAAATTCGAACTTGATGTGTAAGTCATGGTGGTTAATGTACACACCAAAAATCAGCTCTATATGTAGCAGTGTTTAGAAAAAAAGTGCGGAAAAATGTTTTATCAGTGAAATTTTCTAAGTCCAAGGCCCGTAAATGTGTTAAAAAGCAGTGGAGCGGGACGAAACTCGAACTTGATGTGTAAGTCATGGTGGTTGATGTACACACCAAAAATCAGCTCTATATGTAGCAGCGTTTAGAAAAAAAGTGCGGAAAAATGTTTTATCAGTGAAATTTTGTAAGTCCAAGGCCCGTAAATGCGTCAAAAAGCAGTGGACCGGGACGACACTCAAACTTGATGTGTAAGTCATCGTTGATGTACACACCAAAAATCAGCTCTATATGTAGCAGCATTTAGAAAAAAAGTGCGGAAAAATATTTTATCAGTGAAATTTTGTAAGTCGAAGGCCTGTAACTGCGTGAAAAAGCAGTGGAGCGGGACAAAACTCGAACTTGATCTGTAAGTCATGGTGGTTGACTTACACAGCAAAAGTCAGGTGAATATCTACCAGCATTTAGAAAAACAAGAGGGCCATGATGGCCCTGGGTCGCTCACCTTAGTAGAGTGCCTTAAAGGTTTGTCTTTAATTTGACCATGTGACCTAGTTTTTGACCGCAGGTGACCTAATTTCAAACTCATATTTCATAAAGACAAACATTCTGACCAATTTTCAAGTCAATTGAGCAAAAAATGTGGCCTCGAGTGCCCTAAAGATATTTCTTTAATTTGACCTGGTGACGTAGATTATGACCCCAGGTGACCCAAATTTGAACTGGTCTTTGACTATATCAAAAGAAACATTTTAACCAATTTTCAAATCAAATGAATAATAAATGTGGCCTCTAGAGTGCCCACTAGCTATTTCTTTAATTTTACATAGTGAACTAGTTTATGACTCCAGTTGACCCAAACTCGGACTCGTGTGAGATTTTACAAAGACAAATATTCTGACCAATTTTCAAGGCAATCAAGCAAATAATGTGGCCTCTAGAGTGCCCTAAAGGTATTTCTTTATTTTGACCTAGTGACCTAGTTTATGGTTCCAGGTGACCCAAATCCAAACTCATCTGATATTTCATCAAGACAAACATTCTGGCCAAATTTCAGGTCATTTGAGCAATAAATGTGGCCTCCAGAGTGCAAACAAGGTATTTCTTTAATTTGACCCAGTGAACTAGTTTATGACCCAAGTTGACCCAAATTAATCTTATGTGAGACTTTATAAAGACAAACTTTCTAACTAATTTTCAAGGCAATTGAGCAAATAATGTGGCCTCGAGAGCGCCAACAAGGTATTTCTTTAATTTGACCTAGTGACCTAGTTTATGACCCAAGATGACCCAATTTTGAACTCAATGAACTTGTTGTGCTTAGATGGGCAAACACACTTAGAAGAGAATCACTACATACCAAATATCAAAGCTCTACGCCTTCCAGTTTTAAAGAAGAATTTTAAAGTTTTCCTTCTTTGTTCCTATGTTCGAACTTGTGACCCCCGGGGCTGGGCCAGTTTTGACCCCAGGGGCATCATATGAACAAACTTGGTAAAGGTCCACTAGGAAATGCTACATACCAAATATCAAAGCTCTACACCTTCCCATTTAAAAGAAAAGAAATTTAAAGTTTTCCTTCTTTGTTCCTATCTTCGAACTTGTGACCCCCGGGGCGGGGCCAGTTTTGACCCAGGGGCATCATATGAACAAACTTGGTAGAGGTCCACTCTGAGATGCAACATACCAAATATCAAAGCTCCACACCTTTCGGTTTCAGAAAAGAAGAATTTTAAAGTTTTCCTTCTTTGTTCCTATGTTCGAACTTGAGACCCCAGGGGCTGGGCCAGTTTGGACCCAAGCAGCATCCTTGGAACAAACTTGGTAGAAGTCCACTAGGAGATGCTACATACCAAATATAAAAGCTCTATGCCTTCCCATTTAAGAGAAAAAAAAAATTAAAGTTTTCCTTCTTTGTTCCAATGTTTGAACTTGTGACCCCCGGGGCAGGGCCAATTTTGACCCCAAGGGCATCATATAAACAAACTTAGTAGAGGTCTACTAGGCGATGCTACATACCAAATATCAAAGCTCTACGCCTTCCAGTTTCAGAGAAGATGATTCTTAAAATTTTCCTTCTCTGTTCCTATGTTCAAACTTGTGACCCCCCGGGGCAGGGCCAACTTTTGCCCCAAGGGCATCAAATGCACAAACTTAGTAGAGATCCACTAGAAGATGCTACATACCAAATATCAAAGCTCCATGCCTTCCTGTTTCAGAGAAGAAGATTTTTAAAGTTTTCCTTCTTTGTTCCTATGTTGGAAATTGTGACCCCCCCCCCAGGTCGGGGCCAGTTTTGACCCCAGGGCCATCATATGAACAAACTTGGTAGAGGTCCACTAGGCAATGCTACATACCAAATATCAAAGCTCTACGCCTTCCAGTTTCAGAGAAGATGACTTTTAAAGTTTCCCCTCTTTGTTCCTATGTTCGAACTTGTGACCCCCGGGGCAGGGCCAGTTTTGACCCCAAGGGCATCATATGAACAAATTTGGTAGAGGTCCACTAGGAGATGCTCCATGCCAAATATCAAAGCTCTATGCCTTCTAGTTTTAGAGAAGATGATTCTTAAAGTTTTCCTTCTTTGTTCCTATGTTGGAAATTATGACCCCTGGGGCGGGGCCAGTTTTGACCCCAGGGACATCATATGAACAAACTTGGTAGAGGTCCACTAGGAGATGCTACATGCAAAATATCAAAGCTCTTCGCCTTCAAGTTTCAGAGAAGAAGATTTTTAAAGTTTCCCCTCTTTGTTCCTATGTTCGAACTTGTGACCCCCGGGGCAGGGCCAGTTTTGACCCCAAGGGCATCATATGAACAAATTTGATAGAGGTCCACTAGGAGATGCTCCATGCCAAATATCAAAGCTCTATGCCTTCTAGTTTTAGAGAAGATGATTCTTAAAGTTTTCCTTCTTTGTTCCTATGTTGGAAATTGTGACCCCCAGGGCGGGGCCAGTTTTGACCCCAGGGGCATCATATGAACAAACCTGGTCCACTAGGAGATGCTACATGCAAAATATCAAAGCTCTACGCCTTCAAGTTTCAGAGAAGAAGATTTTTAAAGTTTTCCTTCTTTGTTACTATGCTCAAACTTGTGACCCCCGGGGCGGGGCCAGTTTTGACCCCAGGGGCATCATATGAACAAATTTGGTAGAGGTCCACTAGGCAATGCTACATGCCAAATATCAAAGCTCTACGCCTTCCAGTTTCAGAGAAGAAGATTTTTAAAGTTTCCCCTCTTTGTTCCTATGTTCGAACTTGTGACCCCCGGGGCAGGGCCAGTTTTGACCCCAAGGGCATCATATGAACAAATTTGATAGAGGTCCACTAGGAGATGCTCCATGCCAAATATCAAAGCTCTATGCCTTCTAGTTTTAGAGAAGATGATTCTTAAAGTTTTCCTTCTTTGTTCCTATGTTGGAAATTGTGACCCCCAGGGCGGGGCCAGTTTTGACCCCAGGGGCATCATATGAACAAACCTGGTCCACTAGGAGATGCTACATGCAAAATATCAAAGCTCTACGCCTTCAAGTTTCAGAGAAGAAGATTTTTAAAGTTTTCCTTCTTTGTTACTATGCTCAAACTTGTGACCCCCGGGGCGGGGCCAGTTTTGACCCCAGGGGCATCATATGAACAAATTTGGTAGAGGTCCACTAGGCAATGCTACATGCCAAATATCAAAGCTCTACGCCTTCCAGTTTCAGAGAAGAAGATTTTTAAAGTTTCCCCTCTTTGTTCCTATGTTCGAACTTGTGACCCCCTGGGCAGGGCCAGTTTTGACCCCAAGGGCATCATATGAACAAACTTGGTAGAGGTCTACTAGGACATGCTACATGCCAAATATCAAAGCTCTACGCCTTCAAGTTTCAGAGAAGAAGATTTTTAAAGTTTTCCTTCTTTGTTACTATGCTCAAACTTGTGACCCCCGGGGCGGGGCCAGTTTTGACCCCAGAGGCATCATATGAACAAACTTGGTAGAGGTCCACTAGGAGATGCTACATGCCAAATATCAAAGCTCTACGCCTTCAAGTTTTAGAGAAGAAGATTTTTAAAGTTTTCCTTCTTTATGACTATGCTCAAACTTGTGACCCCCAGGGCGGGGCCAGTTTTGACCCCAGGGGCATCAAATGAACAAACTTCATAGAGGTCCACTAGGAGATGCTACATACCAAATATCAAAGCTCTGCGCCTTCTAGTTTCAGAGAAAAAGATTTTCAAAGACTTTGCTTTTTTTTTTCCTTTTTGTTGCCATGGCAACCAGAGTTGTGGGTGGAATTCAATTCTTTGGACAATTTTGGTAGAGCTTCACCCAAGGAACATCCCTGCCTAGTTTCATCAAGATTGGCCCAGTGGTTTAGGAGAAGAAGATGTTTAAAACAAGAGGGCCATGATGGCCCTGTATCGCTCCACTGGCTTATAAATATAAACCATCAATACTAAACATTTCAATTCTGAGCCAAATGGTTTCAAAATGAAGACTTACAAAGTTTTCTCTGTAAAAGCCCATGTGAAAGTTGAGACCCACAAGGCAAAGCCATTTTTGATCCAAGAGCAATAATTACTTGAACCCTGGTAGAGGTCCACAAAATCAAAACAGGAAGATTTCTTAACTTGTCACTATGTAAGCCCATGTAAAACTTGGGACCCCAGCGGCGGGGCCAATTTTGACCCCAGGGCTAAAATTTTGGCCCGCTTGGTAGAGGCCCACTAGATATAGCAACATGCAAAATTTGGTAGCTCTAGGCCTTATGGCTAGGTAGAGGAAGATTTTTAAAGTTTTCTCTATATAAGCCTATGTAAAACTTGTGACCCCTGGGGCAGAGCCAATTTTGACCCCAGGGCTAAAATTTTGGCCTGCTTGGTAGAGGCCCATTAGATATAGCTAAATGCAAAATTTGGTAGCTCTAGGCCTTATGGCTAGGTAGAGGAAGATTTTTAAAGTTTTCTCTATATAAGCCTATGTAAAACTTGTGACCCCTGGGGCAGAGCCAATTTTGACCCCAGGGCTGTAATTTGAAGAAACTTGATAGAGGTCTACTACATAAAGCTACATGCCAAATTTGGTAGCCCTCTGCCTTATGGTTTCAGACAAGAAGATTTTTAAAGATTTCCAATATTTTTCAGTTTTGTTGCCATGGCAACCAGAGTTTTTGAAGAAATCAAATTCTTTCAAGAAATTCTGAAGAGGACCATGGCAGGATCATTTCTGTGAAGTTTCATGAAAATTGGATGGGTAGTTTCAGAGAAGAAGATGTTTGAAATAAAAGTTAACGCACGGACGGACACCGGGCCATGACATAAGCCCGCTGGCCTTCGGCCAGTGGAGCTAAAAATTGTTGATGGACGACGGATGACGGACGACGGATGCCGGACAAAGAATCATGTAAAATTTTGTAATCTGGTAAAAGGCAAAATTCTGATTTGTCCAAATTGAAACCATTTGCAGACAACAGAATGAAATGTGGGCTAATATGGTAAAATTTGTCCTGACAGGAGAGAAAACATTTTGGAAAAAGAAGAAAATGCTGGTAACAGCATTAATTTTTCTTCTTTTCTCACAATTTTTTTTGAAAAAAAAACAAACTTTTTTCTCAAGGTTATAACAAAGTATTATGTGGAAAGGTGTGAATGAGCTTTACCCTTTACCAAACAATCACAAGTTTTAATGACCCTGGAAGAGAAGGCTTTTGAAAACATTGTGAGAAAAGGAGGAAATGCTGACCTTTTCTGACAATGTTTTCCACCCTTAGAAATCACCTGAACTACATGTGTATTTGTTTTCTGCTAATGCTTCCAATTTGGTCAAGACCAAAATTTTTTGGTAAAGGGTTAATGAGTTAAATAAGAATTTAACTGGACTTCATTATGGTTCAGAAAGTACATGTATGAGTAACATATGACAAAACACTAGTTTCATTTGCATAATTAATTAGCATGACTGGTGAACAGTATATTCATTGCTGCAATAAAGATTTAATGACCTAACAAAAAAGATCAATTAACCCTTAGAGCCCCGAATAAGCCAAACCAACATTTTCAGTTTTAAAAATAGGACCCAAATAACTGCAATATTGTGATGGCTTGAGTCTGTTACGTTTCAGCAAAGCGGACAATGTAGATCCAAGGTCAGACTGCACATTTTGTGCAGTCTGATCTTGATCTACACTGGTCGCAAAAATAACTGTAGTTGTGAGGGGCGCTTTAACGGTTAAATAGCTTAACCTTTTACCACACAATCCCGACTTTTAATGACCCTGAGAAAGAAAGCTTTTATAAACATAGTGGGAAAAGGAGAAAATGCTGGTTACCAGCATTTTCTCCTTTTCCCACAGTGTTTTCTTACCTTCCCAAATCAAATTTCAATTTTTGAGTCATATTTGTTTTGTCGTCTGCATATGATTTCAATCTGGACAAGTCTAGAAATTTTGTCATTTGGTAAAGATTTAGAGTAAATATATTGTTTGTGTGGTTATTTATGGTCGTCTGGTTTACAAAAATACAATTCAAAACCATTCTGTTAATACTTAGGCTGCTAAGCACGACTCACTGACCTTTTGGGGACAGTGTAGATCAAGATCTTACAGCACATTGTGTGCAGTCTAATCTTGGTTCTACACTGTCAGATCAGGAGATATTGTTCCTCCAAAAATTAGGTTTGAAAGAACATTATTCAGGTTTTTACTTCCGGTTTGAAAAATTTATTTAACCCATTTAGAAGGATAAGGGTTTACCACAGCAGACTTCAAAATTATATATTGAGTGAATGTAATGGTTTTCAATGCCAACTTATGTCAGTTATATCACCACAGCTAGAGCACCGAACCTAATGTTGTCCTGAAGTTTCTATTTTGCAGGTATTTCTTACCTTTTCTTTTGCCTAGGTCACAAGCTGCTTTTTTAGCGGATTTGTATAGCAAATCCACTTTCTGTGATCATTCTGACCGGAACCAAATACATCATGCGTAACGATGCATGCGCGCTCACACTGTACTATGATATCAGTTTGACCTGAATCAACATACTATCGTTCACGCTTGTGTTCTACACATTCTACTTTCAGTTCTAGCTAATATACCTCAACCTTGCTTTTGTCTCTACCGTATATACTGTCCTACACGTGTATACATTTTCTTCCAAAATCTTATACGAGCGAAAAACTGAATAAGACTGACAGATCAAATTACCAATCCTTAAACAGTAATAGGATTGATTGATTGTATGGTGTTTAACGCCGTTTTCAACATTATTTCAGTTATATCGTGGCGGCCAGTGCACCTATCCATGCTTTCCTGGAGTTTCTTTTACCAGTACTACGCACAATATTCTTTCCAAGCCACTGGCTGCTTTCCTACATAACCATCATCGAAACAATGGTCAGCAGTGAGAAAGGAATGAATCCTGTCACAATGACTATCATCAATCCTCTGAAAGAAATGGCCAAGCCGGGGATCAAACCAGTGACCTCCTGTTCTCAAGTCCTGTACACGACCGACTGAGCTACAGGAGCTTGGCAGTAATGGATAACAGTTATCATTTGAGCCACATCCAATTTTTCATCTGTAAAATATTAATGCTTTCAATGAAGTCTAAAATTTTGTCATTTGGTTTAACTCTTTACCAGATGACAATACTTTAGACCTATTCTGATATTGAAAGGATTTTAAGAACACAAATTTAATGTGGCTAAATGCTGTAATTTGTTTGTAAAATGGTAGAAAACATGGTGGGAAAAAGAGAAGACGCTGGTAAGCTTTTATCTCTTGTAACTCAAGAACTTTTTTGTCATTGATTGATTGATTGATTGAATGAACGAACGGATGAACAAACAAACGATCGATTAATTAATTGTCTGGTTAATTCTTTTACAGATTTATATCCACTTGCTCAATCAATCCATTTATTCTAGTTGTCTGTTCATTTATGCACTGATTCTTTGATTATTTTGTTTCTTATAACTGTTTGCCCAATTTTTGCCTTGCATTTCATTTTCGTTGCAAGGTTTTTAAAGTTGATTTGCATTCTTTTTTTTTTCTATTGTTGTCCAGTTTAACACTTTCTCTTTTGTATCTTTTGTCCAAGGGAGGGCCCTTTGCATTTTCGTCTTTTTATTGTATGGGTCTTTTTCAGGTAAGAATTTGGTTGTACCTTGGCTCTTTTCTAACCTTTAATGCTGTAGGCTTTTTACTATTCATCTTTTTTTTATTCTTTTTTCATGTATTTATTGTTGTTACGATGCTTGCCAATTTGGCAGAAAATAATAAAATAAAAATTATAGGGTGGAAAACTTTGTAAGAAAAGGAGAAAATGCTGGTAAGCAGCATTTCTCCTTTTCCCTCAATGTTTTCAAAAGGCTTCTTTCTAAAGGTCATTATAACTCAGAATTGTGTGATAAAGGTTTAACTTGCCATTGTTTGTTAAAGGGTATTATGCCATGCTAAAAGAAATAATGCATCAGACCACATTAGACTGTAACAGAAGACTGGGCTTTTAAGCCCAAACCAAATACTTAACTCTTCACCAAACAACAAAATTTTGGACTCAATCAAATTGAAAGCATTTGCAGATGACAAATTCAACTTGGCTCAAATGATGATTTCTGTCTTGTGGAAAAATGAGAAAATGCTGGTTGCCTGCAGTTTCTCCTTTTGCCACAATATTTTAAAAAGCCTTCTTTCCTGGGGTTGTTAAAACATGGGATTGTTTGGCAATAGGTTAAACCTTTCAGCTAATGCGATAATATACTTTGACATCTCCATATTAAATTTATGGAGGTGCTTTCAAAAAAACAAATGGAACAACAAGAGGGCCAAGTTTGCCCTGTATCCCTCCACTGGCTAATAAGTACAAACATACATACCAATCATTTCAATTCTACGCCAAATGTTTTCAACCAAAAAGATTGACAAAAGCCCAAGTGAAAGTTGTGACCCCATTTTTGAATATAGATAGAGCTGTAATCACTTGAATCCTGCTAGAGGTCCACTAGATAAAGCCACATGCCACAGATGTATCTCATGTCAGGACCAAGAAGATCTTTAACCCTTTCCCAAACAAGCCCTTGTTTTCACATGTCTGCAGTACAAGTCTTTTGAAAACACTGTGGGAAAAGGAGAAATTGCTCGTAACGAGCAATTTCTCCTTTTCCCACAGTGTTTCTACTCTTTTTGAGACCTTTCTGCCATTCTCATCAAATTTAAAATTGTCGTCTGCAAACTCTTTCAATTTGGACCAGTCCAAAATTTGTCGTTTGGGAAAGGGTTAAAGTTTTGACTATATAAGCCTATGTAAAGTTGTGATTTCTGGGGTGGGGCTAATTTTGACGCCTGGGCTGTAATTTGAACACTCTTGGAAGAGGTCCATTAAATAAGTCTACATGCAGAATTTGGCAGCCCAAGGTCTTCTGGTCAGGAACAAGAAGAATTTTAAAATGTTCACTGTATTGGACCATGTAAAACTTGTGACTGCCAAGGCGGGGCAAATTTTGGCCCAGGGTGATAACTTGGGCTTTCTTGGTAGAGGCCCAT
Organism: Tridacna gigas; assembly: GCA_945859785.2. Classification (NCBI taxonomy): domain Eukaryota; kingdom Metazoa; phylum Mollusca; class Bivalvia; order Cardiida; family Cardiidae; genus Tridacna; species Tridacna gigas. The sequence continues at coordinate 34,203,146 of OX244039.2, read as the reverse complement.
TAGATAAAGCTACATGCAAAATTTGGTAGCCCTGGGCCTAATGGTTGGGAACTAGAAGATTTTTAAAGGCTTCACTATATTAGCCAATGTAAACTTGTAACCCCCGGGACTGGGCCAATTTTGACTCGAAGGCTATAATTTGTAGTTGATGAAGCTACATGCCAAATTCGATATCCCTAGACCTTATGGTTCTGAACCAAAACACTTTTAAGACCTTATGGTTCAGAACCAAAAGACTTTTAAAAGAATTTCGACCCAAGGGCTATAATTTGAACACACATGGTAGAAGTCCATTAGATGAAGTAACATGGAAATTTGGTAGGCCTAGGCCTAATGGTTTAGAACCAGATTTTTACAGTTTTCACTATAGAAGCCCATAGGACAGACACAGGGCCATGACATAAGCTCAATGGCCTTTGGCCAGTGGAGCTAAAAAACTTCTTCTTCTTGCATGTTTCAATGATTTCAAGTCTTCTTTATCTAATAACAGTTTAAGAAATATTTGGCAAATTACACAAGGACAAAAATATAGGAACAAGAGAGCCAGATTGACCCTTAATCACCAAAGAACCATTTGTGACACCTCTACCCTTTGACCTGGTGACCTACTTTTTGACAAGTAATGACCCATTTACAAACTTATCTGAGATATCATTAAGACAATCATTCTGACCAACTTTCTTGAGTACTGGACTGAAACTGTGCCCAGTCTAGACAGTACAATAAGAATTTCAAAGATTTACCCCTTTCCCAAACAAAAAGTTTTAGGCCACCCCAAATTGGAGGCATTTGCAGACAACAAAACAAATGTGACTCAAAATTTAAATTTCGTTTTTTGGAAACAAAAGGTTACTACCTCAGGGTCGTTACAAGTTGGGATTGTGTTGTAGAAAGTTAACCAAATGGCCTACTTTCAGGCTCAGTGTCATCCATTTTCAAACTAATATCAAAATATCGAAATATCAAGACAAAGATTCTGATCAACTTTCATTAGTATTGGACTGAGGTTGTGGCCTCTGAAATTTGCACAAGGCTTTTCTAAAGATTTTACACGGTAAACTACTTTTTTAGCTGACATGACCCATTTTCAAGCTCCTGTTGGATAATAGCAGGACAAAGATTCTGACCATCTTTTAGTGTAATGGACTGAAACTGTGGTCTCCAGGGTAAACTGTACATAAGCTATTTTAAAGATTTGATTTGGTGACCTACTTTTTGACCAAACACGACCATTTTCAAACTTATCCACGATATCACCAAAACAGATATTCAGATCATCTTACATGAACACTGGACTGAAAAATGTGGTCTTTACAGTGTCCACAAGACTTTTCAACCAAGTTACCTACTTTTTGAACCAATTTGTTCGAGTTTTTGTCACAGATATCATCAAGACAGACATTCTGACCTACTTTCCAGAGTATTGAACTGAAAATGTGGCCTCTGAAATGTAGACAAGGTTTTTCAAAGCTATAACCCTGTGACAAACTTTTTGGCCAAATATTACCCATTTTTTTATTCACCCATTTTTTACCCAGTGTCCGATATATGTGTATCACCAAGACAAACATACTTACCAACTTTCGTAAGTACTGAACCAAAGATGTGGTCTCTAAAGTGTATACCAGTTTTCAAGTCGACCTGGTGCCTCGTTTTTGACCTGACACCACCAATTTTCAAACTTGTCTGAGATATCATCAAGACATTTAATATTCTGACTAATTTTCTGAGTATTGGACTGAAACTGATATTATCAAGACAAACACTATGACTAATCTTCATGAGTATTGGATTAAAACTAAGCCTGAGGCCTGTAGAGTCTACACATGTTTGTTCAATGATTTGACCTGGTGACTTACTTTTGACCCAACATGACCAAATTTCAAACATGCGCCAGATACCATCAAGAAAATCTGACCAACTTTAATGAGTCTTGGACTAAAATGTGGCCTCTAGAAAGTATGCAAGGTTTTTCAAAGATTTGACCTGGTGACCTACTTTTTGTTCCAATGCGTTGTTTTTTTAAAACATATCTGAGTTATTATCAAGACCAACATTCTGACCAAGTTTCATGAGTATTGGACTGAAAATGTGGTCTCTAGAGTGTACACAACGATTTTCAAAGATTTGACCCAGTGACCTACTCTTTGATATGACATTACCCATTTTCAGGTCCATTGGAGATATTACCAAAACAAATATTCTGACCAATGTTCGTGAGTGTCCAACTGAAAATATTGCCTCTCGAGTGTACACAATGTAATAGCTGCCAATGCACGATGGATGATGGACACAGCACAATCATAAAGGCTCACCTTGAGCGTTTCCTGCTCAGGTGAGCTAAAAGAGCACACCAGTTCACAATGAGAAAAAGCAGTTTAACTCTTTACCAAACAACAAAATTTTAGACTTGTCCACATTGAAAGCACTTGCAGAGGACAAATTAAAGGTGGCCCAAATAATGAAATTTGTCATTGATAGGTTAGAAAACATTGTGGGAAAAGGAGAAAATGCTGGTTACCAGCATTTTCTCCTTTTCCCACAATGTTTTCAAAAGGCCTCTTTCTCAGGGCCGTTAAAAGTCGGGATTGTTTGGTAAAGAGTTAAGCATCTAAAATTAAGGCTGTGAAATATTACCATACCAGTCTACAATAGTCCAATTCCCAACTGAGATTGTTTTTCCTGAGTGCCAGTCTAAGTTCTTCTTCCAGTCATTTATTGATCATTTTGTGGCAGACTCTGGAAGGATAAAACCTTTACTACACAACAAAATTTTAGACTCTTCAAAATTAAAAGTATTCTGCATACAACCAATTTGGATGTTCTTTGACAATGTAGAAACATTGTGGAAAAAGGAGAAAATGCTGATTATCAGCATTTTCTTCTTTTCCCACAATTTTTTAAAAGACCTCTTTTCAGGCTGGCTGAAGCTATGAGAGTTAACTCTTTACATGCCAACAAAATTTTCACTCTTCCATAATTTATGTCTCAGCATTTGCAGCTGGACCAGAAACAAGAGGGCCATGATGGCCCTGTATCGCTCCACTGGCTTATAAATATAAACCATAAATACTAATCATTTCAATTCTGAGCCAAATGGTTTCAAAATGAAGACTTACAAAGTTTTCTCTGTAAAAGCCCATGTGAAAGTTGAGACCCGCAGGGCAAAGCCATTTTTGATCCCAGAGCTATAATTACTTGTACCCTGGTAGAGGTCCACAAGATAAAGCCACATGCCAAAATAATACAAGTCTATCCTGTATGGTTATAAATAAGGTGATTTTCAAGTTTCGTCCATATGAAGCCTCTGTAAAACATAAGACCCCTGATGCAAGGCTAATTTAAAAACAAGAGGGCCATGATGGCCCTGGATCGCTCACCTGAGTCAATAGGCGAAATTTCACTCCAGGGTCACTCTAGAGCGCACACAAGGTTTTTCTAAGATATGACCTAGTGACCTAGTTTTTGACCCCACATAACCCAATTTCAAACTCGTCCCAGATTTTATCAAGACAAACATTCTCACCAAGTTTCATGAGGATCCGACCGAAAATGTGGCCTCTAGAGCATACACAAGGTAAAAAGTTGACGACGGACGACGCACACCGCACTATGGACACTGGACACAGCACGATCACAATAGCTCACCATCAGCACTTTGTGCTGAAGTGAGCTAAAAAACATAAGTCAAAAAAGAGCACCACATGAAGGTGCCAACAATTGGCTGTTGTTTTTCGATGGATAAAAATTACCCTAACAATTTTTGAAAAAGGTCACCCTAGGAATATTTCTATGAAATTATTTCAAAATCTGACCAGCCATTCCAGAGAAGAAGAATTAAGAAATTCCTCCTCATGTCCCTATGATGCAAATAGCCCCCACCACCAGAGCCATGTTTCTTGACAGATCACAATTTTGCGAACACTTTTTGAAAAGAGTCACCCAAGGAACATTTCTATGAAATTATTTCAAAATCTGAATAGCAGTTTCAGAGAAGAAGAATTTTTAAGAATTTCTTCACATCCATATAGGGTAAGTAGCCCACAGCCGTCAGAGCCATGTTCCTTGATGGATCAAAATTTCTCAAACAATTGCGAAAAGGGTCACCCAAGGAACAGTTCTGTGACATTATTTTAAAATCTGACCAGCCATTTCAGAGAAGAATTTTTAAGAATTTCTTTATGTGTGTATAGTGCAAGTAGCGCCCCCCCCCCACCTCCCAGCCATGTTTCCTGACGGATCAAAATTTTGCAAACAATTTTTGAAAAGGGTCACCAAAGGAACATTTCTGTGAAATTATTGAAAAATCTGACCAGCGGTTTCAGAGAAAAAGAACTTTTAAGAATTTCTTCATGGCCGTATAGTGCAAGTAGCCCCCATTCACCAGATCCATGTTTCTTGACGGATCAAAATTTCGTGAACAGTTTTTGAAAAGGGTCACCTAAGGAACATCTCTGTGAAATTATTGAAAAATCTGACCAGCCGTTTCAGAGAAGAAGAATTTTTAAGAATTTCTTCATTTCCGTATAGTGCAAGTAGCCCCCATTCACCAGAGCCATGTTTCTTGATGGATCAAAATTTCGCAACCACTTTTTGAAAAGGGTCACCTAAGGAACATCTCTGTGAAATTAATTTAAAATCTGACCAGCCGTTTCAGAGAAGAAGAATTTTTAAGAATTTCTTCATATCTGTATAGTGCAAGTAGCCCCCATTCACCAGTAGGGTTGACTATTGAGGCCAAAATCTACTATTGCGATAGTATTGACATTGGAAAAAATACTGTTGCAATAGTATTGATATTGCCTGTTACTATTGCAATACTATTGCGATACTATTGCATGAATTTATTGAATTACACAAAATGAAATTTCACCAAATTACATCTTGAATTCATGTTTTATACTAATTCTTTCTCTGGGTATTTTAAATTATACCTTTAGTGGGAGTGCTTAATAAAATTTCAGAAACTATTTTTTCCAAGTGCAGATGGTTCACAAACAATTACAATAAAGATAACTTTACATAAACTCTAAACTTTTGAAGAAGTCAACTTTTAAATGTGATTGTTGGATTGATTTACAGAAATGAAAAGCAAAATATGCTGACAAATGCAGATAGTTCATAAACGCACCTTGTAAAAAAGTAATTATAAAGTAACACAGTAAGCTTTTAAAGAAGTCAACTTTTAAATGTGGTGCAGAGCCCATAATGCTGAAAGACATTTAACTTCATGCATTGATATCTAAGTAGAGCGTCCATTAAATGTTCCATTTTTTTTCAGAAACATTAGACAGAAAGTTTTTGAAAACATTATGGCAACTGGAGAAAATGCTGGTAATCAGCATTTTCTTCTTTTCCCACATCATTGAAAGTCAGGTGCTTCCTTTTCAGGTGGTCAGTCAAATTGTTGGTATTCCAGCTGTATTTCAAAATAGGTTGACATATCTTGTACCCCACACATTTTTTATCTATTTGTCCATTTTCTTGTAATTAGCCAAAATGCTCCCAGACTTGTGATTTTCCCGATTTGTTTTTATTATTTCGAATGACGTTGCAGTTGCTGGTGCAGTCGCCATGTTTTATGTTGCTAAGGAGAACGACCCTGTTTCGCCCGCCAATAATTCGCCACATTGGCAAGCAATATTTTTCAATTAAAAAAAAACAAAAAAAACAGTTATTATGATTAAAAAGAGACAAAAGAATCAAGCATCGCAAATTAAAGTCTGCGAATGATACAACCATTAAATTTGAATGGTGTAAGTTGTTTCCCACTCAAGTACAAAACCGACCAGGACGAAACATCCGACAGAATGAATACAGGAAAAATTTATCAGACAGTCGGCGACATTTGGAAGCTTTTTGGGGGCTATTTGAATTCTTTTGCTTTTTCTCTTCTTCTTGATAGTGAAACTATCGAAACTATCGATAGTCAAGGCAAATATCGGCGATTGTTATCGATTTTTAACTGAACCATCCATGCAGTTGCATCGACACGGTCACCATCGGGATCCATCGATAGTCCGATGTATCGTTACACTCCTATTCACCAGAGCCATGTTTTTTGACAGATCAAAATTTCGCGAACAAATTTTGAAAAGGGTCACCCAAGGAACATCTCTGTGAAATTATTTCAAAATCTGACCAGCGGTTTCCGAGGAAAAGATTTTTAAAGAATTTCTTAGAAAATTCCATTTCGTTTCCATGGCAACCAGAGTTTTTGATGGAATCAAATTTTGTGAAAAATTTTTAAAGAGGACCTCCCAAGGAACATTCCTGCCAAGTTTGGTCCAAATTGGCCCAGTGGTTTAGGAGGAGATGATGTTTAAAGAATTGTTGACAACGCACAACGCACGACGGACGATGGACACCGGGTGATCCTAAAAGCTCCCCTTGAGCACGTTGTGCTCAGGTGAGCTAACAAGAGGGCCATGATGGCCCTGGATCGCTCACCTGAGTCAATAGCGAAATTTCATCCTAGGGTCATAATGACCCAATTTAAAACTCATCCGAGATATTATTAAGACAAACGTTCTGACCAATGGTCAAGTCAATTGAGCTGAAAATGTGGCCTCTGGAGTGTCCAAAATGTATTTTTTTCAATTTGACCAAGTGACCTAGTTTATGACCCTATGTGACCATATTTCAAACTCATTCAAAATATCAAGACAAACTTGTTAACAAAGGTTCAGGTGAATTGGGCAAGAATTGCCACCTCTAGAGTGCCCACAAGGTATTTCTGTAATTTGACTTAGTAACCTAGATTATGACCCTATATGACCGAATTTCAAACCCATTCAAGATATTATCAAGTCAAACATGCCGACAAATTTTCAGGTCAGTTGAGCAAAAATTATGGCCTCTAGAACGCCCACAATACATTTCTTAAATTTGACCTAGTGACCTAGTTTAGGACCCTATGAGACCCAATTTCTGACTGGTCAGAGATATCATCAAGTAAAACATGTAAACCAATTTTCAGGTCAGTTTAGCTAGAATTGTGGCCTCTAGAGAGCCCACAAGGTATTTCTTCAATGTGACCCAGTGACCTTGTTTTTGACCCTATGTTACCCAATTTTGAACTCATCCGAGATATCACAAAGACAAACACGCTGACCAATTTTCAGGTCATTTGAGCAAGAACTGTGGCCACAAGAGTGCCCACAAGATATTTCTTTAAATTTGACCTAGTGACCTAGTTTAAGACCCTATGTGACTCAATTTTGAACTAATCCAAGATTTTATCATGACAAACATGCTGATCAATTTCCAGGTCAATCAAGTACTAATTGTAGCCTCTAGAGAGCCCACAAGGAATTTTTGTAAGTTGATCTAGTGAGACCTAGTTTATGACCCTAGGGGACCCAAATTCAAACTCATCCAAAATTTCATCAAGACAAACATTCTGACCAATTTTCAGGTCAATTGAGTATGAAAGGTGGCCTCTAGAGTGTCCACAAGGTATTTCTTTAATTTGACCTAGTGACCTAGTTTATGACCCCAGGCAACCCAAACTTGAACTCATCTGAGATTTTATTAAGACAAAGATTCTGACCAATTTTCAAGTCAATTGAGCACAGAATGTGGCCTCTAGAGTGTCCACAAGATATTTCTTTAATTTGACCTAGTGACCAAGTTTATGTCCTAGGCAACCCAAATTCAAACTCATCCGAAATTTCATCTAGACAAACATTCTGACCAATTTTCAGGTCAATTGAGTAAGAAATGTGGCCTCTAGAGTGTCCACAAGGTATTACTTTAATTTGACCTACTAACCTAGTTTATGACCCAAGGCAACCCAACTTCAAACTCATCCGAGTTTTAATCAAAACAAACATTCTGACCAATTTTCAGGTCAATTGAGTAAGAAATGTATCCTCTAGATTGCCCTCAACATATTTCTTTAATTTGACCTAGTGACCTTGTTTATGACCCAATCTGACCAAAATTCAAACTCATCCAAGATTTCATCACGACAAACATTCTGACCAATTTTCAGGTCAATTGAGTATGAAAAGTGGCCTCTAGAGTGTCCACAAGGTATTTCTTTGATTTGACCTAGAGACCTAGTTTAATACCCCAGGTAACCCAAATTCAAACTCATGCGAGATTTAATTAAGACAAACATTCTGACCAATTTTCAAGTCAATTGGCCTCTAGAGTGCCCACAGAAAATTTGGCCTCTACAGTGCCCACAAGGTATTTCTTTAATTTGACCTAGTGACCTAGTTTATGACCTAGGTGACCCAAAATTGAACTCATCCAGGATATCATCAAGACAAACATTCTGATCCATTTTCAGGTCAATTGAGTAAGAAATGTAGCCTCTAGAATGCCCAGAAGGTATTTCTTTAATTCAAGCTAGTGACCTAGTTTATGACCCCAGGTGACCCAAATTCAAACTCATCCGAGATTTCATCAAGACAAATATTCTGACCATTTTTCAGGTCAATTGAGTAAAAAATGTGGCCTCTAGAGTGCCCACAAGGTATTTCTTTAATTTGACCTAGTGACCTAGTTTATGACCCCAGGTGACCCAAATCCAAACTCATGCGAGATTTCATCAAAACAAACATTCTTACTCCTTTTCAGGTCAACTGAGTTGGAAATGTGGCCTCTAGAGTGTCCAAAAGGTATTTCTTTAATTTGTTCAAGTGACCTAGTTTATGACCCCAGGTGTCCAAAGTTCGAACTAATCTGAGATTGCATCATAAAAAACATTTTGACCAATTTTCAGGTCAATTGAGCAAGAAATGTGGCCTCTAGAGTGTCCACAAGGTATTTCTTTAATTTGACCTAGTGACCTAGTTTATGACCCCATGTGACTCAAATTCAAACTCATCCGAGATTTCATCAAGACAAACATTCTGATCAATTTTCAGGTCAATTGAGCAAGAAATGTGGCCTCTAGAGTGTCCACAAGGTATTTCTTTAATTTGACATAGTGACCTAGTTTATGACCCCAGGTGACCCAAATTCGGACTCATCCGAGATTTGATCAAGACAAACATTCTGACCAATTTTCAGGTCAATTGACGAATCACAATACCTCACCCAGCTCTTCCTGCTCAGGTGAGCTAACAAATAGGCCTAACCATTGTCTGTGGCTTGTGATAAACAAAATAAAGATGAAGTTTCATAACATATTGTCCTGTAGTTAAAGAGATATTAATCCATAATGAAAATATATGTAAAGCCCCCTTTTTCCATGACACAACATTTAATCAAAAAAGCTAAAATAATGATATTGGTGGACTATCATAAGGAACACACATATAAATTTTCACAAATTTTTGTCCAGGATTTTGAGTTGAAGATACATGTACATGTATATTGATCCTTAACAGAAATATACATGAAGCCCCTTTTTCCTATGAGACCGTATTTGATATCAAAAAGGCAAAAAGAACCAATAAATATCGGAGGACATCATTAGGAACACCTGTATGAATTTCTATTAGTTTTTGTCAAGGATTTTAGAAGATATCTGTCCTGAAAGACAGTCTGATCTTAATCTAAACTATGCACATGTATATTGATCCTTAACAATAATATACACGAAGCCCCTTTTTCCTATGAGACCGTATTTGATATCAAAATGGCAAAAAAAACAATAAATATCGGCGGACATCATTAGGAACACCTGTATGAATTTCTATTAGTTTTTGTCAAGGATTTTAGAAGATATCTGTCCTGAAAGACGGACAAACAGATGGTCATTGGTCCATGATGAAATTAAACATTTAGCCCCCTTTTTTCATGACATAGCATTTCATGAAAAAAAAAAAACAAATAACTATTGTCTGTGGCTTGTAATAAACAATATAAAGATGAAGTTTCATGACATTTTGTCCTGTAGTTAAAGAGATATTGGTCCACAATGAAAATATACGTCAAGCCCCCTTTTTCCATGACACAGTAATAAAACAAGAGGGCCATGATGGCCCTGTATCGCTCCACTGGCTTATAAATATAAACCATAAATACTAAACATTTCAATTCTGAGCCAAATGGTTTCAAAATGAAGACTTACAAAGTTTTCTCTGTAAAAGCCCATGTGAAAGTTGAGACCCACAAGGCAAAGCCATTTTTGATCCAAGAGCAATAATTACTTGAACCCTGGTAGAGGTCCACAAGATAAAGCCACATGCCAAAATAATACAAGTCTATGCTGTATGGTTATAAATATGGTGATTTTCAAGTTTTGTCCATATGAAGCCTCTGCAAAACATAAGACCCCTGATGCAAGGCTAATTTCAGAAAAAAAAAAATCAAAACAGGAAGATTTCTTAACTTGTCACTATGTAAGCCCATGTAAAACTTGGGACCCCAGCGGCGGGGCCAATTTTGACCCCAGGGCTAAAATTTTGGCCCGCTTGGTAGAGGCCCACTAGATATAGCAACATGCAAAATTTGGTAGCTCTAGGCCTTATGGCTAGGTAGAGGAAGATTTTTAAAGTTTTCTCTATATAAGCCTATGTAAAACTTGTGACCCCTGGGGCAGAGCCAATTTTGACCCCAGGGCTAAAATTTTGGCCTGCTTGGTAGAGGCCCATTAGATATAGCAACATGCAAAATTTGGTAGCTCTAGGCTTTATGGCTAGGTAGAGGAAGATTTTTAAAGTTTTCTCTATATAAGCCTATGTAAAACTTGTGATCCCTGGGGCAGAGCCAATTTTGACCCCAGGGCTATAATTTGAAGAAACTTGATAGAGGTCTACTACATAAAGCTACATGCCAAATTTGGTAGCCCTATGCCTTATGGTTTCAGACAAGAAGATTTTTAAAGATTTCCAATATTTTTCAGGTTTGTTGCCATGGCAACCAGAGTTTTTGAAGGAATCAAATTCTTTCAAGCAATTCTGAAGAGGACCATGGCAGGATCATTTCTGTGAAGTTTCATGAAAATTGGATGGGTAGTTTCAGAGAAGAAGATGTTTGAAATAAAAGTTAACGCAAGGACGGACGCACGACAGACACCGGGCCATGACATAAGCCCGCTGGCCTTCGGCCAGTGGAGCTAAAAATTGATTAAAACAACGAGAATTTTTCCTAAAAAGGGTAGAAAACAGTGTATGAGAGAGAAAATGCTGGTAACAACGGCAATTTTTCCGCTGTTCCAACAGTGGTTTTTTTTTTTTGAAAATGGTAATAATAAATAAGACTTCTGCAGGGTCCTCAAAACACGAGTTTGTTTGGTAAAGGGCTCACTGGACTTTTTATCTAAAAATTAGAAGCCCAAAATATTTTGGCAACATGTCTGCCTTAGGTTTATTGAAACAATGTAAAACTGTAGTATAGAGGTGAGAGAAATTTCACTAAAATAAAACACCTGCTGTCCAACCTTTTTCAAGTTTGAAACCAATTTTTTTGAGGGAACCATTTCCTCTATTACCTACAAATCAACAGTAATTCAAATGTTAGTTACACATACAAAAAGCTTATTTGTTCCAATCCCTGCTCAGCCAAGATTCTTTGTGATTTTGGACAGTGTAGGTCACGATTAGACTGCACAGTCTGTGCAGTCTTAACTTGATCTCAACTGTCTGCAATAGGTCTACACTATTTTTTTTTTTGGTAACCGACTGTGGTAAAAAGAATTGAAATAGCATGGGATTTGTTTCCCTATGACTTCAAAAAATCTCTCTGAATCTTAATGAAGGGACGCTGTGGCTGGGTATCATGGTTCCCCATAATACTTTGTTACACTTTGTGATTGAGGCATTTCATTGGTTCCGTAATGAATTTTGAGAAACTTTTGAGCCAAAAATTACCATGTAAATTTTTTTTGTATTACATACCTTTTTCCTAGTCTAAATTTTGGCAAAATTACCAGTTCCCGTAACTCACACTGCAACTTGTTGCTATAGATAGACCCCATTCTGAAGAGTCTGTAAACAAAACTGAAGCTTAATTCTTTGAATAATCAATTTTGTAGCCCATGAATATTATTTTTAACAAGTGAGCCAATATTGCCCTCAGTCACTCACTCACCTGAGCCTTTTTGAACCAAAATGACCTATTTCCAATCTCTTCTGAGTCATCAACGCAAACATTCTCATCAATTTTCATGAGTACTGAATTGAAAATGTGGCCTCCAGAGTGTGCATAATGTTTCTCAAAGATTTGAACAAATGACAGTTATTGACCTGACATGACCCATTTTCAAACTCATCTGAGATATCAAGACAAACATTCTGTCCAAGTGTCATAAGTATTGGACATAAAATGTGGCCTCTAACACTACACAAAGACTTTCAAATATAAGACCTGGTGACCAAGCTTTTGAGCCGACATGGCCCATTTTCAAAATTTTTCAAGGTAATATAAAGACAGGCATTCTGACCAATTCTAATGAGTACTGGACTTGATCTGACCTGGTGACCTAGTTTTTTACCCAATGAAAAAAAGAAACAAGAGGGCCACTCACCCTAAAGCGCTCACCTGAGTAAGGTCATCTAGGATTGATAAGGCTGAAAAGATCCTGGTCGTGATGATGTAATACGCATGTGTGTAAGTGATCTACTTTTTGGGCTGGTTTAGCCTGTTTTTGAACTTCTAATCTCGCTCAAAATGTGGCCTCTAGAGTCAGACAAGGTTTTTCTTAGATTCGGCCCCGTGACCTACTTTTTGACCTGATGTGACTTGATATTCTTTTCTGAAATTTCATCCAGAAAAACATTCTGACCAAGTTTTATGAGTATCAGGCTGAAAATGTGGCCTCTAGAGTGCACACAATCTTTTTCTAAGATTTGGCCCTGTGACCTACTTTTTGACCAAGCATAAACTGAATTTAAACCCGCCCAAGTTTTTATCCAGACAAACATTATGACCAAGTTTCACGAGTATTAGGCTGAAAATGTGGCCTCTAGAGTGCACAACAAGCTTTTTCTAACATTTCGCCCCGTGACCTTCTTTTTATACTGACATAACCAAGTTTCAAACTTGTCCCGAGAATTTATCCAGACAAACATTCTGACCAAGTTTCATGCGTATCAGGCTGAATGAATGAATGTTGTTTTATGGCGCATCGACAGCTTGGTCATTTAGCGCGCATATCTGTGTTAAAAGATAATAAAAGTGAAATTGTTTAAACTGAAAAAAGTTTGAATATATTAATAATGATAAAAGAGTTGGATTAAGAAGTGTTATGTGTGACCTTCATATGTATAATGGAAATAATTGAGTGACAGGGCAATCCCTATCTACTCAAAAAGTTTTAAATCACAGTTAGGAATGTGATAAAAGGATCTGAACAAAAAGTTGGATTGATAGTAGAAGAGTGTCATTTTTTAATGTGCATAAAATATGATATTGAGTGGCAGGATAAACTCTGCCTACTCAAAGTTTTAAATGGAAAGGTTAAGACTGTGAATAGTAGCTTAAAAGAAATGAGAGCTTAACATTGAGAAAAGTGTGTAAAGAATGTAAAAAGAGTGGGTAAGAAACTCAAAAAGCAAATATCACAGTTTATTGTAAATACCAATCTCCTTTATGAAAGCGATAATAGATTCAACGCTGACAGAATCAAAAAGATTTTTTAAACTATCGACATTGAAATATTTTGAACGAATTGGTTGAAAGTCAATGCAATCTAGTAGAATGTGTTTTATAGAGAAGGGTGCATTGCATGGAATACATTCAGGGGCATCATCTCTGGTCAAGAGCCAGGAATGTGTAATGCGTGAATGGCCAATTCGAAGTCGTGCAATTATCACTTCTTCTCGACAAACAGACCTGTAAACGAGGTACCATTCACCAAGGGAAGGTTTAACTGAATGCAATTTATTGAAAACATCAGCATCCCACTGGGATTGCCAAGAAGATTGGATATGTGCTAAAACAGAGGATTTAAAATCAGTGTGTGGAACTTTAAAATCTGAAATGGGAAGGTTAAGTGCAGATTTGGCAGACCTATCGGCATTTTCATTGCCTTTGATGCCTACATGACTTGGAAGCCAGCAGAACACCAATCTGTTCATAGAAGAAATTTGTGAGATCCTTTCAAGTAAAGTACAGATCAAGGGATTCTCAAGTCGTTGATTTGAAAGGGCCTGTAATGTCGACAAAGAGTCCGAAAAGATAATGAAACGGTTGGAATTAGAATGTTCAGCTAGATTAAGGGCAAGATCAATAGCTTTAATTTCTGCAGAGAAGATAAAGGAATTGTTTGGAAGGCGGCATTTTAAGCTCCTTTCTCCATAAATAGCGGCAGCTACTACAGAATTTCCCTCTTTAGATCCATCTGTATAGATTGGTTTGAAGGAAAAATAATGCTTCTTTATCTCGTTGTATATAGCATGAAACACAGTTCTATCCGTGACTGACTTTTTGTCGGATGCAAGGTCAAATCTGAATTCTGCACTGTTTAGTGTCCATGGAGGGATTTCAGAGATTTTATAGTCGGCAATAGACTCAATGTCTATGCCAAGGTTATCTACAGTGGGCTCCATGCGGATACCAAATGGAGGAATAACATTTGGTTTCCTTTATACTGAGGTTTAAAAACAACTTTATGAGTTGGATTAAAACGATTTGATTTCAGTTTTAAAAGATATTGAAGTGAGAGTTTTTCCCTTCTGTAAGAAAGAGAAGGTTCATTAGCCTCAACATAGAGACTATTGACGGGAGAAGTTCTGAAAGCTCCAAGTACAAGACGCAGGCCTTCGTGGTGTATAGGATCAAGAATTTTAAGGCAAGATTTACGGGCTGATCCGTATACAATAGATCCATAGTCTAATTTGGAGCGAACTAAAGACCGATAAAGCCACAAGAGGACTTTACGGTCTGCTCCCCATTCAAAATGGGCCACAACCTTTAGAAGATTAAGAGCCTTCTTGCATTTCTTTTTAAGTGCAGTGATGTGAGGAAGGAAGGAAAGCTTTCTGTCAAAGATGACTCCGAGAAATTTAAATTCACGAACGACTTCAATTTTAGTTTTGTCCAAATACAGTTCAGGGTCTGGATGAACACCACGTAGATTACATAGGTGCATGCATTTAGTTTTGGACTTTGAAAATTTGAAGCCATTTTCATCAGACCACGTTTGGAGTTTGTTGAGACACTGTTGAAGTTGTCTCTCTATAATATTCATATTTCGAGATCTGAAGCATATAACAAAGTCATCAACATAAAGAGAACAGTCTACACCAGGACAGATAGCTTTAACTATACTGTTTATTTTTACACTAAAAAGTGTAACGGAGAGAATACATCCTTGGGGCACACCCATCTCCTGTTCACGGGCTCCCGAGACAGTATTGCCAACTCGGACACGGAAAAGACGTTCATCCAAGAAGGCTGAGATAAAAAGAGGAAGACGGCCTCGAAGACCAAAGTCATGTAAGTCTTTAAGAATTCCATATTTCCAAGTCGTATCATAAGCGCTTTCAAGGTCGAAAAAGACAGATACTACATGTTGTCTATTAATAAAGGCTTCTCTGACAAAGGTTTCAAAGCGGACAAGATGATCGATGGTGCCACGTTGACGACGAAATCCACTCTGTACATCAACGATAAGGTTGTTTTTTTCTAGAAACCAGACAAGCCTGTCGCTGACCATACGTTCTAGAGTCTTGCAGAGACAACTAGTAAGAGCTATTGGACAATAGTTGGCGGGGTCACTAGCATCCTTGCCAGGTTTTGGAATAGGAACGACTAGTGCCTCTCGCCAGGACGAAGGAAAATCACCGGACTGCCAGATATCATTAAAAATATCAAGTAAAACAGAGAGAGAAGTAAAAGGTAAGTGTTTTAAAAACTGGTAATGAACTTTATCTTGGCCAGGAGAAGAATCGTGAGCTTTATTCAGAGCAGATTTTAATTCTTTAAAAGTGAAGAGTTTATTATAGTGCTCTGAATTAGAAGAATTGAAATTAAGTTTTTTCTTTTCTTCTCTGGCTTTATTCCTCTGAAACTTTTCAGAATAGTTTGCAGAGGAAGACCTTTTGCAAAAGGTGTCAGCAAGAGCATCAGCTATATCCTGGGGGGTTTCAAACGAAGTATTGTTAACTTCAAGGTGACTCAGAGGGGGTTGGCCTTTGCCATTGATCTTTCTGATCATGTCCCAGGTTTTTTTAGTAGTAGTTCTACTATTTAATTTATTGACATATTGTCTCCAAGCCTTGCGCTTACTTTCTCTAATGGTACGACAAGCCTTTGCCCTGGAAATACGGAATAAGTTATGATTTTCTTTGGTAGGTCTGAGGTTAAACTTTCTAAGGGCTTGTTTTCTGTCTCTGACAGCCTGTTTACAATCTTCATTGTACCAAGGCTTGTCAGAACATTTTGGATTTGTCGAGGTCTGAGGGACAGACTGTTTAGCTGCATCAATTAACAGCGAAGTAAAAAGTTTTGCTGGATCATCGCAATTTCTAAACTTGTCATGTGTAATGGTCTGTTCACAGAGGGTTTCAAATCTGTTCCAATTGGCTTTAGAGAGCTTCCATTTCTGTGGTCTTACACTGCTGGATGGTTGTGTAGATGAAAAGATAATAGGGAAGTGATCACTTCCACACAAATCCTCAGTCACTTTCCAGGTGAAATCGGGAAGTAAGATTGGGCTGCATAAGGTTAAATCAATAGAAGAGTAAGATCCAGTTGCTGGATGCAAGTAGGTTCTGGATTTGTTATCATTCATGAAAGATAAAGAGTTATTCGAAATGAAGTTCTCCAACTGTAAACCTCTCTGGTTAGTGTCATTGCAACCTCACATAACATTGTGACCACTGAAGTCCCCAGCAAGAATATAGGGGGATGGCAATTGGGAAACGAGATCATTCAGATTGTTCTCGTTGATAGGTGTGCTTGGGGGGAGATATAAAGAACACAGTGTAACAGCACTGTGTAAAGATAACCTGATGGCAACAGCTTGCAAGTTTGTATTAAGAGACACAACTTATGAGGAATGTTGTTATTGACAATAATAGAAACACCACCTCTAGCTTTCTCGCCTTCGGTAAAGACTTTATTGTAAATGGAATGATATTTGACAGAAATATCATCCTCCCGCTTAAGGAAGGTTTCTTGCAGACAAACAGCAACTGGTTTGTGATCATTGATTAAAAGGGAAAGTTCGTCAAAGTTTGACTTTAGACCTCGACAATTCCACTGGATTATGGTATCCATAGTGCATGAAGAGAGTATAAAAGCTAAAGTAAAAAAAGAGGCCGTAAACCAATACATTTTAAAATAGATTAAGATTTAATTACAGTTGTCTCGGGTTTGGACGAGTGCCAAGTGTCAGTGTCCTTGTTCCAAGTATCTTTAGAAATGGACCAGATAGAGGCTTCTGAATCTGAAGCCTCACTTTCCAGATTTTCAGTATCTGCATCCATGTCCTCTAAATCCGAAAATCTGTTGGAGGTAGGGACCGGATCATCTACTGTGACTGCAATTTCACAGGATCCATGGTTATCTCTGGACTGTGGTTTAGATTTCGAGGAAGATCTTTTTGGTGATCGGGGTACATGATAAGATTTGTTATCTTTAGGTGGAACGTTTGATTTATTTGTAGACTGTGAAGATGGAGGTTGGGGTTTCTTAGGAGGCTGTCTTGAAGGGGCAGATGGCTTTGAAGCTTTTTTTGATGAAATATTTTGTGAAGAGGAAGAGGGCTTTGGGGTTTTTTGTGAAGGAATACTTTGAGAGTCTGTGGGTTTTGGGGGTGCAGAAGAGGGTTTGTTTGTTTCAGACGCAGGCTGAGTCTGAGTGGAAGGTGTTGTAACCTTGACATTGGGAAGGAGAGCTTTCAGTTCACTAGTCATTTCAGGAAACTTTTGGAGAAGTTTTTTAGCCAACAGTTCGCAGGTTGGACAATGTCCATTTGCAGGCAAAGGAGATGCAACATTTGCATATGTTGTGCTTTTGCTCAACAATGCCTGATCAGACCTGTGTTTTTCAACTGTTTTCCTGGCTTCCAAAAAGGTAACATTCTCCTTAAACTTGATTGACAGGATTTCTTTCTCATCTTTCCAAACTGAACATTCTTTGGAATAGGTAGGATGAGAAGACTTGCATTTGACACAGAGAAGAGGGTTATTGCAAGTCTTTTGGTCATGGTTTTCCCCTTCAAAAGCACATTTGGGACAAACAGGTGTGCTTCTGCAGTTACTTTCATGATGGCCGTACCGCTGGCATTTATAACAGCGCAACGGATTAGGCACGTAAACATCGACCTTGACCGATTGAAATCCAATTTTAACTGAAGTAGGGAGAGTTGGCGTAGAGAATGTTAAGATGTATGTATGTGTATCTCTACAAATGCCATCTCTGAAAACTGAAATTCTTTTCACATCAGACACAGCCTGGCTTTTGAGGTTTGATTTGATTTCCTCCAAAGAGTCACAGTAGCTTAATTCTTTGCATCTAATGATCCCCTTGGAGGTATTAAGGATCTTGTGAGGAAATATTTTGACATCAAGATTGAAAAGTTTCTTGTGTCCAAGCAGGTTTCTAACCTGTTGTTGCGAGAAGCACTCAACAAGCAGGGTTTCATTTTTAAGTTTTTTAACAGATTTGGGTGTGCCAAGGATTGCCGAAATGGATTTTTCAATAACAAAAGGAGATAGTTTTGTAACTGGTTTGGTAGAGTCTACAGATTCAATAACTAAAAAACGTGCAAATGAAGAGAATGTGTTGAATGTTCAGACTCTGAATCAGAGTCAGAGAGTACACGCTTGGCCTTTTTTTGAGAAGCCATAGTTGTTGTTTTATATTCATCACCGATGTTCCCCACCCGCCTCGGAGTCCAACAAGGGGACATGATCTGGGGAAATCCAACTCAGATCATGACAAGGATACATCGGTAATATACTCGAAGTGAAAGGGCTAGACTGGACAAATGTAGGCCCGCAGAATGTCCTACCAAGCATAGACTAACTTTGGGCGGTTACAAGTGTCAACCAAACACCAACTTTCACCCGATTAGCCCATGAGCCACCGCCTTCTAGGGTATTGACATACAGCAACTGATGACAGAGAAATGATGTAGCTGTGTATGATTAAAAGAAAACAAAGTCAGAGAAACACCCTAGGGCTCGGCGTGACCAGCCGATTGATCAGAACGGGCCTTCCTGACCCCTCGTTTAATTCAATTCAAGGCCAAAGTGGTGTGTTGTGAAAACAGAGCCATCAAAGGGCCGAGCTCTGAATCCACTCAACCACCAAGATCCTGTCATCGAACAACACGATTTGCAGCCCACGGCAAACAGGCAGGCACAGTGGGGGGGTCTTACCCCTGCTGTAGTGCGACAGCTGAGCTATTTCTATCCCCCCGCCCAGCTGGGGGCAATCAGGCTGAAAATGTGGCTTCTAGAATGCACACAAGTTTTTTCTTAGATTTGGCCATGTGACCTACTTTTTGACCCCATGTGACCCAGTTCCTAATTTGTCTGAGATTTTATCCAGACAAACATTCCGACCAAGTTTCATGAGTATCAGGCTGAAAATGTGGCCTCTAGAGTGCACACAAGCTTTTTCTAAGATTTGGCCCTGTGACGTACTTTTTGACTGGACATGACTCAATTTTGAAATTTGCTGAGCTTTTCTCGAGACAAACATTCTGACCAAGTTTCATGAGGATCTGGCTGAAAATGTGGCCTCTGGAGTGCACACAAGGTAAATGCTGACGACCGTACGACGGACACTGAACACAGCACAATCACAAAAGCTCACCTTGAGCACTTTGTGCTCAGGTGAGCTAAACAAGAGAGGCCATTGGCCCTAAAGCGCCAAACAGGCTGAAAATGTGGCCTCTAGAGTGTACCAAAGGTTTTTCTAAGATTTGGCCCAATGACCTACTATTTGACCTGACATAACCCATTTTCAGTCTAGTCCCAGATTTTATCCAGAAAAACATTCTGACCAAGTTTCATGAGTATCAGCTGAAAATGTGGCCTCTAAAGTGCATTAAAGCTTTTTCTAAGATTTGGCCCTGTGGCCTACTTTTTGACCCAGCATAAACTAATTTTGGCCCCGTGACCTACTTTTTGACCTGACATGACCCAATTATGAACTTGTCCAAGATTTTATCCAGACAAAAATTCTCACCAAGTTTCATGCGTATCAGGCTTAAAATGTAGCCTCTAAAGTGCACACAAGCTTTTTCTAAGATTTCGCCCTGTGACCAACTTTTTGACCCCACATAACCCAATTTGGAACTTGTCCGAGATTTTATCCAGACAAACATTCTGACCAAGTTTCATGCCTATTAGGCTGAAAATGTGGCCTCTACAGTGCACACACGCTTTTTCTTAAATTTGGCCATGACCTACTTTTATACCCCGTGTGACCCAATTTCAAACTTGTTCAAGATTTTATCCAGACAAACATTCTGAACAAGTTTCATGAGTATCAGGCTGAAAATGTGGCCTCTAAGATTTGGCCCCGTGACCTAATTTTTGACCCTACATGTACATGACCCAATATTGAATTTGTCCGAGATTTTATACAGAAAAACATTCTGACCAAATTTCTTGCGTATCAGGCTGAAAATGTGGCTTCTAGAGTGCACACAAGCTTTTTCTAAGATTTGGCCCCCTGACCTACTTTTTGACCCAACATGACCCAATTTCACACTTGTTCGAGATATTATCAAGACAAACAGTCTGACCAAGTTTCATGAGTATCAGGCTGAAAATGTGGCCTCTAGAGTGCACCTACTTTTTGACCACACATGATCCAATTTCAAACTTGTCCTAGATTTTATCCAGACAAACATTCTGACCAAGTTTCATGAGGATCTGGCTTAAAATGTGGCCTCTAGAGTGCACACAAGGTAAATGTTGACAACCACACAACAGACGACGGACAGAGCACGATCACAAAAGCTCACCTTGAACACTTCGTGCTCAGGTGAGCCAAAAAAAACAGAGGACCATAATGGCCCTGTATCGCTTCACTTCCTTCTGAACGGATATATCATGCACTTAATTGGCATTGACAGAGACTTAAAATCAGTAGAAGTCTGTATAATAATAAAGTTTCATAGACAAAATAGCCTAGCCCTCCCCCCCTTTTTAAAAAAAAAGGCTTTTTCAAATGCAAAGATTATGTCAGTGAATACAAGCAGTTCTAATCAAGTATCAGTCATACCAAAAAACATCAGTTAACTCCAACAAAGAGTGCTCTGACAAGAACATTTCCAAATCTTAGAAGCAGAAAACATTATTTTAGTCGTAAAGTTCTGGAATAATAAACTGAATGATAGAAATCTTATTTACTACTAAATATTAAACTCATCTAAGCATAACTATTAACATCAAAATAAATCGCTCTCACTGAAAACTGAGCATTTTCTTTCCAAAAAACTTGAATACCCAACACCAATCATTTACCAGTGTAGTTTGATAAAGGAGCTAAATGGTAATAAACAATATACAGTAAAATCTTGGTAGTTCATAACGCAAGGGACCGAAGAATTTTAATCGAACTAAACATAGTACGAAAGAAAAAGTATGACTGTGTTCGGGTATTTTCGGTGCTGAACATATACGGAAATAGACAATGAGATTTACATGTCTTGTAGTACGTAGCCTAAACTAGTACCGATTATACATGTATATCTCCCGTTCCTTCAAGGTGAAGGCTTGATCTGATGTTGTTTTTGAGATTGTTTCTCCGCTCACCTAGCAAAGACATATTCAAAAGAAAAGATTGGAGCAAGCTTCCAAATTGGTGGTAATTTCACGTGACCGTCGGAAACAAGAAATTTCACTTATCTTTATTTTTCATTCATCTATAAATTTATGTTTATCATAATTAACACATGAAACAAATTTATCCACCGTTTTTGCATTTGTTGAATTCTGTCATGTAGCCGGTTCGTTTGGGCCAATGGTAGAGCTGCCAGAATTGGAGAAGCTATTCCAGTGCGTTCAATTTATGTTTATCATAACACATGAAATAAATTTATCCACCGTTTTTGCATTTGTTGAATTCTGTCATGTAGCCGGTTCGTTTGGGCCAACGGTAGAGCTGCCAGAATTGGAGAAGCTATTCCAGTGCATTCGATTGGGCGTCTTCCGCTTTTAGAAGCTCTGCCGTCTCTTCCACTCGATATTTGGAAGAGCCGGCAGAGATTTCGAAACAAAATGGCGGAAGCAGCCAACGAAACGCGAGTTGAAGAATGGTTTCTTTTCAGTTGACATTTGCTTTTTTGTTGTCATGAGCAAATATTCGTGTTTTTACTTGCTGAAAAGATTGCTCTTGCTCAGTATCCAATTTGCGGTGGTAATTATACGGTAAATACCATGTATATTTTAATGTGCATGAGTTTGGAGATAAAATGTCTCATGGAATTTTTAGGGGTGAAATGTCTTGGGTTCGAAACGTTCTAATATCTCTCGAATTGGTATAGAAAGTATATATATTTTTATCACTGATTCGACTTACACTGATGAATACAAAGCTGCTATTTTGGGGATTGTTCCAGGCCTGTTTAGACAGAACAAGCTAGCGTCATCCTCATCAAATGGCCATTCTTCTACAAACAACAGCAGTTTGTTGTGAAAAGCCGCCATGTTGAATGATTCTAAATTCGTTCGATTGGCTTTCTATTCTAATTGTTTCTGTGAATAGCATTCTCTTCTTCGCAGAGCCCAAACGAACCGGCTAAGAGTGATTTCCCCTTCTTGAGATCAAATCACTCAGAGGAATTCAGAGCAGGTCACTAGTAGAAAGACCAACAAACACCTAATAGTGTTTTCCTGCATATTCAGGTGGTTGAGGCAGGTAAAAGGTAATATCCTGCTTCATATCCCTAATGACCAGATAATCCTAACAAAATGAACACTTCTACCAATATGATTTGCTTTTTTTTCCCAATATTTTAGGGCTATGCAATGATTTTTGGCGATAAAAATGGAACAGGATGAGGAAGTATCAATGGTTTTTTTCGGCAAGTATAGTTTGATAACTTCTTTCCCCAATACCCCTATTTAACATATAACCCTACCCTTTCGACCCCATTCCCCTTTCGATATGTATTTTGCTATATTTTGGGTGTTTTATGATGTTTTTCGGCATATTCCTGCGTTTTCCAGTCATAGATGTTTTCCTGTCTTTCTAACAACCGCTTCAGACTATTATCCGTTTATGCCTATGATGTTTTAAGGAGTTTTGGAATGATTAATTGTCGTTTTGATCAATTTATGTGACAGACCAAATAACACCTTTAATTACATTCGCTAGCAGTTAACGACTACATGATACCAGTTGACAACGTCAATCAAGTGGTGTGAAAATCAAGGTTGGTCACAGGTTTTCACACCTTCGCATGTTTGCAAGAGGATTAATCATATACATGTACCAATAAAAGGTAAGAGTATGTGTTTAAAAACTACTTTTGGGGAATTAAATACACTACAGACCACCGATGTTCCAAGTATTCAGAGGAATTCAACAATGATAAAGAAGGATAAATTTCAGGACCAGAGATAGCATACTAACCAACACATAGCTTCAAACAAGCTACATGTGAACTAACGAAATTCTACTGTATCTGTTGTAACAGGAGTTATTTCCTCTGATCAGTTAAGTCATAGCTCTGCTAGAAGAGTTTTTACTATTTTTACCATTTCTACCATTTTTACCTTTATAAAATATGTTACCCCATGGCTTTACTTTAAAGAATCTTGCAACAGGTCCACTGGATGAACCTACATGCTAAATTTGGTAAGCCTTAGTTTTCAAGACCTTATAGTTAGGAACAGACAATTCTTTTAAGTTTTCAGTTTATAAGCCCATGTAAAACTTGTGATCTCTGGGATGGGGCCAGTTTTGACCCAAGGGCTATAAATGGGACAAACTTGGTAGAGGTCTACTATATTCAGTGGCATGCCAAATTTGGTAGCCCTAAGCCTTATAGTTAGGATAAAAAAGATTTTTGAAGTTTGAACAATATTAGCCCATGTAAAACTTGTGACCCCCGAGGTGGGTCAATTTTGACTCCTAATCAGATTCTATAACTTGAATAATATAAGTAGGGAAAATTTGGTAGCCCTAAGCTTCATGGTTTAGGAACAAAATATCTTTAAACGTTTTCACAATATAAGCCCATGTAAAACTTGTGACCCCTGCGGCAGGACCAGTTTTGCCCTCAGGGCTATTATTTGAAGAATTTTGGTAGAAGTCTACTAGATAAAACTATATGCCAAATATGGTTGCCTTAGCCTTATGGTTTCAGACAAGAAGATTTTCAAAGATTTTCATTTTTTTTTTAGTTCTGTTGCCATAGCAACCAGAGTTTTCATTGGAATCAAATTCTTTGAAAAAATTTTGAACAGGGCCATGGTAGCATCATTTCTTGGATGTTTCCTCAGAATCTGATGGGTAATTTCAGAGAAGAAGATGTTTGAAATAAAAGTTAACACACACATGCACTGATGCATGACATGGACAGACGCACGATGAACACCAGGCCATAATGACATAAGCTCACTGGTTTTCGGCCAGTGGAGCTAAAAACTCTGAGATATCATCAAGACTAACATTCTGGCCAACTTTCATGACTTTCGGACTGAAAATGTGGCCTCTGGAGCATACGAAAGGTTTTTCAGTGATTTGACCGAGTGACATAATTTTTGACCAAACATGACCCATTTTCGAAATAGTCTTACATTACACATTTACCAAATAGTCTGAGATATTATCTAGACAACTATTCACAATAAGTGTCCTGAGTATTGGACTGAAAACATAGCCTCTAGAGCCTACACGAGGTTTTTCAAAGATTTGATTAAGGTACATAGTTTTTAACCCAAGGTAACTCATTTTCAAACTCATCTAAGATACCATCAAGACAAACATTCTGACAGAGTATTACGAGTTGTGAGCATAAAATGTGGCCTCTGGAGCATATGCAGTGTTTATCAGTGATGTGACCATGTGGCACAGTTTCTGACCCAACGTGACCCATTTTCAGTCTCTTGTGAGAATGATCATGACAAACATTCTGACCAAGTTTAATGAGTATTGGACTGAGAATTTGGCCTCTAGACCACACACAAGGTTTTTAAGATTTGACCTGCTGACAGCCGTCAAAAGTTGTCAATTGTTTGGTCTGGAAGACATTTTATGCCATGTAGATTGAGTACTTGAGAATGTTTACTTGACAAGATTTTTGTTAGATTTGCTATCAAGATCAGCTTGTTTGCTTTCTGGTCCTGATAATACAGTCAAAAGTCACTGTTTCACTGGCACAGAAGACATTTTATGTGGAGGAATAAGTCAAGGGTTCTTCTAGCTTGAAATGAGACTAAAATGATTGGCAATTATCGTCTGCTGTAGAGAATTTGTGTTTAGAATCAGATCCCAATACAACTGGTCCCCACTTTTGCAGTGGAGCATGGTGGAGATAATGCATTTGGAAACCAGTTAAATTTATCATTTGGATTGGTCACTGATATTTTTCTATCAGATACTCTTAATGATTTTAACGATTTACCACACAATCCCATCTTTTTACGACCCTAAGAAAGAAAGCCTTTGAAAACATTGTGGAAAAAGGAGGTAACCAGCATGTTCTCCTTTTCCCACAATGTTTTCTACCCTTCCCCAATCAAAATTCACTTTTGTAGTCACATTTTTTTTTCATCTGCAAATGCTTTCAATATGGACAAGTCTAAAATTTTGTTGTTTGGTAAAGAGTTAAGCACGTCAGTAAAGATGCAACTATATAATTTCAGCGGGACAGGTGATTAAGAAACATGTCAAAAACACAGAAAATGCACTCTGGGGAAAACACTGAAGATACTTTTGTATACAATGCAGATCAACACCAAATTACAAACGAGAGAGCCATTGGCCCTAAAGCGCTAACCCGAGTAAAGTCATCTACAACTGATACAGCTGAAGAGATCCTGGTTTTAATGATGAAAAACATGTGAGTGTAAGTGACCTTCTTTTTTAAACCAATGTGACTGAATTCCAAACTTGTCCAAGATATCATTTAAAATAAGCATTCTGACCAAGTTTCATGAGTATCAGACTGAAAATGTGGCCTCGACAGTGCACACAAGGTTTTTCTAAGATTTGGTCCGGTGACCTACTTCTTGACCAGATGTGATCCACTTTGAAAGTTATCCAAGATTTTGTTAAGGCAAATCTTCTGACCAAGTTTCATCAAAATCAGGCTAAAAATTTGGCCTCTTGAGTGCACATAAGGTTTATCCAAGAGACTATGCCACCTACTTTTATCCACGACATGACCCACTTTCAAACTTGTCTAAGATATCAGCAAGGTAAACATTCTACCCAATCCTTATCAATATAAGGCTGAAAATGTGGCCTCTAGAGTGCACACAAGGTTTTCCTAAGATTTAGCCCACTGACCTACTTTTTGACTGGACATGACCCAATTTCAAACTTGTCTAAGATATTATCAAGACAAACATTTCACCAAACTTTCAAGAGTTTCAGGCTAAAACGTGACCTCTAGAGTGCACACAAGGTTTTTCTAAGATTTAGCCCAGTGACCTACTTTTTGACCCGACATGACCCAAATTTGATCTTGTCCTAGATATCATCATGACAAACATTCTGATCAACTTTCATGTGTTTCAGGGTCAAAAGATGGTCTCTAGAGTGCACACAAGGTTTTTCTAAGATTTGGTCCCATGACCTACTTTTTGACCCAACATGACCCAATTTCGAACTTGTCCAAGATATTATCAAGACAAACATTCTACTAAACTTTCATGAGTTTCAGGCTAAAATGTGGCCTCTAGAGTGTGCACAAGGTTTTTCTAAGATTTGGCCCACTGACCTACTTTTTGACCTGACATGACCCAAATTTGAACTTGTCCTAGATATCATTAAGACAAACATTCTGATCAACTTTCATGTGTTTAAGGTTCAAAATATGGTCTTTAGAGTGCACATAAGGTTTTTCTAAGATTTAGTCTAGTGACCTACTTTTTGACCCAGCATGACCCAATTTCAAACTTGTCCAAGATATTATCAAGACAAACATTCTGACCAAGTTTCATAAGTTTCAGGCTGAAAATGTGGCTTCTAGAATCCACACAAGGTTTTTCTGAGATTTAGCCCAGTGACCTACTTTTTGACCCGACTTGACCAATTTCGATCTTGCCCAAGATATTATCAAGACAAACATTCTGACCAAGATTCAAGAGTGTCAGGCTGAAAATATGGTCTCTAGAGTGCACACAAGATTTTTCTTAGATTTAGCCCAGTGACCTACTTTTTGACCCGACATGACCCAATTTCGAACTTGTCCGAGATATTATCAAGACCAACATTCTGACCAAGTTTAATAAGCATATATATTTGAAAATGTAGCCTCTAGAGTGCACACAAGGTAATTGTTGACGCCTGGACGGCGCAGGACGGATGACGGACGACGCACGCCGGAAGCCGGACACAGCATGATTATAAAAGCTCACCTTGAGCACTTCTTGCTCAGGTGAGCTAAAAATAGGCTGTCTGATCATGGACATACAATGTTTCATATTTGTCAAAGATTTTGGCCTTGTCAGCCTAGAATTTTTTTTTTACATAAGTACTGAGAAAGTTCATTCTAATGTATAGTTCTCTAATTCTGACTTTTGCAATCTTGATATCAAATATGGAAATTCTTCTAATTAAGTGTTAATTACTAATTAATACACAGAAATGTGCTTTTTACTAAATACCACACAATCTCGAGTTTTAATGTCACCCTAACAGAGATTGCTTTTGAAAACCTTGTGGGAAAAGGAGAAATGCTAGTAACCAGCATTTTCTCTTTTTCCCACTGTTTTCTACCCTTTTACAGACAAATCCCATTATTTGAGCCATGTTTCCGAACTTAAGAGTTAACCCTTTACCACACAATCTCGACTATTAACTACCCTGAAGAAGGAGCCTTTTGAAAACATTGTGCTGCATTTTCTCCTTTTCCCACAATGTTTTCTACTCTTCCAAAACTAAATTTCAATTTTTGATTTACACCTATTTTGTCGTCTGCAAAAGCTTTCAATTTGAACTGGTCTAAAATTTTGCGGTTTGGTAAAGAGTTAAGGATTAACCTTTGACCAAACAGCTTAATCCCAAGTTTTAAGGACCTTAAGGGAGAAGGCTTTTAAAAATGTTGCTGGAAAAGGAGAAAATGCTAGTAACAAGTATTTTCTCCTTTTCTCATAATGTTTTCTACCCTTTTACAGTCAAATTCCATTATTTCTGCCGCTTTTTGCTTGCTGTCTGTATATGCTTTCAATTTGGACTAGACTAAAATTTTGTCATGTGGTAAAGAGTTAGTTATAAAGCAAAATTTCAACCTTGCAAGATTTCCCCAGACATTTTTAATGAGACTAGGTCTAAAAATCTCACATAATAACAGATCACTGATCATACTGCAAATTCTTTGAAATCTGATCATGATCTATACTGTCTGCAATAACAAAATCTGTGATACTTGGCTCTCTTCATATTTCATAATCCAGTAAAATGTAAATGTAAAAATGTCAACCTCTCATGATTTCCCCTGACAACTTTATTGACAGAGATCTGATTCCAGACTATTTTATAAGCCCAGATAGTCTACTTCACAAAATTTTATCTGATGATTGTAAGTCTTTTCCAGTAATCAAGACTGGTCTTATATCTAAATGAGCCATGCTCTTTGAAATGGGGGCTTACTACATCTGTGAAATGTTTTGGCCCAGGTCAGCCTGGGCAGTCCGCACAGGCTGACCTGGGCCTATGCTTTTTCGCTATTAGTCAATTTTCTGTATGTTGTAGGACCATACCACCTCATTGTTAAGTTAGTTGTTGAAATAAGCAGGACATTGGCCCAGAAGCGCTCACCTGAATAAAGTCATTTGCAGCTGATAAAGCTGAAGAGATCGTGGTTTTAATGATGTAAAGTATATGAGTGTGATCAACCTACTTTTGGACCTGACAAGGCAAAATTTAGAAATTGTGCAGATATCATCAAGACAAACATTCTGACCAAGTTTCATGAGTATCAGGCTTAAAGGGCAAATCAACAGGTTTTAGAAACGTTAATTTTCAAAACTACATTTATCAGTTGGTAACCTGGTAATGTTGTAATTAGAAAAAAAAAATCGGAAAAAGTACTTTATTCCAATTTGTATTTCTGCTTATTAGTTTTTACGACATTGCTTATCTCCCTTACTTATTGTTGCGTCCCTTGATTTGTGACGTCATAGCCGTACTTGTTTCAAAATGGACGTTGTGTTTGATAGCGATCTGAGCATTATTGAAGACGAAGAAATAGACGATTCTGGTCCCGTAAGGCCGTACATGTACGAACCAATTCGTAGAGAAAATAATGTAGTTTCAGAGGATGTGGGTGAAAGTAATTCTTCGTTTGGTGAAGACTATGAAATTGACGATTTTGTAGCAGACGTTTCAACGTGGTGAGTATCATGCATCGGTAAATTTGGATACGATGAGGCGGATATTGCTTAGTGAAAAAATGATTTATATGTGATAAAATTAAATATATTGCATAAAATTTGTTTCATTTGAAGAAGTTTCAGTCAGTCGACATGCAGAATTAGGAGAAAAAAATCTTGTGAAACATTTTTAATGTACTTTCATAATTTCTGGATTGTTGTTTCGATATTTGGAACAATTGTTTCTTCTAATTATATGTCGACGGAGATATATATACGTGATGAATTTCCTTGCAATGAGATTTGTATCGCAATTAATTAACTCTTTACCACACAATCCCTACTTTTATTGACCCTGATGAAGAAGGCTTTTGAAAACATTGTGGGAAAAGAAAATGCTGTAACCAGCACTTTTTCCTTTTTCCACAATGCTTTCTACCCTATCAAGGACTGAAATTGTCATTGGAGAGGTCATCAGACCTCTCCAACAGTGGTGAGTTTAAAAGGCAGACTGCCACAGTAATCGCTGTCTAAATCCATTTGTTTTTGCGAAATTGTTCTGATACACAGTCTATTTCATCATGGTTTTATAAACAACCCGAAATCAAAAAACTGAAATAAGAAATAAACGTTTTCTTTTATATGACAGATTTCCAAAAAGATTTATTATACTATATTGATAGTAAATGATCTCTCCAATAATTGCAATTTTTCATTAAACAAATAAATCTCAGAAGAGAGAAAAAAATTTCGTTTAAAAAAAAAAAGAGAAAGAACACCGTGGGAAAAGATCACGTGACTTGATACTATCTGGAGAATTCGTACCCTGGAGAACTCGTACCCTAATCTCGAGAGCACGAGTTCTCTGGAGAACTCGTACCCCACAAATAGATAGAAATAGGTTGATCAGTATGTTTTCAAGTTCTATTTTTCAAAACTGACTAGACTCTAGCATTTTTCTCAGTTTTATACAAAAATTCTATGGATTTATAATGATATAGATTTGATGAAATAACACACAGAGCTGCTTCTATTATGCGGGATTGTGAGAATCCTGCGAAAATCAACTTATGAGCGGGAAAGAAAGTCGTGCCTCTTCGCCCAACGTCCCACATACCTCAAAAGAGTCCGTGGTCCTTTGGTTTTGGGCGGATTGCGCAGGCTGACATGGATCGATACTTTTTGCAGATGCATTAAGCACCCTTTTCTCAGAGCATGGCTCATTTATCTACTTTCTTAAATATTTAACATTTAGACAAACAACCTCTTCATTTTACATGTCTCTAGCAGACAACCTTTAAAATATTGTGGAAAGAGGAGAAGCTGTTAGTCACTGCAGTTTCTCCTTTAGTCACAATGGTTTCCATCACATCAAAGCACCATCTTCCACATTAATTATCAAAGTTTGAATTGTCGTCTGCATGCTTTTTCTGTTTGGGACAGTCTAAAAATTGCTGTTTGTTAAAAGATTAAAAAATGTTACATTTATTTTTAACATGTCTGGTACTAGTATTATGTATAGGCCACCTTTATTTGCCGTTATCAGGTAAGATTCTTGCCTCTTCAGTGGAATTAGCATATTGTATCGAATTTTAATTGAACGATTTCTCCTTTCCAAAAAAAATTTGGCTTATCTGAGCACACATTACAAACATTCATTAGAGGGTTGTTCCTTTTGAAAATGAGCTAAATTGGATCATCATCTTCGGTTTTGTGTCCTTGAATTTTGAAAAAAAAATATGCATTTCTGAGCAGCATGTTAATAGCATATGGCCTACAATTCCTAGACTATTATAACAATGTGGAACATGTACTGTTTTGTGCCTTTACACCAGCAAGATTGAAAAAAAAAATGTTTTTTCTCATTCATTTAATGCCTAACTTGTTTGTTTACAGCTACCAAAATATATTGAAATCAAAAGCCAATAAACTATTTGAAAACATTGACGCCGACCTCTCCTGGCTTCTTTTTTAAAGAAGCCAACTTGTTTGAACTATGTTTATTTTGTCTTCTGCAAACGCTTTCAATATGGTTGAGTCCAAAATGTTGTCGTTTGGGAAAGAGTTAAGAAAGGGTAGAAGAAAATGAAGTATGCACAAGTTTAGATTCTAATAAGTTAGTGGGAGTCTTTTCAACAGCATGAAACTGTGACACAAGTAATTCACTAAGAAATGCAGACAGATGCACAATCAGACAAATAGACTGACCACTGCATTACACAAAGAAATGCAGACAGACAAATAGACTGACCACTGCATCACATTTATAAAAAAACTTCTCTGCACAGACAGCAAAAGCCCATGTTAACACTAACCACAAATTCCCCAGTATCAACAACCCAAGGAAAAACGCTTTTCAAACATTTGAAAAAGCTTCATACCTTTATCTACAATATTTTCTGTCCTTTCAAAGACAAATTGCGATCCATATTTTATTTGTTATATTCCAATGCTTTGAAAATTTGGACAATTCTAAAATCTTACAATTTTGTAAAGGGTTAAGCCTTTACTCCCTTTACTAAACAGTAGAAGTTTAGACTTGTCCACACTGAAAGTATTTGCAGACAACAAATGTGGCTTTGACAATGGGAAGGGTCTGAAAAGGGCTAGAAAGCATTGTATGAAAAGGAAAATCAAGACAGCCATGGTGGCCCTGGGTCGCTCACCTTA
The DNA here is from genome assembly GCA_945859785.2 of Tridacna gigas. Lineage (NCBI taxonomy): Eukaryota > Metazoa > Mollusca > Bivalvia > Cardiida > Cardiidae > Tridacna > Tridacna gigas. The sequence continues at coordinate 34,171,119 of OX244039.2, read as the reverse complement.
GTAGAGTGCCTTAAAGGTATTTCTTTAATTTGACCATGTGACCTAGTTTTTGACCGCAGGTGACCCAATTTCAAACTCAAATTTCATGAAGACAAACATTCTGACCAATTTTCAAGTCAAGTGAGCAAAAAATGTGGCCTCGAGTGCCCTAAAGGTATTTTTTTAATTTGACCTAGTGACCTAGATTATGACCCCAGGTGACCCAAATTTGAACTGGTCTTGGACTATATCAAAAGAAACATTTTAACCAATTTTCAAATCAACTGAATAATAAATGTGGCCTCTAGAGTGCCCACTAGCTATTTCTTTAATTTGACCAAGTGACCTAGTTTATGAGCCCAGTTGACCCAAATTCAGATTCATGTGAGATTTTATAAAGACAAACATTCTGACCAATTTTCAAGGCAATAAAGCAAATAATGTGGCCTCTAGAGTGCCCACAAGGAATTTCTTTAATTTGACCTAGTGACCTAGTTTATGGTTCCAGGTGACCCAAATCCAAACTCATCTGGTATTTCATCAAGACAAACATTCTGGCCAAATTTCAGGTCATTTGAGCAATAAATGTGGCCTCCAGAGTGCAAACAAGGTATTTCTTTAACTTGACCCAGTAAACTAGTTTATGACCCAAGTTGACCCAAATTAATCTTATGTGAGACTTTATATAGACAAACTTTCTACCTAATTTTCAAGGCAATTGAGCAAATAATGTGGCCTCGTGAGTGCCAACAAGGTATTTCTTTAATTTGACCTAGTGACCTAGTTTATGACCCAAGATGACCCAATTTTGAACTCAATGAACTTGTTGTGCTTAGATGGGCAAACAAACTTAGAAGAGAATCACTACATACCAAATATCAAAGCTCTACGCCTTCCAGTTTTAAAGAGGAATGTTAAAGTTTTCCTTCTTTGTTCCTATGTTCGAACTTGTGACACCCGGGGCTGGGTCAGTTTTGACCCAAGCAGCATCCTTGGAACAAACTTGGTAGAGGTCCACTAGGAGATGCTACATACCAAATATCAAAGCTCTACACCTTCCCGTTTAAGAACTAGAGGCGCTTGAGCGCCTGTATCGCTCCACAGGCCTGATATTTCTATAATGGCGAAAAGAAGTTTTTAACAATTACCATTCAATCCTGCATTTTAGCTCACTGAAGAAAAAAGGTATGGAAAAAACTTGTGAGAAAAGAAGAAAAAAAATGGTAACCAGCATTTTCTTAGTTTCCCACAATAATTTCTATCCTTTTTTATATATGTCTTACTAATTTGAAGATATGTTGTCTGCAACAGGTCCTTTCACAAACCATTTTGGGTGGGGAAACATCAAAATATAGAAAATATGTCTTTCTCAGGGTCGTTAAAAGTTGTGATTGTGTGGTAAAGGGGTAATCTAAAAGAACAGCTAGGAGGGCAAATGAATGAATGTTATAGCAATATAGATCAACTTACATCAATACACCAGATAGAATGAAATATGCTGGCATACAATGAACACCTAATCCCTAATAATCAACTTTTCACAGTCACAGTTAGAATGTCTTCTGTGGCAAACAACACAAAATGGTCTACAAATGCATTTACATAAATCAAATATCCTGCTCCAGGGCACAGATTAATTCTGGTGTACTGAAGTTGTGGGATCAGTTTGACTGGATAACATTAATGCCTTATCACAAATGTAAAGCCCTGTCCCACTATGTACCAGGTCACCAGGATTTACATCCCTTCTGTCCACTCTGCATTTACTCATTAGTAGGTCAACAAACCTTTACCTGAACTAATAAAAGTGCAGAGGTTCTCTTGTTCTATATCAAAAGGACTATAAAGTACCTACAACATGGGGGGTTTGTTATTAAAATACTTTTTCTTTTTTATCTTGGCATGGTTACTCAGGCTTAGTAATAAGGCAAAATTGAAAAGCTCAAGTTGTGAAAGGTGCTCAAGCTTTTATCTTATTTATGGCCAGTGATATTTTATTACTAGTACTAATTAATAGCATATCATTGGAGTAAATTGTGATCTTAATACCAAGGAAAATGTGTGGGCTTAAATAGGACAGCCCTGACTAGGTCAAGTCAATCCAATTTTATTCCTTTTTCTTTGTTAGTCGATAAAACTAACACAATAAATAGTTTTGGAGAAGAACATTTTTTTGAAATATAAGCCTTGTCTATAAAAAAATGTGTTTTTAGGTGTATCATTTTTTTAAAAGGAATTTGGTATACAACCACCATAGAAACAATTTGGCAGACAACCACCATAGGAACTTACCTGCAAAACAACAATGAAATCCAATGAATAGTTTTAGAGAAGAAATTTTTCAAAGATTTTACTTTATACCATAAAAGGAAAATGAGTCTCCCATAAAAGCCATGTTTTTTGACAGATCATTTTTTTTTAAAGGAATCCTGTAAACCTGTATCTAAGGAACATTCCTGCAAAATAATAATGCTATCCAAATAGCAGTTTGGGAGGAGAAGATTTTTAAAGGTTTTTTACTTTGGTTGCCATGGCAACCAGAATTCTTCATGGAACACAATTATTTGAAGGAATTTGAAAGAGGACCACCAAAGGAACATTCCTGTGAAATTTGGTAAAAATCCAGTCAATAGTTTCTGAGGAGAAGTTTTTTAAAGAAAAAGTTTACGGACGCACGCACGGACGAACGGACGGACGGACGGACGCACGACGGACACAACGCCATGACAATAGCTCACTGGCCTTCGGCCAGTGGAGCTAAAAAAGGAAATTTAAAGTTTTCCTTCTTTGTTCCTATGTTCGAACTTGTGACCCCTGGGGCGGGGCCAGTTTTGACCCAGGGGCATCATATTAACAAACTTGGTAGAGGTCCACTCTGAGATGCAACATACCAAATATCAAAGCTCCACACCTTTCGGTTTCAGAAAAGAAGAATTTTAAAGTTTTCCTTCTTTGTTCCTATGTTCGAACTTAAAGTTTTCCTTCTTTGTTCCTATGTTCGAACTTGTGATCCCAGGGGCTGGGCCAGTTTGGACCCAAGCAGCATCCTTGGAACAAACTTGGTAGAAGTCCACTAGGAGATGCTACATACCAAATATCAAAGCTCTATGCCTTCCCATTTAAGAGAAAAAAAAAATTAAAGTTTTCCTTCTTTGTTCCTATTTTTAAACTTGTGACCCCTGGGGCGGGGCCAGTTTTGACCCCAAGGGCATCATATGAACAAACTTAGTAGAGGTCTTCTAGGCAATGCTACATACAAAATATCAAAGCTCTACGCCTTCCAGTTTCAGAGAAGATGATTCTTAAACTTTTCCTCCTCTGTTCCTATGTTCGAACTTGTGACCACCGGGGCAGGGCCAACTTTTGCCCCAAGGGCATCATATGCACAAACTTGGTAGAGATCCACTAGAAGATGCTACATACTACATATCAAAGCTCTATGCCTTCAAGTTTCAGAGAAGAAGATTTTTAAAGTTTTCCTTCTTTGTTACTATGCTCAAACTTGTGACCCCCGGGGCGGGGCCAGTTTTGACCCCAGGGGCATCATATGAACAAACTTGGTAGAGGTCCACTAGGCAATGCTACATACTAAATATGAAAGCTCTATGCCTTCCAGTTTCAGAGAAGATGATTTTTAAAGTTTCCCCTCTTTGTTCCTATGTTCGAACTTGTGACCCCCGGGGCAGGGCTAATTTTGACCCCAAGGACATCATATAAACAAACTTGGTAGAAGTCTACTAGGAGATGCTTCATGCCAAATATCAAAGCTCTATGCCTTTTAGTTTTAGAGAAGAAGATTTTTAAAGTTTTTCTTCTTTGTTGCTATGTTGGAAATTGTGACCCAGGGGCGGGGCCAGTTTTGACCCCAGGGGCATTATATGAACAAACTTGGTAGAGGTCCACTAGGAGATGCTACATGCTAAATATCAAAGCTCTACGCCTTCAAATTTCAGAGAAGAAGATTTTTAAAGTTTTCCTTCTTTGTTACTATGCTCAAACTTGTGACCCCCGGGGCGGGGCCAGTTTTGACCCCAGGGGCATCATATGAACAAATTTGGTAGAGGTCCACTAGGTGATGCTACATACCAAATATCAAAGCTCTGCACCTTCTAGTTTCAGAGAAGAAGATTTTCAAAGATTTTCCTTCTTTTTTCCTTTTTGTTGCCATGGCAACCAGAGTTGTGGGTGGAATTCAATTCTTTGAACAATTTTGGTAGAGCTTCAGCCAAGGAACATCCCTGCCAAGTTTCATCAAGATTGGCCCAGTGGTTTAGGAGAAGAAGATGTTTAAAGAAATTGTTGACGGACGACAGACGCCGGACATAGGGCGATCACAATAGCTCACCTTTAGCACATTGTGCTAAGATGGGCTAAAAATGCTGGTTTCCAGGAATTCTCTATTTCCAACCATGTTCTCAAAAGACGTCTCTGTAAGCATGGTTAAAAGTCCGGACTGTGAGGTAAAGAGTAAAAGCACTGATTTGTGAAGCTGGTCAGGAACATTCTGATTCCTATCAACTTTCTTCCACTTCACAAAATATAAATTGTCCAAGTTGAAAGCATTTGCAAACAGCAATTTTACTGTTTCAAATGATGAAGTTTGCCTTGAAAAGAATGGAAACATCATGAGAAAAAGAGAAAATGCTTGTCACCATCATTTTCTCCTCTTCCCATAATGTTTTTCAAAGGCTCTCTTTCTTAGGGTTGTTAAACCACAGGATTGTGTGATGAAGTGTAATTTCAGCAAAATGCAGATCTGTATTCTTTTTCCATTTGCACATTTTTTCTCTGATTACCAGAGAGCATGACTTGTATCAAAAGTTCAAATTTCACAATTTTCATACTGACACATGAATTAAAACAAGAGGACCATGATGGTCCTATATCGCTCACCGGAGTACCAAGCAGTAAAGGTCTACAATGAAGATAAATACCAAATATCAAAGTCCAAAGTGCAAGGCCAAAGCTCTAGGTCTTCTTGGTTTAGACAAGAAGATAATCTTTCTTAACCAAACCCGGTTATATAAATATTTGTGAGAAGTTTGAATGATATTTGTCCAATAGTTGTTGAAAAATAGGGAGAACAAGACATTTCATTAAAGGAAAATAACTTTGTAAAAATTCAATGAACCGTCACCAAAATATAATATGCACATTCTTGCTTGGCACCGAGTCTCTCTAAAGTTTGAATGAAATCTGTCCTGTAATTGTTGAGAACTAGCTCTGACAAGAAAATGCTACAGAAAGACTGATGGATGGATGGATGGATGGATGGACCAACAAGCTGACTCCTATATACCTCCAGAACAGAGTTTTGAAAGAATAATAACAAAGCCCTAGGCCTTTTGGTGTGTGGCAAAAAGTTGCCTGATTTGAACAAACTTAGTAGAGAATGTTTGCCGATTCAAGACTTTCTATACAAGTTAGTATTATAATGTTGCTAAATACACCAACAACTACAGTGGTTGTCCAGGGACATGTTCATGGGTAATTGCTATTGTAAACACATAAACAATGTATTTACACTTGCAATAGTCTTGCAGCAACCTTTCAATGCATCCAGCTTACAAAAATTTGACCTTCAAGTGTGACATTGACCTTGGCCCTACCTGAACAGATCTTTCAAATGGTACTTCAATTCATGGTGCAGTATGGGGGGGGGGGGGGGGGTCATAAACTTATTTATAAACTATGACAAAGACCACACACTGAAGAACAAAAATTATAATGACTTCTAAGATTTACAAGATAAAATCTGTACTATAGAGTTAAATGAATGAACAAAAATGAATCAAAATACAATGAACACAATGTTCAAAGATACATCCTAACAGCCAGAGAGAAAAATGCTGTCAAAGCCTTTAACCTTTTACCACATGGCAAAATTTTAGATCTGTCCAAATTGAAAGCATTTGCAGACAACATTTTCATATTGGCTCAAGTGACATAATATTTCTTTGATAGGGTAGAAAACTTTGTGGGAAAAGGGAGAAAATGCTGGTTACCAGCATTTTTTCCTTTTCCCACAATGTTTTCAAAAGTTTTCACAGAATGTTTCTCATCATGTGACCTAGCGCATATTGTCAAGGTTCTGCAATTTATAGCTGTATCATGGAAAAAGGGGTCTTCATGTTATATTTCATTTTTCACCAACATCTCTTTAATTACTGGACATATCTCAACAGATTTGGATGAAATTTTCACACATCAAGTAACCTAGCGCATATTGTCAGGGTTTTGGAATTTATTGCTGTGTCATGGAAAAAGGGGGCTTCATGTCAAATTTAAACTGCATCCATCTGTCCTGAATAGATAAAAGGAAAAAATGATCAGGTGGGAACCAAGGCTAGGGGTACGCAAGACAGGATGTTTTATCAGACAGTGTAGATAAAGATCAGACTGCAGTTGGATCTTGGATATATATGTCTTATATTCTGCAAGATAGTATTGCCTACAACACAGTCTTGAAATGCATATTACTTGGTCTATCTTAATCTCTTTACCAAACAAAAATTTTAGACTGGTCTGTAATTCAAAGCATTTGCAGACAACAAAATAAATTTGTCTCAAAAAATGAACTTGGATTTGGGATGGGTAGAGAACATTGTGGAAAAAGTTTGAAAAAAATGCTGGTTACCTGAGTGCTTGGCCTAACTGAGATTTAAACTTGACATCCCTGCATAGCTAGCCCTGTAGGTAATGCGCTAACAGGCTTGGCTCAAATCATTAACAAACAACAAAATTTAATCCTTAAACGCAAAGGCCATTTTCATTCCAGAATGAGTCCAAGATGATAAAAACTGTGTGGGTGCCTTTTGTCTGCAGTGTTTCAACAAAGCAGACAGTATAGATCAATGATCAGACTGCACATTTCATGCAGTCTGATCTTGATCTACACTAGACACAAAGGCAACTATAGTAGTGAAAGGCTCTTAAAGGGTTAAGACTTGTCCAAATTCAAACCATTTGCTGACAACAAAATAAATGTGACTCAAAAATTTAAATTTGATTTTGGTTGGGTGGAAAACATCATGGAAAAAAGGAAAACATGCTGATTACAAGTATTTCCTCTTTTTCCCACAATATTTTCAAGAGCCTTATTTCTCACAGGTGTTAAACTTGGGATTGTGTGGTAAAGGGTTAAATAGAACAAGACTTTTAAAGTTCATTCTGTATACCTTTATGTCCTGTTTTGACCCAGGGGCATCATTTGAACAAAATTGGTAGAAGTCCACAAGGAAATGCCACATACCAAATATCAAAGCTCGAGGCCTTCTAGTTTCAGACAAAAGCATTTTTAAAGTTTGCTGTATATACAATTTTGCCCAAAATTGTGACCCCTGGAGTTAAAGGGTTAATTCAATTCTTTTAACAACTTTGGTAGAACTTCACCCAAGGAATATGCCTGTCAAGTTTCAACATGATTGGTTTAGGAGGAGAAGATGTTTAAAGGAATTGTGGAAAGACGAACGCAGGACAACGATGAATCACAATACCTCACCCAGCACTTCGTGCTCAGGTGAGCTAACAAATAGGCCTAACCATTGTCTGTGGCTTGTGATAAACAACATAAAGATGAAGTTTCATAACATTTTGTCCTGTAGTTAAAGAGATATTAATCCATAATGAAAATATATGTGAAGCCCCCTTTTTCCATGACATGAAATTTAATCAAAAAAGCTAACCTAATGATATTGGCGAACTATCATAAGGAACACATGTATGAAGTTTCACAAATTTTTGTCCAGGATTTTGAGTTGAAGATACATGTATATTGATCCTTAACAGAAATATACACGCGAACTATCATAAGGAACACATGTATGAAGTTTCACAAATTTTTGTCCAGGATTTTGAGTTGAAGATACATGTATATTGATCCTTAACAGAAATATACATGAAGCCCCTTTTTCCTATGAGACAGTATTTGATATCAAAAAGGAAAAAAAAACCAATAAATATCAGCGGACATCATTAGGAACACCTGTATGAATTTTTTGTCAAGGATTTTAAAAGATATCTGTCCTGAAAGATGGACAAACAGATGGTCATTGGTCCATGACGAAATTAAACATTTAGCCCCCTTTTTTCATGACATGGCGTTTCATGAAAAATAACAAATAACTATGTATTGTCTGTGGCTTGCAATAAACAATAAAAAGATGAAGTTTCATGACATTTCGTCCTGTAGTTAAAGAGATATTGGTCTACAATGAAAATATACGTCAAGCCCCCTTTTTCCACGACACAGCAATAACTGGTCCTATTAGACCTACAATCAAACTCATTCGAAATCTTATGGTCATATATATTTTGACCAAGTTTGGTGCTGACTGGTTTAAATTTGTAGACGCTAGAGTGTAAACAAAGTCAAATGTAGCAATTTTTTTTAATTCAAGGGCAAATAACTCCAGTCGTTCTGGTCCGATTAGGCACATAATCAAACTCATCCGAGATCTTATGGTCATATATATTTAGACCAAGTTTAGTGCTTTTGAGACAAAAATCCCTTTGAGACACGATGGATTCTATTTTCAGGCACCGAAAAGGATGAAGTTTATATATTTGGCACAAAAGAGTTGAAGTGCTTGCCTTTTTCTTTTATAATATTTCGTAATTATATACAAAACTTGGATGTGTTGTATACTGTTCCTCAGTCATCATCTCATGCAGACGATCTTGTGTGTTGAAGTTGAGTTTACTCGTAAACATCTAAATTTCGACTATAAATGATTCCTTCTGTTGATATTTGATGCTCCCTGGAGTGGGGTGACATTGAAGTCAGCATCAGGATTTAATGCTTTTGTCACACTGTTTTTGTATACATCAATTAGCTGAATTTGATATATATGTATATACTTCATTCATTATTCGTTTTTGCTTTTACAAATTGCTGACCTTTTGAATATTGTGACATTGGAAGAAAATGCTTTTAATGGGTTTACCCCACCACCACGATGTTTTCACTTGAGCTAATTTGTGAGTTAAAGGCATAGCTTATATTGCTTATCCAATATAAATCTCTGAAGTGTATTTTAACTGTCACTTGTGCTTTCAATATTATAGAAGTGTCTAGAATTTTTAGATTTTGAGAGAGAGAGAGAGAAAGAGATAAGATTTCATGCTTTTGTAAAACCTATTTGTTATTTTGTTTATCCAATACTATCTCTCAAGCGTTTTGCGCACGTTTATTTTCAGTCTTAAATCGGATGAGATCTGCAGATATTTTGACTAGATAGGAGGTTGTCTGATCTGAGCAATTTCTCCTTTTCTTCACTATGTTAGTTTGACTTGTAGGTACATAGAAAGCTTTGGCTTTGTTATTACCCTATACCCATTACTACAAGCGTCAAACTACTTAGAGACACATCAGTTTTTTCGTTTTAATATTGAAATTGAAATGAGATTCTTTATTGGGATTTCATACCATAAGCTTTTTCGAGAGCGAGAGAGAGAGAGAGAGAAACCGTTCGAACTTCCATTTAATTTCGCTTTCGATTAAATTGAAGGTATTTACGTAAATCAAACTGTGTAGCAATTCAAGAGAGATAGAGAGAGAGGTAGAGAGAGAGGAAGAGAGAGAGAGAGAGAAACCTTCCATTTATTTTCGCTTTCGATAAATTGAAGGTACATAATTATGTGAATCAAGTTGTGTAGCAATTCACGAGAAGTAGAGAGAGAGAGAGAGAGAGATTTCAATTCAATCTTTTCCTTTCTTTTTTCGATATAGAATACAATTTTAGTTTTTTTCACCGGACACAAAATGATACATATGGAGAAAAAAAGGAGAGAGAGAGAGAGACAGACAGACAGACAGACAGACAGACAGAGCAAAACTGTATTTGTTAAGAGCTTCTTTGTTTTTCAATGAAACCCACTGACCAAGATCTATTGATGTATTTGTTCCTATTATTTTGTTTATCGATTGTACTCTGCGTTTTTTTTTTTTTGCACAATGCTTTGTTTCTATCTTTTTATTTTTACTTGTCGAATTCTTCCCAGGTTTTATCCTCAATATTTGTTATTCCTTTTTGGCTACAAAAACTATCTGTTTGTAAGAATCATTTGATATGGCTAATAGTTTAAAAATCTTGTCAGTGAACTGTAGAGGTCTTAATAACAAGAATAAAAGGCTATCGGTGATTCAGTATCTCCACAACTTAAAACACGACATTTACTGCATACAAGATACCCATTTTACTCCTGATATGTATCAAAACCTATACTCTGAATGGGGCTCTGAAATTTACTTGAGCTACAATTCATCTAAAAGTAGAGGTGTAGCTATTCTGTTTTCCAAACTAAATTTCAAAATTTACGAATCAATAACTGACGACGAAAACGGTAATTTTGTTATTCTCGATTTAAGCGTTAACGACTTCCGGTTTACCCTCACCTCTATCTACGGTCCTAACACCGATCAACCTCAATTCTATAATAACATCTTCGGAAAAATAGACAGAATTGGAAATGCCTCTTATATCATTTGTGGAGATTTTAACCTAGTTATTGATCCTAAGAAAGACTATTTTAATTACAAACATATAAACAACAAAAAGTCTAGAGACACTTTACTAAATCATATTTCGATACGTGATCTTACTGATCCCTTTAGGCAATTTAATCCGGACAAACTATGTTACACTTGGAGAAAACGCAATCCAATACAACAAGCTCGCCTAGACTTCTTTCTAATTTCCCCACCTCTAAATACCTTTACGATCTCTTCCTCAATAGAAAATAGCTTCATGTCTGATCACTCCATTATTTCAACACATCTACAAATAAATGAATTCCAGTATTCCTCAGGCCTGTGGAAGCATAATAATGCGTTACTCACTGAGCTTGATTATATAAATACAATAAATACAAAAACTGAAGAAATTAAAAATCAATATGCACTTCCAGTATATGACAGAAATCATTTAATGGAAATTCCTAACTCCGAAATTCAATTTACAATTAACGATCAATTATTTCTCGAAACACTATTGATGGAAATAAGAGGCAAGTCAATTTCTTACGGTTCACATAGAAAAAAGGTGAAAAACGAAAGAGAACTTGAAATTCAATCAAAAATAAAACTCTTGGAAGAGAATCTCAGTCAAAGCAATTTAGATGAATATTATTTATTAACAAACGAATTTGAGCAATTGCAACAGGAAAAAATGAAAGGTTCGATTATACGATCAAGAGTAAAATGGAATATTGAAGGTGAAAAGCCAACAAGATTTTTTTGTGGCCTTGAAAAATCAAACACTATTTCAAAAACTGTACAAAAAATAATTAAAGATGATGGATCTGAGATTACAAATCAAAAACAAATTCTCGAAGAAATTAAAGCATTTTATGAGACTCTTTATATCTCAAATCAATCTGACTTCTCTGATTTACTTTTTGATGGCTTTATTTCTAATCTTGAAATCCCAAGACTTTCAGTTAAAGAATTGGAAAGCATTGAAGGAAGAATTACTATGACAGAAGCATCTCAGACCTTAAAAAACATGAAAAGTAATAAAAGCCCAGGAACATCTGGTTTTAATGCTGATTTTTACAAAGTTTTTTGGGGTAAATTGGGAGATTTTGTTGTAAGAGCTCTGAATGAGGCATACAATGTAAATTCATTATCTGAAACCCAAACACAAGGTTTAATAACGTGTATCCCAAAAGGTAATAAACCAAAAGAATACTTAAAAAATTGGCGGCCAATTACTTTGTTGAATACAGTTTATAAAATAGGAACAGGATGTATTGCAAACAGAATTAAATCATTTCTCCCTAAACTTATCCACACAGACCAGTCCGGATTTATTAAAGACAGATACATCGGAGAAAATTTACGATTGATATATGACCTACTACATTATACTGAAGAAAATGACATTCCTGGAATTTTACTTTTAATTGACTTTGAAAAAAGTCTTTGACTCTCTTTCTTGGTCTTTTATCAACAAAACTCTTGAAACCTTTCGATTTGGACCATCAGTTATAAGATGGTTTAACGTTTTTTATCAGGATGCAAAATCAACAGTATCTCAATGTGGATATCTATCTGACTTTTTCAAAATTGAAAGAGGATGTCGTCAAGGAGACCCTTTGTCCAGCTACATTTTCATTTTATGTGCCGAAATTTTATCTATTAACATCAGAAATAACAAACATATAAAAGGAATAAGAATAAATCAAACAGAATTTAAACTTTCACAATTTGCTGATGATACAAGTATTATTCTTGACGGATCTGAAAGATCCTTAAACGAAACATTAAATGTTCTATCAAGATTTTCAAAATTATCCGGTTTAAACATGAATTTTGATAAGACTAAAGTTATTTGGATTGGAAAGAAAAAATACAGTGCTGATACTATCAAAACAAAGTGGAAATTAATATGGGGCCATAATAAATTTGAATTGCTAGGTATCATTTTTCATGTAGACCTGAATAGAATAATTGATATAAATTTTTTGGCAAAATTCAATGAAATAGAAAACATAGTTAAAAAATGGAATCGACGTGTCCTTACGCCTATTGGTAAAATTACAGTTTTGAAGAGTCTACTGATTTCTAAGATGAACCATTTATTTTTTGCTCTACCCAATCCTTCTGAAGAACTAATCTCAAAACTAAACGATGTTTTCTATTCATTTATTTGGGAGGGTTGTCACAAAGTAAAGAAATCAGTAATCACGAAAGACTATGAAGAAGGTGGACTAAAAATGTTAAATATTGAATCTTACATTAAAGCACTTAAAATCACGTGGATAAGGCGCTTACTCAAAGATAATGGTGGATGGTCAAATATCATTAAGGAATTCATCGATATCGAAAAGTTGTGTTTATGTGGAAAAGATTACATAAAAATCCTAATTGAAAAAATCAATAACCCTTTTTGGATAGACACACTAAAAGCATTAAGTCAGCTATTCGATAATATCAGTATTGAGAGTACTAATATTGCAGAATGTCCTATTTTTCACAATAACAATATTCACATTTCTGCAAAAAGTTTTTATTTCAAAAGACTGTTCAATGCCGGTTTTCACTGCATTGGAGATACACTTGATATTAATAATTGTTTTCTAACTCTCGATCAGATAAACAAAAAATACAATATATCTGCAAATTATTTACATTATATACAGATAAAATGTGCTATTAATGAATATTTTAAAAAATTGTTGATAAAGCCTCGAGACATAACTTTACATCAAAAACCGCATCTGCCACCACACCTTCAGATCATTCTCAAAGATTCGCTGGGTTCTAAACATATCTACCAATATCTGATTAGAAATAAAGATGAACCTGCCTGCATAAAAACTTGGACAAAAAAAATAAACATTGATCTTGACAAAAATGAATGGAAACTGATTTTTTCTTTACCATTTTTAGCAACAAGGGACACATACATACAGTGGTTCCAATTCCGTATAAATCACCGTATCCTTGGAACAAACTATTTTTTGTATAAAATAAAATATATTGATTCTGCGAGCTGCACTTTCTGTTCCAACGATCAAAAAACAATTGAACATTTATTCTGGAATTGTCCTAAAGTTCAACAATTAATTACAAATTACTTGAAACATGATAATGCCATTTACATGGACCTTGACATCAGTAAAATGTTATTTGGTTACACAAAAAATTCAAAAAGTGCTAAAAACATCCTTCTCATTCTTTTTAAACTGTATATTTATAAATGTCGAATATCAAAAAACACACCCACTCTAACCGGTGTTGAAAAATTTATATTTTATAAATATAAAATCTTGAAAAAAGTCGCTATTGAAACAAAAAAATTAGAGGAATTCGAAAGAAACTGGAACGATTTTGGATCTTTTCTTAAAGAATAATAGGTAAATAGCAACTTTATTACTGTTCTATTTTATTTTATTTTCAAACGCTGGGAAGATTCGAACCATTACTGTTATAAATTACTCTTTACATCTTTTCTTCACCATTCTATTTTCTCCTTTTTTCTTCACTTTCCAGATTTTTTTTTTTTTTTTCACTAGTTTTTTTTTTCTTCACTTTTTTCTATCACATAAAAATGTTTTTTGTCCCTTGTTACATGTATATATATCAGAGATTGTAAGACATGGAGAGGGATAGATCCCCGACCCTCCTACATCATTATACGGGGACAATAAACTTAAAAAAAAAAAGTTTAGTGCTGATTGGTAATATTTGTAGATGCTAGAGTGTAAACAAAGTCAAATATAGCAATTTTTCTAATTCAAGGGCAAATAACTCCAGTCATTCTGGTCCGATTACACCCATAATCGAACTCATCCGAGATCTTATGGTCATATACATTTTGACCAAGTTTGGTGCCGATTAATCAATATTTGTAGATGCTAGAGTGTAAACAAAGTCAAAATATAGCAATTTTTCTAATTCAAGGGCAAATAACTCCAGTCGTTCTGGTTCGATTACACCCATAATCGAACTCATCTGAGATCTTATGGTCATATACATTTTGACCAAGTTTTGTGCCGATTGGTTAATATTTGTAGATGCTAGAGTGTGAACAAAGTCAAATATAGCAATTTTTCTAATTCAAGGGCAAATAACTCCAGTCATTCTGGTCCGATTACACCCATAATCGAACTCATCCGAGATCTTATGGTCATATACATTTTGACCAAGTTTGGTGCCGATTAATCAATATTTGTAGATGCTAGAGTGTAAACAAAGTCAAAATATAGCAATTTTTCTAATTCAAGGGCAAATAACTCCAGTCGTTCTGGTTCGATTACACCCATAATCGAACTCATCTGAGATCTTATGGTCATATACATTTTGACCAAGTTTTGTGCCGATTGGTTAATATTTGTAGATGCTAGAGTGTGAACAAAGTCAAATATAGCAATTTTTCTAATTCAAGGGCAAATAACTCCAATCCTTCTGGTCCGATTACACCCATAATCGAACTCATCCGAGATCTTATGGTCATATACATTTTGAACAAGTTTGGTGCCGATTGGTTAATATTTGTAGATGCTTGAGTGTAAACAAAGTCAAATATGGCAATTTTTCTAGTTCAAGGGCAAATAACTCCAATCGTTCTGGTCCGATTACACCCATAATCGAACTCATTCGAGATCTTTCGGTCATATACATTTTGACCAAGTTTGGTGCCGATTGGTTAATATTTGTAGATGCTAGAGTGTAAACAACAAAATGTGGACGGACGGATGGACGGACGACGGACGCTGATGGACGGTGAGTGATCACAATAGCTCACCCTGAGCACTTCGTGCTCAGGTGAGCTAAAAATGTGGACGGACGGACGACGTACGCCAACAGATGGTGAGTGATCACTTTGTGCTCAGGTGAGCTAAAAAGATTGGCCTTAATAATTTGGAAGATATCATGTGGATGCGAACAAGGGAGTACTTTGCAAAAGCCAGAATTATATACAGAGGTTGTTTGAAATGAGTTTACAAATCAATTTTCAAACAAAGTGAAGACAGTTACACTGTCACAAACAAACATGCCGAGCCCCGTAGCTCAGTCGGTAGCGTACAGCTTGAGTTGAGAACAGGAGGTCGCTGGTTCGATCCCCAGCTCAGCCAATTTCTTTCTGAGGATTGATGATAGTCATTGCGACAGGATTCATTCCTCTCTCACTGCTGAACATTGTTTCGATGATGGTTATGTGGGAAAGCAGCCAGTGGCTTGGAAAGAATATTGTGCGTAGTACTGGTAAAAGAAACTCCAGGAAAGCATGGATAGGTGCACTGGCCACCGTGATATAACTGAAATAATGTTGAAGACGGCATTAAACACAATACAATCAATCAATCAACAAACAAACATAACAGTGTAAAGGGGTGAGATATGCAATTGTTATGTAATCATTTCCTGTATTGTTTTAACTGGTTGTGATAATTGACATTTATGACCATGACCAGTTGAAGCATGGGCCCGAGTTCACCCTTTACCAAACAAACATAGTTTTGACTACATGTGCCCTTTAAAAGAAAGTGTTTGAAAATCATTGTGGGGAGAAAAAGATACCAAATGTGTTGGGTTTTCCCTTCATTTTCTAATATGGGGTTTACTGGCCTCCCTTCAAATGAATAAAAGAATGCAATTTGCATTTTGGGAGGCCATTAACCCTTTACCACACAATCCTGACTTTTAACGACCCTGAGAAAGAGGCCTTTTAAAACTAGAGGCGCTTGAGCGCCTGTATCGCTCCACAGGCCTGATATTTCTATAATGGTGAAAAGAAGTTTTTAACAATTACCATTCAATCCTGCATTTTAGCTCACTAAAGAAAAAAGGTATGGAAAAAACTTGTGAGAAAAGAAGAAAAAAATGGTAACCAGCATTTTCTTAGTTTCCCACAATAATTTCTATCCTTTTTTATATATGTCTTACTAATTTGAAGATATGTTGTCTGCAACAGGTCCTTTCACAAACCATTTTGGGTGGGGAAACATCAAAATATAGAAAATATGTCTTTCTCAGGGTCGTTAAAAGTTGTGATTGTGTGGTAAAGGGGTAATCTAAAAGAACAGCTAGGAGGGCAAATGAATGAATGTTATAGCAATATAGATCAACTTACATCAATACACCAGATAGAATGAAATATGCTGGCATACAATGAACACCTAATCCCTAATAATCAACTTTTCACAGTTAGAATGTCTTCTGTGGCAAACAACACAAAATGGTCTACAAATGCATTTACATAAATCAAATATCCTGCTCCAGGGCACAGATTAATTCTGGTGTACTGAAGTTGCGGGATCAGTTTGACTGGGTAACATTAATGCCTTATCTCAAATGTAAAGCCCTGTCCCACTGTGTACCAGGTCACCAGGATTTACACCCCTTCTCTGTCCACTCTGCATTTACTCATTAGTAGGTCAACAAACCTTTACCTGAACTAATAAAAGTGCAGAGGTTCTCTTGTTCTATATCAAAAGGACTATAAAGTACCTACAACATGGGGGTTTTGTTATTAAAATACTTTTTCTTTTTTATCTTGGCATGGTTACTCAGGCTTAGTAATAAGGCAAAATTGAAAAGCTCAAGTTGTGAAAGGTGCTCAAGCTTTTATCTTATTTATGGCCAGTGATATTTCATTACTAGTACTAATTAATAGCATATCATTGGAGTAAATTGTGATCTTAATACCAAGGAAAATGTGTGGGCTTAAATAGGACAGCCCTGACTAGGTCAA
This sequence comes from Tridacna gigas, assembly GCA_945859785.2. NCBI lineage: Eukaryota > Metazoa > Mollusca > Bivalvia > Cardiida > Cardiidae > Tridacna > Tridacna gigas. Next base: position 34,153,939 of record OX244039.2, on the reverse strand, counting down.
GTCAATCCAATTTTCTTCCTTTTTCTTTGTTAGTCGATAAAACTAACACAATAAATAGTTTTGGAGAAGAACATTTTTTTGAAATATAAGCCTTGTCTATAAAAAAATGTGATTTTAGGTGTATCATTTTTTTAAAAGGAATTTGGTATACAACCACCATAGAAACAATTTGGCAGACAACCACCATAGGAACTTACCTGCAAAACAACAATGAAATCCAATGAATAGTTTTAGAGAAGAAATTTTTCAAAGATTTTACTTTATACCATAAAAGGAAAATGAGTCTCCCATAAAAGCCATGTTTTTTGACAGATCATTTTTTTTTAAAGGAATTCTGTAAACCTGTATCTAAGGAACATTCCTGCAAAATAATAATGCTATCCAAATAGCGGTTTGGGAGGAGAAGATTTTTAAAGGTTTTTTACTTTGGTTGCCATGGCAACCAGAATTCTTCATGGAACACAATTATTTGAAGGAATTTGAAAGAGGACCACCAAAGGAACATTCCTGTGAAATTTGGTAAAAATCCAGTCAATAGTTTCTGAGGAGAAGTTTTTTAAAGAAAAAGTTTACAGACGCACGCACGGACGAACGGACGGACGGACGCACGACGGACACAACGCCATGACAAAAGCTCGCTGGCCTTCGGCCAGTGGAGCTAAAAATAGTGGGAAAAGAAGAAAATGCTGGTTACCAGCATTTTCTTCTTTCCCCACAATGTTTTCTACCCTTTGAAAGACAAATTTTATGTTTTGAGTCACATTTAATATGTCATCTGCAAATGGTTACAATTTGGACAGGTCTAAAATATTGTCATTTGGTAAAGAGTTAAGAAAAATTGGGGGTCCAAATTCAAGGAACCTGGCAGGCAAGGCAAAAACCCTTCAAAAACGTAACCAGCATTTTCTGCTTTTCCAACAATGATCATTATCTTCTGAAAGACCATTAACCCTCAACCACACAACCCCAACTTTTAACTGCCCTTAGGAATGTTGCTTTTGAAAACATAGTGGGAAATCAAGAAAATGTTGGTAACCAACATTTTCTCCTTTTTTCGCAATGTTTTCTATACATCCAATGACAAAAACCACCATTTTAGTCACTTTCATTTTGACGTCTGCAAATGCTTTCAATTTAGGCAAGTCTAATAATTTGTGGTCTGGTAAAGACTTACCATAAATCATATGATCAAAATTGAATTTGTTGTCAGCAAAATTTTGAAATCAGATGAATCTAAAATTTCGTTTTCTGGTAAAGAGTTATGCTTTAGCACATAACCCAACCCCCAAACCTTAAGGAATAATGCTTTTGAAAATGGGTCACACAAAAATACGCCACAACATGAATTTGAAAACATTTCAGGAAAACAAGAGGGCCATGATGGCCCTGGATCGCTCACCTGAGTCAATAGGCGAAATTTCACTCCAGGGTCATAATGACCCATTTTAAAACTCATCTGATATATTATTAAAACAAACATTCTGACCAATTGTCAGGTCAATTGAGCTGAAAATGTGGCCTCCGAAGTGTCCAAAATGTCTTCCCTCAATTTGACCTAGTGACCTAGTTTATGACCCTATGTGATAGTGGTGGGCCGATGATCGACTATAGTCGAAAGTCAGTTGGTTTTGGCTTCCGATTCCGATAATCGATTGAGAAATCCCGGAATCGATTGTAGTCGGTTGCTAAGCTGGCTTGGTGCCAAAACTTGATTTCCGGTTTTTAGCACTTGGTTTTGAGACTATTATTAATCACAATCTTTAATTTTAAACATAGTGAATAATAAACACGAAAATCGGCTGAAAAATGAGAAACAAATCTTTGTCCGAATGTCTTAACAAAAGTTGACAACTCGGCAAGCCTTACTGAGCCCGGGTTTTGATATTTGGAAATGTGAAATGACCCGTCTTTGGCACTGAAAGATTATCTGCCTAAATGTCAACCTGAGGCATGAAATTATCGTCTAGAACTTCAAATAACCTAGCTTGCGTGCATCCGGTAGAAATATGGGTTAAACAGGATCAGTATAAAATGCGAAGGACACCCGGATGATAATGAAGCTGGCGAGTCTATTTTGACAGAGAAACGAAGATGTTATTCCTCTTATCTAGTGTAAAGTGACAGCTTTTTAAGTTACTTGCTATTTAAACATAATAAATGATGTCAAATCATGTAGTAATACTTCTCCAGAAACTAAATGTCCTGAAAAAATAGATCGCCAAAAAAGCGCGAAAACCCATGACACTACAATGAGCAGCGTGGCATCGTCCGATCAGAGAGACTTCAAATCATCCTCTTATCTTTGATAAGGAATTTTAAAAGTGAATTTACACAAATTTCTGAATAAAGCAATAAGTGGAAGTTAAAATTCTGTTCATGAGTGGGGAAAAAATGTTGTTTTATGAAATGAAAATATATGGGGGGGGGGGGGGACGGAGGGGGGAAGAGAGAAAGAGGGTCGTCTGCAAATGTTTGAACTATTAGGGTATTATTAGGTATATGTCTGATTCTTTTTTGACTCGTTTGCAAATTATAAGGAACAAAATGAATGATATTAATTAAAGCAGAAAACTTAATTGTAATGTATTTAAACTGATTCAAGTGCAGAATACAACATATTCATAAATTTAATACATGAAGACTACCATGTTTACAATATTGTCAAAGTATTTTAAGCAAAATGACATTTTCCGTTAAATGGAGTCAAAACCGATTGTACTATCGATAGCTAGTTGGTTTGCTCTTCCGATTACAAAGCGATAATCGATTGGGATTTTAAACCGATTGCCCAACACTACTATGTGACCATATTTCAAACTCATCCAAGATATCAAGACAAAACTTGTTGACTAAGATTCAGGTGAATTGGGCAAGAACTGCCGCCTCTAGAGTGCCCACAAGGTATTTCTGTAATTTGACCTAGTGACCTAGATTATGACCCTATGTGACCTAATTTCAAATCCATTCAAGATATCATCAAGTCAAACATGCTGACAAATTTTCAGGTCAGTTGAGCAAAAACTGTGGCCTCTACAGTGCCCACAATACATTTCTTTAATTTGACCCAGCGACCTAGTTTATGACCCTATGAGACCCAATTTCTAACTGATCCGAGATATCATCAAGTCAAATATGTAGATCAATTTTCAGGTCAATTTAGCTAGAATTGTGGCCTCTAGAGTGCCCACAAGGTATTTCTTCAATGTGACCCAGTGACATTGTTTATGACCCTATGTGACCCAATTTTGAACTCCTCCGAGATATCATCAAGACAAAAAATGTGGCCTCTAGAGTGCCCACAAGGTATTTCTTTAATTTGACCTTGTGACCTACTTTATGACCCCAGATGACCCAATTTCAATCTCATCGAGATTTAATTAAGGCAAACATTCTGATAAATTTTCAAGTCAATTGAGCAAAGAATGTGGCCTCTAGAGTGCCCACACAGTATTTCTTTAATTTGACCTTAGTGACCTAGTTTATGACCCTAGGTGACCCAAATTCGAACTCATCCAAGATTTCATCAGGACAAACATTCTACCAATTTTCAGGTCAATTGAGTAAGAAATGTGGCCTCTAGAGTGTCCACAAGGTATTTCTTTAATTTGACCTAGTGACTTAGTTTATGACCCCAGGTGACCAAATTTCAGACTCATCCAAGATTTAATAAAGACAAATGTTTTGACCAATTTTCAAGTCAATTGAGCAAAAAATGTGGCCTCTAGAGTGTCCACAAGGTATTTCTTTAACTCTTTACCACACAATCCCGACTTTTAACGACCCTGTGAAAGAAGTCCTTTGAAAACCTTGTGGGAACAGGAGAAAATGCTGGTAACCAGTATTTTCTCCTTTTCCCACAATGTTTTCTATCCTACCCAAACAATTTTCAATTTTTCAAATACATTTATTTTGTAATCTGCAAATGCTTTCAATTTGGACCAGTCTAAATTTTTGTCATTTGGTAAAGAGTTAATTTGACCTATTGACCTACTTTATGACCCCAGGTGACCCAATTTCCAAGTTATCTGAGATTTAATTAAGAAAAACATTCTGACCAATTTTCAAGTCAATCGAGCAAAAAATATGGCCACAAGGTATTTCTTTAAATTGACCTAGTGACCTATTTTTGACCCCAAATAAGCCAATTTCAAACTCATCTAAGTTTTTATCAAGACAAATATTCTAAACAAGTTTCATGAGTACCAGAATGTGGCCTCTAGAGCACACACAAGGTTTTTCTAAGATTTGACCTAGTGACCTAGTTTTTGCCCCCACATGATCCAATTTCAAACTTGTCTGAGATTTTATCAAGACAAACATTCTGACCAAGTTTCACAAGTATCTGACTGAAAATGTGGCCTCTAGAGTACACACAAGGTTTTTCTAAGATTTGACCTAGTGACTAGTTTTTGACCCCACATGACCCAATTTCAGACTCGTCCGAGATTTTATCAAGACAAACATTCTGACCAAGTTTCACAATTATCTGACTGAAAATGTGGCCTCTAGAGCGCACACGAGGTTTTTCTAAGATTTGACCTAGTGACCTAGTTTTTGACCCCACATGACCCAATTTGGAACTCGTCTGAGATTTTATCAAGACAAACATTCTGACCAAGTTTCATGAGGATCGGACCGAAAATGTGGCCTCTAGAGCGTACAAAAGGTAAAAAGTTGATGACGCACGATGCACGCCGGAGACAGCATGATCACAATAGCTCACCATGAGCACTTTGTGCTCAGGTGAGCTAAAAAACATAAGTCGAACAAGAGCACCACATGCAGGTGCCAACAATTGGCTGTTGTTTTTCGACGGATTAAAATTTCCCTAACAATTTTTTAAAAGGGTCACCCTAGGAACATTTCTGTGAAATTATTTCAAAATCTGACAAGCCATTCCAGAAAAGAAGAATTAAGAAATTCCTCTTCATGTCCCTATAGTGCAAATGGCCCCCACCACCAGAGCCATGTTATTTGACAGATCACAATTTTGCGAACAACTTTTGAAAAGAGTCACCCAAGGAACATTTCTGTGAAATTATTTCAAAATCTGACCAGCGGTTTCAGAGAAGAAGAATTTTTAAGAATTTCTTCATGTCCGTATAATGTAAATAGCCCACAACCATCAGAGCCATGTTTCTTGATGGATCAAAATTTCTCGAACAATTTGCGAAAAGGGTCACCCAAGGAACATTTCTGTGAAATTATTTCAAAATCTGACCAGCCGTTTTAGAGAAAAAGAATTTCTTCATGTCCGTATAGTGCAAGTAGCCCCCCATCAGAGCCATGTTTCTTGACGGATCAAAATTTTGCAAACACTTTTTGAAAAGGGTCACCAAAGGAACATTTCTGTGAAATTATTTCAAAATCTGACCAGCGGTTTCAGAGAAGAAGAACTTTTTAAGAATTTCTTCATGGCCGTATAGTGCAAGTAGCCCCCAGTCACCAGAGCCATGTTTCTTGACGGATCAAAATTTCGCGAACGCTTTTTGAAAAGGGTCACCCAAGGAACATCTCTGTGAAATTATTTCAGAATCTGACCAACCGTTTCAGAGAAGAAGAATATTTAAGAATTTCTTCATTTCTGTACAGTGCAAGTAGCCCCCAGTCACCAGAGCCATGTTTCTTGCTGGATCAAAATTTCGCGAACACTTTTTGAAAAGGGTCACCCAAAAAACATCTCTGTGAAATTATTTTAAAATCTGACCAGCCGTTTCAGAGAAGCAGAATTTTTAAGAATTTCTTCATATCCGTATAGTGCAAGTAGCCCCCAGTCACCAGAGCTATGTTTTTTTTGACGGATCAAAATTTCGCGAACAATTTTTGAAAAGGGTCACCCAAGGAACATCCCTGTGAAATTATTTCAAAATCTGACCTGCAGTTTCGTCGGAGAAGATTTTTAAAGAATTTCTTAGAAAATTCCATTTGGCTGCCATGGCAACCAGAGTTTTTGATGGAATCAAACTTTGTGAACAATTCTTAAAGAGGACCTCACAAGGAACATTCCTGCCAAGTTTGGTCCAAATTGGCCCAGTGGTTTAGGAGGAGATGACGTTTAAAAAATTGTTGACAACCCACGACGAACGACGCACAACGGACACCGGGTGACCCTAAAAGCTCCCCTTGAGCATGTTGTGCTCAGGTGAGCTAAAAAAGCAGCTAGATCTAGTTAGAAGCATTTTCTCCTTTTCTCACAATGAAGAGATAATGCAGAAAACGGTAAAAGAGTACAAATACCAATTCAAAATATCTTCATTTCAAGAAAAAAGATTTTTACCTCATGCTGAAGTTTCTTTTTGGAAATGGCTCTCGCGGAGTGTCTGGGTTTTTGCTCTCTCCGATTTGGAGTTTCAAAAAATCTTGGCACAGCGTCAGGTTTCAACTGTAGCCTAAAATTGCTAAAACCAACTGTCTTTGCTAGATTTGGACTTATTAAAAACTGACTGTCCTCAAAGTGTTTCAGACAGTTTAGAATTATTCGTTGGCACGAAATGTGTCGTTACTGTCTGACCCCGGTTTAAATGTTGAATCCATAGCTTTCTCCTTTTTAATTCTCTTGGAAATTTGAATATACTAGTTCTATGAATTCCCGAATTGATGTTACAGCCAAAGGCTGCACAAATGGTCATTTTTTCGGCGTACATTTCCGTTTCACACTTGGATAAATACGTACGACTATCACCATCCCTATGTAAAGGTAGAGGACTAAGTGCTGCTATGACGTCACATGAGGACGGGAGATAAGCAAATCAGGAGAAGTAAGCGATGCACCATTTTCGGGCCACAAATCATCGTGACAATTTAACCGTGGTTTATGGTATGTTACCGGGTAGTAATTGCGGAAAATGACGCACAGACGTTTTACTGACATCATTTATAGACGACTGAAGGGGAAAAAAGCTAACTCAAAAAATCTTTGGATTTGCCCTTTAAAATGTGGCCTTTACTATGCTCACAAGGTTTATCTAAGATTTGGCCCAGTGACCCACTTTTTGACCCAATGTAACCATATTTTGAACTTGTCCAAGATTTCATCCAGACAAACATTCTGACCAAGTTTCAAGAGTATCAGGCTGAAAATGTGACCTCTACCGTGTACATAAGGTTTTTCTAAGATTTGGCCCAGTGAGCTACTGTTTGACCTAATGTAACCCAATTTAGAACTTGTCCAAGATATCATCAAGCAAAACATTCTAACCAAGTTTCATGAGTATTAGACTGAAATTGTTGCCTCTAATTTAAAGCATACACAAAGTTTTTCTTAGATTTGGCTCAGTGACCTACTTTTTGACCTGACATGACCCAATTTCAATCATGTCAAAGATATCATCAAAAGAAATATTCTGACCAAGTTTCATAAACAACCAGCTGAAAATGTGGCCTCTTGAGTGCACACAAGGTTTTTCCAAAATTCGGCCCAGTGACTTATGTTTTGACCCAACATGACCCAAATTCAAACTTGTCTAAGATACCATCAAGACAAATAAACTGTCCTAGTTTTATGAATATCAGGCTAAAAATGTGGCCTCTAGAGTGCACACAAGGTTTTTCGAAGATTTGGCCCAGGGACCTACTTTTTGACCCAACATGGCCCAATTTTGAACTTGTCCGAGATATTATTAAGGCAAATAATCTGACTGACTTTCAAGAGCATCAGGCTGAAAATGTGGCCTATAGCGTGCACACAAGGTTTTTCTAAGATTTGGCCCAGTGACCTACTTCTTGACCCTTCATGACCCAATTTCAAACTAGTCCGAAATATTATTAAGACAAACAATCTGCCAAAGTTTCAAGAGCATCAGGCAGAAAATGTGGCCCCTAGAGTGCACACAAGATTTTTCCGAGATTTAGCCCAGTGATCTATTTTTTTGCCTAATTTGACCCAATTTCAACCCTGTTAAAGATTTTATCATAACAAACATTCTGACCAAGTTTCAAGAACATCAGGCTGAAAATGTGGCCTCTAGAGTATACAAAAGGTTTTTCTAAGATTTAGCCCAGTGACCTACTTTTTGACCCAACCTGGCCTAATTTTTAATTTGTCCAAGATTTTATCAAGACAAATATTCTGACCAAGTTTCAAGAGCATCAGGCTGAAAATGTGGCCTCTAGAGTGCAGACAAAGTAAATGTTGACGACCAGGATGATGCACAATGCACACCACATGATAGATGATGCTCGATAGACACAGCATGGTCACAAAAGATCACTTTGAGCACTTTGTGCTAAAGTGAGCTAAAAATGGGCTATTAGTGATCCATAATTATGTGATGGCTTGATTGGTTTCAAGGATCATGGAGATATGTTAAGCCCCTTTTTGCCAGGTCTTAAATCTTCCTAAATGAATCAGCTAACCCAGAGACTGGACTCACCATCCATTCTAAATTGCGTTCTTTGTCTAGTTATCAAGAATATTTATAAATTATAAAAGAAGCAATTTCTGATTGACTAAAATACATGGGTTTGCCGATCAGAAATTTTAGTACCTCCTAAATTTAGGATAATGCTAAGAATTCCATTTAAAATGATTCGCGAATACTACCTAAGGTTTAAATTGGCTAAAATGCAAGCCAAGGGACCATTATGATTTATCAACCATTCTTAAAACTGAATTCTCAGTCTAATTTGCAAAAATTTTCTAAATTTCATTTGTAATTGGCTAGACCAAACAATTGAAATTCAAGCCAATAAAATTTAGTTTAACTAATTAAAAATTGAATTACTTTCTAAATTTAGAATCTGATTAAAAGTGCTTTTTAGAACGGCTTGTTCCTGGCATCATCCTCATACCTGGCATGCAGCTGCCTATTCCTTTACCAAATGACAATATTTTGGACTTGTCCAAATTCAAAACATTATTGCAGACAGCAAGTTAAATGTTGCACAAAATAGGAAATTTTTGTTTGAAAGGGTAGAAAACATCATGGGAAAAGGAGAAAATGCTGGTTACCAGCATTTTCTCTTTTTCCCAAAATGTCTTCCAAAGGCTTCTCCATCAGGGTCGTTAAAACTCGGATTGTGTGGTAGAGCTTTAGGCAGTGTTTCTGCTAGCTCAAATTTTGGGGGTCATCTGTGACTCCCTGTTTGAAATTTTGGGGTCATTCAGAAGTTTTACGCATCACAGTCTTTAGACTTTTCTTTTTCCAATGTTTTTCGCCTTTGCCCCTTTGTAGATGTTGCATAATGCTAAACGTTTTATATCACAGTGTGCAATTAAAGGTAAAAGTTGAAAACAATGACCTTGTAGAAACTGTGTCGTCTGCCATCACGATTACTCCAGCAAGTCGGTGACCATGACCGAGCAGGGTCTGAAACGTGGACAAAAAGTTTAAAGTGCAGATTCCATATGGTAATATAGGCAAGACCACAGCGATGTCACACAGAATAATGGCGTGCTTTAGACCGATACAGTGTAAACCAGACACAAATTATTCAGTCGTAGATAAACTGTATCTTCCGTAACTGTTGATACAAAGATCTATAACAGGCTGCCAGTTTAAGCCTTTCCCAAACGACAAATTTTGGACTGGTCCAAATTGAATGAGTTTGCAGACGACAGTTTTAAATTTGATGAAAATGGCAGAAAGGTCTCAAAAAGGGTAGAAAACACTGTGGGAAAGGGAGAAATTGCTCATTACGAGCAATTTCTCCTTTTTCCACAGTGTTTTCAAAAGACTTGTACTGCAGACACATGAAAACCAGGGCTTGTTTGGGAAAGGGTTAAGTGGTAGAAAGCGGATTCAATATGATTCTGCAGTATGACTGGATGATTTTGTAAGATATATTAATTGAATCGATTTTTTAAGTTACTTTTTAGTTCCGATTTATGTTGTGTCAAGGAAGACACGATGTATTAATTGGTGCGTCAGCCTTTTATTTTGCACATAAAAAACGCAAAAACGTAGACTTTCTGAAAGCTGTATAGGCATGCATACAGTTGAATCTACATGATTCTGATCAAATAAATCAGCAAAACATAATAGATGTGTGGGTCCTTTTAACTCTTCACCAATTGACAAAATCTGTAACTTGTCCGAATTGAAAGCATTTGCAGATGACAAATGTGACTAAAAAATTGAATTTCCTTACTGGAAGAGTAGAAAACATAGTGGGAAATGGAGAAAATGCTGGTTACCAGCATTTTCCCTTTTCCCACAATTTTTCAAAAGCTTTCTTTCTCAGAGTCATTAAAACTTGGGATTGTGTGGTAAAGGGTTAACAAAACAATCTTGTGTTTCTGGAGAACAGGCGGTCGCTGGTTGAAATTTCCAGTGCGTCCAATGATCACCGCTGTCATTGCTGATCACTGTTTCAACCATGAATATCTGACAAAGCAGCCAGTGGCTTTGGAAGAATACTGTGCAAAGTACTGGTAACAGAAACTTCAGGAGAGCATGGATAAATGCTCTGGCCACTGCAATATAACTGAAATAATGTTGAAATGGCATTAAACAACATACAATCAATCATTTTAACAAGACAGCCATTGGCCCTAAAGCGCTCACCTGAGTAAGGTCATCTAGGATTGATAAGGCTGAAAAGATCCTGGTCGTGATGATGTAAAATGCACGAGTGTAAGTGATCTACTCTTTGACTGGTTTAGCCTATTTTTGAATTTCTAATCAGGCTCAAAATGTTGCCTCTAGAGTCACACAAGGTTTTTCTAGGCCCTGTGACCTACTTTTTGACTCGATGTGACCCAATTTCCAGCTTGTCCAAGATTTTATCCAGACAAACATTCTGACCAAGTATCTTAAGTATCAGGCTGAAAATGTGGCCTCTAGAGTACACACACATTTTTTCAAAGATTTGGCCCCATGACCTACTTTTTTACCTGACATAATCCAATTTCAAACTAGTCCAAGATTTTAACCAGACAAACATTCTGACCAAGTCTCATGAGTATCAAGCTGAAAATGTGAGCTCTAGAGTGCACACAAGGTTATTCTATGATTTGGCCCAGTGACCTACTTTTTGACTCGACATGAGCCAATTGTCTATGCGTCCAAAATTTTAACAAATCAAACATTCTAACCAAGTTTCATGAGTATCAGGCTGAAAATGTGACCTCTAGAGTGTACACAAGGTTTTTCTAAGATTTGGCCCAGTAACCTACTTTTTGACCCCGTGTCACCCAATTTCAAATTTGTCCAAGATTTCGTCAAGAAAATCATTTTGATCAAGTTTCATGAGTATCAGGCTGAAAATGTGGCCTCTGGAGTGCACACAAGGTTTTTCTAAGATTTGACGCAGTGACCTACTTTTTGATCCAACAAGACCCACTTTCAAACTATTCCAAGATTTTATCCAGACAAACATTCTGACCAAGATTCATGAGTATCAGGCTGAAAATGTGACCCCTAGAGTGCACACAAACTTTTTCTAAGATTTTGCACTGTGACCTACATTTTGACCCAGCATAAACTGATTTCAAACCTGCCCAAGATTTTATCCAGACAAACATCATGACCAAGTTTACCGAGTATCAGGCTGAAAATGTGGCCTCTAGAGTGCATACATGCTTTTTCTAAAATTTGCTTGTGACCTACTTTTTGACCCTATGTGACCCAATTTCAAACTTGTCCGAGATTTTATCCAGACAACAATTCTGACCAAGTTTTATGAGTATCAGGCTGAAAATGTGGCCTCTAGAGTGGATACAATGTTTTTCTAAGATTTAGCCATGTGACCTACTTTTTGACTTGACATGACCAAATTTTGAACTTGTCTGAGATTCATGCAAACAAACATTTTGACCCAAGTTTCAAGTGCATCAGGCTGAAAATGTGGCCTCTAGAGTGCACACAAGCTTTTTCTAAGATTTGGCCCAATGACCTACTTTTTGACCCCATGTGATCCAATTTCAAGCTTGTCCAAGATATTATCAAGACAAATATTCTGACCAAGTTTCATGCGTAATAGGCTGAAAATGTGGCCTCTAGAGTGCACAAAAGCTTTTTCTAAGATTTGGCCCCTTGACCTACTTTTTGACCCCACATGACCCAATTTTGAACTTGTCCGAGATTTTATCCAGACAAACATTCTGACCAAGTTTCGTGAGTATCAAGGTGAAAATGTAGCCTCTAGATGCACACAAGGTTTTTCTAAGATTTGGCCCTGTGACTTACTTTTTGACCCCACATGACCCAATTTCGGACTTGTCCGAGATTTTGTCCAGACAAACATTCTGACTAAGTTTCATGAGGATATGGCTGAAAATGTGGCCTCTAGAGTGCACACAAGGTAATTGTTGACAACCGCACGACGCACAACGGATGACGCACGACAGACACAGCACTATCCAATTTCAAGCTTGTCCAAGATATTATCAAGACAAATATTCTGACCAAATTTTGTGTCCTGGTAGACACTTTTTAAAATCAAATATTGTTCACTTGATAGAGTTGTGTTGTAAAGGGAAGAAAACATATTGAGATAAGGAGAAAATGCTGGTTATGCTGGCTAAGCAATTTTGCCTTTTTCCACAATATTTTCCAATACTTTTTTCCACAGGGTCTTTAAAACACAGAATTGTTTGGTGAATGGTCAAGACTGAGCCACAGGACCAACACAAGAATCATTATTTGTCATGAAGGATAAGTCATTTCTCCATTTATCACAATGTTTCCTTCAAAATTTTAATGAGCTGGGTCAATTTAATAATGCACCAAAATACAAATAAGCGTCTGTCTCGTTTCCATGAATATTCATGAATGCAAGTCAATAATCTCTGAACACAAAGAGGGCAGCCTTTACCACAAAGGCTCCAATGTGTCTCTGCTTTTCTAAGTTTCAAGTTCTATTTGCATTTTTGTCTATCTGCTGCCAAGACAACAAAATTTAGACTTGTCTAAATTGGGAGCAATTGCAGACGATAAAGTACAACTGTGGCTCAATTTGAGGACACTGTCTTGTAATGGATAGAAAACATTGTGGAGACTTGTCTAGATTGGGGGCATCTGCAGACCACAAACTACAACTGTCGCTCAATTAACCCTTATCCTACTAAATAAAAGAAATGAAACTTTAAAGCCGATAGTAAATACCCAAATTTTCCTATTTCAAAGGTATTTTTGGAGGAGAGATATCTCCTTGACGGACAGCGTAGATCCAAGTTCAGATTGAACGTTCGGTGCAGTCTGATCTTGATCTATGCTGTCAGCAAATGGTCAGTGAGTCGCGCTTAACAGCCTTAGGGTTAACTCTTTACCAAACTACAAAATTACGAACTGAACAAAATTGAAAGCATTCGCAGATGACAAATTGAATGTAGCTCAAATGATTATTTCTTTCTTTGATAGGGTAGAAAACATTGTGGGAAATGGAGAAAATGCTGATTACCAGCATTTTCTCCTTTTCCCACAATGTTTTCAAAAAGGCTTCTTTCCTAGGGTCATTAAAACTCGGTATTGTGTGGTAAAGGATTAAAGGAAGTTGCTTCTAATGCATAGAAAACATTGTCTGACAAGGAGAAAATGCTGATAACTAGCATTTTCTCCTTTTCCCATTATGTTTTCTACTGTTTTAACCCTTTCCCACACAAGCCCTGGTTTTCATGTGTCTGCAGTACAAGTCTTTTGACTTGAGGGCCTGAAATTGCTCTACTGGCAGTGATTTTGCTTTTTTTTCTAGCATACATTATGAATTCATGATGCAAAAAGTTGAAAGACAACCCTCCCCCCCCCCCCCCCCCCAAAAAAAAGGAGGTGTTGTTGCAACTGGGCTTGAACCCACTAAGAATGCACAAGTAGGCATGTTGAATTGAACAAATAGTAAAAAAAAATTGAAGTACAATTTCTCAAAACCAACTGTTTGAAATCCAGCCAAATTTGATAGGGTTTCAGCATTGTATTAAACAATCCCTGCAAATTTCAAAGAAATATGACTAATAATTTGGACTGTGTTGAGTAAACAATACTAAGTCTTTAAATGGCTGCTTGTCCTAAACTAATAGCTAGATTTTCTTCATTTTTAATAGAGTTCAATCCCTTGATGACACAAATAATCTTTGCAAGTTTCAAAAGAATTGGATCTAAAATATGGACTAAACTGCGTAAACAAGAAATGTAAATTTTCAACTTTAAATGGTTCCTTTTCCCATACTGATTGTTGAATGTATTTCAAAATCAATAGGATTCAAGCTATCGATAACATAAAGCAACTTTGCAAGTTTCATGAAAATTCAACCACAAATGCCGAGTCGTTGTAGCGTAAACAAGAAATGTAAATTTTCAAATTTAAATGGCTACTTTTCCCATACTGATTGTCAAATTTTTGTCAAAATTGATAGACTTCAAGCTTTTGATGATGCAAAACAACTGTGCAAGTTGCATGAAAATCCAATTGCAAATGCTGAATTTATTGCGTAAACAAGAAATGAAAATTTTGAACTTTAAATGCCTTCTTTTCCCATACCAATTGTCGGATTTTTTTCAAAATCAATAGCAAGGGTTCAAGCTATTGATGAGATAAACAAACTGTGCAAGTTTCACGAAAATCTGACAACAAATGTAGACTAAAACACATAAACAAGAAAAGAAAATGTTGAACTTTAAATGACTTCTTTTCCCATACCGATTGTCAGATTTATTTTCAAAATCAATAGGGTTCAAGCTATTAATGAGATAAACAAACTGTGCAAGTTTCATGAAAATCTGACCACAATTGCAGACTTTATCACGTAAACATGAAATTGAAATTTTGAACTTTAAATGGCTACTTTTTGTACACTGTGAGATTTTGTTCAAAATCAATAGGATTCAAGCTATTGATGAGATAAACAATCTGTGCAAGTTTCACAAAAATCTGACCACAACTGCAAACTTTATCGTGTAAACAAGAAATTGAAATGTTGAACTTCAAATGGCTACTTTTCCTACACTGATTGTCGGATTTTTTTCAAAATCAATAGGATTCAAGGTACTGATGAGATAAACAAACTGTGCAATTTTCACGAAAATTTGACCACAACTGCAGACTAAATCATGTAAACAAGAAATTTAAATGTTGAATTTTAAATGGCTACTTTTCCTACCCTGATTGTCAGATTTTTTCAAAATCAATAGGACTCAACTTATTGATGAGAAAAACAATCTGTGCAAGTTTCACGAAAATCTTACCACAACTGCAGACTTTATTGTGTAAACAAGAAATTGAAATTTTGAACTTTAAATGGCTACTTTTCCTACACTGATTGTCAGATTTTTTTCAAAATCAATAGGGTTCGAGGCATTGATGAGATAAACAAACTGTGCAAGTTTCATGAAAATTTGACCACAACTGCAGACTTAATCATGTAAACAAGAAATTTAAATGTTGAATTTTAAATGGCTACTTTTCCTACCCTGATTGTCAGATTTTTTTCAAAATCGATAGGATTCAAGCTATCAATGAGATAAACAATCTGTGCAAGTTTCACGAAAATCTTACCACAACTGCAGACTTTATCGTTTAAACAAGAAATTTAAATGTTAAATTTTAAATGGCTACTTTTCCCACACTAATTGTAGATTTTTTTTCAAAATCAATAGGCTTCAAGTAATTGATGAGATAAACACACTGTGCAAGTTTCACGAAAATCTGACAACAAATATAGACTTTATCGTGTAAAGAAGAAAAAGACTAACAGACGGATGGTCGGACGGGTGGACAACTGAAACCAGCCATGACATGAGCTCTGCAGTAGAGCTAAAAAACCAGATTTTTGCTATTTCAAACTTATGTTGGAGAAAAATATCTCCTTATCAGGCAGTATAGTTCCAACATGAGACTGCACATTTTGTGCAGTCTGATCTTGATCTACATTGTTTGCAAAAGATAAGTGAGTTTAATTTAGCAACTATTTAGGGTTTGGTTTTTACCAAACAATCCTGTAGTTAACCTTTTACGACACTATCCAGAGTTTTAACATCACTAACAAGAGGGCCATAATGGCCCTGGATCACTCATCTGAGTCAATAGGCGAAATTTCACCTTAGGGTCATAATGACCCAATCTAAAATTCATCTGAGATATTATGAAGACAAACATTCTGACCAATGGTCAGGTCAATTGACCTGAAAATGTGGCCTCTGGTGTGTACAAAATGTATTTCTTCATTTTGACCTAGTGACCTAGTTTATGACCCTATGTGACCATATTTCAAACTCATCCAAAATATCAAGACAAACTTGTTAACAAAGGCTCAGGTGAATTGGGCAAGAATTGCCGCCTCTAGAGTGCCCACAAGGTATTTCTGTAATTTGACTACTTGATTATGACCCTATGTGACCCAATTTCAAACCCATTCAAGATATCATCAAGTCAAACATGCTGACAAATTTTCAGGTCAATTGAGCAAAAATTGTGGCCTCTAAAACGCCCACAATACATTTCTTGAATTTGACCCAGTGACATAGTTTATGACCCTATTGACCCAATTTCTGATTGATCCGAGATATCATCAAGTAAAACATGTAAACCAATTTTCAGGTCAGTTTAGCTAGAATTGTGGCCTCTAGAGTGCCCACAACGTATTTCTTCAATGTGACCCGGTGACCTTGTTTTTGACCCTATGTTACCCAATTCTGAACTCATCCAAAGACAAACATGCTGACCAATTTTCAGGTCATTTGAGCAAGAATTGTGGCCGCTAGAGTGCCCACAAGATATTTCTTTAAATTTGACCTAATGACCTAGTTTATGACCCTATGTGACTCAATTTTGAACTCATACAAGATTTTATCATGACAAACATGCTGATTAATTTTCAGGTCAATTGAGTAATAATTGTAGCCTCTAGAGCGCCCACAAGGAATTTGTGTAAGTTGATCTAGTGAGACCTAATTTATGACCCTAGAT
Source organism: Tridacna gigas (assembly GCA_945859785.2). Classification (NCBI taxonomy): domain Eukaryota; kingdom Metazoa; phylum Mollusca; class Bivalvia; order Cardiida; family Cardiidae; genus Tridacna; species Tridacna gigas. The sequence continues at coordinate 34,137,100 of OX244039.2, read as the reverse complement.
GACCCAAATTCAAACTCATCCGAAATTTTATCAAGACAAACATTCTGACCAATTTTCAGGTCAATTGAGTAAGAAATGTGGCCTCTGGAGTTTCCAGAAGGTATTTCATTAATTTGACCTAGTGATCTAGTTTATGACCCAAGGTATCCCAAATTTGAACTCATTTGATATTTTATTGAGACAAAGATTCTGACCAATTTTCAAGTTAATTGAGCACAGAATGTGGCCTCTATAGTGCCTAAAAGGTATTTCTTTAATTTTACCTAGTGTCCTAGTTTATGACCTAGGTGACCCAAATTCAAACTCATCCGAGATTTCATCAAGACAAACATTCTGGCCAATTTTCAGGTCAATTTAGTTAGAAATGTGGCCTCTAGAGTGCCCTCAACATATTTCTTTAATTTTACCTAGTGACCTAGTTTATGACCCTAGGTAACCCAAATTCTACCTCATCCGAGATTTCATCAGGACAAACATTCTGACCAATTTTCAGTTCAATTGAGTAAGAAATGTGGCCTCTAGAGTGTCCACAAGGTATTTCTTTGATTTGACCTAGTGACCTAGTTTATGACCCCAAGTGACCTGATTTCAAAGTCATCCGAGATTTAATTATGACAAACATTCTGACCAATTTTCAAGTCAATTGAGCAGAAAATGTGGCCTCTAGAGTGTCCACAAGGTATTTCTTTAATTAGACCTAGTGACCTAGTTTATGACCCTAGGTGACCCAAATTTGAACTTATCCAGGATTTCATCAAGACAAACATTCTGACCCATTTTCAGGTCAACTAAGTAAGAAATGTGGCCTCTAGAGTGTCCACAAGGTATTTCTTTAGTTTGACCTAGTGACCTAGTTTATGACCCCAAGTGACCCAATTTCAAACCCATCCAAGATTTAATTAAGACAAACACTCTGACCAATTTTCAAGTCAATTGAGCAAAAAATGTGGTCTCTAGAGTGCCCACAAGGTATTTTTTTAATTTTACCCTGTGACCTAGTTTATGACCCAAGGTGACCAAAGTTCAAACTTATCCGAGATTTCATCTAGACAAACATTCTGACCAATTTTCAGGTCAGTTGAGTACAAAATGTGGCCTCTACAGTGCCCAAAAGAAATTTCTTTAATTTGACCTAGTGACCTAGTTTTATGACCCAAGGTGGCCCAAATTCTAACTCATCTGAGATTTTATTAAGAAGAAGATTCTGACCAATTTTCAAGTCAATTGAGCACAGAATGTGGCCTCTAGAGTGCCTAAAAGGGTTTCTTTAATTTGACCCAGTGACCTAGTTTATGACATAGGTGACCCAAATTCGAACTCATCCGAGATTTCATCAAGACAAACATTCTGACCAATTTTCAGGTCAACTGAGTAAGAAATGTGGCCTCTAGAATGCCCACAAGGTATTTCTTTAATTTGACCTTGTGACCTAGTTAATGACCCCAGGTGACCCAAATTCAAACACAGTCGAGATTTTATCAAGACAAACATTCTGACCAATTTTCAGGTCAATTGGGTACGAAATGTGGCCTTCAGAGTGTCCACAAGGTATTTCTTTAATTTGACCTAGTGACCTTGTTTATGACCCTATGTGACCCAAATTCCACCTTATCCAAGATTTCATCAAGACAAACATTCTGACCAATTTTCAGGTCAACTGAGCATGAAATGTGGCCTCTAGAGTGTCCACAAGGTATTTATATAATTTGACCTTGTGACCTAGTTTATGACTCCACGTGACCCAAATTTAAATTCATCTGAGATTTTATCAAGACAAATATTCTGACCAATTTTCAGGTCAATTGAATAATAATTGTAGCCTCTAGAGTGCCCACAAAGTATTTTTTCAATTTCACCTAGTGACCTAGTTTATGACCCTAGGTGACCCAAATTCAAACTCATGCGAGATTTTATCATAACAAACATTCTGGCCAATTTTCAGGTCAAATGAGTAAGAAATGTGGCCTCTAGAGTGTCCAAAAGGTATTTCTTTAATTTGTTCTAGTGTCCTAGTTTATGAACCCAGGTGTCCCAAATTCAGGCTCATCCGAGATTGCATCAAGACAAACATTCTGGCCAATTTTCAGGTCAATTGAGCAAGTAATGTGGCCTCTAGAGTGTCCGCAGGGTGTTTCTTTAATTTGACCTAGTGACCTAGTTTATGACCCCCACATGACCCAAATTTGAAGTCATCCAGGATTTCATCAAGACAAACATTCTGACCAATTTTTGAGTCAACTGAGCAAGAAATGTGGCTCTAGAGTGTCCACAAGGTATTTATTTAATTTGACCTAGTGACCTAGTTTATGGCCCCAAGTGACCCAAATTCAAACTCATCCGAGATTTCATCAGGACAAACATTCTGACCAATTTTCAGGTCAACTGACGAATCACAATACCTCACCCAGCACTTCGTGCTCAGGTGAGCTAACAAATAGGCCTAACCACTGTCTGTGGCTTGTGATAAACAACATAAAGATGAAGTTTCATAACATATTGTCCTGTAGTTAAAGAGATATTAATCCATAATGAAAATATATGTGAAGCCCCCTTTTTCCATGACACAACATTTAATAAAAAAAGCTAAAATTATGATCTTGGTGGACTATCATAAGGAACACACGTATGAAGTTTCACAAATTTTTGTCCAGGATTTTGAGTTGAAGTTACATGTATATTGATCCTTAACAGAAATATACAGTAAAACCCCTCTATTAAGACCACCCGTGGTACTTTTGAAAATTGGTCTTATTAGCGGGGTGGTCTGATTTCCGGGTTTCACCCACCTAGATTTTGAATCAAACCCAGACTATGTGTAGACTTATGTGGATTTAAATTATGTTCCAAGTAATGTATACATATTTTAGTCGGGGAAGTCTATGCCCACACATTTAAATGACAGATAGATAGATAGATAGATAGATAGATCCTTTATTCAAGAATTGATCTTTACAGATCTTCATCATCACATTTTAACAATCAAGTATGTCTAATTATGGTGTTAGTACAGTAGGAGTTAGGTAAGGTAAGTAGAACAGAAGAAAAAGACAACAAGAAAATTTTCATGTTTATTTTAAAGTTAATATGTGCTTGAATTTTTATGAATAAATTCACATGGCAGTGAATGCCCATTCATAATCGCCTATTTAAACTCTTACAGCAAGATATGTACATTAATCAAGTATCTGAACTTAAAAGATTACATAATTAAATGTTACTGATAGAACTTGTCATATTCCCTGTTTTAATCTGCTTTTTTTTTTTATCTTGTGTAGTCTCAAGAACTCCTACTCCACGCGCTCATTTTCATTTTTAAACAAAGAATTTCGAATATTATTGAAGAGCCTGACGTTTTTTTTTTCCCATTTTGATTCGAGTTGAATGTTCGAACAGTCCTACTAGTCGTCGATCGCAAAGTTGAAGTGTTTACCAGTTCAAAAATCGCGTATTCTCTACGATATAAGTATGGCTTTAATGTGGAACAAAAACCAAATAATTATCCCATCCCGATCGCTAGATATTAACCCAAGCATCTCAAATTACAAAAGCTAGATGTACAAAACAAATCGTAATTACCCGGATGTCGACATGTTTTTCACCCGTGTCAGCAATGTGTGATAAACGCCTGATTACCGAATAAAAGCCGAATTAATTATCACCAATTCATTGGTCATTTGATTATGTAAGGTAACACCTTGATCACTTAACACGATTGTGTTACTGTAGTCAACAGATAAACAAAAGATCGCTAATTGATTGTCTACTCCATCGGACCCAAGAATATTCGTACATGAAGCACGGCCTCCAGTTCGCGATTATGGACGCGTGAAAATTAGCTAGTCGTAAAAAAAATGTGAAAATTAGTGGTCGTTTCACGGGGTTAAAATCTGTTGGTAATTACTCATTGGTACTGAAAATGGTGGTCGTAATTTCGGAATAGCGGGGTGCCCGTATTTCCGGGGTCATGGTCATTGATTATGAAGAAGGAAAAATTCCGTTCTGACAAAAATCGTTCGTAATAGCGGGTTGCTCGTATTATCGGGGTGGTCGTGAGGAGGGGTTTTACTGTACATGAAGCCCCTTTTTCCTATGAGACCGTATTTGATTTCAAAAAGGCAAAAAAAACCAATAAATATTGGTGGACATCATTAGGAACACCTGTATGAATTTCTATTAGTTTTTGTCAAGGATTTTAAAAGATATCTGTCCTGAAAGACGGAAAAACAGATGGTCATCGGTCCATGATGAAAATAAACATTTAGCCCCCTTTTTTCATGACATGGCATTTCATGAAATAAAAACAAATAACTGTTGTCTGTGGCTTGTAATAAACAATATAAAGATGAAGTTTCATGACATTTTGTCCTGTAGTTAAAGAGATATTGGTCCACAATGAAAATATACGTTAAGCCCCTTTTTTTCCAAGACACAGCAATAAAAAAAAAAAACAAAGGTATATAACTGTGGTGTTGCATGGTCAATCTGGGTGAAACTTGTTGTCCTGCATTTCCTAATGGTGGTTGATAAATGTTACAAGTTTGATGTAAAAACTCTGTACAGTTTTCAAGATATGAGTCAAAACAAAAGTTCACTCTATATACCTTTATGTCCTACTTTGTGACCCCTGGGGCAGGGCTGATTTTGATCCCAGGGGCATCATTTAAACAAACTTGGTAGAGGTTCACCAGGAGATGATCCATATAAATTATCAAAACTCTAGGCCTTCTAGTTTCAGACAAGAAGTTTTTTAAAGTTTGCTCTATATATGATTTTGCCTAAATTTGTGACCCCTGGGGCCCAGAAAATTTTGACCCCAGGGGCATCATTTGAACCAACTTGGTAGAAGACTACTAGAAGATACTACATACCAAATATCAAAGCTCTGGGCTTTCTGGTTTCAGACAAGAATATTTTTAAAGATGTTGTAAATTTCCCCTTTTTTGTTGCCATGGCAACCGGAGTCAATGGGTTAATTCAATTCTTTTAACAACTTTGGTAGAGCTTCACCCAAGGAACATGCCTACCAAGTTTCAACATGATTGGCCCACCAGTTTAGGAGGAGGAGATGTTTAAAGGAATTGTGGACAGACGGATGGATGGACGGACGGATAGACAGATGGACGCTGGACAACGACTGATCACAATACCTCACCTTAGCACTCCGTGCTCAGGTGAGCTAATAAAAAAGACCCTTTAACAAGAGGGCCATGATGGCCCTGGGTCGCTCACCTTAGTAGAGTGCCTTTAAGGTTTTTCTTTAATATGACCATGTGACCTAGTTTTTGACCACAGGTGACCCAATTTCAAACCCATATTTCATGAAGACAAACATTCTGACCAATTTTCAAGTCAACTGAGCAAAAAATGTGGCCTTGAGTGCCCTAAAGATATTTCTTTAATTTGACCTAGTGATCTAGATTATGACCTCAGATGACCCAAATTTGAACTGGTCTTTGGCTATATCAAAAGAAACATTTTAACCAATTTTCAAATCAAATGAATAATAAATGTGGCCTCTTAGAGTGCCCACTAGCTATTTCTTTAATTTGACCAAGTGACCTAGTTTATGACCCCAGTTGACCCAAATTCACACTCATGTGAGATTTTACAAAGACAAACATTCTGACCAATTTTCAAGGCAATTAAGCAAAGAATGTGGCCTCTAGAGAGCCCACAAAGTATTTCTTTATTTTGACCTAGTGACCTAGTTTATGGTTCCAGGTGACCCAAATCCAAACTCATCTGGTATTTCATCAAGACAAACATTCTGGCCAAATTTCAGGTCATTTGAGCAAAAAATGTGGCCTCCAGAGTGATAACAAGATATTTATTTAATTGACCCAGTGAACTAGTTTATGACCCAAGTTGACCCAAATTAATTTATGTGAGACTTTATAAAGACAAACTTTCAAAGTAATTTTCAAGGCAATTGAGCAAATAATGTGGCCTCGAGAGTGCCAACAAGGTATTTCTTTAATTTGACCTAGTGACCTAGTTTATGACCCAAGATGACCCAATTTTGAACTCAATGAACTTGTTGTGCTTAGATGGGCAAGCAAACTTAGAAGAGAATCACTACATACCAAATATCAAAGCTCTACGCCTTCCAGTTTTAAAGAAGAATTTTAAAGTTTTTCTTCTTTGTTCCTATGTTCGAACTTGTGACCCCCGGGGCTGGGCCAGTTTTGACCCAGGGGCATCATATGAACAAACTTCGTAGAGGTCCACTAGGAAATGCTACATACCAAATATCAAAGCTCTACACCTTCCCTTTTAAGAGAAAAAGAAATTTAAAGTTTTCCTTCTTTGTTCCTACCTTCGAACTTGTGACCCCCGGGGCGGGGCCAGTTTTGACCCAGGGGCATCATATGAACAAACTTGGTAGAGGTCCACTAGGAGATGCAACATACCAAATATCAAAGCTCCACACCTTTCGGTTTCAGAAAAGAAGAATTTTAAAGTTTTCCTTCTTTGTTCCTATGTTCGAACTTGTGACCCCACGGGCTGGGCCAGTTTTAACCCAAGCAGCATCCTTGGAACAAACTTGGTAGAAGTCCACTAGGAGATGCTACATACCAAATATCAAAGCTCTATGCCTTCCCATTTAAGAGAAAAAAAAAAGTTAAGTTTTCCTTCTTTGTTCCTATGTTTGAACTTGTGACCCCCGGGGCAAGGCCAATTTTGACCCCAAGGGCATCATATGAACAAACTTGGTAGAGGTCTACTAGGCGATGCTACATACCAAATATCAAAGCTCTATGCCTTCTAGTTTTACAGAAGAAGATTTTTAAAGTTTTTCTTCTGTGTTCCTATGTTGGAAATTGTGACCCCCCCCGGGGGAGGGCCAGTTTTGACCCCAGGGGCATCATATGAACAAACTTGGTAGAGGTCCACTAGGAGATGCTACATGCCAAATATCAAAGCTCTAAACCTTCAAGTTTCAGAGCAGAAGATTTTTAAAGTTTTCCTTCTTTGTTACTATGCTCAAACTTGTGACCCCCGGGGCAGGGCCAGTTTTGACCCCAGGCGCATCAAATGAACAAACTTGGTAGAGGTCCACTAGGCAATGCTACATACCAAATATCAAAGCTCTATGACTTCCAGTTTCAGAGAAGATGATTTTTAAAGTTTCCCCTCTTTGTTCCTATGTTTGAACTTGTGACCCCCGGGGCAGGGCCAGTTTTGACCCCAAGGGCATCATATGGACAACCTTGGTAGAGGTCCACTAGGAGATGCTTCATGCCAAATATCAAAGCTCTATGCCTTCTAGTTTTAGAGTAGAAGATTTTTAAAGTTTTCCTTCTTTGTTCCTATGTTGGAAATTGTGACCCCCCGGGGCGGGGCCAGTTTTGACCCCAGGGGCATCATATGAACAAACTTGGTAGAGGTCCACTAGGAGATTCTACATGCCAAATATCAAAGCTCTATGCCTTCAAGTTTCAGAGAAGAAGATTTTTAAAGTTTTCCTTCTTTGTTACTATGCTCAAACTTGTGACCCCCGGGGTGGGGCCAGTTTTGACCCCTGGGGCATCATATGAACAAACTTGGTAGAGGTCCACTAGGCAATGCTACATACCAAATATCAAAGCTCTACGCCTTCCAGTTTCAGAGAAGATGATTTTTAAAGTTTCCCCTCTTTGTTCCTATGTTTGAACTTGTGACCCCCGGGGCAGGGCCAGTTTTGACCCCAAGGGCATCATATGAACAAACTTGGTAGAGGTCCACTAGGAGATGCTTCATGCCAAATATCAAAGCTCTATGCCTTCTAGTTTTACAGAAGAAGATTTTTAAAGTTTTCCTTCTTTGTTACTATGCTCAAACTTGTGACCCCCGGGGCGGGGCCAGTTTTGGCCCCAGGGGCATCAAATGAACAAACTTGGTAGAGGTCCACTAGGAGATGCTACATACCAAATATCAAACCTCTGCGCCTTCTAGTTTCAGAGAAGAAGATTTTCAAAGATTTTGCTTTTTTTTCCTTTTTGTTGCCATGGCAACCAGAGTTGTGGGTGGAATTCAATTCTTTGAACAATTTTGGTAGAGCTTCACCCAAGGAACATCCCTGCCAAGTTTCATCAAGATTGTCCCAGTGGTTTAGGAGAAGAAGATGTTTAAAGAAATTGTTGACGGATGCCGGACGCCGGACATAGGGCGATCACAATAGCTCACCTTTAGCACGTTGTGCTAAGGTGAGCTAAAAACACTGAGGCTAAAGGAAAAAATGCTGGTAACCAACATTTTCCCACAATATTTTTCTACCCTTCAAAAAGCAATCTTATTTTATTGTCTGCAAATGCCTTCAACTTGGACAAGTCGACAATGCCTTCAATTTAACAAGTCCAAACTTTTGTCGTTTGGTAAAGAGTTAACTCTTTACCAAACCACATAATTTTAGACTTGTCTTATTAGAAGGCAGTTGCAGTTGTTTTTTAAATGTGGTTCACATGATGAAATTTTTCTGTGATATTTTCTACAACATTGTGGGAAAAGGAGAAATGCTGGTTACCTACATTTTCACCTTTTCCAATGATGTTTTCAAAGACTTCTTCTTCAGTCGAGATTGTGTGGTAAAGGGTTAAACAACCCTAAATGAGAATCGATTGATTGATTGTATAGTGTTTAATGCCATTTTCAACATTATTTCAGTTATATCGCGGCAGCCAGTGCACCTATCCATGCTTTCCTGGAGTTTCTTTTACCAGTAATCCACACAATATTCTTTCCAAGCCACTGGCTGCTTTCCCACATAACCATCGTCGAAACAATGGTCAATGGTGAGAGAGGAATGAATCCTGTCGCAATGACTATCATCAATCCTCAGAAAGAAATTGGCCAAGCTAGGGATCAAACCAGCAACTTCCTGTTCTCAAGTCCTGAACGCTACCGACTGAGCTACGGGGGCTTGGCCCCTAAATGAGAAGGCTCAATTTGAAAACATCACAGAGAAAATGCTTGCAACCAGAAGTTTTTCCTTTTCTAAAAGTATTTTCAAAAACCTACTTTCACAGAACAGTACGGTTGATCGATTGTATTGTACTTAACATGGTTTTCAACATTATTTCAGTCATATGGCGGCTGCCAGTGCACCTATCCATGGATGCTTTCCTGGAATTTTTTTTTAACAAGTACTTCTCACAATATTTTTCCAAAGCCATTGACTGCTTCCATACATAACCATTGTCGAAACAATGATCTGCAGAATGAATCTTGTCGCAATGGCTATCACCAATCCTTTGAAAGAAATTGGCTGAGCTGGGGATTCAAACCAGCGATCCCCTGCAGTCTCAACACCATTACTCGATAAACTGCACTACCGGGGCTCGGGCAACAAAAATATGGTGAAGGTTTAATAGACAGCACCAGAGACAGAGCAATAAAACCCAATATTCACTCATCAATAAAAGCAGTGAGTCACTCAAATAAAAAGACAAACAAAATTTAACCCTTACAACGCCTTTCGCTACTAGAGTTGCCTTTGCAAACAGTGTAGATCAAGATCAGGCTGCACAAAAAGTGCAGCCTGATCTATGATCTACACTGTCTGCTTTGCTGAAACGCTGTAGACAAAAGCAACCATGTTGTTGCAGTTATTTGGGTCATATTTCGAGGATGAAAATGTCTGATAGGTTTATTCGGGGCTCTAAGGGTTAATAGACTGTCACCCACAATTTTTACCATTTATCCCTTTCCAACACAACAATATTCTAGTCTTGTCCAAACCCAAAGCATTTATTGAAAACAAATTGAATTTGGCTCAAATTATGAAAGTTATCTTTGATGGGGTTGGAAACATTGAGGGAAAATGAGAAGATACTGGTTACCACCATTTTCTCCTTTTCCAACACTGTCTTCCAAAGGTCTCTTCCTCAGGATCATTAAAACTTGTCATTGTGTGGTAAAGGGTTAGTACCTGACTTGACTCTTCACAATCTAGAGTTTTCATGAACCTTAAGAAGATCAAAGGTTTTGAAAACATGGTGGGATAAGTACAATGATTTCTATCCTTTCAAAAACATGTTTTATCACTAGAGCCACATTCAATTTGTGGTTGACAAAAACACAATCAATCCAGACAGGTGTAAAATTTTGTCAGCAGGTAAAGTATATTCACACCCTGTCTTTTAAATGCTATCCCCCCTCCAAGAGGTGGGGGGGGTGTATTTTTGGAAAAGGGCCATAGAGGCAAAATGATGTAGGTAATCTTAGTTTTAGTCAGTACCTTTTGAGAAACGAAGAAAAGGATTATGTGGATGTTTTAGTTTATTCCAGCTAATTCATTTGAACTTGATGAATGGATTGGACATTGAGTAAGTCCATTTTCAGTTAGAAAAGGCTAGGGAAGCCTTAATTAGACGGGGAGTATCTATACTGATCATTACAGTTCTTCTATACCAGACCACAAAATTTTTAGACACATCCATGTTGAAAGCATTTTGTGTACAACTTAAATGTGGCTCAAGTGACACGATCTATCTGTGAAAAGGTGGAAACATTGAGGGAAATGGAGAATATGCTGATTAGCAGCATTTTCTCCTTTTTTCAACAATGACTGCTACTGTTGAATACAGCCCATCAAATATAAATGTACATAGTATTATCTTGATTGATCATTATTGTCTGCAAAGGCACTAAAAATGCTCTCAGAATGCAAAAAACTTTTTAAAGCATTGGGAATCCATCACTTTCTCGACATATTACACTTTCCCCTCCATCAAAGCATTGGCAGCACCTTAAACCCTCTATCAAACAATTCTGAGTTCCAATGACTTTAATTTTCAGTGAAAATCAAAAACGGGGCATAACGGTATCAAAAATATTTTGATGATTACCTGCCCCTGTTGTATGGATTCCCCTTTTGATAGTTAACAAAGTGAAAATCAAAAACGGGGCATAACGGTATCAAAAATATTTTGATGATTACCTGCCCCTGTTGTATGGATTCCCCTTTTGATAGTTAACAATTAGTCCATAGTTAACAATTAGTGTTTGACATAAATACCTAAACTCTACCAAACGGCAAAATTTTAGACTAGTCCAAATTGAAAGCATTTGCATACAACAAATTAAATGTGACTTAAAAATTGAAACTTGTTATGGAATTGGTAGAAAACATTGTGGGAAAAGGAGAAAATGCTGGTTTTTCTCCTTTTCCCAGAATGTTTTCAAAAGGCTTCCTTTTTAGGGTCATTAAAAGTCGTGATTGTGTGGTAAAGAGTTAAGGAATGACAGAGATATTATAAAATCGCAAAGTTTGTGCACAAAGCAGACAAAGCACACAATGACAGGGCTATGACAAAACCGCGACAATTTCTTCGAAAACTTTTGAGCGAAAAATGCTAAACAATATGAAAAAATTTTCAAGCCAATGGCTACGCAAATTATTGCAATTTAAAAATTCTCTTTGTCAGAAAAATTTCTTGGTATCGGACAGTGTAAGTCTAAGATCAGACTGCACAATCTGTGTAGTCTGATCTTGATCTACACTGTCTATAGAAGGAGCTTGAGTCATGTTCAGCAGCCTAAGGGTTAAAAGTTGACTGTTCAAGAGCCTCATTTGTATGCCTAAGAGCAAATAAGATCAATGCCATGACTGGGAAGCTGAGCCAATGAGTCACCAGTCAGCCAGGGACTCCAGGCTGCCATTTACAAGTACTCCCTCTAAATATGGCTGCCAGTAAATTATATTTGCCTCACACTTTCCTGACATAGCAATCACCCAGAGGTATCACATGCTGTCAATTGCAGTCAATCGTTGCACTAGATTTACCATTTATCCAATACCCTATGTGAGAGCAACCTCATACTAACACTTAACTCTTTACCACACAATCCTGAGTTTTAATAACCCTGAGAAAGAAACCTTTTGAAAACATCGTGGGAAAAGGAGAAAATGCTGGTAACCGGCATTTTCTCCTTTTCCCACAATGTTTTCTGTACATGTAAAGACAAATCTGATATATGAACCATATCTAATTTGTTGTCTGCAAATGCTTGCACTTTGGACAAGTATAAAATTTTGTTGTGCAGTGAAGGGTTAACTCTTTACCAAACAACAAAATTTTAGACTGAGCAAATTCGAAAGCATTTGCAGACAACAAAATAAATATGGCACAAATGATGGAATTTGTAATATGAAAAAGGCAAAGCCTCAATACGAGCGACATGAATAATTTGTGGACTAGATATCTAGATCTAATTATTCAAATGACAGGCTAGATCTTGAAATCATAGAGTTTTGAGTTTGAATCCCGGCTTTGCCTAAACTAATTTTGAGGGCTGTCAAAAGTCATTGCCATAGAATGCATACCTCTCTTGCAGAGGTATACATATATGTGAAATACGGCGATTGGTCTCGGATTGTCTTGACAAAATCAAGACAGTTCCCAAACAATTTTGTTCATTTTGGTTCAGAGTCAAATAACTTGTATGTGACTATTGGTTCACATACTTTGAAAGAACATTAATTTAGGCTACTGGACACATTTTGTATTTATTCAGGACATATGCAATAGAACCATGTATTGATGGCAGGCAACTTGTTTTTCTGCATTGAAGAACATTTTAATGAAAATTAAGATTAGATTTTTTGCTTTCTGACACATTTCTGTACTTCCAAATAAAACCGTCTGTAAATTAATAGACATAAATAAACGTCTCTGAAATCTAAGCAAGCTTGTAAATAATGGTTTTGTTAAGTCACATTCCCAAAAGAGGTGCTCAATTGTTTCTAATTTCTCCTTGCAGAGAGTGCATAACGGGTTTTCGATATAACCCATTTTCTGCAAGTAATGGTTTGTACCTAATATTCTGTGCAAAATTCTTGTTTGGAACCAGTGGATTTTCGTGTTACTAGTAATGCTAAATGGTATTGAAAAAATTGATTTCAAATCGTCAGGACTGAGGTTTGCATTTAATTTTTGGTTCCATCGTTTTATACAGATTGGCACTTCTTTGTTTTTATTCAGTATCTTATACATTTCGTTGGAACCTGTAGAACTGATTGACAAGAGTTTTACTAGTGGTGGAATGATAGGTCTTTGGTAAGAAGTTAAAGGGTAATCAATTACTAAATTTTCTATTAGAATGGTTTTAATCGCTGCTGTTATTGCGGCATATGTTAGGAAGTTAACCTTCAAGTCATATTTCTATTCGAATTCTCTTAAGCTGTAAAAATTTCTACTGTCTTTAAGAATATCGGATTTCTTTGTATGGTGTTTAACGCAATTTTTCAACATTATTTCACGTATAGACCTACCATGTCGGCTAGTACACCTACCCATGCTGTACCTGAATTTTTTAATCAGCTTACAGAGATTGCCAAATTCAGATTATTTGTAGCTCTTTTTTTTTTCCCCTATTTGTTATCTCATGTGTCTATCATCGAAACTAGAGGCCCTTGAGGGCCTGAATCGCTCCACTGGCATGACTGTGCTGTTTTTTATAGCATATGCTATGAATTCATGGTGCACAAAGAGGAAAAAAAGCAAACACACAAAAAAATGGGGGAAAGTAAACAAGAAAAGGAAATTTTGATCTTTAAATAGCTACTTTTCCCATATGGATTGTCAGATTTTTTTCAAAATCAATAGGGTTCAAGCTATCATTGAGGTAAACAAACTGTGCAAGTTTCACAAAAATCAGACTACAAATGCAGACTTTATCATGTAAACAAACAAGAGGACCATGATGGTCCTATATCGCTCACCTGAGTACCAAGCAGTAAAGGTCTACAATGAAGATAAATACCAAATATCGAAGTGCAAGGCCAAAGCTCTAGGTCTTCTTGGTTTAGACAAGAAGATAATCTTTCTTAACCAAACCCGGTTATATAAATATTTGTGAGAAGTTTGAATGATATTTGTCCAATAGTTGTTAAAAAATAGGAAGAACAAGAAATTTCATCAAAGGAAAATAACTTTGTAAAAATTCAATGAACCGTCACCAAAATATAATATGCACATTCTTGCTTGGCACCGAGTCTCTCTAAAGTTAGAATGAAATCTGTCCTGTAGTTGTTGGGAACTAGCTCTGACGAGAAAATGCTACAGAAAGACTGATGGATGGATGGATGGATGGATGGACCGACAAGCTGACTCCTATATACCTCCAGAACAGTGTTTTGAAGGAATAATAACAAAGCCCTAGGCCTTTTGGTGTGTGGCAAAAAGTTGCCTGATTTGAACAAACTTAGTAGAGAATGTTTGCCGATTCAAGACTTTCTATACAAGTTAGTATTATAATATTATTAAATACACCAACAACTACAGTGGTTGTCCAGGGACATGTTCATGGGTAATTGCTATTGTAAACACATAAACAATGTATTTACACTTGCAATAGTCTTGCACCAACCTTTCAATGCATCCAGCTTACAAAAATTTGACCTTCAAGTGTGACATTGACCTTGGCCCTAACTGAACAGATCTTTCAAATGGTACTTCAATTCATGGTGGAGTATATCCCCAAAATCTATGGGGGAGGGGGGTCATTAAATTGAGAAAAAACACCACAAACTGAAGAACAAAAATTATAATGACTTCTAAGATTTACAAGATAAAATCTGTACTACAGAGTTAACTAAATGAATGAACAAAGATGAACTCAAAATACAATGAACACAATGTTCAAAGATACATCCTAACAGCCAGAGAGAAAAATGCTGTCAAAGCCTTTAACCCTTTACCACATGGCAAAATTTCAGATCTGTCCAAATTGAAAGCATTTGCAGACAACATTTTCATATTGGCTCAAGTGACACAACATTTCTTTGATAGGGTAGAAAACTTTGTGGGAAAAAGGAGAAAATGCTGGTTACCAGCATTTTTTCCTTTTCCCACAATGTTTTCAAAAGTTTTCACAGAATGTTTCTCATCATGTGACCTAGCGCATATTGTCAAGGTTCTGCAATTTATAGCTGCATCATGGAAAAAGGGGTCTTCATGTTATATTTCATTTTTCACCAATATCTCTTTAATTACTGGACATATCTCAACAGATTTGGATGAAATTTTCACACATCAAGTGACCTAGCGCATATTGTCAGGGTTTTGGAATTTATTGCTGTGTCATGGAAAAAGGGGGCTTCATGTCAAATTTAAACTGCATCCGTCTGTCCTGAATAGATAAAAGGAAAAAATGATCAGGTGGGAACCAAGGCTAGGGGTACGCAAGACAGGATGTTTTATCAGACAGTGTAGATAAAGATCAGACTGCAGTTAGATCTTGGATATATATGCCTTATATTCTGCAAGATAGTATTGCCTACAACACAGTCTTGAAATGCATATTACTTGGTCTATCTTTATCTCTTTACCAAACAAAAATTTTAGACTGCTCTATAATTCAAAGCATTTGCAGACAACAAAATAAATTTGTCTCAAAAAATGAACTTAGATTTGGGATGGGTAGAGAACATTGTGGAAAAAGTTTAAAAAAAATCCTGGTTACCTGAGTGCTTGGCCCAACTGAGATTTAAACTTGACATCCCTGCATAGCTAGCCCTGTAGGTAATGAGCTAACAGGCTTGGCTCAAATCATTAACAAACAACAAAATTTAATCCTTAAACCCAAAGGCCATTTTCATTCCAGAATGAGTCCAAGATGATAACAACTGCGTGGGTGCCTTTTGTCTGCAGTGTTTCAACAAAGCAGACAGTATAGATCAATAATCGGACTGCACATTTCGTGCAGTCTGATCTTGATCTACACTAGACACAAAGGCAACTACAGTAGTGAAAGGCGCTTAAAGGGTTAAGACTTGTCCAAATTCAAACCATTTGCTGACAACAAAATAAATGTGACTCAAAAATTTAAATTTGATTTTGGTTGGGTGGAAAACATTGTGGAAAAAAGGAAAACATGCTGGTTACAAGTATTTCCTCTTTTTCCCACAATATTTTCAAAAGCCTTATTTCTCACAGGCGTTAAAACTTGGGATTGTGTGGTAAAGGGTTAAATAGAACAAGACTTTTAAAGTTCATTCTGTATACCTTTATGTCCTGTTTTGACCCAGGGGCATCATTTGAACAAAATTGGTAGAAGTCCACAAGGAAATGCCACATACCAAATATCAAAGCTCTAGGCCTTCTAGTTTCAGACAAAAACATTTTTAAAGTTTGCTCTATATACAATTTTGCCCAAAATTGTGACCCCTGGAGTTAAAGGGTTAATTCAATTCTTTTAACAACTTTGGTAGAACTTCACCCAAGGAATATGCCTGTCAAGTTTCAACATGATTGCTTTAGGAGGAGAAGATGTTTAATGGAATTGTGGAAAGACGGACACTGGACAATGACGAATCACAATACCTCACCCAGCACTTCGTGCTCAGGTGAGCTAACAAATAGGCCTAACCATTGTCTGTGGCTTGTGATAAACAACATGAAGATGAAGTTTCATAACATTTTGTCCTGTAGTTAAAGAGATATTAATCCATAATGAAAATATATGTGAAGCCCCCTTTTTCCATGACATGACATTTAATCAAAAAAAGCTAAACTAATGATATTGGCAGACTATCATAACGAACACATGTATGAAGTTTCACAAATTTTTGTCCAGGATTTTGAGTTGAAGATACATGTATATTGATCCTTATCAGAAATATACATGAAGCCCCTTTTTCCTATGAGACAGTATTTGATATCAAAAAGGAAAAAAAACCAATAAATATCAGCAGACATCATTAGGAACACCTGTATGAATTTCTATTAGTTTTTGTCAAGGATTTTAGAAGATATCTATCCTGAAAGATGGACAAACAGATGGTCATTGGTCCATGATGAAATTAAACATTTAGCCCCCTTTTTTCATGACATGGCATTTCATGAAATAACAAGAGGGCCATGATGGCCCTGTATCGCTCCACTGGCTTATAAACCATAAATACTAAACATTTCAATTCTGAGCCAAATGGTTTCAAAATGAAGACTTACAAAGTTTTCTCTGTAAAAGCCCATGTGAATGTTGAGACCCGCAGGGCAAAGCCATTTTTGATCCCAGAGCTATAATTACTTGAACCCTGGTAGAGGTCCACAAGATAAAGCCACATGTCAAAATAATACAAGTCTATGCTGTATGGTTATAAATTAGCTGATTTTCAAGTTTAGTCCGTATGAAGCCTCTGTAAGACATAAGACCCCTGATGCAAGGCTAATTTCAAAAAAAAAAATCAAAACAGGAAGATTTCTTAAGTTATCACTATGTAAGCCCATGTAAAACTTGTGACCCCTGCGGTGGGACCAATTTTGACCCCAGGGCTAAAATTTTGGCCCACTTGGTAGAGGCCCACTAGATATAGCTACATGCAAAATTTGGTAGCTCTAGGCCTTATGGCTAGGTAGAGGAAGATTTTTAAAGTTTTCTCTATATAAGCCTATGTAAAACTTGTGACCCCTGGGGCAGGGCCAATTTTGACCCCAGGGCTATAATTTCAAGAAACTTGATAGAGGTCTACTACATAAAGCTACATGCCAAATTTGGTAGCCCTATGCCTTATTGTTTCAGACAAGAAGATTTTTAAAGATTTCCAATATTTTTCAGTTTTGTTGCCATGGCAACCAGAGTTTTTGAAGGAATCAAATTCTTTCAAGAAATTCTGAAGAGGACCATGGCAGGATCATTTCTGTGAAGTTTCATGAAAATTGGATGGGTAGTTTCAGAGAAGAAGATGTTTGAAATAAAAGTTAACGCACGGACGCACGACGGACACCGGGCCATGACATAAGCCCACTGGCCTTCGGCCAGTGGCGCTAAAAACAAATAACTATTGTCTATGGCATGCAATAAACAATAAAAAGATGAAGTTTCATGACATTTTGTCCATTAGTTAAAGAGATATTGGTCTACAATGAAAATATACATCAAGCCCCCTTTTTCCATGACACAGCAATAACTGGTCCTATTAGACCTACAATCAAACTCATTCGAGATCTTACGGTCATATATATTTTGACGAGGTTTGGTGCTGATTGGTTTAAATTTGTAGATGCTAGAGTGTAAACAAAGTCAAATGTAGCAATTTTTTTAATTCAAGGGCAAATAACTCCAGTCGTTCTGGTCCAATTAGACACATAATCGAGCTCATCTGAGATCTTATGGTCATATATATATTTAGACCAAGTTTAGCGCTGATTGGTTAATATTTGTAGATGCTAGAGTGTAAACAAAGTCAAATATAGCAATTTTTCTAATTCAAGGGCAAATAACTCCAGTCGTTCTGGTCCAATTACACCCATAATCAAACTCATCTGAGATCTTATGGTCATATACATTTTGACCAAGTTTGGTGCTGATTGGTTATTATTTGTAGTTGCTAGAGTGTAAACAAAGTCAAATATTGCAATTTTTCTAATTCAAGGGCAAATAACTCCAGTCGTTCTGGTTCAATTACACCCATAATCGAACTCATCTGAGATCTTATAGTCATATACATTTTGACCAAGTTTGCTGCTGATTGGTTAATATTTGTAGATGCTAGAGTGTAAACAAAAAAATGTGAACGGAGGGACGACGTACGGACGGACGCCGGACGCTGACGGACGGTGAGTGATCACAATAGCTCATCCTTTTTGTGCTCAGATGTGCTAAAAATTGAAATTTTGAACTTTAAATGGCTACTTTACCAAAACCGTTTTTCAGATTTTTTTCAAAATCAATAGGGTTCAAGCTATTGATGAGATAAACAAATTATGCAAGTTTCACGAAAATCCGACCGTACATGCAGACTTTACTCCCATTCTCAATAAAACGTTACATTTGGTGTTCCAGTATCTGTAAAGCTTATCTTAACTAATACCTGCAAGAACAAGTCATTTTCAGAGGCATGTAGTTTAAACACAGCGAGACAGAGTTAAAAATTCGAGATATTTGTATTAGTTTTCGCATATGGTCGCCATTTTGGTCCCAAAATGAAACGTACGTTACTATCGCCATTTTAATTTTTCGATTCCAAGCTTGTGAACCAATGACGAAACCATTTCAATACTAAATCATTCTCTTTCCATAGCAAAGAATCACATTTAAGGTTTGTAAAATTGTGCCCAGATGTATTTTTCATGGTGATCGGTAGGTTTCATCCATTCTTATTTGATGTCGCCAAAATCTGAAAAGTCGAATTTGCCCTTTACCAAAGGTAAAAATGTACCTTCCCTAAAGCCTGTATAATGATTTGACTTAAAAATTCATGTTTTGAACAGCAGAATACATATTGCACGTCAAGAAATTAATCTCAAAATTGATGTCGTGAACTGCATTTTTGACAAAAATAATACAATATCTGCCAGATTCGATTTTTTTCATTTAATACTGAAACAAACGTTACTATGGTTTTAAGTAAAACTATTTAAGAAATAAAGCTGTAAAAGGTACACATAGATCACTGCACAGGCTATTTTCATTAACATAACATTGACCATGTGAAAGCAGACTTTGTCAGGATGCTCTTAAAGTCTCAATGTATCATACGTGACGAAACATACGTGACCTTACAAAATCAGTTATTTTCCCGAGACGACAAAGAAGTTGTCCTATGGATAACTTGGCTGTTCCTGTAGTATTGGTGAAGTTATATTATGTCACCATCAACGCAGAGGACATGTGCTGAAGTTGGCAATGGTCCAGTTTTGCTGATGATGTTGGGAATTTCGTCTTGACATTATACATGTCAGGTAAGATAGCTTTCAGAAGACTTTTATTGGATTAGTTTGTATGTATCTAATATTATTTCCATTCAATAGATTTAGAGGGTGTCCAGGGACGCAGTCAGTTCGTGCCCATTATTTCTTGTTACTATAATAAGGCTTCCAAAAACATCGAAACATACGTTATCAATGTAACGTATGTTTCATATTGTAAATATTCTGTTTTAAGATCTATAAGTTAACTCTTGTATAGGTAATTAAAACAGATAAATGTAGAAATATATTTTTAAGAGATTTCAAAGATTATTATTAGTAGATGTCTAATGGAAAAGCTTTGGTGCTAATGGGTGAAAAGAACCTCCTCACCCTATGAATTCTAATTTGATTAGATGCATGTATTATGACAGCTCAAATTGAAATTCATTTTTCCAATAAACAATCTAAGAATTAATTCAGCCATTAAAACTATTTTTATTTCATCAGAGTAACATAGAAATTTTTGTACCATGATAGATCTAAATCTATATTAAGAAAAAACAAATCTTAAATTAACCAGGTTTTACAACCTATGTTTCAGGATGTCTAGGGCTGTCACGAGATGGATAGTGTTCCTTCACAGTATAGGAACCAATTTATATCTGATGCAGTTATTAATCACAAAAACCTCTTTGGTTGCTGCGCCACATATACTACTATGAAAGCCATCATGAGGAAAAAGTCTGGGATGGTGTGGGAGGAAAAGTTAAAAGCCTTGCAGATGAGGCTGTCCACAATGCAAAAAGTAGATGGTTTTATGAGCTAGGCAAGTAAATCAAACATGAAATGTGTCACATTCCTTTTCGTTGACAAAGTTCTAAGATTGTGACTCTAGATCACTTCTCTTCAGCATATCAAGTTAACACCTGTTAACGGAACACTACAGCTTTGGTCAGCTTTGCATGTGCGGTATATCCTGTTTCTGTGAAAGTTGTATCACAGGTAACATCGATGACAGTCGAACATGAACATGCACATACTGAAAGGGTTGAAAATGAAACTCCTTCATCTTAAAAGCAATTAGATGCTACTGGAGATTACATTTCTGTTTCTGCAAGGAGCTGGTATATTGGATTGATTCTAGAAGTAGAAAATGACACTTGGATGGTGTTGACTACAATGTCACATTTATGCAGAGAGAAAAAAAATGTCCTTTAAACTTCCAATGGCCCAGTAAAGAAGATAGTGTATGGCACAAAGCATCACAAATCATATGTAAAGTGAATCCACAGGTAGCTTCTGGCAAATCAAAGAGAAAGCAGAAACTAGAAAAATGTGATGAAGATAAAACTGAAGAACTTTTTTCAGTAATGGGATACATTTGAAACATACATTTGAAACATATGTTACAGTAGAATTCCAGTGTTTGACTAAATGTAACAAAGCATAACTCTTTGAACTCTATGCTGGGGCTAACTTGGTCATTAACACATTATCTAAACAGGATAGTTCATGACAGTTGACACCAGCAACTCTTTAAATATCTGGTTCTGCGATATCATGCGTTATCTATTCTACATTAACTCTACAGCTCGCTTTATAATAGCAGATACATGAGATTATGTCAGTTTTAATGACAAAGAGAATAGATAAGTAACAAATAACAAAATATTTCGGA
The DNA here is from genome assembly GCA_945859785.2 of Tridacna gigas. NCBI lineage: Eukaryota > Metazoa > Mollusca > Bivalvia > Cardiida > Cardiidae > Tridacna > Tridacna gigas. The sequence continues at coordinate 34,115,809 of OX244039.2, read as the reverse complement.
TCAAACTACCCTACATGTGCGTGTTTGAATTTTGAAAACATTAATGATGATCGGGGCGTTTACGTGAAACATACGTGTAACCTTTAGATATATACTCTGTATTAAAATTCGTTTCAGCAGGTCGAGGAAGAACATAGTTAACTTTGATTATTTCAGTAGTTGAATGTTTAAAGTTTGTATTACAGTTGCAGATCTTAATAAGAATCAAAGATTAAATGTAAAAACAATAGTTGGAAAAAGAACGAAACCAAAATGTGACCATAATTTGTCGTTTTGAAAACCTGATTCTTTTTTAATGTTTGCTGCTTTAAGGGAAAGGGTAAAATCTGTTGTCTTGCTATTTCATTTCTGTGTTGTTGACGTCTTAATTTTACAGAAAAATATCCTTTGTTTGATAATTCCAGTGACATTTCAACTATTTTCACAAAAGAAACACGTAGGTGGTTGAAGAAACATACGTTACCCACATATTTGGGTACTCTACGGGAATTATTATTTTTTCAGAAATGGAGTCAATGATGTTCACGATATTTTGGAAAATTGTTGTACATACATGTATCTTTGAAACAGTGTGCAAAGTTTTCAAATTTGCGGAGGTCATTTTTTCGATTTTTCTTCTGCTGAAATGTTACGTTTTATTGAGAATGGGCATTTATCGTGTAAACAAGAAAAAAGGACGGGCAAATGGTCAGACGGCCGGACGATGGAAACCACATTATGACATAAGCTCTGCTGGCTTACAGCCAGTAGAGCTAAAAATGATTGGAGATGAGACAGGAGTTTATCCTGTAGCAACATTTGACAATCAACTATCCAAGGAAAGAAATTTGCCGAGCTATCGGGTAGATATCCTGTTTATTGATTAAGAAAAAACCTTTTAGATTTATTAGCAAGCTATCAGAACCTGTGAATAAATTTTATACCTTTATTATGAAAATAAATAAATAAATAAATAAACAAATAAATAAATAATATTTCCGTGGAAAAAAAAGGCTTGTACGCGACGTAAAACTAGGATAACTCGTGACGTCATTTTTTTCTAGCATGGAAAATGTGGGATATTTATACAAAATTATACGTTTAATATGCAAGAAGTGAGCTGGAAATTAGATAATCTGTACTCATTAAACTGACAATGATTTCTAATAATCATCCGATTGGTAAATAATTAATATCATTTTTGACCAATCAAGTAAATTTGCGAAAGGTTGTGACGCTGTGAGACTAACTGGAAGATACATGACTTTTACCTCATCCCCATCTAGATTTAGACAAAAACCCAGAACGAAGTTAAACGAGCTTTGCTACTTATGGGCAAAGCCCATAATTTGGTGTCGTTCATTATTACACAGACTATAACACATTGTGGGAAAAGGAGAAAATGCTTGTTACCAGCATTTTCTCCTTTTCTCACAATGTTTTCCATACGCTTCTTTCTCAGGGTCATTAAAACTCAGGATTGTATAGTAAAGGGTTAAATCGCATCTCACAACTATAACAACCTTTGCAGCAAACGTACATCAAGATCAGACTGCACAGTCCCGAATTTAAACGACCTTTGGAGAGAAGACTGAAAACAATGTGGGAAAAAAGGAAAATGCTGAAAAACATTTTCTCCTTTTACTATAATGTTTTCTTACCTTTCAGAAACTAATCCAATCATTTGAGCCACAAACTTTTCATCTGCAAAATACTCTCAATCCGGATCAGTCTAACCAGCACTGACGTTTCAAAACGTTGTGGGAAAGGAGAAAATGCCAGTAATCAGCATTTTATCCTACTCTCACAATGATTTCTGCTCTAAGGTGGTAAACCTAATCACTTCAGCTACATAATATTTGTTGGTTTTAATGCTTTCAATTCTGACAAGCACAAACTTATGTCATTTTGTAAAAGTTTGGTTATTTCACAAAGTGTTAAAGTAATTAATCCTTGCAGTGCCTAACCCTACTAAGTCCTCAGTTGATAAAGCTGAAGAGATCCTGGTTTTCATGATGTAAAACACAGGGCCTCTAGAGTGTACACAAGGTTTTTCTAGGGATCGTACCAGCAACCTCTTGTTCTCAGGTCCTGTACGCTACCGACTGAGCTACTGTAGCTTGACTATTCAAACAAACATTGCAACAAAGTTTCAAAAGCATCAGGCTGAAAATGTGGCCTCAAGAGTGCACACAAGGTAAATATTGACAACCTGGACAACGGATGATGCACGACGCACACAGCACAATCACTTCGTGCTCAGGTGAGCTAAAAATAGGTGGGATTTTCAAAGAATAGCCAGGACAATTTTCGAACAGATGGAACTGAACAAAATAGATCTAATGTCTGTTAACTGACTTAAGTCCACTTATTTTGCTAAGTTGAGTCTGAAACTTAGAGTCAACTCAGGATTTGAGAATGTTACTACAGTCTGTTTATGTTGTTGAAATGTGTCTCAAATAACAAACTCTAAAAGTCAGAACCTGGGACCGACAGTGGATTTGAGTACAATAAGGATGGGACTTAAGTTTTCTCTTTAAACCAGGCCCATGTGCAGTAAAAGGTTAAAGTCTAGATATGGAGTATATTTATGCCTTTTACCCAGTCTGATCTAGATCTAGCCTGCCAATATTTAAAGCTACTCGCTTTGTGTAAGGATTAACCCTTTACCACATGGTCCCAAGTTTCAACAAAGTTCAGGAAATGATCCTTTGGGAGCATTGTGCCAATGGGAGAAAATGCTGGTAATCAGCATTTTCTCCTTTTCTCAGGATGTTTTCTGCTCTTTCAATGACCACATTAAGTTTGTGGTCTGCAAATGCTTTGAATCTGGACAAATCTAAAATATTGTTGTTTGGTGAAGCTTTAAGGGTTAGGACAATACATGTAAATGGGTAATTTATTGATCTTAAATACTGGCAGCCCTCTTCTGAATCATGATAATCAATTGTTGCTCCCTTATCTCCATACCAGCTCGCTACTAAACAATCTTATGTTCTTGCAACCCTGGTGAAGACGGTTTATAAAAACATTGAGAGAGAATGCTAGCAATCAGCATTTTCTCATTTTCATCACACTGTTTACCAACCTTTCAGAGATAAATCTTATTATTTGAGCCACTTATAATATTATATTGCTGTCTGCAAATGATTTAAAGATACATCCCTACAGCCAGAGAGAAAAAAAAAAAAACGCTGTTAAAATTTGACAGACTGCAGAATGGTTCAGAATTTAAACATAGATAAATAACCAATATTTATGGTGTAAGGGATAAATACATTTACATATCTAAGAAATCTTCAATTTAAAACGGGAAACATCACAACAGTGATTTCTTTCATGGCCTCCAGAAAATGAAATGCATTATCTATTGGTCGTAATCTCTGCAACTTTGCAGCAATCAGGGACAACATTTATTTATCTAATGGCATGAAGATACAAGAATGATTATAGTTTGATAAAATACAGATAAAACAGGTTAAAAATTGGCTGAAAACGAGTATCTACATATCTATGTGTCTTCAAATCTGATCTGTCTGAAGTTTTGTTGTCTGGTAAAGGGTTTATTGAGATTGAAATCTTATGACAGGTAGAGGTTTGACAGCATTTCAGTTTAAATACTTTCCAAAATGTTTGAGTCATATCACAGCAAAAGAATTACAGAGTGAAGAGTGTCTTGTTATGAGACAATCACATGATGTTCCATCTGGGATTGAACCCCCAATATTTCATGTTTTACCATACAACCTAGCACTACAACCCTGAAGATGAAGGAGGCCTTGAGAAACACTGTGGGAAAAGAGAATATGCTGAAAACCATCACTTTCTCCTTTTCCAACAATATTTTCTATTATTTCAAAGACAGAAATCATCTTTTAAGCTACATTGAATGTCCTCTGAAGATGCTTTGAATTAGGTCAAGTCTTAAAGTTGGAGCAAGCAAAAACCAGGGAATGGTGTGAGTTTACAAGAATAGAAAAGTAAAGGTTAACTCATGAATACCAACAACATAGGTCTTGTTAACTCTTTACCAAACAATTCTTTGTTTTGTGTAGCCCAAGAAAAGGCTTACAGAAATTGCAGTGAGAAAATGTTCAGCTGTGAGAAAGGAGTGAGTCCTGTCGGCTGTCGCTTTGACTCTCCAGTGCTTGACAACTGGACAGAGCTGTGAACTGAACCTGTGAACTATGGTTTCAAGCCATAGATCTTGATAAGACTGCACAGATCACGCAGATCAATCCTGGATCTACACCATCCTAATCAAACCTGTGGCCTTTAAAGCAACTTTCACAACTTTAGTTTCTTTTGCAGGCAGAGTAGATCAAGATCAGATTTCACAAAACATGTCCAGGAAGTGGATAACTTCTTCCTTACTGTAGGCGACACAAAAAGTTTTTGTGCACAAAACGTGCAGTCTGATCGCTAATCTAAACTGTCTACTACTTTATTCTGGATTATGACCAAAAAGGGACTTCATCTTGCAGCAGAAGGGTATTTGTGGCTTTTGGAAAAAAAGCTTTTTTACTCAGTAGTGAAAGAGTTAACTCTTTACCACATGACCCCCACATTTAACGACCCTGAAGAAGAAGGCTTTTGAAAACAATGTGGGAAAAGGAGAAAATGCTGGTAACTTGCATTTTCTCCTTTTCCTACAATGTTTTTCTAGGCAAAAATCGTCATTTTCACAACATTTAATTTGTCGTCTGCAAATGCTTTCAATTTGGTCCTGTTGAATTTTTTTTTCATTTTGTAAAGAGTTAAGGAACTGTGACTAAAAATTTTAAGTAATTTATTAATAGCAAATGTTTACAAACCTCTGGTTAAATCATGGGTCTAAAATGCTTCTAATAGTTATCAATATGTCAATGCTGCAACATCAATAGTACTAACACATTAAAAACGGCACTTAAAAGTTACACAAATTATGTGCATAAATTAACGAAATAAGTCACCCTTGTGCAAGGGCCGCCCACAAACAGTCACACAGGGGCATGCAAGTAACCCTATAATGTAATAAATGTTTAACCCTTCTAATGCTGAGTGACTGAAATTTTTTTTCATTACCACTAAAATAAATCTGATTCTTGTAATTTCAAGGAATCTTAAGTATGTAGGATCCAAGATCAGATTGCACATTACAGTGCAGCCTGATCTAAGATCCACAATGTCTGTAATGGCAAATCAAGCTGCCCAATTAGCATGTTTACCCTTGTAGCGCTGACCCTGGATTTGATATGCTTACGAAGACAGCGTAGATCAAGATCAGATTGCACAGAACTTGCAGTCTGATCTCAGATCTACACACTCCATTTGCCAGATATTCAACAAAAATAGCTTTGAAATTACATTATAATATCTGTATCCTTAATACTGACAATAGTAGAATGTTCATTTCATTTACTTAGTACAACCAGAGCTCATTAACCCTTTACCAGATGACAAAATTTTAGACTTGCCCAAAATGAACTCTTTTGCAGACAACAAACTAATTGTGACTCAAAAAAAAAAGGCTTTTGGAAGGGTAGAAAACATTCTGGGAAAAGAAGAAAATGCTGGTTACCAGCATTTTCTCCTTTTCCCACAATGCTTTCAAAGGGCTGCTTCGTCAGCTTCGTAAAAACTTAAGATTGTGTGGTAAAGGGTTATAACCTGTTGCAACAAAACATTGACACTAAACAAGATTTTTGAAAACATTGTAGAAAAAGGAGGAAATTCTAGTTACCAGCATTTTCTCCCTTTCTCCACGATATTTTCTACCATTCCAAAAAAAAATTTAATTTCTCAGTCATGTTTATTTTTTTCATCTGCAAATGCTTTCAATTTAGACAAGTCAAACATTTTATCATTTGGTAAGAGAGTTAACTTGGAAACAGTTAAATTAACCCCACACAGTACAAAATACACTTGTTATTTAGAGCCCAGATAAATACATAATGCAGAACACAGTGCACTCTCAGATTAACCAATAACCCATGCTAAAATCCAGTAGTGTCTCAGCCTAGTCTATGTGGAGGTAATCGTACTGCCGAGACTGACTCTTTAATAAAAATCAATGAACCATTCTAGCCTATTGATCACAGATACAAATTGCATAATGTTGTTCACTTACACTGTCTCTCTCCCTCTTCTCTTAACTATTAACCCTACACCACATGATCCCAAGTTTTAACGTCCCTGAGAAAGAAGCCTTTTGAAAACATTGTGGGAAATGGAGAAAAATGCTGGTAACCAGCATTTTCTCCTTTTTCCAACAATGTTTTCTACCCGATCAAACACAGAAATCATCATTTCTGCTGCATGTAATTTGCTGTTTGCAAATAATTACATTTGGCAACACTGAAATTACCTGCCATATCAGCTTCAGTTTGAAACAAAAAATATTTGCAGTTTGGCATTGACAATATATGAGTATAAATATCTAATTTACATGGGAACTTCTTCATTGGCCAATACTGACCAATACTTGAATGGTTTATCACAAGCCAGATGTCTGTTAGTCTGGATTACCTGCCTCTACCACTACGGTATCAGGTCAGGCAAAGCGCAGTAATGGCAGCCTCTTAGGCGTCCTGAAGCATACCCCTACATGCTTCCCTGTTTTCTCCAATTTCATGTGATCCACTTTGATCAGTTAATAAAATGTGATCAATTTTGTACAAGAAATACATTACCAAATCTAAAACGGGCTGTTGGGGTATGGTTTAAACATAAATTCGACTATGAATCATTTTAAAAGTAGCCCCGTTTTAGGACGTTTTATAGGTTCATTGACATTTCAAATACTTAAAGCATATCTGATATGTAGTTTTTCTCACTAAATAAGAACGACACGTAGAAAAACTCACTGCCATGACTTTATTGCAAGCGATCTGTTTTGAATTCAGCCTATGATCCGATTTGATCATGTGAAATAACAATATCCTGTCTCCTCTGCATATTACCAACGGGGCCGCCATTATTGTACTTTGCCTGACGTACTCTTGTAGTACGTCAGGGTACCAAACTAGATGTCTGTTGTTATCACTACTATTTTTGCCAGTCATGCCTTAACAGTATATCTAATAAGCACACATTTCAGACCATGTTTCCCCATCAAAATGAAAATTGCACTATCAAGGGTGTTTTGACACAAAGATTCAGGAAATAGAAGACAGGGTGGAAACAAGACCTGACTTCACACTCTGTGCAGTCTGATTCTGTGCAACCTGATCTTGATCTACACTGTCTGCAAAAGGCAGAATAATCTCTATCTATACTGTCTACAACAACAACTTGAGGTAAGCTTTAAGGGCTCTGAGGATTGACCCCCTTAGCAGTCAACAAAATTTTGGGCTTGTCCAAGTCTGAAAGTGTTTGCAGATGACATATTCAAACCCTTAATCCTTTACCAGACAATCCTAACGTTTAACAACCTGAAGAATGAAGACTTTCCAAAACGTGGTAAGCAGCATTTTCTCCTTTTCGCACGGTGTTTTCTACTCTATCAAAGTCAACTTTCACAATTTGAGCCACATTTGAATCATTATCTGCAAATGCTTTGGGTTTGGACAGGTCTGAAATTTTGCCATGTGGTAAAGGGTTAAACCTGATGGGCATTTCAATTCTGGAAGAATAAAATGCAGATAATTGTAATTTCATGGCTACATTTTGTCTGTACTGTTTCAACAAAGCTAACAATGTAAATCTAAGATCAGACTGTACGTCTTGGGCAGTCTGATCTTGATCTTGGCCGAAAAGGCAACTTCAGTACTGAAAAGCACTTTTGGGGTTAAAAGTGGCACAAATGATAAGATTTTTTTCTGAGAGAGTACAAAAAAAAAGACGAAAAAGAAGAAAATGGTGGAGATCAGTACTAATTCTCCTTTTCTCCCAATATTTTCAAGAGCTGTTTCCATCTGGGTCATTAAAACTGGGCTTTGTTCGAAAAAGGGTTAACTGCATTCTGATGAATTGATTTCTCAAGTCCATACCAAGTGATGAAAGTTTTTGACTCGTCCAAACTGAGAGCATCTAATGGGGCCAAATCAAGTGTGCCCTTATAAAATGTACCCTTACTGGTATGCTCTGTCTCTAGATAGAAAATACTGCTCGTAAGTGGAAAAAAAAAGCTATTAAGCAACATTTCTTTTTCCACAATATTTTTCAGAAAACCTTCTTCCTACAGGGTCAATAAATCATAGGATCATTTTGGGTGAAGGGTTATCCATTGTCGCACTTGTTGGGAACACAATAACACTTATTAAGTGCCTTTTAAGTGTCACGTGTATTGGAATGACCGTGAATGGGCATGACTGACCAGCCACTGACCTCAGAATGGACCTAACAAAAATGATTCATCAATACAGCATCATGACACAGTCCTATTGGGAGTAGTTCAATAGTAATCTAAGATTCCAATATATTGATGATAAAAATAATCTCTAGTTTAAGTTGAACAAACTTTTTCAGTCATTGATCACGTGATGCTTTGGTACTATTTTTGGAATATGTTTTCACTTTTGAATATATCACAGACTTTAATTTTTGTAAGTGTTTATGCTGTTTTAAATTTTATGCATTTTTGTTTTCTTGTATTTTGCACCTGAGGTACATTGCATTTGTACTTTGTAAATCTTGGTAAATTATTGGCATCAAGAAATCATGGTAGATTAAGAAACACATTATTCCAAACCTTTTTAACCATTTCATAATTGGTGAATATAAACAGTGCCAAATTCATTTTCAGCGAATGCTGTGTCTGTATGCTGTGACAGCATTTTCCTCTCTCTAATCCTTTACAGAGAGTTCGCTCTTAACACTGACTGGATGCATTTGGCATACCTCGGGTGATCTGTGATCAAATCCCTCAGCTGTATCACGTAGCTTGATATGCACCTACACGGTACATTTCGCACATCTCCGGAAGCAAGCCCCTTCACCGTTATTGAAATTGTAAGGCTCCTCTTAAAAAAGAAAACATGAGTAAATTTTTCTGTCGTTATCTTTCTAAGAATATTTCAGTCGGCAAACAGTTTGTACATTCAGTTTTTAGCGTGGTTTATCAATTCCGTTGGGAGCTTTCATCGACAGATCGATTGAAGTGAATAACTTTACCGTGGTTGTTCATGTCATTGCAAAGCGATCTACAGGGGCGCCGCCATGTTCAAGATCATGTGACTGGTAGTTCAAAATGGAAGCCTCCTTTATACAGACGAGGTTAGATGTAGGTACAGAATCGGCCGAGTTGTGACGAGTGTGACTGGATGTTGACTGAAGGGTTAAGCAGACCATCTTGTACAGAGCGAGATTGGCAGCAGTTCAGCATTCACCTTCACAACTGAACAGTTCAGAGTGCTATAAGCAATTTTAACAGACCAGTTTCAGTCACTCCGAACAGAATATGCAGACTAGAAGCCTCAACACATTCTAAACAGACCCAGTCTCAAAAGAAACGAATAAGCTGACTTGAAGCCTCAACGCTACCAGCTTCAAACACTTGTTCCAAACAGTTCGAAGTTGAGAAGTCTGTTTTACAGCTCCAGCCTAAACAGTAGGGTTGAACAGATCGATCTGAAGACACAGACCAACAGCCATTCAGCACAACACCATTTTCTGGACTGCTTCAGGCAGACTTGAAGTGCTTCAGTACTTGTTTGAAGGCGTTTGAAGCCCAATAAGACTGAAAGGGTGTTTGGAGCCAAGTCACAAATGACAATTTATAGCAACGTTTTGACTATGTCTGTTTTTCAAATTAAAGACAAAAGTTTGTACTTGGCACATATCTGGTTAGACTGTGTAAGACAGTTGTTTGAAGTTTGACGGATAATCTACAAAGACTGACTAGTTTGTTGCTTTTGTGTTTTAGTTTCCAATCAATTCAGAGGCCAGATAGCCTGAGGAAAATTCTATATATCACTAGAACTATGCATGGGCTGTTCGATAAATTTGTGGAATTTTGTTGTAAAAATAAAACTAGGACACCAATCAAGATCATTCTTAGCATACATATCAAATAATCTATACCTGAAACATCCTCCACATGTCATTCAAATTCATAGTGAAATACATTTTCAACAGAGAATTACAAAACCATGTAAACGTACATTGTTGAGCAATGGATTAGAAAAAATAACGTCAACACTATTACTAGGCAAGAGATCAGTGTACAATTTGCTATAATCCCCTCCAAAACCCAACATTTGCTCAATTTAGACATATCAAGGTCCTGTGTAAGGAAATACTTGTACTGTGGAACAAGACACACCCAAGTTGTCCGATATGGCACACGCTGTAACCCGCCTGTCATTATTCACCTTGTCATGAGTAATTGCCAGAACTGACGCCATTACGCTAATTGGCCGTCCTTCATGAGGATCATCTTTAATCAATGTTTTGAATCATTCCTTAATCGCTCGTGCCACTTTTAGACCAATGAAATACTACAAGAACTTGAAAATGTCAACTCCTAACATAATTCTATGGTCTGTTTTGGTATTTTGCAAGTCTAACACAAACTTTAATTCAACACCCAATGAATACATCACTGCGTCCAATATTACCTTCCATTGACAAGACTAAAACTATATAAATACAGTAACCTGAAGTGCCACATCAATGAAGTTTTACAGAAATGCTATTATGATGCTATTTGACAGTTTCCACAAGTGGCAGCATTTTCACACATTCCTGAATGTACATTTTACACCAAATTACATGTTTCGAATCGGGAAAAAAGTTATGCCCAGCAATGGGCATTGCACAGGTTACTTAAATGGTTACAAATATTTTGTGTTTGAAATATCTTAAAACTGCAAAATTTCTGTGTCAAGTTTGTAATATGTTGATGCTGCTATTGGCGAATTTCCAACTGATAGTAAAAGCCATATACAATGCACTGCAATTTCATCCTATTTCTTTTCGATGGAAAATCTCCCTGTATCGGACAAGATCAGATTGTACATTCTGTGCGGTCTGATCTGATTTACACTATCAGCAAAAGCACGCTGCGTAGCACTAAGCAGCCTAGTGGTGAAAGAGCACTCTCGATTCGAAGTGCATAATGCTTCCATACCCCTGGTTACCGCCCTGCCAGAAAAAAAAGATGTTAACAAATCAGTCCTGTGAAAGAGTTAATCAACACTTATGTTTTCAATCTGTAAGGTCAGTGCTCCCTGTGAGTAACTGGGTTCTTTCTAAATGCTACCATGACCAACAAATTAGTTCACCTCTGAATGACCATGCATGACTGTATCCTTTTGGATAAATGTTGAAGTGTTACAAAATAAACAAGACAAATTTTTGATGCATAGCATCAAAGAAGCCAGCAATTTTTTTGTTACCATCAATGAGAAAGGTGCTTTAGAAATAACTCGCATATCAGAAGTTGTGTTACTTTTAAATTAAAAATTCTGGAGAATAAGACTAAGAATGTTCTTAAGAATGGTTGGTGAATACAGACCCAGTAGAAATTTTACCAACTGCAACAAATAGGGGGCTAATTAAGATTTTTTTTTGCTGTGAATCCTATTTTTTGTTTAACTCTATACCAAATGACAAACTTTTAGACTAGTCCAAATTAAAAGCATTTGCAGACGACAAAATAGATGTGACTCAAAAATTGGAATTTGTTTTGGAAAGGATAGAAATCATTGTGGGAAAAGGCTGGCTACCAGCATTTTCTCCTTTTCCCACAATGTTTTCATAACGCCTCTTTCTCAGGGTCTCTAAAACACGGTATTATGTGGTAAAGAGTTAAACACTAATATAAACTTCACTTTTTTTCCTGCATGCATTCGGAAAGAGAACAGTTACATTCAGTAAACAGGAATGGTGCAATTTTGCTCTTCAGATAAAAGCATGGTCATTTTGGATTAGGTATTTTCTCTATTTTGACAAGATCAAAATTCTGTTATCATTCTTACATGAACATGATCCTATATACCGTAGTCAGACCTCCAGGTAAGAGGGAGTGATAGTATTCTAAATCCATTATTTCCCTTTCAAACCCTATGTTGTGGGTACTCATTAGAATTGTCTCTATGAGACAATTCTAATGAGTACCCATAACATGGGGTTTAGTGGAGATTGATTAATGTTTTCAATTTTGAAATCAAAATCACTCCCTCTATCTGGAGCTCTGCTGTAGCTGATGCATATTATTGCATGATCACTTGACATTCCAACAAGCCTTCACAAAATTTTAGCCAAAAGCTAAAATACCTTTACCAAACACAATTACATGTTCTAATTAATGACCCTGAAGAAAAAGGTTTCTGAAACCATTGCGAGAAAAGTATAAAATGCTTGTCACAAGCATTTTCGCCTTTTTCACAATGCTTTCTATCATTTCAGAGCCAAATCTCATTATTATAACCAAATCTAATTTGTCGTCTGCAACTGCTTTGAATTTGGACAACACTGTCCAAAATTTTAGCCTTGTCCAAGTTGAAAGCATTTGCAGACGACAATTTCAATGTGGCTAAAATGATTGCAACTGTTCTGAAAGGTTAGAAAACATTGTGGGAAAAGGAGAAAATGCTGGTTACCAGCATTTTCTCCTTTTCCAACAATGTTTTCAAAAGGCTTCTTTCTCAGGGTCGTTAAAAGTCGGGATTATGTGGTAAAGATTTAATCCTTCACTAAACAATTATATGCTCTAGTGACCCTGAAGAAAAAAGCTTCTGCAACCATTGCAATAAAAGTATAAAATGCTTATCACAAGCATTTCTTCCTTTTCCTACAATGCTTTCTACCATTTTAGAGACAAATCTCATCATTATAACCAAATTGGATTTGTTGTCTGCAACTGCTTTGAATTTGGACAAGTTCTAAATTTTGTTGTAGGGTACAGAGTTAAGAGGCTAACTAGTCCATTGAAGAAGTATCATCAATTTGTTTTTCCTTTGCTTCTTGCTTTATTTCTTGATTCTTAGTCAGCTATTGCCTTACTAAATTGAGCAATAAAATATTTTCAAGTTAGGTTTGACTATGAAAATCTGAATAGCCCCCTTATAATGTAATAGTTGAACATGTAAGTGAGCCATGCTCTGGCAAAAGGGGGTTTAATGCATCTCCGTGATCCATGATACCAAGCAAGCCATTACATAATTAAGGATCAACAATACATGTAGCCTCTTTTTTAATACAATCAACTTAATCATCAGGTAGACTGGTCCTTAAATATACAGAAAATTTACCAATAGCGAAAAGTTTCAGCCCAGGTCAGCCTGCACAGTCCAAGCGGGCTGACTTGGGTTGATACTTTTCCCAGATTCATTAAGACCCTTTTTCACAGAGCATGGCTCAAGTGCAATTATGTACAACATCAGTCAAAAGCTGTTGAGGGTCATTTATAACTAGGTGCAAAACCCAAGTTTGGCTTGAGCCCTAAAGCCACAAAAATAAGTGCAATACCCTTAAACGCTACATCAAAAGTTCCATTATATTTCTTTTCCAGCCTTACTTTAGACCTTTGAAAGGGTAGAAAACATTGGATGAAAAGGAAAACATGATGGTAACCAGCATTTTGTCCTCCTGCAACTACGTTTCAATAGTCTTCTTCCTCAGGCTTATTAAAACATATGAGACATGCTCTGGCAAACGGGGACCTAATGTATCTCTGTCATCCATAATTCAAGCAAGTCATCACATATTTATGGATCCATAAAATCCATTTTGTCTAGCAACTAACTGAAACGTGAGATACACTGGTTTTTGACATGCAGAAAAATTACCAAAGTAAAAAGTATCGGTCCAAGTTAACCTGCGCAAGCTAACCTGGGCCAATACTTTTTGCAAATGCATCAAGCCCCCTTTTCACAGAGCATGGTTCATAAATAAATGCCCAAGGATTTAGTGTGTCTCAATTGTGCTCCGAGTATGCAAGGCTCGTCACAACAAAGGTACATTCTTACAAAAAAGTTATTACAAAAAGTTTCCAATAGTAAACAGATTAATTACACACCTACAAACTTTCCTGCTAAAATACAATATATTGCACACAGATAAAAACAGCCACAGTGGAACAAAAAATCTGAGACATGCTCTGTGAAAGGGCATTTAATGCATCTGCAAAAAGTATCAACTCATGTCAGCCTGTGCAGTCCCCACTGGCTGACGTGGGTCAATACTTTTAGCTATATGTACATTTTCTGCATGGCACAGGACCATTTTACCTCCAGATCCAGTCGATTGTTAGACTAAACAGATTTTATGGGTCCATACTATTGGTCAATTTTCTGTATATCCAAGGACCTGTGTGCCTCCTGAATCAGTCGGTTGTTGCACAAAATGGATTTTTATGGATCTTTAAGTATGTAATGACATGCTGGGTATCATGTATCACGGAGATGCGTTAAGTCTCCATTTGCCAGAGCATGGCTCAAATATTGCAATTAGTGACAATTTTAATTAAAAAAGATACCAAATTGTATTAGTCTGATATGTCATAACATTCTTTTTATTAATGGCTAATATGGTGGATAAATATTATGATATAGATTTTCAATTACATAACATACCAAGACATCGGCATACCATGTTTGGGACCATATTTGACGTTGCAGATACAGAAGAGCCATGCTCTGGCAAAAAGGGGGTTTAATGCATCCAAGCAGCACAAGGAAAAAATGCGTAATGTTGCGCTAATCTACTAGTTTTAAACTGGTCCCTTGTTGTATCGTGTATCACACGTAAAGTAATATCAGGGGAGGTAACCATTCTATACTAGTTTAAGAAGAGTTACGCTGCCTGTGGGGTCAATCATTAATCAGTTATTAAATAAATATCTATAAATATGAAATCTTTACTTTTCATGCTTGATTTTCATCTCAACAGTACATTCTAAAAAACGTATAATTATGAGCTTAATAGCAACATACTATTAAAAGTATTTGAGTGAATATGTCGGAAAAGTTGTGCAATGATGTATCCCAAAACTCCCCATGTGCATAAAAAAAAAGCATTCCTACTGGAAGCCGGCTTCAAGAGCCGGCTTCCAATAATCAAAGTGCTGTAAGCACTGTAATCGGTCGACACTGAATAATTACAGTGGTTTGAAATCACAAATCAGATGGTAGATGTTTGAACTATGTATTGGACAAAATATCCTACACCATAACAAATGAGCTATGTAGGATCCCACTTTTTTAAACTGTCTTTTACAAATTAGTAGTTTAAGGATTGATTAAAATATAAGTTATGTTTGCCAGCCGACAGCAGTAGAACGTAAAAGATATGTGACAATTCTGATCAGCAATACCCATTATCAAGTTTTAGATATCACTCATCATGAACAGCAGTACCTACCAACCCTTTAAAAGAGTGAAAAAATACATATATTCTTTTCTGTAACTTTGGCAACTTTGGTAACTGTATTGTAACATATAAAAGATAGTTTGGTTAAGAGTTAAAACACTCAGTTAATCGACTAGCCTTTTACAGTCAGGAAAACAATATCAAACATTAGGCTTCAATTTCATGGTCGGTTTTTTTTTCCCCATATACATCCCAAATAAACAGACATTTAGATCTAAGATATGAACGTCTGTGACATTAAACTGCATTGCGTTCAAAGGACAATCTGATCTTTATCTTTTATTGTCTTCAAAAGCGACTTTACTTGTCCATAGCCAACACAAGTAATTGTATTTGAGTAATTCTAATCAGTAAGAGCATAACTGCGGTAGCCATGATCTCTTTATCTGAAATGTGGAAAGGATGAGCATCGACCAATGTGGAATAGCTGATGAGACAAACATGTTGCTGACATTTGCACGCTTAGAGCGCTAAATTGTTAAATTGATAGACATGTTAAGCTTAGCAAAGCAGCCTAAATCTTGCAGGACCATTGCTGTCTTGAGTAGAATAACTCGGAAAACTGGCATGACAGATCCAAGATCTGACTGCATATTCTGAGCAGCCTGGTCTGAATCTGCACTCTCTGCAAAGACTTTTTCCCTGGTCCGTTGATTCAGATATGGAGAATATAACAGTAAGTGAGTTATTTGTGTGACCGTTTCAGGGGGGTTTTTTATCCTCGATGAAAATGTTCTATTTGACAAAATTTCGAAAATCTTTTAAATGGGTGAAAAACACTGTGGAAAAAAGAGAACATGCTGAATACATACAGTTTTTCAAACTATATTTTCAAAGCCACACAGGATTGTTTGGTCAAGGGTTTACAGACTGATTCCAGTCTGTAGAAACTCACCAAGAAGAAACATGTAAGTGAGTGTAAAATGGTAGTGCCATGGCTGGAAGGAGAGGAAAAGGGACTGTGAAAACAATTCAACCCTTATCCCACTAAAACATTGAAATGAAATTTCAAACCGGTAGTAGAACCCGAATAATTCTATGTCAAACTTATTCTTTTTTGGAAAAAGAAATATCTCCTTATCGGACAGTATACATCCAAGATCAGACTGCACGTTCTGTGCAGTCTGATCTTGATCTATACTATCCGCAAAATAGGTCAGTGAGTTGCACTTAGCAGCCTAGGGGTTAATACATCATACGCTGAAAGATGCGTAATCAGTCAGTATTGTGAATGGACAGTCTGGGTACTAAGGTTGCAAGCGACGAATCGCCAGTCCATTCTGAAAATGTTTACGTAATGGCCTCTCCGCGAGGGCCATAACCTTTACACAACTCTATACCCTTTGTCCCCACAGCTTCACACGCTTCGCCTCGCTAACATTAAACGACCAGCCGGTTACTATTTTAAACTTACGGTTGTTACGAGTTGCATTTACATCAGTTTTCTCTTAGGCAGAGCAATCTAAATTTTCAAATTCTTTTCAAGCAATGTTTCCTGTTGCGATTTCATTCCTCTCAAGACCAAAATGACCTATTATCTTTTCAACACCTGCTACATATACGGAGAGCACTCGTCACAACTCGGCCGATCCCGTAACTACGTATAACTATCAACGGATCACTCGAAATTTGCCGAATGACATGGACAGCAGACGACTACAAGATGTGTTCACATCACTCCCACTTGATTCGCACTCGTTTCATTCATAAAGTTGCTGCTGATTACTGACCATATTTCTTATAATCGTGTTGAAAGTAAACTGCTCCAGTTTTTGCTGGCCAGAGATTTTGATAATACTGTAATTATGACATACTTCAATACTAAACAAATAGTAACTGCCGTTTATTACATAATTGAAAAGTTATTATGGGATTACTTGACATTACTTAAGGCCTGTTTACCGCTAATTACTATTCCTGCGCTTATCTGGGTCAAAAGTGCGGTTATCTGGGTCAAAAGTAGTTTTGTAATAAGGTCATCACAGCAGGTATAAGCGTTAAAATGCTGTAAGTAAAAGCTGTTCCAAGCTGCAGTTACACCAGTTTGCCCCGAGTAGACGGGTTTCCGAAGCTTTCCATCTGTCTAATCGGTCTACTGCCCGATTAAAAACACTGTTTCTCCTGGAAAACCTATATTGTTGGTACTCATTATAAAATAATTCTCTCACTGAGTCATCAGTGGTGGATATCATTGTGGGGTTTTCAAGCAACAAAAATTTATTTCTTCAGTAAAATCCATACCATATCTATTCATTACGGATAAAACTATACCCGTTTTCAGCCAGTTTTTAAACCCATATCATCTCTTTTTTATGAAACTATAATCACTCTTGTATCTTCATGCCAAATGTTGCTCCTGACGGCTGCAAGGTAGCACAGATTATAACAGAAAGAAAATTGATTTCAGTTTTTGGCAGCCTTCAAAGAAGTTACTGTTGTCATTTCCGGTTTTAATAGAGCGACAAATTCCTTGAGTTCCTCTATCCCTTACACCATAGATATTGGTAATTTATCTATGTTACAAAGCTGAACAAATTCTGAGCCATTCTACACACTTTCATATTTAAACAGCGTTTTTTTTTTCTCTCTGGCTGTAAGGATGTATCTTTAAAGTTTAACCCTTAACCCATAGACCTAACTTTAAACAACCCTAAGAAAGAAAACTTGTATTGGTTGTATTGGTTGTATTGGTGTTTAACGCCACTTTAACAGCTAAGGTCATATCATGGCGGTCGGTGACGCACATCTGTTTCCTGGCTTTCTCACACCAGTACTAACACAACTTTCTTTCCAAAGCCACCGACTACTTTTCTCACATGCTTCAGCAGAGGTGAGAGGCGAAAATACGCCGGAAAGAAAGTTCGCCTCAACCGGGTATCGAACTCACAACCACCAGGTTATGAGTCCGACATGCTCACCACTGAGCCACCCAGGCGGGCAGAAAGAAAACTATTTAAAAAAACATTGTGGGAAAAGGAGAAATTGCTCGTGAACAGCATTTTCTCCTTTTCCCACAATGTTTTCTACCCTATCAAAGACAGAAATCATCATCTGAGCTACACTTATATTTTGTCATCTACATAATGCTTTATGAAACAAAGGTCTTACAAATTATATCAGTCATTTCTCGATTATAACTTCCAGAAAACATTAACCTGAGTACTCAAAAAGTCATAATGTGTATAGTTCCAAAGGCTGACCGACCCTCTCATCATGGGATTCAAACTAAGATCCTCTGGTGTGAGAGATAGATGCTCTATCCATACACCACCGTCTCCCACAAAGGGTAATACCTAGAAATGTCTCATCAAGATTTGAATTCAAAATATCCAAGGTAACCAGTTCTACCCACAGATCTATGGCTCTGTTCCACAGCTCTATTTTTGTTTTACTTCTTCCAATATAACCTAACACTTAACCTGCTAAATAAGTTAAATGAAACTATCAAGCTGATAGTAAAAACCCAAAATTTAATGTTGCTATTTTTAACTTATTTCTTTGGGGAAAAACATCTCCTTAATTGGACAGTGTAGATCCAAGATCAGAATGCACAGAATAACAGCACATTCTGTGCAGTCTGATCTTGACCTACACTGTTTGCAAAAGCACCCCAAGTCACTCTTAGCAGCCTAGGAACTAATATATTAGACAAGGTGTCTGACCACCACAATTTAAAGTTTGAAGGTAATGAAAGTATTTCTTTTAAAAACCTTTTTAAACATACGGGGTGGGGGGGGGAATCAAAGTGCTGAAAGCACTGAATATTGTATAGTCTTTGAAAAAAGAATATGTTTAAGGTTGATCAATCAGTGTAAACTGAAGAAGTTTTAGAGAAAATTTTGGCTGTATGTAAAAGACATGTTTTTATTCTAAAGTTGCTTCTTTCTTCAGAATTCTTTCTAATGCTTTCAAAATCATTCAAACATTAAATGACAAGTCTTGTAACAGAATGGTGTATTGTAGCCAAACGTAATAGAAAGTACATTTCACACTGAAATAAACCAAGATGGATTAGTGAAAGTTATTTGACAAATAAATAGAAAACTAGAGTTGTTGATGAGTAAGATTAAAAAAAAAAAAACTACACAAAAAAATGACATTTTCTGCCACAAGGTAAATGATACATAATGGTCATTTTGTAAAATACAAATTGTTAGGCCTACGTTACTGTCAGTCAGTTTCAGTAATCATGAAAACTTTTGATCAAAGGGTACAAATTATTGCTACATGTATATACATGTATACAATATGAAAATTTAGGAGATTGAATTGACTCATTTGATATTGAAGATTAAAAATCTTATTTTATCAAGAATCACAAAGTACAATCAAAGGTAAAAACAAAAAATTTGATAATAGCACTTGATTTTGCGAGGTTGCAAACATTTTATTGGCTGTCTTAATCTCTGATGTAATAATATATAATATCTGATATCACATATTTGAAAATATCCTTGTAAAACAACACTAGTCAACAGAAAATAAGGTTCAACCATTGATCAAACAATCCTGTCTGTTCTTTTCAAAACACTATAGATCAGAAGTCATTGCCCTACTTATGTGTCCATATTTATTTCAAATGATTATCAATAATATCTCAGGTCCTTTGACAACACAATGAGAGCAATAGAAATTACTGATCAGCTCATACACACACTCACACACACACACACAGACACATACACACACAAAAAAAAATAGTCTGTTGCTGGAACATAGGTAACAGATCAGTGAGATCATTAAAACCAGTAAGGTTGCAAATTATAGGTTATGTAGTCATCCCTTGTAATATACACTGGCACCTAG
The DNA here is from genome assembly GCA_945859785.2 of Tridacna gigas. Taxonomy (NCBI): domain Eukaryota; kingdom Metazoa; phylum Mollusca; class Bivalvia; order Cardiida; family Cardiidae; genus Tridacna; species Tridacna gigas. The sequence goes on along the minus strand of OX244039.2, from coordinate 34,095,730 downwards.
GTAGAACGAACTTCGCTAATACGCTAACCCTATTATAACATGGGTGTCCTATGGCTCCCAAAATTTGGGGGGGGTTGACCATTTTCTGCGTCTGATCTGGATCCACCGTTACGCTGATTAGAATGTTCTATGTAAAAACAAACCCTGCCTACAGACCAATTACTGATGTAAAATCGATACCGTGCAAATAATTTGACCGTTTTTCACAACTTTACCTTGTTGATTACCTTTATCAGCTATGGCTGTACATAATTGCCTTGTTTGGCAAATACACACGTAGTTGATTACAAAAGGTTTTGAGCCTGTAACTGTCTACACAATCTTACATTAGACAGACGTTATATCAATATACTTTTATATGTAAAATGTCAACAGCGCTATCGAATGTACCGTAATTCACCAACGTACAACCTGAATGTTTCGGACACGTTCAACTTTTGTCAAAAATAATTTATGTCTAGTCCTAAATCCTGACAGTTTGAAAAATTAGTTTTCGTAAATATTGGGTCAGGCTGAAAGATATATTTACCAAACCATCGGACAGTTAATTTTTAGAAAATATTTTCGGTAGGATGATCGGCTAAATAATGACTGCACATCTACATCGTACATAACACTGTCATGGACATGAATCCTTCAAACGCCAAGTTACTCTACGGTAATTTTCAGTCATGAAATTCCGCAAATATAATTACAACATTAAAGTCTGGTCTTGATCTACAGAGGCCGCAAAAGCAACGAAATTCCGAAAGATGCTTCGGTAAAATCTTTTCCGGCGTTTCGTGTTATACAAGCAAGTTTCGCCTTTTTTTCACAAAGCGTTATAGCTTTTAACCCCGGATATAACGCTGTTGTTGATCGTGGCTCCCTACTACAGCGTTACAACAGGGTTCCAGTGTATTACTTTATTACTAACATGGGGCTTTGACCTGTTGGGCAATTGCCCTCAGGGGCTTTCATCCATGTGGCTTTTTTCCATGGAACTTTTGTCCTATGGGGCTTTTGTACCTCACCTTTTTGGGAAGGCTTTGTAGAACTTTGTTGAGTGTCAACAGAGAGGTCATGGAACTTTAAAATATGAGTACTTAACCTATATAAAGATTTTGAAATGTTTGTTACATTTCAAGCGCAAAGGACATTTTAAAATGATGTACTTTGTGATAAAGTTAGCATAGGCATGTCATTCAAAGATTTAAAAGCATACATAGCATTTAAATTGAATAGAAAATGATTGGTAAGTGCTTCTTGTAAAAGGGAAATTGGTGTCAAGATTAAAATTTTATGGTAACAAACATTTTACAGTTAAAGTTTCATCCAGTAAAAAAATAAATTTTTTCATTCTGTTCATTTATTTGATGTTTGAGACACTATTTGTTCCTTCTTGGTGTAATTGTACATATTGAGATGAATTTTTTTGCGACAATATGCCAATTTGGTGAAGAAAGTGAATAATTCTTGTGAAACCTCATTTGTGCCTGGTATTTCTAAATCTTGAACCAAATATTCACTTAATAATTTTTATATACAAGTTTTTGTAAATTGCTAAAGTTGAGAAGGGGTCTTTTTTTGTGCTAAACCTTGGTAAATGTAATATCTGAAATTGTTTGACTACTTGAAGTTTTGCAGAAATGTTTGTTACTTTTAACAGTACTATCAAAATTTATCAAATAAAAACTGAAACATTGCCGCCAAGGTCTAGAAATAATATTTTGTACGTTTGGATAGTTTTTTCTGATAGGGAAAGTCTCCTTGGCGCCAGAATTTTCAAAACTACCATGATGAACAGCTTTCATTAAAATGTATTATTTTCTAATTCAAAATACAGAACGTTGTTATGCAAAACAGGTCAGTTAGCGACAGAAATTTAAAGTTGTTCACATGATATGAGTACCATTCAACACTAATTTTGAAATCTCACACACTTTATGTAAATGAAATGCCGATTTTTAACGGATTTCACCAGTTTCTTTTTGTGTGCAAGCTTCATAATGAACAGTAAAGTTACATTAACAGACATTTTTAACAGAAAAAAGTGCTTCCAGTGTGTTTATTTAGAAGTTGAATTTGGAATTGACACTATTGTTTCATGTATTTTTCTCAACGACAGAAGGTTAAAGTTTGAAAATTTCAATACATTAAAGCAATAATATGAAACTGATTTTTCAACTTTTTATACCCGTCTGTGCACCCTATTACTGAGAATGAGTGATACCTTTCTATATTTAGAAACAGACATTTCAGGGTTTTTTTTAATCACCTCACCTTTGGATGGACCCATTTGAGCTGGGCAACTTCAAGAATGTGAATCCAAATTGTTTGCATGCCATCAAAATGACATACTTCCGATCACCCTTACTCCAGCAAAAAATGGATTTCTGTTGTATCATTCAAAATATGGCATCGAATGAGCGTCATGTTTGTAGGAAATGAATAAAGGGTTGCATAACATTCTCTGATTTTTGATATTTGACCCTGGAACAGAAAAAAATCCCAGTGTAACCGTAACACTCACCCTCATTTACGCTATATTTATAGTCCCCTGAAGTTCATCCCCTGGATGTCCCCTCAACATTTTTCCATTCACAACACATTGTTGTGATTCAGGAGATAAGTGGCCATCCTCTAGGGTGAAATGTTGGACCCATGTTTCATCTATAATCACAAACCTGTGCAGTAAGTTAGCAGGATCTGCCTTTAAAAAGTTCAGATTAGCACACGACAACTAATCAATCAGCCGTCTTTAGCTCATGTGTACCAATTTTGAATCTGTTGTCTGCAGGTAATTTGAATGAGGAAGATTCTAAAATTTGTGGTTCAGGAAAGATGTAAAACACACAAGACTGTTTGATAAAGGAGTAGGCAGGAGTTTGATAATGGAGTAAGCAGGAGTGGGTAAAGGGAGCTATAGGTTACAGTATGTTTCTTGTAAAAATCAACACTTCATCAAAACAGGCAAATACACATGATAATCTCAGGCTGTAACACTGGTAACACAAAGCACAGACTCTCACACATAAACTCTGTTATTCAAAACTTCCAATAAAACATAATACAATCACAGCTGGGGCCAATTTATTCCAAACCTACAGAAAACCTCGGAGGTTCCACTGGGAAACCAGACAGAAGTAACCAAGGTTGGGGGGATGGGGTATTAACTCTTTTACTGGACAACAAAAGTTTAGATTCTTCTAAATCGATAGCATTGGCAGACTTTTTTAATAACCCTTTACCAAACAATCCCAGGTTTTAACAAACCTGGGAAAAAGGCCTTTTGAAAAAATTGTGGGAAAAGGACAAAATGCTGGTAACCAGCATTTTTCTCCTTTTCCCACAATGTTTTCAAGTGTTTCACAAACAAATCCAATCATTTGAGCAACATTTAATTTGTTGTCTGCAAATGCTTTCAATTTGGACCAGTCTAACATATCGCCGTGTGGTAAAGGGTTAACAGAGGCTCAAATGATGGCTACAGTCTTTGTAACGGTAGGAAATGTTTTCTTGAAAGAAAGAAGAAATGGCTGGTTAGCAGCATTTTCACCTTTCCCCCCCCAAATATTTTAAAAGCCTCTGTCCTTACTGTATTAAAAAAACACGGAATTGTATGGTAAAGGTTTAACTCTTTAACAAACGAAAATTTTTTAGACCAGTCCAAATTGAAAGCATTTGCAGACGACAAAATAAATCGAGGGTTCAACGCAAGACTGTAGTAACTACATTTTTTTCCAAAATTCATTTTTTTGCCATTTTGTACATCTTAGGCCATTATACATGTCCTGTAAAAATATTACCCCTCAAATCAAACATTTTTAAGGGAAATTTTACAATTGCCATATAGTAGTAAGTCAAATTAACAAAATCTGTCATTGCAAGACTGTAGTATCTCAAGTTACTACAGTCTTGCAAATAAAAGTATCAGATTCTATATATTTAAATCTGTGCAATAGTGTAGCATCTCAATAAAATGCACCGAAATGACACAGTATCTTCTATTCATGATGACATCATTTCTTTGTTGAATTATGACATCACACTCACTATCTGTTAGAAGCCATCAGATGCACCATCACTATTCAGACCAGACAGGGTAGATCTACAAGCACTGAAAAAGTATTCCACCTTTGATCGTAAGTTGTATTTAATATTGTTAACATTTTATTGGAGAACAAATTAATATAAGAAATTAACCCACCTTGAGAAAGAAGGCTTTTGAAAACATTGTGAAAAGAAGAAAAAGCTGGTAGCCTGCATTTTCTCCTTTTCCCATTATGTTTTCTACCCCTTCTTATACAAGTTCAAGCCTGTATAAATGCTTTCAATTTGGACAGTTGGAGCTAACTTGAATAGTAATTTAACAGGAGTATTTGTATTCCATGTAGTGGACAGGGAGAAGTGAAGGTTAAGATCAGGCTGCAAGTCTTTGTAGGCTAATCTTACTTTGTATGTCTGCCAAAGCTACCTGTCAGGTTCAGCATGACAAAGGCTACTTGTATGGAGTTTGCTTTCAAAGTTTAACATATAAGATCTAGTTGAGGTCATTAGGTCTATTATTCATGGCACAAAAACAATAAGCTAAGAGACGTTTTCTAATAATGGTTAAATTAATCACTAAATAACATTGCAAAAAATAAAAATGCTCTCTAGTCCTATATTTACCAACCAGGTTGGTTTTCTTATTGTAGGTCGAATGATGGCCCTTCAAGCTAGCTGCCATCAAGGCAACGCTAAGTTCAAACGTTATGGCAAGCAGTGCCTTTCCAATTCTGTTGCTGCAATAAAGACTCCTGTAAAAGTAGTCCATCAACTTGGGATCAGGCAACCCTTGACAGTATCGTACAAACTGGTGACAGTCTTTACCAAAGAATTTCAAGTGCTGGTATCTCATACCTAACTACTGATGACATTCCAAATGATATTGCTAACTTTGAAAACCACCTCTATGGACAACTGACTTTGGCAGGAACACAAATGTCATTTTTTAAGCTAGAAGATGCCTTTCATACCTTACTGGATGGATCAAATGAAAATGCTTGTATATTTGCCATGGGATGCAAAAACCCAGGATATTCTAGTGCCATTATAAAACACTCTGCCACATACTCCTTTTTTGATTCTCATAGTAGAAATAAAAATGGTTTTATGGTGCCTGATGGCAAAGCAACAATGACAAAACATGCTAATATAGAACTGCTTTGTGATTTCATCAAAAAATTTGCATTTTCATTAAGTCTACCTGGCAACACTGTCTTTGAAATAGCCAGATGTACACCAATTCAAGAGTCTGGTGATTCCGAAAGTGAGCTGTCTGGTTTTTCAACAGTAAGTGAGGGTGAATACACATGCAAGTTATATCTTGTTCAATGCTTAAGTAATGATGATCTAAGTGGTGTTAGTTCTTGTGACAAATCAGAATCTGGTGTTGAGTCCAGTGAAAATAACTGTACTGTTGATGATGAAACTCTTGAAAAGACTTTCCTAAACTTAAATGACAGTGCTTTGTATTTACAGTCCACTGAAACTGATAAATTGTTCTCAATTGGTATGAATGATGAACATATTGACATGAATAATGTAGAAACACAAGTTAATGATAACCAAACTGAAAACACTGAAGAATCTAGTATTCTTAATGATTTTGATAAATCTAACAGTAAAGGTTTCATTGAAAACATTGATGACATTTATGCTGATGAAATAAGTGATCCCACATATGAGTATGATGGCGATGATGATAATGAAGATGATTTGCCCCTTACAGAAGTAAGGAAACGGTACATTAAAAGTAAAGAAATAAACAAATTTTACAAATTTCAAAACCCTAACTCATGATGTGGAAAATATTGAAACTCCACATAATCTTGAAAATCCTAAACAAGGAAGAGTTCGTAAAAGGGTCAGGGATGAATGCAACTGGAAAAGAAACTTGGCTAAAAGATCTAGGAATGAGGGCAAAAGTTATCTGTCACTTTCCACTGGTAAACAAATAGGAGCAAGGGTGATGAAACCTGGTTGTGGTGAAAAGTGTAGGTATAAATGCCAGAGTAAATTTACTATGGCCCAGAGATAGGCAATATTTCATTCATACTGGCAGCTAGGAAATGTAACAAAGCAGTGGCAATTTTTGAATAATTATGCTTCATACAAACCCAAGTTGTCCTCAAGTACTAATAGTACAGGTAAAATCAATCGCCAGTATAGAGTAGTGTGGTCTCTACCATCCCAAGACAATGAACAAACACAAGTATGCAAAACTTTCTTTCTGCATACACTAAATGTATCAGAAAGAATGGTTTCAACAGCATTTAAAAAACAAGTAGCAACTGTTGGAGTATGTGCAGATGATCAAAGGGGTAAACATGATAATAAGCACAACAAAACTCCAGAACCTATGTTGGATACTGTAAGAACTCATATTGAGTCATTTCCTTGTATTGACAGTCATTATAGTTGTAAAGATTCAACAAAATCCTATTTGCCTGCTGGTTTAAATGTCAAGAAAATGTATGAGCTTTACAAAGAGAAATGCATAGCTTATGGCAAAAACCCAGTTTCACTGAACATTTACAGGAAAATTTTTGACACTGAATACAATTTGGGTTTTCATAAGCCTATCAAAGACAGGTGTGACTTTTGTTTTTCTTTCCAAAATGCACTGCCAAATGTTCAAATTGCTATGAAAGAAGATTATAACATTCATATGAAAAACAAAGTAAAAGCAAGAGAAAATAAACAAATGGATAAAGAACTAGCTGACATTCAAAATGATTTGGTTTTGATTGTTTTGACTGAGAAGTCCTGTTAACCCCCCATGGCTTTGAATCCTGTTTATACTACAAGCGACGGCTAAGCACATTTAATTTTACCATGTATAATTTTGGAACAAAAGATGGGTACTGCTACATAAGGAATGAGGCCATTTCAAAAAGAGGAGCGTCTGAAATGGCATCCTGGGTGTTTGACTTCATTAAGCAAAAAAGTGAAGAAGGAAAGAAAAAATGTATTTTCTAGTCTGACAATTGTTCAGGACAAAACAAAAACAAATTCTATGTTTCTATGCTCTGGTACTCCTTACAAAAATTTAATCTTGACTCTATTGACCATAAGTACCTCATAAAAGGGCATACTCAGAATGAAGCAGACAGTATGCATGCTGCTATAGAGGCAGCATCAAAAAACTTATCCATTTATACAACATCTCAGTGGGCTGCCATCATAAGAGCAGCTAGAAATAAGGCTTCTTATAAAGTGAAAGAAATGTGTGGCCTTGACTTCTATGACTTAAGGATGTTAGTTCTTATCTAAAATATTTCATAACTAATACTGAAAATGAAAAAATCAACTGGCACAGTATTAAAACCATAAAATCAATTGAACAAGCCCCAAACATGTTTCATTATCAGACAGATTATGATGGACCTGTAAATAAAGTAGAGTTGTTAAATAGGTTGAGATCAAAAGATATCCCTCTACCTCAAAACATCAAATTGAAATATCTAGCAGTGGATGGTTTTCCAATAAGCAAGGACAAATATCATGATTTTGCTTTATTTATGTCAAAAAGGTATTATACCTAGAGTTCATCATCCATTCTATGTCTTATTGCCTCATCAGTCATATAAGCCAATTTGACTGAGGTCTGCTTTTCTCTGACTGAATATCTTAAATGTCTTATTAGCCAATCTTTAACTGAATCAGACAATTTCAGTTACAGTGTCATTGTATTCTGTCAATCTATATTCCCAGAATTGATTTCAGGTTTTTCACTGAAGAATTAATGATAAACTGTAAAGTTTTTATTTGTAATTATGTCTCAGAATAACCTAACGATGTCAGTATAATACTGTAGATTTTAACCCTTTACTACACAATCACGACTGTTAATGATCCTGAGAAAGAAGCCTTTTGAAAACATTGTGGGAAATGGCGAAAATGCTGGTAACCAGCATTTTCTCCTTTTCCAACAATGTTTTCTACCCTTTCTAAAACAAATTTCAATTTTTCAGTGCCATTTATTTTGTCATCTGTAAATGCTTTCAATTTGGACCAGTCTAAAGTTTTGCCATTTGGTAAAGAGTTAATGCCTACCAACCATACAAACAAGAGGGCCATGATGGCCCTGGATCGCTCACTTGAGTCAATAGGCAAAATTCACTCAATGTGCATAATTCAATTTCTGACCATTTGTCAGGTCAATTGAGCTTAAAATGTGGCCTCTAGAGCGTCCACAAGGAATTTCCGTAAGTTGACCTAGTGACCTAATTTATCACCCCATGTGACCCAATTTAGAACTCATCAAAAAATTTATCAAGACAACATCCTTAACAGTTTTCAAGTTAACTGAGCAATAAATGTGGCCTCAAGAGTGCCCGCAAAGTGTTTCTTAAATTTGACCTAGTAACCTTGTTTATGACCCCAGCTGACCCACTTTCAAACTCACCCAATATTTCATCAAGACAAACATTCTGACCAACTTTCAAGTCAATTGAGCAAGAAATGTGACCTCTAGAGTGCCCTAAAGGTATTTCTTTAATTAGACCTAGTGACCTAGATTATGAGCCCAGGTGACCCAATTCTGAAGTCATCCTAGATTTCATCAAGACAAACATTTTGACCAATTTTCAAATCAATTGAACAATAAATGTGGCCTCTCGAGTGCACACAGGTATTTCTTTAATTTGACCAAGTGACCTAATTTAAGACCCCACATGACCCAAATTCGGACTCATGTGAGATTTTCTCAAGACAAACATTCTGACCAATTTTAAAGTCAACTGAGCAATAAATGTGGCCTCTAGAGTGCCCACAAGGTATTTCTTTAATTTGACATAGTGACCTAGTTTATGACCCCAGGTGACCCAACTTCAAACTGACTGAACATGTTGTGCTCAGGTGGGCTAACAAACTTAGAACAGGTTCACAACATACCAAATAACAAAGCTCTATGCCTTCAAGGTTTAGAAAAGAACAATTTTAAAATTTTCCTTCTTTGTTCCTATGTTAGAACTTGTGACCCCCAGGGCAGGGCCAGTTTTGACCTCAGGGGCATCATATGAACAAACTTGGAAGAGGTCCGCTAGGAGATGCTACATACCAAATATCAAGCTCTACACCTTCCAGTTTCAGAGAAGAAGAATTTTTTTAAGTTTTCCTTCTTTGTTCCTATGTTCAAACTTGTGACCCTGCCCCCAGCAGGGCCAGTTTTGACCCCAGGGGGACCATATGAACAAATTTGGTAGAGGTCCACTAGGAGATGCTAGATGCCAAATATCAAAGCTCTACGCCTTCCAGTTTCAGAGAAGAAGAATTTTAAAGTTTTCCTTCTTTGTTCCTATGTTCGAACTTGTGACACCAGGGGCATCATATGAACAAACTTGGTAGAGGTCCACTAGGAGATGCTACATACCAAATATCAAAGCTCTACGCCTTCCACTTTCAGAGAAGAAGAATTTTAAAGTTTTCCTTCTTTGTTCCTATGTTCGAACTTGTGACACCAGGGGCATCATATGAACAAACTTGGTAGAGGTCCACTAGGAGATGCTACATACCAAATATCAAAGCTCTACGCCTTCCACTTTCAGAGAAGAAGAATTTTAAAGTTTTCCTTCTTTGTTCCTATGTTCGAACTTGTGACCTCCAGGGCGGGGCCAGTTTTGACCCTAGGGGCATCATATGAACAAACTTGGAAGAGGTCCACTAGGAGATGCTGGATGCCAAATATCAAAGCTCCATGCCTTCCAGTTTCAGAGAAGAAGAATTTTAAAGTTTTCTGTCTTTGTTCCTATGTTCGAACTTGTGACCCCCGGGGGGGGGGCAGTTTTGACCCCAGGGGCATCATATGAACAAACTTGGTAGAGGTCCACTAGGAGATGCTACATACCAAATATCAAAGCTCTAGAACTTCTAGAATCAGAGAAGATTTTCAAAGATTCTGCTATTTTTTTCCTTTCTGTTGCCATGGCAACCAGAGTTATCGGTGGAATTCAATCTCTGGAACAACTTTAGTAGAGCTTCACCAAAGGAGCATCCCTGCCAAGTTTCATCAAGATTGGCCCAGCGGTTTAGGAGGAGAAGATGTTTAAAGGAATTGTGGACAGATGGACAGATGGACAGACGGACAGATGGATGCCGGACAATGGCCAATCACAATACCTCACCTTAGCACTTTGTGCTCAGGTGAGCTAAAAACACGTTGTGATGGATTTTTGTTATAATAATTTGATGATGAAAGCTAAAATTATTATTGACCAAATTACTATATAATACAGCCAGCCTAGTATAAGTGGTGTAGCAGTTGTTAAGAAGAATTAAGAAATATACAACAGCTATTACGTGAATCTTTTATTAAGAATTATATTTATTACATGAATACCATTTTGTCTACTACTGCTGAAGTAAAGAGAATGGGAGTAGACCCAACAATAAAATTACTGTTGTTCAAAATTTGAATTTTTCAGATATTCAAACCCCATTTTTTTAATATGGTTAACTTTGTCAGAAAATATTTAACACTTTACCAAACAATTCAAATTCAACCAATTGGAAAAGCAGAGCTTTTGAAACCATTTTGGTAAAAACAGAAAATAGTGGTAACCATCATTTTCTTCTTTCCACACAATGCTTTCTAAACATTCTGATACAAACTCCATAATTTTTGCCAGTTTGTCATCTTGAAAAGTTTTCAATTTGGACAAGTTTAGGACGTTGATGTTTGGTAAAACATTAACACTTTTGTGAAGTTTTAAGCGTTTTAGTGCTTTGAATTTTGCGCAAATTTTACTAAATATTGCTCTTTTTGTGTGGTGTGTTTTTTTTTTCATAATTATGACCATGATAAAGATGACTGTATCATAGACATGGAACATACGAATGCGATAGTCACAGATTCATTAACATAATTTATGTAATTGCAAAGTTAAGGTTTTAATGATACTCTATCATTATTGTTCAATGTTTGATAAATAAAATTAAATTAATTTGCCCCATTTAGTGATTGCTTTTGTTGTCTTTGTTACTATGCATAGCGTTTCCCTGTACCTGTCTTCTAGTGTTAAATAGATCAATTACATACAGTATTTTCTTTCTGATCATTAGTGTTTCAGAATGACCCTCTAGCTTCCGGTTTTAGTTTAGTCAATGCAGTATTTATCTCATTTTTTGCTGATCACAATATGTGATCAGTCACAAAAATGATGTGCTGTAGTCATTTTACATAGACTTCAGACTGATCATGACTTATACCATCCTTTGAGGTTCAGTTTTAAGAATAAAATACAGGTAATAATCATTAAACGATTTGGAAGTAATGGTTAAAAATGGTTCAGGTAGGGCAAGGATTAAAAAGAAAGCAAGCCTGAAATTAATCTGTTGTTAGCCATGAAGAATACAACTTATTTTGACCAAGTCATCTCAATTTCATAGGTAGAATTACTTATTTCTACATTATTGCACAGATATTTTTTCCTAAATGTATGATTTCTAATTTGCAAGACTGTAGTAACTCACATTACTACAGTCTTGCCCTAAATATTTTCTAAACAAGAGGGCCATGATGGCCCTGGATCGCTCACCTGAGTCAATAGGCGAAATTTCATTCCAGGGTCACTCTAGAGCGCACACAAGATTTTTCTAAGATTTGACCTAGTGACCTAGTTTTTGACCCCACATGACCCAATTTCAAACTCATCCCAGATTTTATCAAGACAAACATTCTGACCAAGTTTCATGAGGATCGGACCGAAAATGTGGCCTCTAGAGCGTACACAAGGTAAAAAGTTGACGACAGACGACACACACCACATGACGGATGCCGGACACAGCACGATCACAATAGTTCACCATGAGCACTTTGTGCTCAAGTGAGCTAAAAAACAAGAGGGCCATGATGGCCCTGTATCGCTCCACTGGCTTATAAATATAAACCATGAAGAGAAGTCTTCACTATATAAGCCCTTATAAAACTTTGACCCCAGGGCCACAGTCTGACTAAATGGGGAATATGTGTATTAGAAGAATAACATGCCAAATTTGGGAGTTCTTGGCCTTATGGCTAGTAACAAGACGATTTCTGAACTTTTCACTCCATAAACCCATGTAAAACTTGTGACCCCTGGTGCAGGGCCAAACTTGATCCTAGGGCTGTAACTTGGGCCCTCTTTGTAGTTGTCCACTAGATAATGCTATAATTATGCAAAAGTTGGTAGCCTAAGCCTTATGGCTATGTACACCAAGATTTAAAAGTTTCCCCTATGTAAGCCTATGAAAATCTTGTGAACCCCCCCCACCCAGCATGAGGCCAAATTGACCCCAGGACTATAATTTGGGCACTTTTGGTAGACCCCAACTAGATCAAGCTAAATGCAAAATTTGGTAGCTCTAGGCCTTATGGCTAGGTACAGGAAGATTTTTAAAGTTTTCTCTATATAAGCCTATGTAAAACTTGTGACCCCTGGGGCAGAGCCAATTTTGGCCCCAGGGCTATAATTTCAAGAAACACGATAGAGGTCTACTACATAAAGCTACATGCCAAATTTGGTAGCCCTATGCCTTATGGTTTCAGACAAGAAGATTTTTAAAGATTTCCAATATTTTTCAGTTTTGTTGCCATGGCAACCAGAGTTTTTGAAGGAATCAAATTCTTTCAAGAAATTCTGAAGAGGACCATGGCAGGATCATTTCTGTGAAGTTTCATGAAAATTGGATGGGTAGTTTCAGAGAAGAAGATGTTTGAAATAAAAGTTAACGCACGGACTGACGGACGGACGGACGACGGACACTGGGCCATGACATAAGCCCGCTGGCCTTTGGCCAGTGGAGCTAAAAATAAAGTCAAAAAAGAGCACCACATGCAGGCGTCAACAATTGGCTGTTGTTTTTCAACTGATAAAAATTACCCTAACAATTTTTTAACAAGAGGACCATGATGGTCCTATATCGCTCACCTGAGTACCAAGCAGTAAAGGTCTACAATGAAGATAAATACCAAATATGTTGACATTAGCCTAACAGTCCTACTTTTAGTCAACAAGTCTCTGACTATGGCATTAAAAAGCAACATAAGTCACTGATGTTTATATATATTTAATCAATTGATAGCTCTGGCAATAATAATAATTCATTATATTTATCAAATCAAAGTTACAATATGGAGTGCCCATACAGAACACAAATCAAACCCAAGGGGCATTACTTTAATAAATTTGTAGACTGTTTCAGTTTAAAGGTAGTCTTCCAAAGAACTTCTTCAAATTTTTAAAAAATGTAATAATCATCTTTTTAACCCATTCCCACACAATGACTCCTTTTGACGCGTCTGGAAAAGAAGCCTTTTGAAAACACTGTGGAAAAAGGAGAAAATGCTGGTAACCAGCATTTTCTCCTTTTCCCACAATGTTTTCTACTCTATCAAAGACATAAATTATCATTTATGTTACATTTATTTTGTCGTCTGCAATTGCTTTCAATTTGGACACGGTCAAAATTTTGTCGTCTGGTATTGGGTTAAGCAGTATATGTTTGACCTTTCACTAGAAAATCATGCACTTTCCATTTTGTGAGCAAGAAATATTCTTAAATTGCAACCAAAAGTTTTTAATTTATATGAAATCGGAACCTATCGGGTGACGCTACCCATCAGATTTCAGTGCTACTGAAGCCAATTTTTCATAATCAAAAAATTATTTTCAATTCCAATTCATGCCATTCTTTCATTTTTGTGCACATCTAGTCAAACAAGTTTAAAATTTGTGAATTGAAGAAAAAAACTTTTTTCCAAAATCTGCTGAAAACTACCTTTAATGCCACATTGCAAATGATAAAACTATAGGCCTCATGGTTTGTCACAACAAAATCTTCACATATTTCCCTGTTTATTTGTTTATTGTTCTCTCTTTCTTTTTTTTCCTTTTTGTAAAATGGTTTCAGCCTGTTTGACTTATGATTTATTACGAGAAGATCTTTAAGGAAATTGTGAACAGGCAGCTTTGGTATAGGCTCAAGACAATGATGCTATATACAGGGTTTTCCATGACCCCTTGTTTCTTTGAATTTTGAGGGTTTTGACCCCCCAATTTTTCTAAACGACCCCAAAAATTTCTTGTTTAGCTTCTTAAATTCATATGAAGGGGGTCATTGTGACCCCTTAAACAGGAGGTTGAGGAAAAAATACCATATATACCAGATACAAATAACAGTATATCAAAGCCAGAAGCCATTCTTATTTGATTGGTTGGTTGGTTGTATTCGGGTTTAACGCCACTTTAACAGCTAAGGTCATATCATGGCGGTCGGTGACGCACATGTGTTTTCCTGGCTTTCTCACACCAGTACTAACACTACTTCCAAAGCCACCGACTACTTTTCTCACATGCTTCTGCAGAGGTGAGAACGCATACCCGGGGCACTGGAGGAAAGCCATAATGTGACCCCAATAAGAATTACTCTAACAACTTTTGGCAGAGGGTCCCCAGAACTTTGCTACAAAGAAAACATGAAAGTTTTAGTCTCTCACTTGTCACATGTAATTTTCTTCCTTTTCAATGTTAAATAGGGTGTGCCCGCGCAGAGCCCAAACTCCACCCAAAGGTCAATTTTTAAACTTTTGGTACAGGGTCTCAAGATCATGTTACATACAAATTAAGAATGCTCTAGCCCTTATGATATGTCAGAACGAGAGTTTTAAAAGATTTTCTTCTTTGTTTCCATGTAAAATTGGGTGCACCCGAGCAGAGCCCAAATATGACCCAAAAGAGATAATTTTAACAAATTTTATAAAGGGTCACCAAATGATGCTACATGCAAAATATGAATGCTTTGGCCCTTATGGTTTGTCACAAAAAGATTTTAAAAGATTTCCAACTTTAATTCTATGTAAAATAGTGTGCGCCCGGCCAGAGCCCAAATATGACCTCAAAGGGATAATTATAACAATTTTTGTAAAGGGTCACTAGATGATGCTACATGCAAAATATGAATGCTCAAGCCAATATGGTTTGTCACAAGAAGATTTTAAAAGATTTCCTTCTTTGTTTCCATGTAAAATAGGGTGTGCCCTGGCAGAGCCCAAATATGACCACTGAGGTTTAATTTTCACAATTTTGGTAGAGGATCATCATATAATGCTACAAACCAAATATGAATTCTCTAGGCATTATGGTTTGTCAGAAGATGATTTTTTAAAGATTTCCTTCTTCGTTATTATGTGAAATAGGGTGCGCCCGGGCAAAGCCCAAATATGACCCTAGGGGATTAATTTTAATAATTTTGGTAAAGGGTCACCCAATGATGCTTCACACACAATATGAATGCTTTTGGCCTTATGGTTTGTCACAAGAAGATTTTTAAAGATTTTTTTCCATTTTCAGCCATTTTGTTGCCATGGCAACCACAGTTTTTCATGGAATTAAATTCTTTTAACAATTTTTGTAGAGCTTCATCCAAGGAACATTCCCGCCAAGTTTTATCAAGATTGGCCATCTGGTTTTGGAGGAGAAGATTTTTAAAGAAATTGTTAACGGACGGACGGACGGACGGACAGAGAGACGGACGACGGACGATGACCGGTCACAATAGCTCACCCAGAGCACTTCGTGCTCAGGTGAGCTAAAAAGGTCACCCTAGGAACATTTCTGTGAAATTATTTCAAAATCTGACCAGCCATTCCAGAGAAGAAGAATTAAGAAATTCCTCTTCATGTCCCTATGATGCAAATAGCCCCCACCACCAGAGACATGATTCTTGACAGATCAAAATTTTGCAAACACTTTTTGAAAAGGGTCACCAAAGGAACATTTCTGTGAAATCATTTCAAAATCTGACCAGCGGTTTCAGAGAAAAAGAACCAGAGCCACGTTTTTCGACAAATCAAAATTTCACGAACACTTTTAAGAATTTCTTCATTGCCATATAGTGCAAGTAGCCCCCAGTCACCAAAGCCATGTTTCTTGACAGATCAAAATTTCGCCAACAATTTTTGAAAAGGGTCACCCAAGGGACATCTCTGTGAAATTATTTCAGAATCTGGCCAGCCGTTTCAGAGAAGAAGAATTTTTAAGAATTTCTTCATTTACGTATAGTGCAAGTAGCCCCCATTCACCAGAGCCATATTTCTTGAAGGATCAAAATTTCGCGAACACTCTTTGAAAAGAGTCACCCAAGGAACATCTCTGTGAAATTATTTCAAAATCTGACCAGCAGTAGGTATATATATACCCATTCTAGGACATAGCCCTTAAACGACGCATTAGGCCTTACGCAATACGATATAGCTTAACAAAACAAACCATGAGTTACGTGGTGCGGGCAAGCTTATGTAAATCCAATCATGATTAAGCACAATGACCTAGTTTAACCAATCCAATCACGCTTAAGTTTAATGACCTAGTTTAACATAATTAACCATCCTTAACCAGCATGACCTAGTTTAACATAATTAACCATCCTTAACCAGCATGACCTAGTTTAATATAATTAACCATCCTTAACCAGCATGACCTAGTTTAACATAATCAATCATTCTTAAGTTATTTAATCCATCCTTATCCTCATCATCTCACATTAACAATTTCATGTAACATTAACATGCTCATAAAATTAACAAAAACCAAGTAACTAGCTTCATTAAATAAAATGTGTTAACCTCCATCTTTATCATTTTACCTTAAATTCAAATTTTTGAAAATTATTAAAAAAAAATTTGATAAAAAAATTTAAATAGTTACAAACCCTTACATCAGTCAATCGCTTAACCTTTTTTCCTCCCCCATCAACCAACGCATCATGCAATGGCTAACCGGCTTATGAGTTTGTGGGTGGCTTAAGATATTGATAAAAAAAATTATTTTGAAATTTTTTTTATAAAGTTGTAAGCATAAGATATAGAGAAAGAATGAGTAAAAAAGAATTTTACTATTATGTTAAGATTTTAAAAGAATATGGTATTGATAAAAAAACAATAAAAAATCATGATTTTGTTAAATCACTAAATTATATAGGAATTATAAATGAAACTGCTGATAAAGAAATTAAAAAGCATTATCCAGAAGAAAGTATTTCATCTTTAGATAATAATTCAAAACTTTTATTAGAGATGGGATTGTTTGGAAATTTACGAACTTGGATTGTGATTAACCCTGATAAATTAAGAATTTCTCATTATGTATATGCAATTAAACTTCCACTAGATAGATATTATAAAAGAAAAAATATTTTAGAATACATCAAGCATAGCTGTTGTTAGACACTTTGTTACAAAACAGTTAATAAACTGTTGTTGGATAATTTATTTTTATTTGTTAAATAGTAAAACAAATAAAAATATTTTAATATGTTTTTGGTCTTGCCCCCTGTGCTTCATATATTTTTCTTTCTTCTTCTGTTAATCCTTGTAAACTATAATGACCCTTTGATAAAGTTCTATAACTTCCATCCCTCAGTATTAACCCTTTTTTATCATCTTCATAACTTAATGCTAATTTATTCATTTTTATGCTACTTAATTCATGATTTTTACTTCTTATTCCAGCCATAATTATATTAACATCATTACCATTCTCTACACAATCCATATAAGTATTAAATTTAAGCTCATTTTCAATCACAGACTTTTTAACACCTTTACATTTTTTAATTTCTGTTTCATCATTATAGATTAATTTACCATACTTATCCTGTTTAACAGGCTTATCATAAATAAAATTACCATCTTCATCAATTACCGCATTACCATTTTCATCTATTCTTAAGATAAATTTTTTCATAGCATAAGTTTTTGCTCCTGGACTTACAAATCCAGTTAAAAGATTCCCCTCTAATTCATCCTTAAACTTACCTAGTACATTACAATTTTTATCACTATATAATGGATGATTTTTCGGATAATTGCTAAAGTCAAACAATTTATCAACATCCTCTTTTAAATCTTCATATAAATCTTCAGTTGTTATTACTAAAACATAACTATCTGTATCAGTATAACACATAAACACATTATTTTCACCAAATTTTTTTTAAAAATATAAATAATAATCTTCTAACATTGTTGTTTTACTAATATCAAGTATGCTTACTCCTAAATAAATAGGTTTTTCATACTTTATTTTTGTTTTTTTCATATGAACAGCAACCAAATTTTCATCAAATATAGTATGATTATGAAAGTTATGTTTTGCAGTTAACTTTTTAAAACGTTCACTTTTTTCACCATTAACTAATTCTAAATTTACTCTATTTCTTATGTTTTCCATGGTCTTACCAAAAACAGAATTCATCATAAACTTCCATAACTGATCTAAAATTTATTTTTATCCTTCTTTGCTTGTGTTCTTAAAGCCACACACTTATCAATATATTTTTTAATTTTATCACTCTCTTTAAATTTAATTCCACTATGTATTTTTGTTATTTTTAATCCTAATTTAACATAAGTTTTTAAAGCTTCATAATGAAGTGTATATTTTACCTTATTATTCAAGTTTGGTATTAACTTTTCTACTTTTTCTGCTTTTAATCTTTCAGCTGCTAAAGGCATTTCATTATGTAAATCATGTAATTCTTTTGGATATTCTAAATCAACTGATAAAAAGCATGGATAATTTTCCCAGCTATCTAATTCTTCTCTGGTCATCCATTTAAAACCGCCTACAGGTAGCGGTTTACTCATAGCCCATGGATAAAGGCTGTTTTTATCAATATAAAACCCATATTTTGAAGGTTTAGTTGAATCATACTCATCACCCATATACTTATTGTTTGCTTCAAAATGTCTAATACTTGTCATGCATACACCACCCCTTTTTGTGTTTTCATAAAAGTTAAGCATATTTATATCTTGAAGTTTTTCTTATTTTATTTCACTAATTTTTAGCATTGAATCCCAAGCATATCCAGGTAAAGTATAATACCAAGCAGGGTCTAATCCAAATTCTTTATGAATAGAAAATCTAAAGTTTTCTATTACATCAGCTAAAAGTAAAACATCTGTTTCATTGTATAATTGTAAATAATCCTTAATAGTTTTACATTCAAAAACATTCCACACCTTTAAAGCATGTTCATAATCTTTAGCTTTAATATGCTCTCCATTTAAACTTGAATAAAACGCCTCTATAGGTGGAAGTTGTGTTTTTTCTAACTTATCAAAAGAATCTAACCATTCATATGGAAATACTCCCTTTTTTCTTAACAATTTTAATGTTTCTTCTGTATAACCATGACGTTCTTCTAAATATTTTTTTAAATGATTAAAATTTTCATCTTTTAATTTTTCTGCAAGTTTATCTAAACTACTAGCTAAAAACTTAAAACTATCAAGAAATCTTAATTTAATATGTTTATTTCCTACCATAAGATGTTTTGTAAAACTAATATATTTTTCTTCATTGATAGGAATACAATCAATTCTACCATTTTTTTTTACCAAGATATTTAATAAAAATATGTGCATCATAACCAGCTAAATTATGAAAGAAAACAGGGATAAAATCAGGAACTTTTGCCTTAAGATTACAATTATTACAAGCGGCACCACGATAATTACCAGTAAAATGACAATGGTCTCTTACTTTATAATTTTCATGGGTAAATTCACCACCACATATCCAACATTCTTCTTTATTTTTATGTTTTCTAACTTCATCTTCTGTTATTTTAATTTTTACTGGGTTTTTATAAAATTCTTCATAAAGTTGTTTGCTATCCTTGGTTAAAGTATCTATAAAATGTTTTTCAGCATTGTTACCCACATATCCTCTTAACACTTGTTCTTTTAAAAGAGTTCCATCAAAACTACAAATCGTATAATTATAACTAACAGGTATATGCTTATGTGTTTCAATGGTATTACTTTCTTGTTGTGTTTCTAGTTTTATTTTTTGTAATATACATTCAAAATCTGCTATAGCAATAAACGGCACAAATATTTTCCTACAATGGTTTTCAAACTTTATTAAAATTTTTTCAGGGTTTTTAGGATCAAACTTAGGCATTTCTATATCAACTCCATCATGATTTTCACAAAGCTCCATATGCTTTTCTAAAAGTTCTTACTACCAAAATGGTTCATACAAAGCATACAATACTTAACATTACTATTATTACTTACTTGTGCTCTCATTAAAGCATTAAATTTTCCATCTTTTATTAAAACATAATGTGATTTTTTTTCTTCTTCATCTTCAATATATAGTAAATTTACATGATTTTCTTTTAATTTTTTTATAGTTCGATGCGTTTTTTTTTTTTTCTTGCCTTTTACTATCCCAAAAACATTAACGCTAATTGATGGATTTTGTCTTTCAAACTTATCTATATCCTGTAAAGAAACAGGATATTTTATTCCTTTCATATTTAAGCTATTTTTCTTTGATTTTAAATCATTATCAAATCTTTCAGGATGATTATCTTTAGGATTTAAATGCCTTAAAATACACCAAAGAAAACATTCTTCATCATCATTTATCATATTAATACAAGCCTTTTTATTTTTAATCCAATTAGGTAAATCTATCCATCCTCCAGCCCTTAATGAATCATAAATTACACTATGTAACTTTAAATGAACCACACTATCAGATTTCCATCCGCTACCCATTTTTAAAAAATTAATAAAATTTTCTATTATTCTTGATACCATTTCATAGTATACTTCTATTACATTGGTCCCTTTTTCAATAATATCATAACCTTTTTCAGAAGAAGAAAAATTAGCTTTTACTTTTTCTTCATCAACACCTTCTCCTCTTCTCATAATACACTGAAGATTTAATTTTACCTTATAACCACGCATGCTATTTAAAAGTTTTACAATTTCTTGTTGTGTCAGCTCTAAAAACTCTTGTGGTGTAGAAACAGGTATTCCTTCTATTTTATGTTCAGTTGCATAATTTTTTAAGGCAGATTTATTTTTTATTACTTTTATCTTATCCACTTTATCATATATACTTTTTATCTTCTTTTTTAAAGCATTAAGTTCTGGTGCTTTTAGGAAAATTATTGTTTGGGTTGTTATTTCGATGAAGAGCATTAGTCATTAACATTATCTCCTTGTAAGTTTCAAGATCCTCATCGTCATACTTATCTCTATCTGGTTTTTTAGATACAATTAACTCCCACAGTCCAGGTGTACCAGGATATTCTTTTTCATCATTATTTAAATAAATACTATCATTTACAATATCAACTCTTGAGTCACCAATATATAATACTCTTTCCTTATCATATAGTCCATATATTGTGTCAACATCATCTTTATCTTCATATCTTTTTAACTGTTCTAATTCAAATGGATTAAGATATAATTTTGACATATCACGTCCCTCCCATTCTTTTTGTTCATAAGAAGCAACTAAATCATTACCATTTTGATAACTTAATTTTGATGAATCAAAAGCTGTTAAAGTAGGAAAACCCAAAAGTCTTTTTTTAAATGGATATTGTTCAACTGCTGTTTTTAAAGGATCAAATGCTTCTTTAATCTCCTTTGTTGCTTGTTTTTGTGCTTCCGTAATAGGCTTAAAAAACCTTGAAAGTTGCTCTTGATATCTCATTCTTCCTGTTTTCTCTGCAAGCTGATCATCTTGAATTCTTTTCTTTGTTGCAATGTAGTCTTTTACTGCTGTTTCCCTTTTCATGGGATCTTTAATCTTTAAAAACGACATTTTTTTAAGTAAATAATTTTTTAATTAGTATTAGTTATCTCACATGCACAAGAACACTTAAACTTGGGTGGTTTTAGTTTTAATCTTAATGGCTTCCATTGTGTTTTTCTACTAGTCTCCTGAATTCCTCCCGTGCTTCTATTCTCCCCTTCTCTATTAAACTCTCCGATTCCTCTAGCTTGCTTTTTTTCTTCGACTTACTCCTGATTTCTTCCTTCATTTGTTTATACTTATCTAGTTCATCCATAATTAAAGTAAATTCTGAATGGTCAATTTTGTTGTCTGATATTGCCTTTGAAATATGTGTAAGTAGAGTATTTAACTTTGTTTCTGCTAACATTTTAATCTGAAGATGTTTTTCTGATTTTGTTCTGGTTCTTCTAACCATAAACTTACCTACTAATGCTGCTAAACCAACAACTAAAGCACTTGCCTCTAGGGCTATCGTTGCAGGTATCGCCACCACAGTTGAAAGTAAAGCAATTCCACCTGCTCCTGCTCCTAGTGCTATAACAGTTAAACCAGCTTCAACATTATCAACAGTTTTACTAATCTTTAAATACTTTTTACTTAATTGTTCTCTTACCTTAACTTCATCTTCAAGATAAGTTTGAATTTCTGATATCTTTTGTAGTCTAAAACTTTGACCATTATCCCCCACATTAATAACTGGTTGTAGAATTGGTGCATTTGGTACATTTCTTGCTTCAGGTAATTCTGGATAAACTTTTTCTTTTAGCTCCATTTTATTAATAATAACTATTTTTTTAAATAGAATAGTAAAGACGACACAAAAATTCATTTTCATTAATTTTTACTAACTTTTTTGAGTTGTTAGTAATTGTGGTAACCAGGTCATCCACTTCTTCTAATGAAACTTCATTTGTTATAGATATTTGATTAAGTTTTAGATTATAAGATAGAGAAACTAAAACAAAACCTTTACTCATATTGAAACCCATACCTAAAGCTATCGTTCTTGTTTGTCCTCCTTCTAAAACTAAAGGTTGTTGAGTAAAAATATCCCATGAAACAGGATTAACTTTTTAGCTGGATACTTACCTTCAACAGGTTTCCAATAAATAGTTTTTGGTTGATAAATTTTAGGTTTAACTCCAAATTTATGTATATTCATATTTTTAAATTTACAATATTGCTCCTAATATAGGAATATTAGAAAATGGGCTATTAGGACCTAAAAGAAGACCTTTTCCATCATAAATTTTTGACCCTTGTTTAAAATACAATCCATCACCAACGGAACTCAATCCTTTACCTTTAGCTGGACCAAGATATAAACCTTCACCATCAGTTTCTACCTTTTTTAGATACAATCCGTTACCCATTGCTTTTTGAACACCAGAAGAAGCTAGACCAGATAACGCACCAACTCCTATAGCAGGTAAAACGGTTCTTGCTAATGTTGGTAAAACTGATGAAGCTAAACCAGCCAACAAAGGTAAAAATCCACCCTCTACTTTCATGTTGTGTTTAAGTTGTCTAGGTGACATTCTAAACGTTGCTCCCTTTTCACCTTTATAAGCTTTTGTAAGTTTATTTACTTGTGATTTGGTTAATGCTATTACATCATTACCATGTATATCTTCATGCTTTAAACGAATGCTTGCTGGACTTTTGTTTTTAAAAGCATGTAAAATTTTTTCCTTTTGTCCTTCTGATATATTTATTTTAGCATTAATGTAGTTTGTCATTTTTATAATTATCTTGCCTCTCTTATATGAAATCTAATCGTTAAATTTTCGCCTCTTAAATTTAATATGTTTAAATCTTGGTCAGTTAGCGTAACGTTTAAATCATGTATTTCATTTAATGTTAGAGGAAGATAAACAAGGTTTACCGGATTTTCTATTATTTTATACCCTGGTGACACATTTGGGAAAAAGCTGTAAATTGTGTTTCTTTGAGAACCATTAACATAACTTCCTGAAATTAAATCAATATTAACTAGTAAGCTATTGATACTTAAGATATTAACTAAATTTTCTGATTCATGAAACCCTCGAACATATTTTGCTTTGTTAAATCCTAATACCTTTCCAATAGAATTTGGTTGATTAAAATCTACCTGATATCCATCTTCAAGAATTATAACTGATTTTAAGGTATTAGTGTTTGCTGATAAGGTAATATAATATTCTTCATTAAATTGGTCATAATCACCTTTTTTCCTCATTTCTTGTTGTATATAATAGTTGATATCAACTAAATCATAGGAGCCCTCAGGTATTTTTATTTTATTCCATGTTGCGCCACCATCAGGGTAATAAACAAAGGTATCGTTATTTTTAGTAATATTTGGAAATGAATAGTATGTTTCAAGATTAACCAATGCTATTTCATATTCTTTATCTTGGTCTAATTTAAGTGGTGGGTTAAATCTCGTTTTAAACTCTGTTTTGTTGTCACTTACTATAATTTCAAATGACGATTTATGGTCAGTGTTTTTTACTATCTTTTCTAGTAATTCTTCCATTTTATATTAATAGTAAATTACACTAAATACAGGATAATATATAACTTTTTTCATAAGTTATATTTTAATTTAACAAAGATTTGGTTTTAAATGTACCGAGCATGAATAACCATCATTATTATTACTAATTGTATAAGTTGTCAACATATAAAATTCATTTATTCTATTAACGATACCTATTATTCTTCTTCTTTGTTGTAAATGTCTTTTATTGGTTCTAATTTCTCCTTCTATTTCAAAAATCACCATTAATACATTTATCTGGTCAAGTAAATTTTTAATGAAATGTTTTAAATAAAATTTATACTTACTCATTTTATCAAGTTCAACCAAATGTTTTGTATATGAAGTAAAATCTTTTTTTATTTTCAAAACATGAATAAATCTTTTAAAATCTCTCATACTACATCCTTCATCAATATTTTTTAATATATAATCATCAACTAATTCTTTTGCACCATCTCTTATTTCTCTTATACTATGCTCATTAAAATCACAATCAGCATTAAATCGTTCTTTTTTTAATGATAACCTTAAGTTATTTGTCATTGTTATATTTCACAAATATGATTAAGAAAAAATACTGTTTTTTCCAAAAAATTTTTAATAGTAGTTGTTGTAGTTTTGTGGTATGTAAAAGTTGTCAAAACCATTTCTATATTTACCATTGTTTTTGTTGTTGGTTAAGTCAATTACAACAAAGCCATGAGGTCTATCCCAGCATCTTTTACAAAAATTAATAAACTCTGTTTTTGTCATATCATCTCCCACATGATCACTATAAATATGATTAAGATTTTTTAAGTCTTGTCTAAACAAACATATAAAATTTGCATTTTCTCTTATAGTTTGTCTTGGTAGTCTAAAATAATTTTGGGATAGATAAAAGCAATCAGCATTACTGTGTCTTCCTCTTACATAGTAGCTCTCACATTTGTTCTGTCTTTCTAAAAGTAAATCATCAAATATCATTAAGTTTTTGTTTTGACCATTTAAATCTCTTGGGTCTGGCACATCACCAGCATTTTCAAAAAATTCACAATTAACATCAGATTTTTCCTTAATAGTTTTACTCCACTCCTCAACTAATGCTGTAGGTGAAACATTATGGTTTTGCACTTCATTTTTAAGTGAAAACAACCTTAATATGTATTCTTTAGGTATTTTTTCTTCAAATGCTTTTTTAAGTATACGATATTCTGGTTGAAACAAACTTTTACCAAAAACACACAAATCGTCATAATCTAACCAATCAGGCCTTAACAAAAGGTTAAGCAAAAGTGTGGTTTTACCATATCCTGATTTACCTACTATTAAACCTCTTACACTTCTTGGTAAAAGAGGATGATTATGTCTTTTCTTTAAAGCTTCATTCCATGATAAATTAACAATGTCCATATTTTATATAAAAATTTTTTTTTTAATTTAAAAAAATGTATTGTGTAAAATGTAAAGAAAAAACTGATACTATTGATATAGAGTATTTGGTGAGTAAAAATGGTAAAAATATGATGAGAGGTAAATGTGTAATTTGTGGTAGTAATAAAACACAATTTATTAAACAACAAGAAGGAGGATCATTGTTAAACAAGGCAATAAATAACTTACCTGTTGAAATGCATTTGCCTGGTCATAACTTTACTGGTCCTGGAACTAAGTTAAAGAAAAGATTAAATCCTGATTTATCACCTAAAGAATGGTCAAAGCCTGTAAATCGAGTTGATAAAGCAGCATATCATCATGATGTATGTTATCTTAATTAAACACAATGATACAAAAACAAGAAATGATGTTTGTGATGCTAATATGCTTAAAGAGTTAAAGGGTATCTATAATCCAACAATTAAGGAAAGAATGGAAAGAGGATTAGTTTCTTCATTAATTGGTACAAAGAAAAGATTTGGAATGGGAATTAAAAAAAAAATTTAGAAAATATAACGCTAGCAGAAGAATTACATAAACCTATAAAAAGAAAATTTAAGAAAAGGAGAGTTAGAGTAAATGGTATCGATAGGATATGGGCTGCAGATTTAGTAGATATGCAAGCATTTTCTAAATTTAATCGTGGTGTAAAATATCTTCTTGCTGTCATTGACATCTTTTCAAAATATGGCTATCTTATACCATTAAAAGATAAAACAGGAAAATCTGTTTCTATTGCATTGAAGAGTATTTTCAAGGAAAGAAAACCTGAGAAAATGTGGGTAGATAAAGGTAAAGAGTTTTACAACAAAGAAGTTAAAGATTTGATTGAATTGTATTCTACTGAAAACGAGGAAAAATCAAGCGTTGTTGAGAGATGGATTAGAACAATGAAAGAAAAAATGTGGAAGTATTTTTCTGCTCACTCAACAAACGTTTATATTAACGTGTTACCAAATCTTGTTAAGGAATATAATAACATGAGACACTCATCTATTAAGATGACACCAACTGAAGCAAGTAAGAAAAAGAATGAAAATAAAGTTTGGATAACATTGTATCCTGATTATAATCAAGTAAGGGAGGATATCAAACCAAAGTTTTCTGTTGGAGATAAAGTAAGGATAAGTAAAAAGAAAAAGACTTTTGAAAAAGGTTATACCACAAGATGGACTGAAGAGGTTTTTACAGTTTCAGAAATAAAACATACATCACCTATAACATATAAAATTGAAGATTTAAATGGTGAAGAAATAAAAGGTAGCTTTTATGAACCTGAACTACAAAAAACTAGTCAAGAGGTGTATAGGATAGAAAAGGTTATTAAAAAGGGAAAAAAGAAATCTCTTGTAAAGTGGAAAGGTTATTCTGATGAGTTTAATTCATGGGTTGATAACGGTGCTATTATAAATATTTAAATATATAAAAAATGAAAGATATTACAATTGATAATGTAACTTTAACAAATAAACCTTTAAGTAATTTTGAACTTGAGGATGCAGCAAAAAAATTAAAATTAAAAAATTTTAGAGGAATATTTTTACGTAACACACTACCTAAAAAAGTAAAAAATAAAGAATGTGGTATATTAAATCTTGATGATACTAGCGGTTCAGGTACTCATTGGGTTACCTGGTATAATCAAAGTGCTGTAAGCACTGTAATCGGTCGACACTGAATAATTACAGTGGTTTGAAATCACAAATCAAATGGTAGATGTTTGAACTATGTATTGGACAAAATATCCTACACCGTTAGAAATGAGCTACATAGGATCCCACTTTTTTAAACTGTCTTTTACAAACTAGTAGTTTAACGATTGGTTAAAATATAAGTTATGTTTGCCAGCCGACAGCAATAGAACGTAAAGGATATCTGACAATTCTGATCAGCAATAGCCATTACCAAGTTTTAGATATCACTCATCATGAACAGCAGTACCTACCAACCCTTTAAAAGAGTGAAAAAAATACATATATTCTTTTCTGTAACTTTGGCAACTTTGGTAACTGTATTGTAACATATAAAAGCCGTATAACATATATCTGCATTATAACTTTGGAATTGTTTACTTTTGGCTGCTTGTAGGCCTTTCATTTTTCCATTTTGAACAAGACATCGTATTCATCTTGACAGACTGTCCTACTTATTTTTTAGCGGGCCAAATCGTCCAGTCCAAACGTCTGCTGGCAAATTTCTCCTACATTATACTTTCAAAGAATGTAGATACCCAATAGCTCCCTAACCGTCATCTCTTTACCAAATGATAAAAATTTAGACTTGTCCAAATCAAAAGCATCTGCACATGACGATTAAATGTAGACCAAATGATGATCTCAATCGTTGAAAGGGTAAAAAAACATGGGGAAAAGGAGAAAATAGTAACCTGCATTTTCCCCTTTTCTCACAATGTTTTCAACTTCTTTCTCATGGGCATTAACAAAGGATAGTTTGGTTAAGAGTTAAAACACTCAGTTAATCGACTAGCCTTTTACAGTAAGGAAAACAATATCAAACATTAGGCTTCAATTTCATGGTCGTTTTTTTTTCCCCCATATACATCCCAAATAAACAGACAATTAGATCTAAGATATGAACGTCTGTGATATTGAATTGCATTGCGTTCAAAGAACAGTCTGATCTTTGGCTTTTATTGTCTTCAAAAGTGACTTTACTTGTCCATAGCCAACACAAGTAATTGTATTTGAGTCATTCTAATCAGTAAGAGCATAACTGCGGTAGCCTTGATCTCTTTATCTGAAATGTGGAAAGGATGAGAATCGACCAATGTGGAATAGCTGATGAGACAAACATGTTGCTGACATTTACACGCTTAGAGCGCTAAATTGTTAAAATAGACATGTTAAGCTTAGAAAAGCAGCCTAAATCTTGCAGGACCATTGCTGTCTTGAGTAGAATAACTCGGAAAACTGGCATGACAGATCCAAGATCTGACGGCATGTTCTGAGCAGTCTGGTCTGAATCTGCACTCTCTGCAAAGACTTTTTCCCTGGTTCGTTGATTCAGATATGGAGAATATAACAGTAAGTGAGCTTATTTGTGTGACCGTTTGAGTTTTTTTTTTATCCTCGATGAAAATGTTCTATTTGACAAAATTTCGAAAATCTTTTAAATGGGTGAAAAACGCTGTGGAAAAAAGAGAACATGCTGAATACGTACAGTTTTTCCAACTATATTTTCAAAGCCACACAGGATTGTTTGGTCAAGGGTTTACAGACCGATTCCAGTCTGTAGAAACTCACCAAGAAGAAACATGTAAGTGAGTGTAAAATGGTAGTGCCATGGCTGGAAGGAGAGGAAAAGGGACTGTGAAAACAATTCAACCCTTATCCTGTTAAAACATTGAAATGAAATTTCAAACTGGTGGTTAAACCCGAATAGTTCTATGTCAAACTTATTTGGAAAAGAAATATCTCCTTATCGGACAGTATACATTCAAGATCAGACTGCACGTTCTGTGCAGTCTGATCTTGATCTATACTATCTGCAAAATAGGTCAGCGAGTCGCACTTAGCAGCCTAGGGGTTAATACGTCATACGCTGAAAGATGCGTAATCAGTCAGTATTGCGAATGGAAAGCCTCGGTACTAAGGTTGCAAGCGATGAATCGCCAGTCCATTCTGAAAATGTTTACGTAATGGCCTCTCCGCGAGGGCCATAACCTTTACACAACTCTATACTCTTTATCCCCACAGCTTCACAAGCTTCGCCTCGCTAACATTAAACGACCAGCCGGTTACTATTTCAAACTTACGGCTGTTACGAGTTGCATTTACATCAGTTTTCTCTTAGGCAGAGCAATCTAAATTTTCAAATTCTTTTCAAGCAATGTTTCCTGTTGCGATTTTATTCCTCTCAAGACCAAAATGACTTATTATCTTTTCAACACCTGCTACACTTACGGAGAGCACTGGTCACAACTCGGCCGATCCCGTAACTACGTATAACTATCAACGGATCACTCGAAATTTGTCGAATGACATGGACAGCAGACGACTACAAGATGTGTTCACATCACTCAATACACTTGATTCGCACTCGTTTCATTCATAAAGTTGCTGTTTATCACTGACCATATTTCTTATACTCGTGTTGAAAGTAAACTGCTCCAGTTTTTGCTGGCCAGAGATTTTGATAGTACTGTAATTATGACATACTTCAATACTAAACAAATTGTAACCGCCGTTTATTACATAATTGAAAAGTTATTATGGGATTACTTGGCATTACTTAACGCCTGTTTACCGCTAATCACTATTCCTGCGCTTATCTGGGTCAAAAGTGCGGTTATCTGGGTCAAAAGTAGTTTTTGTAATAAGGTCATCACAGCAGGTATAAGCGTTAAAACGCTGTAAGTAAAAGCTGTTCCGAGTTGCAGTTACACCAGTTTGCCCTGAGTAGACGGGTTTCCGAAGTTTTCCATCTCTCTAATCGAGCTACCGCCCGATTAAAAATGGTAAAACTAAAATTCATTTTGATAGTTATGGTATTCAACCACCTCTTGAAGTTATAGATTATTTAAAAAGTCCATTACATTACAATACCGACCAATTACAACAAGCTGGACAAGTATTTTGTGGTCATTTATGTTTATATGTTCTTAAAGAGTTGGGTTTAGGTAATAAATTTCAAAATGTTTTAAATAAACTTTTTTAACAATATTAAAAAAATGCCTGTTGATAAATTTGGAAGAATGGATGAAGTTAAAACAAGTGATGATGATGGTGTATCACTTGCTTATATAAGTAATAATTTTTTACGTAAAGATGGAACAACCACTGTTACTGGTTCTATAAATATGAATGGTAACACTCTAACAAGGGTTAGTAATCCAGTAAATTTACAAGATGTTGCTACTAAGAGTTATGTTGATGACAACTCAGGGAGGTTGATAGATGAAAACGGAGGATACCTTATGACAAGGTATTTAAACATGAGTTTTAATAAGATAAAAAACTTAGGTGACCCTTTAGAGCCAAGTGAAGCTGTTACCAAAAAATATGTGGATGAAGCTGTTACTAAAAAATATGCAGATGATGATAATCGAGCTTTTGTTTATGGAGATGATGGATATATAGCAAGTGGTGACATTTCTATGGGTGGAAGGAGAATTAACAATGTTGGAGCGCCTTTAAAAAATAAACAAGTTGCAAATAAATTTTATGTAGATAGTGTTGTTGAGACGGCTACCGCAGGTGAAAAAGCTTTAACAAAAAACCATGCTGGGGCTTTTTTAGCAGCTGGCAAAATAGTTATGAACGGAAACCAAATCACTGGCTTACCAAATCCAATAGATCGTGATGCTGCTACCAATAAAAATTATGTTGATAATGGTGGAGCTATCATAAAAAATCCTGATGGAAGTTTTACAGCAGTATCTGATGTAGATTTTCAAGGTTTTACTATAAAAAATGCTGCTGCACCTGTAGAGGAAAGAGATTTAACAACAAAATCCTATGTGGATGGAAAAATAATCACAAAACCAAAACCTATAATTACTGTGTGGGCAGAGGAAAAGGGAGAAGTTAAGAAGAACAACTTTCAGTTTGCATTTGGTAATGGTTTATCCGGTCCATCTCATTCACTTGGTGGTTATTGTTTATCCACGACAGGAAGAATAATACGTGGCACATTAGTTTCTATACCAAAAGATGATTCAGATAGTATTCTTGAAATAACTGTATCATCTGTTGAAACTGGTAAAAATATCATTAAAAAACGTGATGAATTATGTAGTTGTACAGAGTTTAATCCACCTATTGAGGTTAATAAGTGTGATATTATAAATTTTAAAACTAAGTCAAAAAATCCAAAGGTAACTCATTCGTATGTATCTATATTGATAGAATTAGATTTATAAAAATATTTAACCCAGTAAAGGGTAAAATATTTAACCCAGTAAAGGGTTAAATATTTAAAAAATGGGTATCGATATATATCGATACACACCAAGATCACGTGGTATAGTATTTCACAACTTTTTCCAATATTTTGTAATGCACTTTAGACTGGACTTTTGAGGGAAATGGATAGTATGTTATGATATTAACAATTTTTTGCTTCGTTTTTTCTAAAAATGAACTGTATATGGTTATTGTATAAAATATGATTTTTATTTAATGATAGAAAAGCAGTCTTACTTCATTGTTGTAAAAAAATTACTAATTAATAACACGGTAACCTCTGGCGTGGTCTAACAACCCGTAAGTTAATACCATATCACAATGTTGTAGGCTGCTGTTTTAAAAAAACAATATTAAGTATTTTATACAATTATATTTGTACAAGTTAAACAGGGTAAAAAATGATTGTTAATATTATAATGTTCTACCATTTTGGTGTGTTAAGTAAAAGTTAAAGGGTTGTGCATTAAATAACTTCCTCTTTCGTTTTCATAGAGTAGGCATGAAAAAATGGTTATATCACGGTAGTTTAACGTTTTTCAACATTAGTTAAGGCAGGAATGTCAAAGTTTAAGTCTCTCTGTGTTTGGGGTTCACAGAATTTATCCTCAGATAAATACGTCCCCCGATATTCCTGTTAAAATTTGTAACTTTGTAAAAAAGTTATAATTTACGTTTTATATCACTAAGGCTTTTACAAACTGGACATTTGTTTGTATTTTCATTTAAATCATCACAATTTGAACACAAGCATACATGACCGCAATTACAAAAAAGTATATCTGGTTTTTCACTCATGCAAATTACACATTCTGGTGATGGGAATGATTCTATTCCGTTGATTAAAGGGATGATGTTACATTTTTTCATTATTCACATCAGTGAATCTCTGATAACCAAAACCGTGATTAATTGTGAAAAAATCATTTTCACCATAGAGATAATAATGTAAATCACCCCACCATTCACCATAATATTCAACAAAAGAAGTAAAATTACAATATTCAACGGGTAAAGCATAATGAATATTTTTAAATGTTAATAGTGGAAATATATAATAATGCTCAGGTTGTTTTTCTCTATAAATATTTTTAAGTAAATCAATTAAAGCAT
The DNA here is from genome assembly GCA_945859785.2 of Tridacna gigas. Classification (NCBI taxonomy): domain Eukaryota; kingdom Metazoa; phylum Mollusca; class Bivalvia; order Cardiida; family Cardiidae; genus Tridacna; species Tridacna gigas. Next base: position 34,063,130 of record OX244039.2, on the reverse strand, counting down.
TTTGATAAACACTAAGAAAATTATCACTTTGATTAAAGGGAATTCTAATACCAGTATAAATAGGCCGACCAATATAACGATATGGGTCACCTGATAACTCACGCTTATCTGGAAATGCAACATAAACTATTGTTTCAAAATCAGATTCTTCTAACTTATGCTTACTATGTTCATAATAAACAAAAGGTATTAATTTTCCAAGCATGTAAAAAAAATCCTTTTCTTTTTCTTCAAAACTAAAATAAAATTGAAAAAGTTCTTTTTCTAAATCATACATATGATGAGATATACATTTTTTATTTAATAAAGTCTGGTGTAACTTTATTGCAAAATCATTTGTAATTCTATTTAACACATGCATTTTATAATATTATAAAATTACTTAACAAAGAAATTTTCAATTTTTATTTCTTGTTAAAAGAAATAGAAATATATTTTTTTTTTAAAAAAATTTTTGATTTAACAATTTTTTAAAATTTCTTTGATTTCTTCCATGTTAAAAAGTTCTTTAAATCTTTCTTTATATCTTTCTACTATATTTTCTACATCAGTTTCATCTTCTAGCTCTGTATCATTTAGCTCCCATATTAAATCATTGTGTAATGCATCTGTTATGTGTTTAACCATTTTACTTACTTCATAGGATATATCATCTAGTTCGTGAGCTAAATCTTCATGTGCTTTTTCACAAAGCTCTTCTTGTCGGATTTGCATTTTTTCTTCTTCACTTAACTCTTCTTGTTGCTCGTTTATTTCTTCTTTATTTAATTATTTTTGTTTGGTACTCATGTCACTCATGTTGTACTTAATATAGCATAGATTTTTTTACTTAAAATTCAAAAATTTTTTTAATTATAAATTTTTTAAAAAATTTTTTTAAAAATTTTCTACAATATCTTAAGCCACCCACTAACTCATAAGCCGGTTAGCCACTGCGTTGGTTGATGGGTTGGGAAAAAGGTTAAGCAATAAACTGATGTAAGGGTTTGTAACTATTTAAATTTTTTTATCAAATTTTTTTTAAATAATTTTTAAAAATTTGAATTTAAGGTAAAATGATAAAGATGGAGGTTAACACATTTTATTTAATGAAGCTAGTTACTTGGTTTTTGTTAATTTTATGGGCATGTTAATGTTACATGAAATTGTTAATGTGAGATGATGAGGATAAGGATGGATTAAATAACTTAAGAATGATTGATTATGTTAAACTAGGTCATGCTGGTTAAGGATGGTTAATTATATTAAACTAGGTCATGCTGGTTAAGGATGGTTAATTATGTTAAACTAGGTCATGCTGGTTAAGGATGGTTAATTATGTTAAACAAGGTCATTAAACTTAAGCGTCATTGGATTGGTTAAACTAGGTCATTGTGCTTAATCATGATTGGATTTACATAAGCTTGCCCGCACCACGTAACTCATGGTTTGTTTTGTTAAGCTATATCGTATTGCGTAAGGCCTAATGCGTCGCTTAAGGGCTATGTCCTAGAATGGGTATATATATACCTACTACCAGCAGTTTCAGAGAAGAAGAATTTTTAAGAATTTCTTCATATCCGTATGGTGCAAGAAGCCCCCAGTCACCAGAGCCATGTTTTTCGACAAATCAAAATTTCGCGAACAGTTTGTGAGAAGGGTCACCCAAGGAACATTCCTGTGAAATTATTTCAAAATCTGACCAGCGGTTCCTGGGAAGAAGAATTTTTAAGAATCTCTTCATGGCCATATAGTGCAAGTAGCCCCCATTCACCAGAGCCATGTTTCTTGAAGGATCAAAACTTTGCGAACAATTTTGGAAAAGGGTCACCCAAGGAAGATCTCTGTGAAATTATTTCAAAATCTGACCTGCCGTTTCAGAGAAAAAGAACTTTTAAGAATTTCTTCATTTCCGTATAGTGCAAGTAGCCCCCTTTCACTAGAGCCATGTTTCTAGACGGATCAAAATTTCGCGAACAATTTTTGAAAAGGGTCACCCAAGGAACATCTCTGTGAAATTATTTTAAAATCTGACTAGCGGTTTCAGAGAAGAAGAATTTTTAAGAATTTCTTCATATCTGTATAGTGCAAGTAGCCCCCATTCATCGAGCCATGTTTTTTGACAGATCAAAATTTCGCGAACAATTTTTGAAAAGGGTCACCCAAGGAACATTCCTGTGAAATTATTTCAAAATCTGACCAGCAGTTTCAGAGGAGAAGATTTTTAAAGAATTTCTTAGAAAATTCCATTTTGTTGCCATGGCAACCAGAGTTTTTGATGGAATCAAATTTTGTGAACAATTTTTAAAGAGGACCTCCCAAGGAACATTCCTGCCAAGTTTGGTCCAAATTGGCCCAGTGATTTAGGAGGAGATGATGTTTAAAGAATTGTTGACGACGCACGACGGACACCGGGTGATCCTAAAAGCTCCCCTTGACCACGTTGTGCTCAGGTGAGCTAAAAAAATACTATTCCAGCGCAATACAGTAGTAACTCACATATTTCCATGTATTTCATCAAATACAACTTGTTTCCAATTTCTTTCGTTTTCTGTAATCTTTGTATGTAAAACAAGAGGGCCATGATGGCCCTGTATCGCTCCACTGGCTTATAAATATAAACCATAAATACTAAACATTTCAATTCTGAGCCAAATGGTTTCAAAATGAAGACTTACAAAGTTTTCTCTGTAAAAGCCCATGTGAAAGTTGAGACCCGCAGGGCAAAGCCATTTTTGATCCCAGAGCTATAATTATTTGAACCCTGGTAGAGGTCCACAAGATAAAGCCACATGCCAAAATAATACAAGTCTATGCTGTATGGTTATAAATAAGGTGATTTTCAAGTTTTTTTCCATATGAAGCCTCTGTAAAACATAAGACCCCTGATGCAAGCCTAATTTAAAAAAAAAAAACTCAAAACAGGAAGATTTCTTAAGTTGTCACTATGTAAGCCCATGTAAAACTTGTGACCCCTGTAACGGGGCCAATTTTGACCCCAGGGCTAAAATTTTGGCCCGCTTGGTAGAGGCCCACTAGATATAGCTACATGCAAAATTTGGTAGCTCTAGGCCTTATGGCTAGGTACAGGGAGATTTTTAAAGTTTTCTCTATATAAGCCTATGTAAAACTTTTGACCCCTGGGGCAGAGCCAATTTTGACCCCAGGGCTATAACTTGAAGAAACTTGATAGAGGTCTACTACAAAAAGCTACATGCCAAATTTGGTAGCCCTATGACTTATGGTTTCAGACTAGAAGATTTTTAAAGATTTCCAATATTTTTCAGTTCTGTTGCCATGGCAACCAGAGTTTTTGAAGGAATCAAATTCTTTCAAGAAATTCTGAAGAGGACCATGGCAGGATCATTTCTGTGAAGTTTCATGAAAATTGGATGGGTAGTTTCAGAGAAGAAGATGTTTGAAATAAAGTTAACGCACAGACGGACGGACGGACGCACGGATGCACGAACGCACGACAGACACCGGGCCATGACATAAGCCCTCTGGCCTTCGGCCAGTGGAGCTAAAAACGAATATGTTAAGAATTTGTCCTTTATTAAGAAACATAAAATGATGAAAAGAGAACGTTTTTTCCCTCTCCTGTAAAATTTTCCAAAACAGAGTTACTACAGTCTTGTGTTGAACCCTCGAAATGTGACCCAAAATCAATACATTTGTTGGATCAGGTAGAAAACACTGTGGGAAAAGGAGAAAATGCTGGTTACCATCATCTTCTCCTTTTCCCACAATTTTTTCAAAAGGTTTCTTTCTCAGGGTTGTTAAAAGTCAGGATTGTGTGGTAAAGGGTTAAACCTTTCCTTGAAAGACAAAACTTTAAATTTGTCCAAACTGAAAGCATGTGCAGATGACAAAAAAAAATTGATGTAGCTCAAAAAATATTTCTATCTTCGAAGTAGCAGAAAACATTGGGCAGAAATGCTGGTTACCAGCACTCTCACCTTTTCCCACAATGTTTTCAAAAGCCGTTTTCCTTACGGTGTAAAAGTCAGGATAGTTTGGTAATATGTAAAGATTGATTGATTGATTGTAGGATGTTTAACTTCATTTTCAACATAATTTCACTTATAGGAGAAAATACTAGTTACCAGCATTTTCTCCATTTCCTGCAATGTTTTCTACCCTTTTTTAGACAAATTCCATAATCTGAGGCCCATTCAACATGTTGTCAGTAAATGCTCTCAATTTGGACAAGCCTACAATTTTGTCGTGTGATAAACATTTCATGTTAAGTTTGGGAAAAAAATCAAATTTCTTTAATTTTGCCATCACTTTCCCAGCAGAAAATTATCATATGTCATGAAATCACTATTCTAATCCTATACCAGTATTTAATTTTCAGCACCCAACACAAAAGTTTAGAGCTTAGCCAAGTAGCTCAGTCAGTAACACAAGGGTCTCGCCCCGGCCATTGGTGGTTGGATTGCGGAGAATTTATTATAGCTGTTAATACCAACTTCATTCATCTAGATCATTGCTGTACATAATTTTGATGATGTTTATGCAGGGAAGCAGCCAGCAGCTTGGAATACTATTATTAAAACAAGAGGGCCATGATGGCCCTGGATCGCTCACCTTAGTCAAAAGGCAAAATTTCACTCCAGGGTCACTCTAGAGCGCACACAAGGTTTTTCTAAGATTTGACCTAGTGACCTAGTTTTTGACCCCACATGACCCAATTGCAAATTCATCCCAGATTTTATCAAGACAAACATTCTGACCAAGTTTCATGAGGATCGGACCGAAAATGTGGCCTCTAGAGCGTACACAAGGTAAAAAGTTGTCAACAGACGATGCACACCGCACGACGGATGCCGGACACAGCACGATCACAAGAGTTCACCATGAGCACTTTGTGCTCAAGTGAGCTAAAAAACATAAGTCAAAAAAGAGCACCACATGCAGGTGCCAACAATTGGCTGTTGTTTTTCAACTGATAAAAATTACCCTAACAATTTTTTTAACAAGAGGGCCATGATGGCCCTGAATCGCTCACCTGAGTCAATAGGCGAAATTTCACTCCAGGGTCACTCTAGAGCACACACAAGGTTTTTCTAAGATTTGACCTAGTGACCTAGTTTTTGACCCCACATGACCCAATTTCAAACTCGTCCAAGATTTTATCAAGACAAACATTCTGACCATGTTTCATGAGGATTGGACCGAAAATGTGGCCTCTAGAGCGTACAAAAGGTAAAAAGTTGACGACAGACAACGCACACCGCACGACGAACGCCGGACACAGCCCGATCACAATAGTTCACCATGAGCACTTTGTGCTCAAGTGAGCTAAAAAACATAAGTCAAAAAAGAGCACCACATGCAGGTGCCAACAATTGGCTGTTGTTTTTTGACTGATAAAAATTACCCTAACAATTTTTTAACAAGAGGGCCATGATGGCCCTGGAACGCTCACCTGAGTCAATAGGCGAAATTTCACTCCAGGGTCACTCTAGAGCACACACAAGGTTTTTCTAAGATTTGACCTAGTGACCTAGTTTTTTACCCCACATGACCCAACTTCGAACTCGTCCCAGATTTTATCAAGACAAACATTCTGACCAAGTTTCATGAGGATCGGACCGAAAATGTGGCCTCTAGAGCGTACACAAGGTAAAAAGTTGACGACAGACAACGCACACCGCACGACGAACGCCGGAGTAGCCCCCATTCACCAGAGCCATGTTTCTTGATGGATCAAAATTTTGCGAACAATTTTGGAAAAGGGTCACCCAAGGAAGATCTCTGTGAAATTATTTCAAAATCTGACCAGCCGTTTCAGAGAAAAAGAACTTTTAAGAATTTCTTCATTTCCGTATAGTGCAAGTAGCCCCCATTCACCAGAGCCATGTTTCTTGATGGATCAAAATTTTGCGAACAATTTTGGAAAAGGGTCACCCAAGGAAGATCTCTGTGAAATTATTTCAAAATCTGACCAGCCGTTTCAGAGAAAAAGAACTTTTAAGAATTTCTTCATTTCCGTATAGTGCAAGTAGCCCCCATTCACCAGAGCCATGTTTCTTGAAGGATCAAAATTTCGCGAACAATTTTTGAAAAGGGTCACCCAAGGAACATCTCTGTGAAATTATTTTAAAATCTGACTAGCGGTTCCAGAGAAGAATTTTTAAGAATTTCTTCATATCTTTATAGTGCAAGTAGCCCCCATTCACCAGAGCCATGTTTCTTGTCGGATCAAAATTTTGCGAACACTTTTTGAAAAGGGTCACCCAAGGAACATCTCTGTGAAATTATTTTAAAATCTGACTAGCGGTTTCAGAGAAGAAGAATTTTTAAGAATTTCTTCATATCTGTATAGTGCAAGTAGCCCCCATTCACCAGAGCCATGTTTTTTGACAGATCAAAATTTCGCGAACAATTTTTGAAAAGGGTCACCCAAGGAACATTCCTGTGAAATTATTTCAAAATCTGACCAGCGGTTTCAGAGGAGAAGATTTTTAAAGAATTTCTTAGAAAATTCCATTTCGTTGCCATGGCAACCAGAGTTTTTGATGGATTCAAATTTTGTGGACACTTTTTAAAGAGGACCTCCCAAGGAACATTTCTGCCAAGTTTGGTCCAAATTGGCCCAGTGGTTTAGGAGGAGATGATATCGAAGAACTGTTGACAACGCACGACGCACAGACGCACGATGCATGACGAACAACGGACGACGGACACCGGGTGATCCTAATAGCTCCCCTTGAGCACATTGTGCTCAGGTGAGCTAAAAAGGTCACCCTAGGAACATTTCTGTGAAATTATTTCAAAATCTGACCAGCCATTCCAGAGAAGAAGAATTAAGAAATTCCTCTTCATGTCCCTATGGTGCAAATAGCCCCCACCACCAGAGACATGTTTCTTGACAGATCAAAATTTTGCAAACAATTTTTGAAAAGGGTCACCAAAGGAACATTTCTGTGAAATTATTTCAAAATCTGACCAGCGGTTTCAGAGAAAAAGAACTTTTAAGAATTTCTTCATGGCCGTATAGTGCAAGTAGCCCCCAGTCACCAAAGCCATGCTTCTTGACAGATCAAAATTTCGCGAACAAGTTTGGAAAAGGTTCACCCAAGGAACATCTCTGTGAAATTATTTCAGAATCTGACCAGCCGTTTCAGAGAAGAAGAATTTTTAAGAATTTCTTCATTTCCGTATAGTGCAAGGAGCCCCCATTCACCAGAGCCATGTTTCTTGACGGATCAAAATGTCGCGAACAATTTGCGAAAAGAGTCACCCAAGGAACATCTCTGTGAAATTATTTCAGAATCTGACCAGCTGTTTCAGAGAAGAAGAATTTTTAAGAATTTCTTCATATCCGTATAGTGCAAGTAGCCCCCAGTCACCAAAGCCATGTTTTTCGACAAATCAAAATTTCGCGAACACTTTTTGAAAAGGGTCACCCAAGGAATATTCCTGTGAAATTATTTCAAAATCTGACCAGCGGTTCCAGAGAAGAAAAATCTTTAAGAATTTCTTCATGGCCGTATAGTGCAAGTAGCCCCCATTCATCAGAGCCATGTTTCTTGACGGATCAAAATTTCGTGAACAATTTGGAAAAGGGTCACCTAAGGAACATCTCTGTGAAATTATTTCAAAATCTGACCAGCCATTTCAGAGAAGAAAAATTTTCAAGAATTTCTTCATTTCCATATAGTGCAAGTAGCCCCCATTCACCACAGCCATGTTTCTCGACGGATCAAAATTTCGCGAACAGATTTTGAAAAGGGTCACCCAAGGAACATCTCTGTGAAATTATTTTAAAATCTGACAAGCGGTTTCAGAGAAGAAGAATTTTTAAGAATTTCTTCACATCTGTATAGTGCAAGTAGCCCCCATTCACCAGAGCCATGTTTTTTGACAGATCAAAATTTCGCGAACAATTTTTGAAAAGGGTCACCAAAGGAACATTCCTGTGAAATTATTTCAAAATCTGACCAGCGGTTTCAGAAGAGAAGATTTTTAAAGAATTTCTTATAAAATTATATTTCGTTGCCATGGCAACCAGAGTTTTTGATAGAATCAAATTTTGTGAACACTTTTTAAAGAGGACCTCCCAAGGAACATTTCTGCCAAGTTTGGTCCAAATTGGCCCAGTGGTTTAGGAGGAGATGATGTTTAAAAAATTGTTGACGACGCACGACGAACGACGCACGACGCACAGATGCAGGATGCACAACAAACGACAGACGACGGACACCGGGTGATCCTAAAAGCTCCCCTTGAGCACGTTGTGCTCAGGTGAGCTAAAAACTTCAGGAAAACAGATGAAGTGGCTGATCACACAATTGTAACTGTCACGTTTTATTGATCATGTAACATTCCCACAAGGCTTACTAGTATTTTCTCCTTTTTCCACAATATTTTCTAAAGTCTTCTTCCTCAGGGTCATTATAACACAGGATTATTCAGTAAAATGTTAAAAATGTACATATATATGATCTGGCCACTGGTGTGTAATACGGGAGATCACTCCTTCCTTAGTGCATAGCTTCTTCCCGTATAAAATCAATACCCGACTACTGCGTTAGGGAGAATTCTCTTTAGCTCAGGGGTTAGTGTATTGGTCTTTCAATCCTCCCTAAGTGAGGATATTTGCCGCACAGGTTCGAATCCCAGCCGGGGCGATTTGTATTTGAGCTATGCATTTGTTGCAAATTTTCATGTTCGTAAGATGGGGGCTCGTCTGGGATCCGAATAAATAGAGTTTTTTTGATAATTATTGTATACATGTATCTTAGTTTGTAACAGCTATTTTATAATCAATTTAGGCCCTAGTGCTATATACATGTATTTGAACAATCTGGGTAGAGGTCTATTTAAAAAACATACATGCAAAATTTGGTAGCCATAGGTTTAAATTCCTTGGAAAAAAAAACAACGAATAAATCTGAACAAAAATGTTTATTATCTTTATTTGCACCCCTAAAGATAGAAAACACACGATGCCAATAGTGTAAGTCAAGGATTTTAATGGCCGACATCATCAGTTATATCATTCGATACGTCAGCGGCTGATTTCTATGAAACTCAGGTCACTGAGTTAAATTTAGTGCACTGTTTAAACAGAAAATTTACTCATGCAAACAAAGTTGATTTCTTGTTTTGTGATTGAGTTATTCTGAGTTTGGTTGGCAAGAGGACTTAAACATAGGAAAGCATGATAAACAGCTGTCTTTTGATCAGAAAAAGGTAATTAGATCTAATAAGAAATCTGTCAGTTAAAACTCTCTTTCCTTTAGAAACATAACCATTTCCTTGGTATTTTGCTCAGAACATATCTGCTCAGCCTCATTCTCCACCTAGAGTATCAGAAATTTCTCTTTCTTTTCAAAAATCATTGAAAGTATTGATTTCGAAGTGGCCGTCTCCGCCTGAAAATATATGCTGCTAGGCTGAAAATAGTTTGTGTATTTAGACGCACGCCACAAAGGAAAAATAACTTGTGTTTACTATTGCATTTATGGAAGGGGATATCCGCCAGTTCAATCATTATTCATGATGAGACTTTCATTATTCCTGATGAAATGTTCAACTATGTTTTACAATTTTAACGTTGACTTACAATTACGTTTTGCCTATTAAATTGTCTATGTTGACATTTAAACTACTTTTTTTGTTACTTCATTTTACAACAAACTATTTTTTATCTAATTCTAGCATTTTTAATTCTTCATTTAACCCTTCCTAATATATTTGAGACATTTAGTTTCATATCGACATTCTTAACACAACGAAAAAGATCGATGTTTAAATTATAGATTATCAACCAAAAGAGTTTTACTAAAAATCATTTAAAAAGTTTCAATTTCCAGTTTATAATGACAACAAGGACAAGTAAAAGACAAACAACGAAACTGAATTCTTCTTTGCGTTGAAATTTGGCCCTTCTAAAATATGGGAGGTAACTCTTAAAAAAAACAACTGCTCCCCTGAATGGTGCTACACTATATTTTTCCCAAGGAAACAAGTCCGCCTGTAAGCAGATGCGTAGTATAAAGGTCTGTGGTGGTATGAATCACTTTGACAGAGATGTAAAATATGCTCTTACAAAATCGGCATAAACTGGCAGGCGCGTAGGTTTTTCGGCCAGCAGGGTCGCAATTTTTTGCGACTTACGCCACTTTCAAATGCTTAAATCTAAAACCATACTTAAGTTAGCCCACTTTTAATTAGTGGGTTATGATCAGTATAGCTGGAAGTTTGTGTGTGCCAAATTTGAAGCATTTCGAAATTTTGACAGAGTTACCTCCAATTGACCATGGCCAGGTTGCAACCTCGGACATTTGGGTTTGAAAGCAGAATTTTTGGGGGGGGGTCGAAACCCATCAAATCGGGTATCAAAATGTTCGTCTTGATCCCCTGAGTCCACCTATGTCAAAGAGGAAGAGATTGGTGCATATATGAGCAGTCCACGCCATCCAGAAGGACGATAAAAGAAAGAAAAATAATTAAAGACAGACTGTCTGTAGGTGCATTCTGATCTTGGGCTGCACTTTCATTCAGTAAAGAGTGGAGTATAAGGTCGGACTGCATGTATGTGCAGTCTGATCTTAGACTGCACTCTCCACAAACACCATAAGAAAAATGTTGAAAAGATATTGAAGGTTGGAGCTTTAGAACAAGACTGCATGTATGTGCAGTCTGATCTTGGTTGCACTTTCATTCAGTAAAGAATGGAGTATAAGGTCGGACTGCATGTATGTGCAGTCTGATCTTAGGCTGCACTCTCCACAAACACCATAAGAAAAATTTTGAAAAGATATTGAAGGTTGGAGCTTTAGAACAAGACTGCATGTATGTGCTGTCTGATCTTGGGCTGCACTCCCATTCAGTAAAGAGTGGAGTATAAGATCAGACTGCATGTTTGTGCATTTTGCTCTTAGGCTGAAATTTTCACTGTCATGAAGTGAACAAAATGTTGAAAAAATTTGTCCTTTGAAAGAGGATGGGTAGCTGTAGAAGAGACTTAAGATCAAACTGCATATAAGAGCAGTCTGATCTTGAGCTGCACTATCTCCAAAGATCATGAAGGAAAGAAAAAAAAGTAAAGACAGACTGACTAGGTGGGGCTGCACTTTCATTCAGTTAAGAGTGGATTATAAGGTCAGACTGCATGTATGTGCAGTCTGATCTTAGGCTGCACTCTCCACAAACAGCATAAGAAAAATGTTGTAAAGATATATTGAAGAGTGGAACTTTAGAACAGACTGCATGTATGTCCAGTCTGATCTTTGGCTGCATGTTTGTGCAGTCTGATCTTCAACTTCAGTCTTCAATAACATGAAGGGAAACAAATGTTGAAAAGATTTGTCCTTTGAAAGGATATGGTCCTTTGAAAGAAGATGGGAAGCTGTAGAAGAGAGTACAGATTTAGATCAGACTGCATATATGAGCAGTCTGATCTTGGCCCACAGTAACTACCCTCTATTCTTCTAAGTATATTGCTGGAATGGTCTAAAATTTGTCGTTCCAGTCTGATCTTGGGCTGCACTATCAGCATTCTCAATCAGTTAAGAGTGAAGGTTAAGATCAGCCTGCATGTTTGTGCAGTCTGATCTCAGATGGCAGTCTTCAATAACATGAAGAGAACCAAATCTTGACAAGATCTGTCCTTTCAAAGAAGATGGGTTAGGGTTAGGAGAGACTGCAGATTAAGATCAGACTACATATATGAGCAATCTGATCTTGGGCTGCACTATCTACAAAGATAATGAACGAAAGAAAAATAAGTAAAGACAGACTGCATGTAGGTGCAGTCTGATCTTCGGCTGTATTCTCATTCAGTAAAGAGTTGAGGTTAAGATCAGCCTGCCTGTCTGTGCAGTCTAATCTTAGGCTGCACTCTACACAAACAACATTAGAAAAATGTTGGAGAGATATCAATAAATAAAAGACAAAAGACATAACTTCGTCTTTTTAAGCAATGACTTTACTCTCCAAACAGAAGAAGAAATGTGTTGGCTATGGGTTTATATTGTCCTTCTAAAGAAGGTATCCGGTAGATTTCAGCCCTGCCCAGAAGGAGGGATTTTGTTCGCTACCCTCTATTCTTCTAAGTATATTGCTGGAATGGTCTAAAATTTGTCGTTCGAGTCTGATCTTGGGCTGCACTGTCTGCATTCTCATTAAGTGAAGAGTGGAGGTTAAGATCACCCTGCATGTTTGTGCAGTCTGATCTTAGACTTCAGTCTTCAATAACATGAAGAAAACCAGTATGTTGAAAAGATTTGTCCTTTGAAAGGATAATGGTCCTTTGAAAGAAAACGGGTTAGGGTCAGGAGAGAGTGCAGATTAAGATCAGACTGCATATATGAGCAGTCTGATCTTGGGCCACACTATCTACCTCTATTCTTCTAAGTATATTGCTGGAATGGTCTAAAATTTGTCGTTCCAATAACATGAAGAGAACGAAATGTTGACAAGATTTGTCCTTTGAAGGGAGATGGTCCTTTGAAAGAAGATGGGAAGCTGTAGAGCAGAGTGCAGATTAAGATCAGACTGCAGATATGAGCAGTCTGATCTTGGGCAACACTATCTACCCTCTATTCTTCGGAGTATATTGCTGGAATGGTCTACAACTTGTCGTTCCAGTTTGATCTTGGGATGCACTATCAGCATTCTCATTCAGTTCAGAGTGGAGGTTAAGATCAGCCTGCATGTTTGTGCAGTCTGATCTTACATTGCAAGAATAAAAAGAAAAAAAAAAGACTGTTAAACAGCCTTTATTTATTGAAAATTAACATTCTCTTCATAACTTTTTACCAGATTAACCTTTTACCACACAGTCACGATTTTTAGTGACCCTGAGAGAGAAGCCTTTTGAAAGCATTGTGGGAAAAGGAGAAAATGCTGGTAACCAGCTGCTGGTAACCAGCATTTTCTCCTTTTCCCACGGTGTTTTCTACCCTTCTCAAACTTTTAACGACCCTGAGAGAGAAGCCTTTTGAAAACATTGTGGGAAAAGGAGAAAATGCTGGTAACCAGCATTTTCTCCTTTTCCCATAATGTTTTGTACCCATCTCAAAACACATTTTAATTTTTCAATCACATTTATTTCATGGTCTACAAATTTTTTGAATTTGGACCAGTCTGAAATTATGTTGTTTGGTAAAGAGTTTAACATCTGAAAATCTGACATTTTAAATTTTTTTTTCTTTAACATCAGACATATTAGACTTGTTTCTTTCTTCGAAAGCATTGTGGGAAAAGGAGAAAATGCCGTGTTCTACACTTCTCAAACTTTTATCGACCCTGAGAGAGAAGCCTTTTAAAAATATTGTGGGAAAAGGAGAAAATGCTGGTAACCAGCTGCTGGTAACCAGCATTTTTTCCTTTTCCCACAATGTTTTCTACCCTTCTCAAACTTTTAATTACCCAGAGAGAGAAGCCTTTTTGAAAACATTGTGGAAAAAGGAGAAAATGCTGGTAACCAGCTGCTGGTAACCAGCATTTTCTCCTTTTCCCACAACATTTTGTACCCTTCTCAAAACACATTTTAAATTTTCATTCAGTTGTGGTCTACAAATGCTTTGAATTTGGACCAGTCTAAAATTATGTCGTTTGGTAATGAGTTAAACATTAACATTTGAAAATCAGACATTTTAGATCTTTTTTTTTTTAACAACAGACATATTAGACTTGTTTCTTTCTTTGAAAGCGTTGTGGGAAAAGGAGAAAATGCTAGTAACCAGCGTTTTCTCCTTTTCCCACAATGTGTTCTACTCTTCTCATACTTTTAACGACCCTGAGAGAGAAGCCTTTTGAAAACACTGTGGGAAAAGGAGAAAATGCTGGTATCCAGCTGCTGGTAACCAGCATTTTACTCCTTTTCCTACAATGTTTTCTACCCTTCTCAAACTTTTAGTTACCCTGAGAGAGAAGCCTTTTGAAAACATTGTTGGAAAAGGAGAAAATGCTGGTAACCAGCTGCTGGTAACCAGCATTTTCTCCTTTTCCCACAATGTTTTGTACCCTTCTCAAAACACATTTTAAATTTTCTGTCTTTGACTATCAGACATATTAGACTTGTTAGGGTTTTTTCTTTGACTATCAGACATTTTAGAATTTTTTTCTTTAATTAACTATCAGAAATTTAAGTGTTTTTTTTTTTTTCAAGCACACATCTTAGAGTCCTGTTTTGACTACCACACATTCTAGAGACTTGTTTTGACTAGTAGTTTATCACACATTTTATAGTCTTGTTTTGACTACTTTCTTGTGTTTTTTTTATATTTTTCTGTCGTTCAGTCATAGGCCACTGTCTTGAGCGTCAGTCTTTTAGTCTGTCTGTTTTGGTCTGTTTGAATATTTTATTAAGTTCCTAATTTTGTCCACAATCCGTTTTGCAGTCAGCTGTCCGTGATGCGTCAGTCGTTTCATCATAAGGTATTTGACTTTCTTCATTGTCGGTGGCTCTCCTGTCCTAATGTAAATGTCAAAGTCCTGTCTAATAATGTCAGTCATTTCCTGGGTCATAAATTGTCGTTTTCTCTGCCTCATCTGCTTGAGCACTTCATCCTGCTGAGCCTGGACCCTAGCCTGTTCCTGCCTCCTGTCCTCATACTAATCCATTTCCCTTCTAAACTGAACTTGTTCCTCTGATGTTCTAGGGTCCAGGCTCTGCAGGAGGGTTGAGAGAGATGGGGTCGCGACCGTCAAACCGTCACATTCGTTCGTCGTCAGGTATCTGTCAAACTGGTCTGCAATCAGGGCAAGCACCAGCGTCAGGAAGTCCATCTGCTTGTTGGAGGCCCCCAAGTCAATCAAGTTCGACACCATGCTAACTACGTCCATTCTATATTTCTTTTCAATGCCAGTCCTGAGGGCCTCCAACAAGTAGAAGGCTTCCGTCATCATCTTATGTTTTCTGTCAGTCTCGTCTGCCTGGGCCTGTCTCAGTATCCAAGACTGGTCCAGGTCCGTCACAAAGGTCAAAACTGTCTTATAAAGTCCGTCCTCTTCTCTGGTAATTCTAGTCTTGAAAGCAACCTTTGCGTCAGTCCGGAATTGTCACCGAAATTAGTACTGTCCATCACATTCGTCTTCATGGAAGTCTGATTTGGGCCTGGGGTCTCGTAAGTCACAGTCCGGTTCGAGAAAGTGTCACTGTGAGACGGGCTCGTCGGGGTCGGGTCAGTCACGGGTTCTTGTTAGTGTCTGTCGCCGTCCTTGAGACCTTCCATACGCCCCCGTAGAAGTCCTGTATTTTCGTCGCTGTCCGGACGGAGGTCCCAATCTTGTCTATTAGTCTGTAGTGTGCGTCAGCCGTCGTACGTCTATGGCAGAGTAGTTCTGCCAGGTTGTCGGTGATCAGGGGGTCGTGCTGTTGATGGTACAGGAAAACAGTCCGTACTTAGAGCATCCACTAGCAGTCCATGCTCGATTTAGACCTCGGTTGACCGATGAACTGCTAGCGAATGCTCTCCCCCTGTTCGTGAACAGTCAGTCAGCATCCGGGTGTAGCTTCGCCAGAAGGTCCTCAAGTCGTCGGTACAAGGCCTCAGACACCGTGACCACCTCAGCGCCCGCGGTGGCCAAGGTCTTGTGCATCGTAACCAGGATGCAGGAGAATGTCCTGTCATCTTTCACCTCTTCTGTTGCGTCTTCTAAGGCTGTCAGCGTCATGTTGGTAACGACAGACGGCCTACATCCGTTGGTCATAATGACCTCCATCACCAGGCAGTCCGTCAGATGGTCAAGGTGGTCATGTCTGTCCTTGTCCGTCATCGTCGTCTAGTCGGCCGAGGTAACGTCATCATAGTAGTCCGAGGTCAAGTATGTCCATCTGGCTTCTGGCGACGGAAGTGACGCCAAATCCCTTGACACCACTTTCGCCTTCCGTTCCGCTGCCCTGTTCCTGAGGGACCGGATGAAGGCCTGGATGGTGAGGCGGATCCGGTTCCACCAACCCTGAATGCCTAACACCTCTAAGAAATCCAGAAACTTTAGGAGGGATGCGAGGTTTGACTTCACAGTTCCCACAACAATCACATCCCTCTGCCTCCCCATCCAGGCCGAGACAGGTCCCTGCAGGAACGCATCCAGTCCGTCCATGCCCGTTTCTGTCCAAATTCGTCTCATCTGTTGTATGTGGTTGTATGTGGTTGGCTGCATTCGCAGCTGTAATGGTTAACCCCACGTTAGAGGTTAGCCAATGTCTGAATCTGTTCATGTATTCTCCTGAAAGGGAAAGAAATAGTAGTTAGCCGATAAAGTCAATGCAAGAGGACGCAATCCTTTCTCATGTTAGAAAGCTGCCAGCGGCTTGGAAAGAATATTGTGAGGAGTACTGGTAAAAAAAAATCCAGGAGGGCATGGATGGTTGCACTGGTCGCCGGGGCATAACTGAAATATTGTTGAAAACGGCGGGTAGGGAAGCCGCCAGCGGCTTGCAAAGAATAATGTACGGAGTACTGGTAAAAGGAAATCCCGGAGAGGATGGATAGGTGCACTGGTCGCCAGGACATAACTGAAATAGTGTTGAAAACGGCAGCTGTACAACCCGGCAGCAGCTTGGAAAGAATATTGTGCGGAGTACTGGTAAAAAGAAAATCCAGGAGAGCAGGGATAGTTGCACTGGTCACCGGGGCATAACTGAAATAGTATTGAAAACGGCAGGTAGGGAAGTTGCAAAGAATAATGTGCGGAGTACTGGTAAAAGGAAATCCAGGAGAGCATGGATAGGTGCACTGGCAGTCAAAAAGGGAAAAATTAGAGGAGTAGGAGACAGGTTTTCAGGTTGTCAGACTAATAATAACTGCTATATATTTTAATACTTTTTGTACTGGCATTCAACCAGTTCTCGCCAAGTACCAGTTCTTGCCAATTATGTTTTACACGGCTTTACAAAGGTCCATTCTCTGTAGTCTAAGTATGTGCAGGCTTTGCCCCATTCCTACATGCAATAAACGAGGTGTCGCTACGCCGTGTTTTCTATGTCTATTCCAGTCTTTTCAGGTCCATTCATGTCTATTCCGGTAATTCCATACACCGGTCTATGCCTGATCCGGTGAATTTTACGCAATGGTAAAAAATGCATTTCTTCAACGGGTTAATTCTGTATACATGTAACGAAAGTGTTGAAAATGGAATTCAGCTGAAATTTCTTTTTTCCCCTTTTCTTTTCACACATAAAAAAATAAACAGATGAGCAACATCTTTTTCCAAAGATTCACTGATAAATGCGGTCAGCTACGGCGGTAGCTCAGTCAGTAGTACATCGCTCACTCCTTTAGCGTAATACCCGTGTTCGAATCACAAACCTGTCCCACCTCTCACAAGGTGATTCAACACTAAATCAATGAGAGATAATGTTATTTATACATACCTGTCCAATGCTTGGTAGGTATGGATAGTTATCATCAGGTGCTGCCACATCTAAGGTTCCGGAAGTCCGAGTAAAATAGCGCAGCACCGTTAGCCTTGAGGGAGAATTTAGTTTCTCAGTGGTGACCCCTGTCGTAATAATGAGATGTGGTTCCCTGCTTCATATTATCCTTATTTGCATTATGCTTATTTAGATTGTGCTTATTTGTATTAGACTTGTTTGAATTATGATAACACTAAACCTATTACAAGGACAGCAACATTGTAGATCTAGTGAATCTTTTGAAATGAGAAGTTTCAACTTTTTTCCAACTTTTCTTTTGGTCAAACCATATTCGTCATTGTATCTTGTATTGTTGAAGTAACTGTTGTTAAAATAATTACAATGTTGATATGAAATTGAATGTCTCAAATATTATTAGGAAGGTTGAATGAATAATTAAATATGATGGAATTAGATAAAATAGTTTATTGTAAATTGAAGTAACAAAAAAAGTAATTTAAATGTCAACATAAACAATTAAATAGGCAAAACGTAATTGTAAGTCAACGTTAAAATTGTAAAACATAGTTGAAAATTTCATCAGGAATAATGAAAGTCTCATCATGAATAATGAGTGAACTGGCGGATATCCCCTTCCATATGCATTTGTCCAATATTTTTTCTCTCTCTCATTTTCAAAAATTGATTCAAGTGAATGGCGAGAGCAATTATAAGGGTTGAGTGCATATTTTTGTGTTGCCATCCAGAAATAAAATACAATTGCCATATTATATGGCTTAACATAATGCCTTTGGGTGCTATATGCCATTGTCATCTGGAGGTCTGATGATTGCAAAGTCGTCTGATATTTCATGGTTTAAACATGCATCACATGTCCTACCAGTGCCTACATTTATGCAGTATTTTCAGTGCAGCCATGACAGAACATGACATGTTAATATTTATTTTTTTGCAGTGTTTTGATTCTCCAGTCAGACAATAGAAGTAATTCAATACAAACATCTTTTTAGAAGAAAGATAAAGTCACATACCTGATTCTCCTTGTTCACTAAGATCATCTCTCATCAAAACATTTTTCTTTCTTCTGCCTTTTTAAGTTTTGCACTGTAATAAACACAGATATCTTGTGTGATCACTGGGTTTTAAACTAAAGGTGATATAAAGCCAGGAAAAAAATAGAAATTGCCAATTATTTGTAAGGCTTTAACTCTTTACCAAATGACAAAAATTTAGACTCATCAAAATTGAAAGCATTTGAACACAACAACATGAAAAAGGAACAAAAACGCAGTTCTGTTGCTCTGGAAAGTATACTTAACTGCTCATCTTGAGTTGAATGCAATTTTTTTTTTTCATGGACATTTTGGATAATTTGAGCACCATGACAACCTAATATTTTGCTTGTCCTTCAAGGGCCTCAAATTATCAAGGTTTAATTGTATCAACATGTTCACATGTTCAGTCAAATAAACAGTGAATTTTGTAACCAATGGTTGAAAATAAACAAGAGACTTTATAAAAAATGTCATCAAAAATTGTCATTTGTTCAGAGAGGAAGACATTTTATGACAAGCAAAGGTCAAATTTCATTATTTGGGAATGTTGACTTGACACGAGTTTGTTGGATCAATACTAGCAGTTTTGAACTTCGCTCGTTCACTAAAAGAAGCTGTCAAAAATTGTTTTTTGTATGGTGTGGATGAAATTTGATGCCAAGACAAAGTCAAGGTTTTTCAAAGGTTGAAATGAGACTAAATTCCCAGTTTATTGGCTCTTATAAAGCATTTTGTGTTTAGAATCAGATACAAATACACCTGGCCCCTACTTTTACAATGGAGCATAGTGGAGATCACATTAGGGAACCACTTAAATTTAAATTTCAGATTCGTGGCCAATATTTTTCAATCAAATAATTGGAAAATTAATATCAGCAGAACAAGGGAGTAAAAAAACGTGTCAAAACCAGAAAATACATGCTCTGAGAAAACACAGCCAGATGACAAAATTCTAAACTTGGCCACTTTGAAATTATTTGCAGACAACAAATTAACCCTTAGAGTGCCAGAAAAACCCTACAGAAAGTTTCAGTCTAAAAATAAAGTAAAAATAATTGCACTTTCAACGTTACTCTCGTCAAAAATGTCTCAGAAAAGGAGTCAGTGTAGATCAAAGATCAGGCAACAAATTTTCATTGGTGAAAGTTAGAAAAACTGAAAATACTGAACTTTTTGCTGGGGGCTAAGGGGATACTGTGCCCCCCCCCCCCCGATAAGTCGAGGGCATAAATACCATGCAAGCTAACAGGGATTGATGTTTTCAAGCACATGGTTTGTATAATAAATTACCCTTTGAACTATTAACTCACATTCATTTATACACAACACTAATCTATGTCTACAGGCATGCAAGAGTAAGACTTTCTTTCCATACGATTTGTAGTTAATCATTTTCATGCATACTTCACAAAATGAAACTTCGGGGGGGGGGGGGAGAGGTAAACTAAGTATCTATTTGTTGACCAAATATTTTGGTCCAATCAAAAGACATTTTTCAAACATAGAAATGCTCCTATATTCTGAGTATACTCGGCCACTAAACTCGGCTGATTCATTCTGTATCGAAAGCTATGTTAACTGATGTTCGGCCAGAGCCATAAATGACCAGGAAGAGCCTCGGAGGAAGGAAATGAAGAGAGGCAATAAACTTTACTGATATGTCACCTGGAGATCAGTTGACTTCCAATATGCCATAGAGGAGATACTAGGTTGGTGGTGGTGGAAGGAAGGGGGAGGGGGGGTAAACAGTGGCAAAAAATGTCATGTTTTAACAGCTAAAATCTTCATTTTAACTTGGCAGGCAGTCCAATCGAAAGATGTTTTTAAAATGCGCAAATTTGTGGAAATGCTTCCAAGATGCCACATACAAGATGTGGGGGGAGGGGTAAACCCCCCACACACACACCAAATTCTCTTTTTGGATTTAGACGATGTGGAAAAATGACCTTGTGGGACCCTGAAAATACAAAAATCCATCATAATACGGAAAACTTTCACCCATGCATTTTGTGCTGTCTGATCTTGATTTGTTAAGGCTGCAAAGCATTTTAGTTTTGAAAGACACTTTATGGCTAAAAGTTGATCAAAGGATTACATTTGTCTTCAATAGCATAGAAATTTTACAAGGGAAAGGGAAAAAGTTGGTTAACAGCACTTTTTCCCCCCACAATATTTTCAACAGTCTTATTTCTCAGGATCATTAAAAAATGGGATTGTCTGGTTAAGCGTTAACCCTTAACCAAAACATTCATTAGTTTTAATGATCCAGAGAAAGAGACCTCTTGAAAACTGTAGGGAAAAGAGAAAATGATCCAGAGAAAGAGACCTCTTGAAAACTGTAGGGAAAAGAGAAAATGATGGTAACTAGAACTTTCTCCCTTTCCAACATTGCTTTTTCCATTTTCAAAGGCAAATTGTATCATCTAAGCAGCACTTAATTTGTCGTCTGCAAACGCTTTGGATTTGGACAAGTCATAAAATTTGCTATCTGGTTAAGGGTCAGTTCATAGTTTCTAGACTAGCGAAGCTAGTCTATAGGCATCATGACTAACCCAGAGTCAAAGTAAACAACAAACCCCACAGTTGCCAAATACTGCCTCACAGTAAAATACTTCTTTCTATTAGTAATCCTAATTCTGTTATATATGACATTTTTGACAAAAGCCACCAAATCTCTACCACTCCAATTTGAACATGTCTTCTTACAAAGTAATAGACTGAACAAGATGTCATTTATACGGTACAAGATCTTTGCTTATTGGAGAGGTCATCAGACCTCTCCAACAGTGGTGAGTTTAAAAGGCAGACTGCCACAGAAATCGCTGTCTAAATCCATTTGTTTTTGCGAAATTGTTCTGATACACAGTCTATTTCGTCATGGTTTTATAAACAAACCAAAATCAAAAAACTGAAATACGAAATAAACGTTTTCTTTTATATGACGGATTTCCAAAAAGATTTATTATACTATATTGATAGTAAATGATCTCTCCAATAATTGCAATTTTTCATTAAACAACTAAATCTAAGCAGAGAGAAAAAAAAAAAAATTGTTAAAAAAAAAAATGAGAAAGAACACCGCGGGAAAAGATCACGTGACTTGATACTGTCTGGAGAATTTGTACCCTGGAGAACTCGTACCCTAATCTCGAGAGCACGACTTCTCTGGAGAACTCGTACCCCACAAATACGAGGGACACTTTTTAAGTTCGTAGAGTAGGGCGGTCTTTTTAAAACCGCTTGAAATATCAAAATTTTATTTATCTAAGACCTTCGAAATATGCCCCGTCTGCCTCCACACACATTTTACACCGATCTACCCATTTCCGGAACGCCGCCCGGTAGTCCTCTTTAGGTATATGTTGCAGACACTGGTAGACCGCACTGCCTATACCACAACGGGCTTCAAAACGGTGCCCTGCCAGCATTTCCTTTAGTCTTGGGAAAAACCAAAAGTCACAGGGGGACAGTTCAGGGCTGTATGGGGGATGATCTAAGACATCGAGCCCAGATTCTTTCAGATATTCCTGTACCGTAGCGGATTTATGGGCCGGTGCGTTATCATGGAGTAATTTGATGCCGCGGACACCGGTGCGCGGTCTGCGTTTCTGATAGAAATCAACAAGTTGAGTAAGAACACTTTTTCTGTAAAACTTTCCAGTGACAGAACTACCTTTCGGGACTGGAATTTGAAGGACTGGACCTTTCAAATCAAAGAATATCGCATACAACATGCGCTTTGATGTTTTGCAACGGCGCGCAATGACAGGTCTGTCGCCCTCAGATGAAACCCAAACCTTATTTTTAGCCTTAGAATCGGGTTGAAAATGATAGATCCAGGTTTCATCACCTGTAACTATCTCTTCCAAATGACGTGGATCACATTTATCATGCAAGTCTAACCCGACTTTGTTTCTGCTCGTCAGTGAGCAAATGAGGCACCCAGCGCGCGCAGATCTTACGTAGCCCAAGTCGTTCATGTAAGATCTTCAAAACACTTGACGAATGAATGCCACTTAATTCTTCTATCTCTTGCACGGTATAACGTGCGTCTTCCTCAATTAACGTTTTCACAGTAGCAACGTTCTTTTCCGTCAAAACGGAAACCGGCCTACCCACCCGAGGGTCATTTTCAATTGACTCCTGACCATCATTAAAACGACGTACCCACTTGCAAACTGTAGCATATTTTAAAGCACCATTCCCATACACTTTTTGCAAATCAGCATGAATTTCTGTTGGCGGAAACCCGAGCTGTGCTCGAATCTTACAATATACCCTCTGTTCAGAGATTTTTCCATCCATATTGAACGCTATATTTTACTATAGTGTATAAAACCACGTGTTGAAAATACCCAGCGCAGCACGCACGTGGACCTCGTGCGCCACATACCGTGACACCGTTCGAGAGAGGAATGATTATGCAAGTTCTGTGTAAAAAATCGTGCAACTTCATAATCGAGTTAAAAAGTTATAGGCTTACTCTACGAACTTAAAAAGTGTCCCTCGTAGATAGAAATAGGTTGATCAGAATTTTTTCAAGTTCTGTTTTTCAAAACTGACTAGATTCTAGCATTTTTCTGTTTTATTAAAAAATTCCATGGATTTATAATGATATAGATTTGATGAAATAACACACAGAGCTGCTTCTATTATGCGGGATTGCGAGAATCCTGCGAAAATCAACTTATGAGTGCGAAAGAAAGTTGGGCCTCTTCGCCCTACGTACAGCACACCTCAAAAGAGTCCGTGGGCCTTTGGTTTTGGGCGGATTGCGCAGGCTGACATGGGTCGATACTTTTTGCAGATGCATTAAGCGCCCTTTTCTCAGAGCATGGCTCATTTATCTACTTTCTTAAATTTTTAAAGTTTAGACAAACAACCTCTTCATTTTACATGTCTGCAGCAGACAACTTCTCAAAATATTGTGGAAAGAGGAGAAGCTGTTAGTCACTGCAGTTTCTCCTTTTGTCACAATGGTTTCCATCACATCAAAGCAACATCTTCCACATTAATTATCAAAGTTTAAATTGTCGTCTGCATGCTTTTTCTATTTGGGACAGTCAAAAAATCGTTGTTTGTTAAAAGATTAAAAAATGTTACATTTATTTTTAACATGTCTGGTACTAGTATTATGTATAGGCCACCTTTATTTGTTGTTATCAGTTAAGATTCTTGCCTCTTCGGTGGAATTAGCATATTGTATCAAATTTTAATTGAACAATTTATCCTTTCCAAAAAAAAGTTTGGCTTATCTGAGCGCACATTACAAACATTCATTAGAGGGTTGTTCCTGTTGAAAATGAGCTAAATTGGATAATCATCTTCGGTTTTGTGTCCTTTAATTTTGAAAAAAAATATGCATTTCTGAGCATGTTAAAAGCATATGCCCTCCAATTCCTAGAATATTTTAACAATGTGGAACATGTTCTGTTTTGTGCCTTTACACCAGCAAGATTGAAAAAAAAAAAATGTTTTTTCTCATTCATTTAATGCCTAACTTGTTTGTTTACATGTACCAAAATATATTGAAATCAAAAGCCAATAAACTATTTGAAAATATCGATGCCGACCTCTCCTGGCTTCTTTTTTAAAGAAGCCAACTCGTATGTAAATTAAGTGACCTAGGCATAGCAGGCTATCATCAGTTATTTCTGCACCACTGTAACATTATGAATGAATCTAAAAATAGATACACCTAGGTAACTTGTAGCAAATCCCAGCTGCATTAACTCTCACTGGACAGGGAGCCCTTATCATTCCTTCAGTCATTCATTACTTAGATCATTGTGTACAGTTAAACTGTTATGTTAAACTGTTATTTTACGTTTAGAATATTAACCCTTTACCACACAATCCGGAGTTTTAATGACACTGGGGAAGAATCCCTGGTAATCAGCATTTTCTCTTTTTCCCACATTGTTTTCTGCCTTTTTTGAATCGGGTTTCATCAATTCATCCATCTTAAATTGGTTGTCTGTAACAGCTTTGAATTTTATTTCGTAAGGAGTTAAATAGTTCACTACATCTTGCGCTACTGGATATTGACTTATCGATTGTGTGGTGTTTAACGCCGTTTTCAACATTATTTAGGTGACCTCATGAGGGCCAGTGCACCTATCCATGCTTTCCTGGAGTTTCTTTTACCAGCACCACCGCGACTCAGTGACCTTTTGTGGACAGTGTGTATTAAGATCAGACTGCACAGAACAGCAGTCTTTTCTTGGGTCTACACTGTCCGATAAGAGGATATATTTTCTCCAAAATGTAACTTCGAAATAGCAATATTCAGGTGTTTACCATTGGCTTGAAAGTTTCATTTAGTTTTTCTAGTAGGTTAAGGGTTAAACTTAAACTGGATGATGGTCAACCAATAGCATGCATAGCCCCGGTAACTCAGTCGGCAGCATACAGGACATGAGAACAGGAGGTCACTGGTTTGATCCCCGGCTCGGCCAATTTCTTTCCGAGGATTGATGATAGTCATTGTGACAGGATTCATTCCTCTCTCAAGTTTCGACGGTGGTTATGTGGGAAAGCAGCCAGTGGTTTGGAAAGAGTATTGTGCCGAGTACTGGTAAAAGATACTCCAGGAAAGCATGGATATGTGCACTGGCTGCTGCTATATAACTAAAATAATGTTGAAAATAGGGTTAAACACCATACAATCAGTCAATCAATCAAATTCGCTAGTCTGTCAGTACTTTCAGTACTTTGATTATTCATTTGGCATCAAAACCCACTTACATGAAAAACAAAAAGGTTAATTTTTCTCAACACCTCCATGTATCTGAATTATTGCAAAAAAAAATCCAAATCATACATGCGGGTAACTGGTTCAATCCACACACATTAGGGGGAAAGGGGGCGTATATGGGGGTCTGTACTGGATCCGCGACATTTCAATGAAGATCATGTTCTTAGAAAACCATTCATAGCCCTGACCCTTACCCTTACACAGACAAATTATGGCTCAGATGTTCCTCCCAGACAGAGGTTTTCATGAAATAAATCCAGGAATGTAGCAATTGGAATTTTAAAACACACATGGATTTTGACGAAACACCCTTTCGACAAAAAGTTGTGCACCAGTCTGTAATGTCACTTCTCTCACAACTCGATTCCAAGCCTGGACATCTGCAGATTGGCCGAGACAATCTGTATTCACTCATTCTCAATAAATAGGTGCATTCGATGTCGCCAAGGCTTATCTCGACGTATGGGATAAACTCAGTAATACCAATTGTGTCCAACAATCAGTGCCCAAGCATCCTTTATCAAAATCAACATGATAGGGGCGGGTCACAAACATCTCAGGTCAAACTAGTCAATTTGACGTGTTCATTACTATCGCCCAGCAAAAGCCAGAAAAGTAAGTAACGATAAAAATATACAAACACCTATTAGACGGTTTCCTAAAAACTTCCATAGTTTTATAGCTAATAAAAAATGAATGTGCATATTTGCTGGCAGTTTTTGCATTCTGAATATTATTTTTATTGTCATGTGAATCTGTGTAAATCGGTGTCGCCAGAATCTGTGAAATGATTTAACATTAATGTTTTTGTTTGTCAACTTGTATTCAAAAGGGATTCTACTTATTATTCAAATTGCGCTTTTTTATATTCTCTAAAATATGTGTATTACTTCCAACATAAATATTGGAACAAAATTTTGGTAAGTGTTGCACTAGTGTGCTTTAAAGGGGAAGTCTGGTGATCTTTCATATCAAAGTAACATGTCTGTAACTTCCACTTTAATATTGAGTTTTTCAATATATACCATAAACATTAAACTAAATTGTTTACCATGAAAAACCAATGCTTTCATTTTAAAACCGTTTGTATCCTACTAGAACATCAAACCAATCTATTTAATTCCAATTTGACATGTTAATGATTGACATTTTTGTTACACAGAAATTCAAACACACAAAATTTCTTGTCACTTCCTCTTTAAATTTGATGAACATTTAATGCGACATCATCATTTTCTATGGATCTGACAAAAGTATGTTAGTTCGAACCTTTCCTGATAGATTTTCTTCGTCTTTACTGATGCTGATAAGTTGATTTCAGCATTGTAGGTTTCTTCATTATCACTGTGAACATATAATTAAATATAACCTCTAGTCACCTGCTAATTTTGATTATAGAAACATCAATTTAACATTTGTTCATTCTGTTCAAAGGGTACACAAGGTATCTTAGAAATAAGGTTTAAAAATAAACTAGAGGCCCTTGAGGGCCTTAATTGCTCGACTGGCAATGAATTTGCTTTTTTTTCTTGCAAATATTATGAATTCATGACGCAAAAAGCAAAAAAAAAAAGACAAAAACACACCAAAAAATGGGGGCAGTGTTGTTGCAACTGGGCTTGAACACACTAAGACTGCACAAGCAGGCATGGTGAATTGAACAAATGGTGAAAAAATTGAAAGTGCAATTTCTCAAAATCAACTGTTTGGAATCCAGCCAGATTTGATAGGGTTTCTGCACTCGTATTAAACAATTCCTGCAAGTTTCAAAGAAATATGACTAAATATGTGGACTATGTTGAGTAAACGATACTAAGTCATCAAAAAGCTGCTTTGCCTAAACGGATTGCTAGATTTTCTTCATTTTTGTGGCATTTGTCGAAGACAAAGAGATTTCAGTTTTATTCTAGCTTATGTTTCGCTATAATTAAAGTACTCAAAGCTTTTTTCCCAACGTTCTTGTCAGTTTGGACTAAATCGGCAAAGTAACAAGAAATAATACTTTGAATAATGTCATATTAATGCGAAATCGAAAAATGAAAATAGCGCATATATGTTTGTAATTCCATGTTTGGTCAGAGCATTTAAACTAAAAATATGTTGCGAGTAGATTGCTGTTGGCATTAATAAGGGCATAAGTTTTTTAGACATTTCGTCAGTATGTAACA
The DNA here is from genome assembly GCA_945859785.2 of Tridacna gigas. Classification (NCBI taxonomy): domain Eukaryota; kingdom Metazoa; phylum Mollusca; class Bivalvia; order Cardiida; family Cardiidae; genus Tridacna; species Tridacna gigas. The sequence continues at coordinate 34,035,824 of OX244039.2, read as the reverse complement.
TGTCAGTTTGACAATAAACAAAATGAGAAAAGGATTTACAATTTAACCCTTTACCACACAAACCCGTGCCTTGACGACCTTGAAGAGGGAAACTTTTGAAAACTTTCTCTCTTTCCTTAGATGTTTTCTACCCTTTCAAAGACAAATCTCATCATTGGAGCAATGTTTAATTTGTCGACAGCAAATGTTTTCAAAACGGACAAATTAAATCTTTTGTTGTCTAGTAAAGATTTTATTAGAAGTTTATTGTAAGCAATCAATTAGGTGGTTTGTCATATTTTTAACAGATGTATGTTATAAAAAACTTTTTAATTAGGAGAATGTTTGGTCACTTGGGTGATTGTAAGGATTATACTGATAAGGAATGGACGTGCATTTATCAATCAGGCAACAAAAATGTAATGTCAACTTATTTTTGAAACAGGGTGACAAGTGGCTGTCAATAAGATATTTCTCTTCCTGTCGCTCGTTTTGTATGTATTGATTACGACTTTCTATGACAAATGGTTTGTAATTTGAAAGATGTACGTCCAGTTAGATTTCAATACAAGTAGTTTGACAAAACAGTTTGGCATAAGCGTTCTTTCTTTCCCAAAAGACTGGGAAAAAACCCTGCTTTTCTGTCGTTTGGTAAAGTGGCTGTTTTTTCGGAATCCTGGTTAAATCTACCGGCGACAGTTTACATATATCTAGGTTTTTAGAATGGATAAATTTAGTTTTACTTTCAAGGTATATTATTTAACAATTACCTTACCACATGATTCTTACGTGTAACTTTAATCCATTTTGAATTAATTATTGTATAATCAAGTCTTAGAACTATGGTTTAAACAAAAAGAAAACAATTACATTGTCAATAGTAAAGTCTATCACTTTGTCTGACCCTTGTGTTTACATTACATGCTATACTGCATTTTGATTAGCTGATAGGAACTGTCAGTCAAAATCGGCAGAAAGGTCAATTGCAGTGAGTACCAATCAGTTTAGGAAGAATGTGAAAATGTTTTCTTTACATGTTGAAGCCAAAATACCCATTCTTATGGACCACTGATAAATTGGGGATGTGGTGGGGGGTTACAGAAATATTCAGAACTTCTTTAGTTCTCATCAAAACTCCAGAAATTCTGTACAAATATGACTTCTATGTCCCTGCAGCTCACAACCTTGAAAAATCCCAGGGAAAAGGAACATTTTGAATGCTTTTGTATAGTGTTACTGGCATGTACACCATTAAAGAGGAATGAATTTATTAACTACAAGTCTGTAACATGAGCCAATAAAACTGAAATGTCATATGTACTCTGGCTCCCTCAATTGTCTCCAACTGGCCCCAATTTTTATGAGTTGGCAAATTTGATGGCACACAAATAAAAATTTCCAGGGGAAGCCCTGATACAGACAAAAGCCCCATGATGTTAAACATTGATTATCTCCTGATTTTTTATTGTTTGTTTACGAAAAAAAAAGTAAAAAGGGGATTTAATTGACTCATTTGATATTGAAGAAAAAAAATCTAATTTCATTAAGAATCACTAAGTATGATCAAAGATAAAAGAAAAATTTGATAATAGCTCTTGGTTTTTTTAAGGTTGCAAACATTGTACTGGCTGTCTTTAATCTCTGATTGACATTATCACAATATTTGAAAGTATCCTTGTAAAATAAGACTAATCAACAGAAAATAAGGTTCAACCCTTGATAATATGATCCTGTCTGCTCTTATCAAAACATTATATATCAGAGGTATTTAATCAACTTATGTGTCCACATTTATTTCAAATGATTATCAATACTGTCTCCAGTCATTTAAAAACAGAATGAAAGTACCAGAAATTATTCATTTCTCTGTGGCTAGAATAATGATAACAGATCACTAAAACCAATAAGTTTGCAAATTTGAGGTTGCAAAGTCATTCCTTTTAATACATGTATATTAAAGTACTTTATTTATAACATGGGGCTTTTGACCTGTTGGGCAATTGCCTTTGGGGGCTTCCGTCCATGCAGCTGTTTTCCATGATGTCCTGTGGGGCTTTTGTCCTATACCCCTTGGGTAGGGGAGGCTTTTTTAAAACTTTGAGTCTCAACAGAGGCCATAGAACTTTAAAGTAGTAATACTTAATCAACATAAAGATTTTGACATGTTCATTACGTTTCGAGCGAAAAACACATTTTAAAATGATGTACTTTGTCAAAAAGTTAGCAAAGGCATGCCATTCAGACTTAAAAGCATAAGTAGCATTTACATTTAATAGAAAATTATTGGTAAGTGCTTCCTGTAAAGGAATATTGGTGTAAAGATTAAAACTTTATGGTAACGAACATTTTACCGAACTTTAAAGTTTCATTTAAAATAAATAAGTGAACATTTTCATTCTGTTCATATATTTGAATACTATTTGTTCCTTCTTGGCGTAGTTGTGCATGTTGATTTTATTTTTTTCCAGGACAATATGCCAATTTGGCAAAGAAAGTGAATAATTCTGGTGAAACCTCATTTGCACAAGGTATTTCTAAATCTTGAACCAAGTATTCAGTTGATAATTGTTATTAACAAGTTTTTAGAAACTGCTATAGTTGAGAAAGGGTTTCATTCTGTACTAAACCTTAGTAATGTAATGTCTGACAGTTGTTTGACTGCTTGAAGTTTTGCAGAAATGTTTGTTACTTTTTACAGTCAGAAAAGTGTAAATGTAGGAATGCACTAATTTATATTAGATTTTAGACATGCTAAAGTTCTGTAAATCCTTGACTGGTCGCATTTTATTGTGAGAAGTTTTTTAGAAAATACTATTGTGGCTGTATAGTGAACAAAGTCTGATACAAATGGCCACAGACATGGCCTCTATTTATGTCTTTTCCATGTGTGTTTTAATCTACCCAATGAAGGAGAAAACTAAGCTTGAAATTCTTTGTAGGGGCCCTTTCCCTCCCCTCCCATACCTGGGTGATATGATATGGATATATAAAACAGCAGTAAATGTACATTTACTATTGTTTCATAAACTTTGATATAGCAAAAGGAAGATATGAAGAAGGATAAGAAAGAGGCAGGGCACATGTTGAAGTCTGATTTTATTTTTTAGTACATTTACTTGTCAGTTAATTGATCACAGATGGTCATTGTGTGAATTCAGTGCTCAGTGTACATTTTAAAAAAATTGAATAAAAATGTTGCATTGAATTGCATTCATTATTTTTTGGTATTTTTTGTACAGTATAAGTAGAAGGACAGGCTGGTGTAAAAAGAAAAAGAATTGAAATTGATTTAGCTAATTTTATGAGGTTTAGGTAAAATTTACCACTTTTTCTGTGAAAATACTTCAGGTTTTTGTCAATGCATGGCAACAGACCATATTAAAAAATTCGTAAAAAATAAAATCCTGCCTTGATATGGAAAAACTTAAGTGTTTTGAATTTCTCAAATCCTACTTGTGACATGTGGAAAGTTTCAGTTTTCTATTCCACTGTATAAGAAATCATTGTTCCATGCTATCTTTAAGAGAAAAAGGTGCTTCCAGTGTGTTTATTTAGCAGTCAAAACTGGAATCAGTGCTATTATTTCTTGATGACGATCATATATTTTTCACAATGAAAGAAGGTTAAAGTTTCAAAATTTCAATACAATAATACTGCAGTAATTAATATGAAACTAATTTTTCAACTTTTAATAACCGTTTGTGCACCCTCTTATGGAGCATGAGTGATTGGTTATCTTTTTTTTATGAGTTTTGTAAGTGAGAAATAAAATAAGGAACTGTTGGTGGAATGTTTTCTCAAAACACCTGTCACCCAAAGAAACCCTCAGATTTGTGCACTCTGAAACAAAAAGATGCAATCGAATACCCGTGTAACCGGACATTCTTAGAATTCGGATAACGTAATTGGTCCAAACGCTCCCTTCTCAGCATGACTATTTTTTTTACCTTTTATTGATTTTCAATATTTTGAAGTAAAGTATACCTTACCTGAACTTGAGTATATCTGTTCTACAAATATCAACTTCAGATTTCCATTCTAATTAAAATAAACACGTTCGATCACAATTTATCGATAACTATCAGTCTCTGGTTATTCCATGAATAGAGGAATGTTCTTCTACATATGAACGTAGAGTTCTTGGTTACAATGCCCGGATGTGTCTGCTGCAGAGTCTGGTGAGAGGCACCAGACGGGTTATTTTAATCAATATTATATATACCAAATTTTGCATTGTGCCGACAGTGTTGTAGTTAAAAGCACGTCATCATTGTCTTTAGTCTAATACTACAGAATGGTTCCTTGTTTTCTAGGTTATTCGTGGCGATCAATATAATTTTCTGAAATAGGCTGAGATCAGGGATCGTATATCACTGTAATTTACGATCCCTGATAAGATACATATAAAAGATCAAAATGGGTCTTTTTAACCCTTTAATAGCAAGAAATCTTCGCGCTGAACATTACGATTCTCATGAGATAGATCTGCATGTCTTCTCGAAACTTTGTGAACCGGCATTTTCTAAATTTACCACAATTACAGGTCTATACGTTTTCGGAGACAAATCACATTAGTAGAGCTGTACAGCGGATAGTCTGGTGCCCTGCCGTACTACAAGCGTACATAGTGGTAGGGGCAGGTAATCCAGACTATACAGCGGACTGTTGTCAATTTTTCGTCTGCAAATTTATGGTTTCAACTTCGAAAAAAAATAATGATTTTGTCATTTAAAGAGCTATCAGATCTTTTTCAATTAAATAAAACTTCACACACGAAACTCGTAAATTTTTATCAGGAAGGTGATCCCAGTAAATTATCCCAGTAGAATGCTGGACATCGCAAGAATGTCGAGATCCAAGGCATGTAAACTATGGAGGGGTATATCCGCCAAAACTCTATGTGTCTAGATGACATTCTTATTTATGAACATTAGATGTCTATTTACCTTCTTTCTTACATCTTACATGCATATAACATTTCATATTTCATTATTACTAGTGCATGTTGCTTGATGCTAATTCCATTTTTCTTCTTCCACTTGTATGCCATAAAATTGTTATGTAGTAGCGTGTGCTTCTGTTCATTATGCCCCTTTTGACATTATGATTTCATCCATCTTACTTCCTTATCCTGATTTTTTTTCCCATTTCCCATGTCTGTATAACTTATCATTAAAGTGCTACATTCTTGTTTATGCATATTCTTGGCAAAAACTATGGGCTTTTGTGATATTAACCCTTTACCACACAATCCCGACTTTTAACGTCCCTGAGAAAGAAGCCTTTTGAAAACATTGTGGGAAAAGGATAAAATGCTGGTCACCAGCATTTTCTCCTTTTCCCACAATGTTTTCTACCCTATCAAAGACAACTTCCACAATTTGAGCAACGTTTAAATTGTCATCTGCAAATGCTTTCAATTTGGACCAGTCTAAAAATTTTTCGTTTGGTAAAGAGTTAAATTGAAGCTATGATAGGTAGCTGAATTAAGGCGAACGAAGTATCACTAACAACAATGGCATTTACACGAATACGACAAGTCATATTACGATACCAGATGGCGCTTTCATATACATTATTCGGTAACAGACAAGTTCGGTAAATTGGACTTAAAAATAAATCAATTTGATGTTCTGTAACAAGGCAGTGCCCTGATGTTTCTCACACCCAGCACATAGCTTTCTGTGCAAACCTTTTTTTTTTAATTTGCAATTGCCGCTCGTTTTCTGACATAATAATATTTGTTATGTTGTACCTTTTATGCTGTTTATAAATGCCTGAAATTGATGAATTCTGATCACCATCTTATTTTCGGTTTTCACCCTTTCACCTTTAATTGATTTAATCAATAATACACAATCCTAAACCTATACCCATTGTAATCGTCCTACAGATAACAGACTCCCAGCTTAAGCCAATTTTAAGTTTTATAAATATGTTGTATCAAAAAGGCACTGTTTTTGTTAACATTTCCTTTGTGAAAATATTTTCTTTTGGGAACAAAATGGCCGGCTTGCAAACCAGCCATTTACCCTTAGAGCATCTTTCACCCTTGCAGCCAATTCAGATCAAGATCAGACTACACAAAACATGGAGACTGATCGTAGATTTACTCTGTCTATTTTTCTAATACATTATAAATAAGGACAACCTTGAAATCATTTATAGTTGATGATCTTTTTCTAAAATGAAAATAGCCGTCTGGTTTATTCGATGCTCTGAGGGTTAAAATTATGGTTTATCAGTTCGAATTAATAAAGATATTACAGGTGAAACATTGTAGCAAATGAAGAGAGAGAGAGAGAGAGAGGCCTCGACAATGCTTTATTGCATACTTCTTGTAATTTTGACTATGTACATTGTGCTTGTCTAGAAAAAATGTTCTGTTTTGTTCCTCTCCTGCCTCCACAATGTTTTTAAATCTGGTCTGGTGCACACAAGTCGTCGTCCGCAGGTTTTAAAGTGTGTTCATCAATACAACACTGATATCACTGCATAAAAAAAATCATATAAGGTCCCTGACACCTGTACGAACTTTGTGAGAGCAAAGGGAGTACTGTATACTATATACATGTATAGACATGTGTCTTTAACAGCCTATACCAGCCTGTATAGCTCATGTGGTAGAGCGTAGGACTAGTACACGTCATGTGTCGGGACACTTGAGGGTGTGTGTTCGATTCCCTCGGCTAACTATCTAGAATTACTAACAGTTTTTCAGATGAGACGTTAAACCGAGGTTTCGTGTGACGGTGCTACACACCGAGCACGTTAAAGAACCAGGCGTAACTTACGAGAGGTTTCGCCGTGTATCTTGCATTATCCCTGTAACATAACTAATAGCCTTCAGGGCCGTCGCCCATATGGAAAACAGGTGGCGCCGATAAATAAACGCGAATTCTTTAACAGCCTGTTTTCATACCTCCCATTACCAACAAGATAAAGAAGATCCCCATAGATCTAAGAGATTAACCAAGGTTTAAAGGTGGCTATTTAGAATTTGTGACGAAAAATTAAAAACAAAAACCCTAAAACTCATTTTTATGTCCCTGAAACATTAATAGACGAGGAGAAATTCGCAGATCAGACTGCACACATAAAAGTTAAGGGGATAGGGCATGTTCAGATCACACACTGCTCATGTTGTTTGAAAAAAGTATTTGTCAAAAGAGTATATGTCACTATCTATCTATCTCTCTCACCCCCTCTTTTCATTTGCCACAATATTTTTTCTGTATTAGCCATCTTTCTGGAAACAATTGAATTATCCATAAGTTTAACTCTAAGAGCTTCGAATAAACCTAACTGCCATTTTCATTGTAGAAATAAAACCTTAATTTTAGCGATTTCAGGGTTTTTTTCTGTTCAGAATGCTTTGGAAAAGAAGCATGTGAAGATCAAAGTTTAGACTCGGTGTTTGGCGTAGTGTGATCTTGATCTGCACTGGCCACAAAGGCAACTGAAGTAGTGACAGGCGCTCTTAAGGTTAATGGCTGGTTTGGAAGTCTTTAAGGAAGAAAATATTTTCACACTGAAATATTCATAAAAACATTTTAAAGGAAGATACATCGGGTACAAGGTTAAGACTGGGTATTATTCATCACCTCAACTATATGGTTGGAATGTGGAAAGTAAGATGTGATAGTGATTTCAGGTATATTATTTTACATACAGCATGGCAGGAGCAACATAACAACATAACAAAATTATTATGTCTGAAAGCGTGTGGAAAAAAGAACCCTTGAACAAATGTGAGCCAAGACTTTACTGAAAAACATCACGGTGCATTAACTCTTTACCACAAGACAAAAAAGTTGACTTGTCCAGATTGAAAGCATTTGCAGATGACAATTCAAACGTGACTCTAATGATAGAAGTTGTCTTCGATAGGGTAGAAAACATTGTGGGAAAAGGAGAAAATGCTGGTTACTATCATTTTCTCCTTTTCCCACAATGTTTTTAAAAGGCTTCTTCTTCAAGGTCTTTAAAACTCGGGATTATGTGGTACAGGGTTAAACACTATATAATTACCTTGTTACCGAAACATCGGATAGATGTACTTTTATAAGTCTAATTTACCGAACTTGTCTGTTACCGAAACATTTGTCACCCATTATGCTTCTCGTCTGCAATTAGGAAAGTTTCAATACTGGAGAAGGAAGTATAACAAATATAACATGCATTTAGAAGAAAGTAAAATGCTACTAGAAACATGCAGCAAGCACTTGGAAAAAAGACAAATGCAATGACGCAGTAGGAAGTAATCAGGAAGAATTAGTCATTCATAATCAACGAAAACGCAGTAAATATGACCAAGTTATAATAATGATGCAGGCAATTAGCACCAAACAGTATGCACTAGTAATAATGACACATGAGATGCAATATGCATGTAAGATGTAAAAAAGAAGACGAATAAACATCTAATGTTCACAAATAAGATTATCATCTAGACCCATAGAATTTTGGCGGATATTCCCCTCCATATCAAAATTGAAAAGTTCGCTTCCAAAATTATCACTATTGACCAACGTACAGTCTCGGAAATCGGAAGCTGCAGTCACTGTACACCCAAAATCAGTTAGCTGCGGTAAACAAGTTTGCAAAAACAGGCTCTCAAGGGAATTTTATTCGACAGAAACTCATCAGATGTACATCATTTGAACGCTAAGATATTTTTCTACTCACATGTACTGCGATCTAGGTCATAAAACCTGCCATTTTCGCACAGTAATGCCGAATCTTTGATTTTTGCTGCTGACGGTTGCTGTGACCGCTAAACTTTTGCTTTCTATTCCACCGAGGAGACTTTAAAACACTTTCTGATTATGCACACAGGTAAAGAAATCATTCAACTTCACTTACAAATATCAATAAAATTACTCAGTGTTTTTCTTTTTGAAATTATTTAACTTTTATTGGGGTACCATCAAAACGTTGACTGTACGATCAGCTGCATCTGTACACAATCATTAGCTGCAGAGGTCGATATAAAACCTGTACGCCAAGCTGCGGTTATCTTAACAAAGGCAAGGAGAAAAAGGTTGATTTATTATGCTAAAATACAAAAAATGATTTTATCGCAACTGCTGTTAATACATGTACTGTAATAATGCTGTATCAAAAACACACCTCGTAGCGGTAACAATTTATTTCAAGATTTGAAAAAAGGGAAATGCACTGAAGAATCTAAATGACATTTGCAAGTGGAGATAATGAATCTGTGCTCATTTTCATTTTTCTTTTAAATCTACATGATTATAACACACTGGATCTATAATCGCCAACTCTTCTAACTGGCCACGTTTGTTTTAAATTTCATAAAGTATTTCATAAAATAATGTGCAACATAATATTGAACACTTCTAACCGGCCTTTTTTGTCTTGAAGTTTAGAAAGTACTATACTCGTATGCAGATAATGTGCGACGTGCATAATATTAGACGTAAGCCATTTTATTGCATACTTTGATATTGTTCCCATTACTTTACATAGGGCGAAAGTATGTAATATTCTTTCATGTTGCATACTTTCATATTACATGCTTCAGAGCTTTTTTTACGTGACGCTAGATACGGAACTACTTTCGCTTTTGATTTTCGCTGACATACATGTACCTGCAACCTATTACATCGACATAAGCATTTTCTTCCTTTTACACAATGATTTCTTCACTCTTTCTCAAGGCTATACTTCAAATTTAGCGAAATCTAAATTTTCGTCCCTAGAAGTTCCCAAATAAAAAGAGTCCAATAATGCCATATGTTGTAGAAAGGGTTAGCATGTATGGCTATACCGTTTAGACAGAAACACGTGTTTTAAGAATACTTTCGTCATGTGGGAAAACAAAATTATATTCTTGAAAGTTTGTTGAGTTTTGTGCAAAACATCTTCCTCCACAGTGCCACTGAAACTGAGACACTGTCGCTCGCCCTTCACCTGTGGTTACTATCTCTCTCTCTCTCTCTCTGATGTCTCTCCTGCAGTGAAAATAACTGATTTGAAAGCATTTCAGACAGAAGAATGATAAATTTGAAAGCATTTCAAACAGTAGAGTAGTAAGGGAACAGCGCTTCAGACCGGAAGTGGCATTTAAATTCCTTCTTTATTCTATATAAATGACGTAATCAAGCCGGTGGAGGGACTTTTTGGGCTAGTGGAGGTAACTTTCAGAATCTATTTTTAGCCCTCGGGTCAACAATGCGTGACATAGGTAATGATCGTGTCTCTCGAGCAGACGAAAACTCGCCTCGCTGTGTTAAAAAAAAAGCAGACGAATTCTATGGTAGTCCGCTTCGCTGTGTAAAAAATTCTTTGTAGTTCGATCCGTGGTAAAACATTGTGGACAAAGGTATGGGGGGGGAAGTAGACGATAATCTGTCCTCCAACAGGGTCGACCATATAGAATCATCCAAAACATAGCCTACTCTCTACCAAATCTATTCCTTACGTGATCATAGACGGGAAAAGATAAATCTATTTTAAGCCAGTGAGTTCAACAACGCTCGGCATAGGTAATTAAATTGTGTCTCAAGCAGACGAATTCTACGGCAGTTCGAATCGTTGAACATTGTGGAAAATGGTATATGAGAAAATCATTTATTCTAGAATAGGATCAGTGGTCGGCGCCTTCAAAAACAGGGTGGGAAAAGTCCAACTCTCTGTTGCAAGCAACCAAATCTCTTTCTACTAGTAATCACGTCGGTTGAAGTTTTGAAATCTATTTTTTTAAACACCGGGGGTCAAGAATGCGTGACATAGGTAATTATTGATTGTGTCTCTAGCAGACGACATAGCGCGTTGTATTTTAGCACTGGGTTATTTATACATGAAAACCATTGTTGTTGGTATCCGTCTGACTAAACATGGTTGCAAAAGAAGGTCATGTCGGACTACCATTTTCCCTATCTCGTAGGTATCTCAGGCAGAAAGAGTAGATCTATTGTCTGTTTGGATAGCAAACGATTTATCATAGCCTATTTCATATAAAAAGTTGAACATCGGTAGTCGACGTTTTACATGAGGGTAAACTTGGTGAGAAAAAGGGTAATTTTACGATGAACGATACCAGACAACATGTAATGGTTTAATTCATAATTATAGAATGTTATTGGTAGCTAGCGCTTGATTGAAGGTGTGGGGAAAAGGGGTTAATTTGTGTTTACAAACGGAGTGAAGACTATTTTCTTTCAACAAGTTGAAACACGTTCAATATTGCGGTGCAGCAGAATCTATATTTAGCCCAAAATTTCCTTTCATATATGACATAATTATTTATATATAGATACAAAAAGCAGGTTCAGACATGTTCTGTATTTCAATGCTATAAAAGCGTGAGTACTGTCGATTGTGAATCATATGTTGAATAACAGTCGTATGATACACACCAGTAAATACAGGTAAGGTGTATTTTACTTCAGCCAATCAAAACACAATATTGGATCCCCTATATATTGTCTATAGGTGGAAAACGTCGCTAGTTACCGTCCGATATAGCTCAGTAGGTAGAGCGTAGGACTCGTGAACACAATGTCCTACAGATTGTGGGTTCGTATCCCCGGCTGGCCAACTAAAAAATTACTAATAGTCTTTCGGATGAGACATTAAACCGAGGTCCCGTGTAACGGTGCTATACGCCGAGCACGTTAAAGAACCAGGCGAAGCTCTCAGTAGTTTCGACCTGTGTCCTTGCACTATCCCCCGTAACAACTAACCGTCTTCTTGGGGCGTCGCTCAGATGGGCAACCGGTAGCGACGATAAATAAACGGAAATAACCAACCAACGTCGCTAGCTTGTTTACACCGTCACACTGGAGTACCTGTTAGTTATGTACAGTCTGCTGTTTATTTTACCCTTTACCAATATTTTAACTCTTTTCTAACCATTTGAATGGTGTGGGAGATTTAAAACAAGAGCTTTGATATTTTTTTGTACACTTTTTTATTTACAATTATTTACATACATATATCTATCATTCGATGTCACTAGCACTGATCCAAGAATTGAATTTCTTGGGATAATATTTCCATTTCACAAAGTATTGTTTGTTTTGTCCTTTGCCCCTAGATTTTAAAATTTTCTCCACTTTCCAAGCTTGACTTGGATCGACATTTATTTTCTGAAGTTCGGATTCATAAAACGTTCCTTTGATTTCTTCTTGCTGGAGGTCTCGAAGTCTGTAAATAGGCAATGTTCCTCTGTGATAGCGCTTATACACTTGAAACACTTCCGCCGAATATGTCTCGTCATAGGCTCGTGTAAATACGTTTCTCAGATGACTGATACGCACGTAGTCACCAAGCTTAAACTTGAAAGGTTTCAAATCGGGTTTTGTCTTGTTCTGTCGCGCAAAGTAGGTGGAAAGCCTCACTTCTTCCGAATTACTTTCTTTCACGTCGGCTGGAGGCACCCCGATCGTTCTATGATAAGTATTGTTGTAACTGTCTGCTATGCTCTGTAGCACGGGAAGATAGTTGTAATCATCCTTGTACGTAAAGTAACGATAAAGCTTCGTCTTAATGGTCTTTATCGCTCTCTCCGAGGTTGAAGCCTTAGTTTCGTGTTGTGTCGGAAAGTACCGCACATCGTTTTCTGTCATCAGTGACTGCACCTTTCTAGCACGGAATTCCTGACCTGGAAAGATAAATAGAATATAATGCCCCTTTCCAAAAACTAGAAAGACAATGACGTAAATATTTATTATCTATTATAAATGTACTTCTCAATAAAATTTTGATAGTACCTTGCATTAAGCTAAGATACTAGAAATTGGGGTATTTTACTTTGGTAGAATGTACTAGAAATTGTTATTTACCTTTATCCGTTTTCAGTTTGGCTGGAATCCGTCCGGATTGTGTAAGAATGTCTTTAAAGGCCTCGGTTACAGTTTCCCCCGTTTTAGCTTTGAGTGGGCGTAACCACACGTACTTAGAGAACGTATCTATAACGAGTAGAATGTATTTATACCCATCATTCCATTCTTCGAATTTCGCCATGTCGATCAGATCAGCCATCCACAGATCGTCTTTTCCCGCACTTATCACGTGATTTCTTTGAAATCGTCTTCTGACGGGTTTATGTAGACTATAGGATTCCTGGTTATGAAGGAATTTACGAATTCGATGCATGCCAATATCGAACTTTCTTTCTTTTTGTACTACGCTGTACAGTTTCTGTGGTCCTGCAAAGCTTGCCGGATGGGATGCGTCATAGTAAATTGTCTTTAAATAATCCTCCCACGGTGCCATGTCCGTTCACTGGTAAAATACTTTGTAAACTGAGAGGTTGTTAGAGATAACTTGATATTTATAGCTTTTCAACATTAATTTCTTCCTCGTCTTCGTCGTCGCCGTATTCACTGTCTTGGTCTTCATCGTCTGACATTTCTATATCGAACAAGTGTTCAAAATTGTCCTTGGTCTTATGTAAGACCCTTTTCACTGCCGATGACAGGCTGAATCCCCTCTCTCTCAACACATTGATTCGCTCCACAATGTTTTTGTGCACTGAATTATCTTGTAAGGGGAACCAATAAACTTCTAAAAGCGTGGTATATCGTTGAAAAAAGTTCTTTTCATCTGACGGTTTCACACGTTTCCGTGCCATGTCCTGGGCATCGTCTTCATTTTCACCACCCGATACGTATCTCTCGTACAACCTGTTAAATTTATTTCTCCCTGTTTCTTGAGCTAACTGCCACATGTGATTGTAAGCAACGTTATCCTCGACAGACCCAATCTCTTCTTCCGTATCTTCCTCTATTTTTCTTTTCTTGGACTATGTAGTTTCCGGGCACCATCCTCGTTTGACGTGCCTCTGTACATCATGAACGGTGTCAAACAAAAGTCCGCAATCGTCACAAGCTTGACCTTTTTCAGCCTATTGTCCTGTTGCTGCTTTTCTTTGATGTGAACGGTTTGAGATCCAATGGAAGAATGACTAGTTTCTGGGTGATTGTCTTCTTTTATAGATGTAACGGGGTAATCTGATTGGTTAAACGACGACTTATTCTGTGCCATCATCTGGTCAGCCCATACGACGTTGCATTTTAATCTGTCGTTTTCGGAGGTGTATGGTTTTAAATCCACCAATAAATAACCGTATGGTTGCCTTGTAGCCTTCTCGAATATTTTTATCATTTTGTCGCTTTGACCAGGATACATTTGACGAGCCAGGGTCATTACGGATTGTTTGTCTACCGGATTGTTAAAGAGAATGAGATAATGACAATTTCTTCTCTGGGTCGGATCCTTAGAAGCAAATAGGTTCTGACTGATGGAAATGACAGACAAAGATCGGTGATGGGACCCCTCCGTAAATAGATCCGTCACTCTCTTGTCCTTGCCAGCCTCCGAGAACAGATCGTCTAATATCAATAGGTTGTTCATACCTGGATCAAAGAAGTCGTCGTCTTCCAGATTTGACGGTATGCCTTGAATAAACTCGACTCTTGGAGACACGGTCGTAATGATAAGATTGTACAAAGGTTGCCATCTTCTATATAACCAGACTATTCTCCCTATCCTTGGCTGAATTCTGGTCTCGTGGCGTAGCAGTAGATCTTTAACCAACGTCGTTTTACCGCAAGCTGAAAAAAGACAGACAGAGGAATGTATTCAGTAAATCAACAATAAACATTCACTATCCTAATATAAAACATTTTTTAACACAAAGTAATATGCAAAGTATTAAACTTACCTGTCGGCCCCGAAATCATCATGGTAAATGGGTGGTATAGCGTCATATCTTGAGTTCTTGGCAAAGTCCTTGACACTTCAAAGCTAAAACGGGGGAAACTGTAACCGAGGCCTTTAAAGACATTCTTACACAATCCGGACGGATTCCAGCCAAACTGAAAACGGATAAAGGTAAATAACAATTTCTAGTACATTCTACCAAAGTAAAATACCCCAATTTCTAGTATCTTAGCTTAATGCAAGGTACTATCAAAATTTTATTGAGAAGAACATTTATAATAGATAATAAATATTTACGTCATTGTCTTTCTAGTTTTTGGAAAGGGGTATTATATTCTATTTATCTTTCCAGGTCAGGAATTCCGTGCTAGAAAGGTGCAGTCACTGATGACAGAAAACGATGTGCGGTACTTTCCGACACAACACGAAACTAAGGCTTCAACCTCGGAGAGAGCGATAAAGACCATTAAGACGAAGTTTTATCGTTACTTTACGTACAAGGATGATTACAACTATCTTCCCGTGCTACAGAGCATAGCAGACAGTTACAACAATACTTATCATAGAACGATCGGGCTGTCGTGAAAGAAAGTAATTCGGAAGAAGTGAGGCTTTCCACCTACTTTGCGCGACAGAACAAGACAAAACCCGATTTGAAACCTTTCAAGTTTAAGCTTGGTGACTACGTGCGTATCAGTCATCTGAGAAACGTATTTACACGAGCCTATGACGAGACATATTCGGCGGAAGTGTTTCAAGTGTATAAGCGCTATCACAGAGGAACATTGCCTATTTACAGACTTCGAGACCTCCAGCAAGAAGAAATCAAAGGAACGTTTTATGAATCCGAACTTCAGAAAATAAATGTCGATCCAAATCAAGCGTGGAAAGTGGAGAAAATTTTAAAATCTAGGGGCAAAGGACAAAACAAACAATACTTTGTGAAATGGAAATATTATCCCAAGAAATTCAATTCTTGGATCAGTGCTAGTGACATCGAATGATAGATATATGTATGTAATAATTGTAAATAAAAAAGTGTACAAAAAAATATCAAAGCTCTTGTTTTAAATCTCCCACACCATTCAAATGGTTAGAAAAGAGTTAAAATATTGATAAAGGGTAAAATAAACAGCAGACTGTACATAACTAACAGGTACTCCAGTGTGACGGTGTAAACAAGCTAGCGACGTTTTCCACCTATAGACAATATATAGGGGATCCAATATTGTGTTTTGATTGGCTGAAGTAAAATACACCTTACCTGTATTTACTGGTGTGTATCATACGACTGTTATTCAACACATGATTCACAATCGACAGTACTCACGCTTATATAGCATTCAAATACAGAACATGTCTGAACCTGCTTTTTGTATCTATTTATAAATAATTACGTCATATATGAAAGGAAATTTTGGGCTAAATATAGATTCTGCTGCACCGCAATATTGAACGTGTTTCAACTTGTTGAAAGAAAATAGTCTTCACTCCGTTTGTAAACACAAATTAACCCCTTTTCCCCACACCTTCAATCAAGCGCTAGCTACCAATAACATTCTATAATTATGAATTAAACCATTACATGTTGTCTGGTATCGTTCATCGTAAAATTACCCTTTTTCTCACCAAGCTTACCCTCCTGTAAAACGTCGACTACCGATGTTCAACTTTTTATATGAAATAGGCTATGATAAATCGTTTGCTATCCAAACAGACAATAGATCTACTCTTTCTGCCTGAGATACCTACGAGATAGGGAAAATGGTAGTCCGACATGACCTTCTTTTGCAACCATGTTTAGTCAGACGGATACCAACAACAATGGTTTTCATGTATAAATAACCCAGTGCTAAAATACAACGCGCTATGTCGTCTGCTAGAGACACAATCAATAATTACCTATGTCACGCATTCTTGACCCCCGGTGTTTAAAAAAATAGATTTCAAAACTTCAACCGACGTGATTACTAGTAGGAAAGAGATTTGGTTGCTTGCAACAGAGAGTTGGACTTTTCCCACCCTGTTTTTGAAGGCGCCGACCACTGATCCTATTCTAGAATAAATGATTTTCTCATATACCATTTTCCACAATGTTCAACGATTCGAACTGCCGTAGAATTCGTCTGCTTGAGACACAATTTAATTACCTATGCCGAGCGTTGTTGAACTCACTGGCTTAAAATAGATTTATCTTTTCCCGTCTATGACCACGTAAGGAATAGATTTGGTAGAGAGTAGGCTATGTTTTGGATGATTCTATATGGTCGACCCTGTTGGAGGACAGATTATCGTCTACTTCCCCCCCCCCCCATACCTTTGTCCACAATGTTTTACCACGGATCGAACTACAAAGAATTTTTTACACAGCGAAGCGGACTACCATAGAATTCGTCTGCTTTTTTTTTTAACACAGCGAGGCGAGTTTTCGTCTGCTCGAGAGACACGATCATTACCTATGTCACGCATTGTTGACCCGAGGGCTAAAAATAGATTCTGAAAGTTACCTCCACTAGCCCAAAAAGTCCCTCCACCGGCTTGATTACGTCATTTATATAGAATAAAGAAGGAATTTAAATGCCACTTCCGGTCTGAAGCGCTGTTCCCTTACTACTCAGTAGAATGATAAAGAAAACCAGACCAAGAGAATTTTGTTTCACATTTATACTGTTAAACTTCAGTGGAGTTGTATTCCAATGATTTATAGACGATTTCGATTCCTAGCGAAGAAATGTTGCAGTTTTACAAGTACTTAGCAACCGATGTATTCATCCCCTGATAGAATCGAACGATTTTTTGACGTATAATCTTTTACAACTTCCCCACCTCCTTTTTCTTTTAAAATCCTGCTCTTAATAAAGAGGTTTGTAAAAAGAAATTATAAAATACAGTCTCTTAATATCAAAATATACAATATAAAGGTTATTGCACTTGTATGGGAATATATTGTGTTCAGCTCGTTCTTTTGGCGTAGTTGCCCTCCCAAGCTCGGGCAACTGTACCAAAAGAACTCGTTCAATACAATATATTGCCATACAAGTGCAATAATCTATAGTATTTCACTCGTATACAAAGATTGAGCAACGTACAAAATATTAGACGTAAACCATTGCATTTCGAAGAAAGAATTTTGATTTTGCTACTAGATGGCATGTAATTTTCGCACGCAGTGCATGACAGGCGAAACAAGTCAGTAATAAAAGCCTACACGACTTGATTTTGTCAGGAAAAAGAAAACCACCAAAGACTTTTCTGGCAAAAAAAGCGTATAAAAAAGGCGTTTTCAAAATTTCGACTGTAAGATTTTCAATGTTGAGTGAATGAGTAATCAACAAGTTTCTTTCCTTTGAGCAAATTAGTGAATTGTTTTCAAACTTTTGCAGAAACCCGTATCGTTTTGCATATATCAACAGCCCTATATTCTGCAAAAAGTCACAACAAATGACCGGTATCTTTTTTAAGCTGTCAATGGCTATTCTATACAAAACAAGACAAGCAGATGTATTCATACAATCTGGTAAGTACAGCATACACAATGGGAAATAGTCATGCGAAACGACTCCCACAGAATTTTCTTACTTCGATTATTCCTTATGCCGGGTCATGATAGGCAAACAAGCTATCTGTCTGATTTTCTCACGTTTAAACGCCGTTCATGCTATGACCTTGGTCCGTATTCACCAACCATTCTTAAGAACACTCTTATTCTCAAGAATTGCCTAAATTTGAAAGTAACATAAGTTTTGATTATTGGCTAAACCAAATGCATTAGCCAATCAGAAGTTATGTTACCTTCTAAATCTAGAACAAGACAAAACCTATTTCTAAAGAATGGTTGGTGAATACGGGCCCTTATGTCCATTGCGTTATAAGTAATGTATACTCGACGTCCGGCGACCATACCGCGTTCTTCGGGCATCGATGACGATTTTACCACGACCATGGCGTTTGCATGATGGCTATATAGCACTGCTACTGAATACCGTCTGCGCTGCTGTGATAAAGTTCTGTTGTTCTCCGGACAATTTTGTAATCGGTATTTCAGTAAAAACTATCCACCTTAATGATACAAAGGCAAAGTCTAAAACAGGCTGAGCTCATCATTCGTTTCTGTTGAGTTGGTGAGGATTTTCTGAAGTAAAGCAGGGCCTGTCTGTCTCAAAGTTGGGTATGGGACGGTTCTAGTTGCCCAAATGTATTTTGTGGGCTTGACCAAGCCATAGTCTAACCCAACATCTGTGCGTCAACCTCACCATCCCTACTTCTAATCAGATTAAACACTAGTTGATGGTCATTTGCCAGCTGATGGACGAGAGTCATTATGTTGTGCTGCACCTCTTGCACGTTGTCAATTTCCTCTTTGAAGATGTATAATTTACGGCTTGGAGAGAAAAGCTGATGAAGGCAGACTGAAACAGTCTTTATAATTGATCGCCATTGACAACAGAGGTCAGCCTTTAGCTCGGTAATCCCAGAAACGCAGCGCAAACTAACATGAAACTCCGTGATCATATGAACTACAAAGAAAGGCCATAAATGCCATACTAACGTACAGACTACAGGGAATGTTGTAGGATTGTACAACAAAGTGTTACTTCCGAACTTATGGATATGTATGGATAGATGCACTGAATGCCAAAATAGTACTTAAAACTATTGAAAAACGCCGTTACACTCTAAGGAAGTATGCATATGGCTTACATAGTCCACAAACCTTGTCAAACTGAGCACCCCTGATACTAGAAGATCCTGAGCAAAGCTTAACCCTTTCAGCACTTGGCAAATCATGCGCCTTTAGCAAAATCAAGTTCACACTGCTCGGAATGTGAAATCTGATCGGAGATCTTTTTTTCAGCTATTCTGACAGATATTTCTGCATATGCAAAGAAACGTGGACATCGTTTCATGTCACTATACGTTCGGCGACAGCTCAGATATTCATATGTGTCATGAGTTTCAACCGTCCTTAAGTGTATTGCCCACAGGCACTTCCACTCACACGACAAACTCGATGGATGAAAATCGAACCAAGAACGGTAGAATAACGATTTCATCACCAATGAGTCGTGCAGGACGCTACCCCATTTTTTGCATATACCATTTGTTGCACAAAGTTATTATTAAACAAGTATTAAAACTAATCTTCCGGTTACACGCATATAAAGGCTTACTGTGATACTAGGTTACGGTTATGAGAAAAAATTATTCCCGTGCAGTATATAGGACTGAATTCCCTATTATCGTGGTACTAAAACGTTCCACTGTGTGTAGAAAAATTATTGTCTTGTCTGTTATTTTTCTGTTGCAAAAACCATACGATGATACCTCATGTATATTTCTACGATAACTGATTTTCCGTTTGTCAGGTAACGATTCTAAATCAAGGCAAAGCAGGGGATAGCACTGACCAACTTGTCTGTTATTTTTCTGTTGCAAAAATCATGCGATGATACCTCATGTATATTTCTACGATAACTGATTTTCCGTTTGTCAGTTAACGATTCTAAATCAAGGCAAAGCAGGGGACAGCATTGACCAACTTTTAAAAAGGCATACTTCCGGTATTATCGTGGCATTGAGATGAGGCCCTTGAAGATTTACATATTCACCCTATTTGTGTTCAAAACTTTGGCAAATGAAAATCAAGTTATTTTCAAAGCGTTGAGATGATTTTATCAAGAATTTTGAGCAACATATATAAATAGATTCTCCCTGTCATTTTGTAAGCGAGGTTTTACTTTGCGCACCTGTAAAAATGGAGGAAAAAACGACGTCTACAGATCTTTGATTAAAATAGCATCAAATACCCCATTTTAGACCTCTTTTGTGGAATAAAAAAAAGTGAATATATAATTTCTAGAGTGTTCTTTCATTTCAATAGATCAGGGAACTCAATTTTAAAAAAAAATGTAGTGCTTTGAGAAGATTTTTATGATTAGCATGTCAAAAATTTTGTGATGGCCTCTTATTTTCGTTCCCATATTTGGAAAGCGATGACGTCATCATTTAGCGGTCGTCTGAGATTTACTTTCCCGTTTGATAAACTTCAGTGACAGGAAAACAATTTTTACAGAACTGTTATAATGATACTGATTTTGTTACACTGATAAGATCATCAATTTCATCTAGGGGATAGAGTGATTTTGCAAAGAGCCAAGTTTTCTTACTGTTCGGAAAACTCGATTTTACCTACCATTTTCGGAAAATTTGCCGAAGTAAGTTTGCAAAGTGTGTTAACTGTATCTGAGCTACAAGTGCTCACGTGAGGATATCCTCAAGGAGGCGCATTTCAGCCTCACTTTCGGAAATTGTAAATACCACGATGTTGAAGAACCCACGATAATACCGGAAGTGACTATATCATCCCTTTTATGATCTACATGTATCATTGAGTTACCAGTTTCGGTCGAGATAACAATTTATCGGCAGATGCAATGTGAACTAACCATATTTGATAAATAAGAATATATTTACATTTGCTCCGATGTATGACATATTCATGTGCAGATTCTTATTTATATAGCTGCTTTCTGTCGTTCTAGATTGTGTGTGGTTTTTTATGATCCCATTATAGACTTTCCGTTTACTACGTCACCTGTTTCGGTCGGTTTATCTCTGACGTCATATGAAATACGGGGTGATCCAAAAGTCACGCAAAATTATTGGAAATGTTGATTGGCGATATTTAAGAAGGTTTTTTTTTTAAGTTCAGCTAACAGTGGCAATACGTGAATTGAATTTTATGGTTATATATCAGACAGCAGCCATTTCAGAGAGAATTTCCATGTCTTGTAAAAAAGGAAAACTTCAAAATAGTTTTCAATGCAACTCCTTTGTCTAGAGAATAGCTTAACAGGCACAAAACGTACGTGAATTTGATTAATAATGTGCCAAACTATGTGATTGGTAATGTACCAAACTATATATAAATCAACCTAAACTGTAAATCTAAGTAGTTTTAAAACATGTTAGAACAAGTTACAACAGTTCACTAGCAAACAAAAAAATTTGATTTTCTATTTGAAGTTATTCCTCTGCTGCATGACAAGGACAGAAGAACTTATCTCCTCGTCTGACTACTCGCTGGGGACAACAAAACTGTAGACGAGTCCAATGACCACATCCCTCTAAATCACACTGTGCCCATTTAGTGAACACAAGTGAAACGCAATTGGTTAACTCTATCGGCTGGAATCTGTTGCATACACAACATTTCTCATCCTCATCCTCATCGATGGTACTAGAATCACTGCTCTCAGAGATGTTGATAACTTGGAGTCCAGATGGGCCAGGTTTCGGAGCTTTGGATACTTTCTTTACTTTGTTAACAGTTTGACATCTTCTCTTCACAGCTTGTTTGTGACATTTCTTTCCTGATTTACGGTGGTCTTCTAATTGTTCAACGATGGTATCATCAGTTATTGCCCTACCACTAACAATTTTACTCATATTTCTCATCTCCTTTGTGTTTTCAGATTTCAGACGGATACAGTCCAACCTTTTAGCAAAGAAATCACCCAATACAGGCTCAGCAGTATGATCTTCACCAATCTCCTGTAAATCATCAAGCTCTGCAGATTGTGTTACAGAAGTTGATTGTTCTTGGTGTTTATATACAGTGGCTGGTTTGAAGTGGGAGGAATCTACAGCAGAGGGATCAAAAGGATATATACCAGACTTCTTGAATGCGGCCTTCAGATTATCAGGTGACAAGGCATGAGTGTATGCCTTACATGCCAGTGAACAGACGTTATACCTTGTAATTTTAGACAAAGGATTGAGTCGCATAAATTTATGGCATTCAGAATTATAAATTCTCTGGTAGGGGTCAAAACATCCTACATCTAGGGGCTGCAGGACATGGCTTGTATGTGCTGGTAGGACGAATAGTATCAGGTTGTGTTCCTTGGCCCAGTTAATTAGCGGTAAAGACATGTGAGACCTGTGGCCATCATATAATATCAAAATGGGTTGATCTTTGTCTCTTCCCTGTACATATTTCAAAAAATGATTTCGAAGGTAATACTCAAATACTTCACAATTAGACCATCAGCTCCATGAGAACGACCGTTACGAAATTCTTCCCTCATTCTTTGTCCTTTAAAGATAAAGTAAGGGGGTATCTGTACACCCAAAGCATTACCACATCCAATGACTGCAGTAGTAGCCGATCTAGAGGAGGTGTAGTTGATTCAGTGGTACCAACTACATATGGTGGGGAATGCTCTGTATGCAGGCCTTTCTCATCAACATTATATATATGATGGGGCTTATCGGTAAGGTTGTTCTATAGAAGAATGGCTTCCAGCTCTTGGAAATACTTAGCCACAACTTCTTGGCTAGTTGCTTTTGCCCGAGCCAGAGCTAAAGCTCTTGGTTTAGACACATTCAGCTGTGGCCAGCGTCTCGTGAAGTTTTGAAACCATTGCAAGGAGAACGGGTGTTCCTTATCACGCTTTCGGAGACAAAAAGCATATTCTGAAGCCATGTTAACTACTTCCATCCTTGTATAGCCATAGCCAACACTAGCCATAAATTTTAAATGCTCTACAAACATGGCTTCTTCCTCTTGGGACAGTAATGGTGCTGGTCCTGATGCTGTCACTTCTGGATCTACCTTTCCCCTTACTCTCTGCCTAAGTGTTGTTGTCGGAACATCAAACTGTATTGCTGCCCTACACACAGACATCTGCTGTTCTTTCACTGTCCTGTATGCATTTGTCATGGCAGTTGGGGAGTACAGCCTGTATGTTGAGGAGGACTTTACAGGATGGGCCTGAAAAGGAGAAAAGTAACTTTATTTACCACGTTTTATGTTCATTTATAACTATATTCTATTATAATCACTATTATTATTTTATATTATTTATTTATTTATCAATATTATGTAAATAAAAAAGCTGCCCCCTCTCCCGTCGGTAGCAGCTTTTTAAAGGTCAAAATAAAGAGAAATAATATGCAAACCTCATTTGTAAAAGTTTCAGGCAAAAAAAAAAAACAATGTCTCTTTCGGAGAAACTAAAAAGCATTCTTTTTATATTTTGTACAAAAAATATAAGGAGAGCACAACATTTGAACACCGCCTGTAGGACCCATTTTGAAAATAATCACATGACAGTCACGTGATTATTGACAGCAGACGGGAAACTCTTCCCTGTGGTATCCTATCTGTCAAAATTCTTTATTTCTGTAATTTTACAGGATAATTTTCAAAAAGTATTAGCAAAATCATTTAAATTCATCGTGATGAAAAAAGAGTGTCGAATTACTCACTTGTTTCGTCCTCATTTTGGATAAATAGTCGAGCGTTTGTTTACATTTGCTTGGGCTATTTACAGTACAGTAAGGAATAAACGTTGGGAAGCTAATCGCGCAGTCAACCTTTAGACAGTATCTCAATAAAAGTTGAATAATTTCAAAAGGGAAAACACTGAGTAATATTATTGATATTTGTAAGTGAAGATGAACGATTTCTTTATCTGCGTGCATTATCAGAAAGTGGTTTAAAGTCTCCTCAGAGGAATGGAAAGCAAAAGTTTAGCGGTCACAGCAACCGTTTACGGCAAAAATCAGTGATTCCGCATTACTGTGCAAAAATGGTAGGTTTTATGTCCTAGATTGCAATACATGCGGGTAGAAAAATATCTTAGCTTTCAAATAATATACATCGGACGAGTCTCTGTCAAGAAGAATTTCTTTTTGAGCCTGTTTTTGCAAACTTGTTTACCGCAGCTAATTGATTTTGGGTGTACCGTGACTACAGCTTCCGATTTGCGAGACTGTACGTTGGTCCATAGTGATTTTACATACATTTGGCTTCTAGCCGCTATATAGCGAAATGTTTACCATTCGGTTTGGTATAACAAGAATGGTGGAAGTTCCTATGATTGCCATACTTCTGCGTCACTACACAACATTTATTGTGGATAGAAAGTAGGATGAAGAGGTCAAAGTTTACTCTTCAAAAATCGCCCAACACAGTCCAGGAGCAAAGAGAAATATTTTGTAGTCATTATCTTCCGCTAGGTGGCATTTTTCAAATACATAACCTATCTGATATGGGCATTCTGTGTACAGACCACTCATCACAACTCGGCCGATTCCGTACCTACATCTAACCTCGTCTGTATAAGGGAGGCTTCCATTTTGAACTACCAATCACATGATCTTAAACATGGTGGCACCCCTGTAGATCGCTTAGCAACGACATGAACAACCACGGTGAAGTTATTCACTTCTATCGATCTGTCGATGAAAGCTCCCAACGGAATTGATAAACCACGCTAAAAATTGAATGTACAAACTGTTTTCCGACTGAAATGCTCTTAGAAAGATAACGATAGAAAATTTACTCATGCGTTCTTTCTAAAGAGGAGCCTTACAATTTCAATAACAGTAAAGCGGTGTGCTTCCAGAGATGTGCGAAATGTACCGTGTAGGTGCATATTTAAGGCACATGTAAACAGTTTGTTTCGAATTGGCCATGGTCAAAATTAGAAATAATGGAGATTGTTATGAAGAGGGGCCTTGATTATGCTCCTGAGCTGATACAGAGGCGGCATTTCCGACACTGTTCAGATAATTGCTAAATAGGGATCGACTGGTGTGCCACATGTTGTCGGCATGACATCATTATGATGTTTTGGGACCTCCCATAACAGTGTGCCTGATGACCTTTTTAAACTCAGTAGCTCTCTTTTTGGTGGATTTGTTGCAACTAATCCAAGGTTTTCCTGTAATTTACAGGCATTTTGTTAGTTATCACTGAGATTTCACCATGATTTGTGATAAAGATCTTCCTTTCTTGAAAAAGTCAACTCAGAAAGTGGGAGACTGTGCATATTTCTTTGTCTTGTTGATAGGATAAAGGATAAACTGACCACTTAGGCTCTCAAGAATGTGGAATTATCAGAAATGGTATCGGATTTCACAAACACTTTCTTTCACCATAATAGGAGTATTAGCAATTGGCTCATGATATTTAAAAGCCTTCAATTCTGACTGTGACATTTGGATTACCTCCCTTTGATTTGATTGAATTTGAATGCTAAGGGGAAATTTCTGTCAACAAGTTTGGAAAGGGTTCAGTTTATGTGTTCTTTTTGCTTCTTACATATGTTGTAAAGTGCTGATATCTTAAACTTGATGCAGAAGTTTCTAAAAATTCTAATTTTTAGAATTTTCTGTGTAACAGACAGGCAATTTGGCATGGTATGTTAAAAAATTGTGACAAATGTGACATTTTGAACAGAAATGGAACCTGAGACAGGCAAAACAGTGCTTTTGCAACTGAACAAGTACCTGAGGTAAGATTTAAGTCCAGAAAGGGAACAGAAAACTAGCCTGACTTTGTAAAAGTGAAGTTCAAGTGATTCTCCTTAGACTTGTCTGTGAGCTTAAATTGCCAGGAAAATAGGGTGAAATGTGCTTATTTGCATAAGGGTTAACAATCCATGTAAAATGAGTTCTGTACAATTAACCAAACGACAGACGATAGATCGCTCCTCCCACTGATGTCACGTGACCCGCGAATCTAAAAACCTAGACAAACATTACCAGACACGAGGGCTTAGCTAGGAGACATATGCAAGTTACCAGAAGATACCTTAACACGAAATAAATAAGCATGGGAACAATTTGAGAAAAGGTAGTTACATCTTTTGGATTTAGGTTTTTCGAAGTTTTATAGGTGAAAATTGAAATAGAGACTGTTTATTTCGAAGTCAGTTGACTTACACCTCTTACGCCACTTACGTTTGATAATGTAGGTACAATACGTGTACATGTAACTCGTGCTTCCTAAATATTTCTTAAAGTCATTGGTCTTCAAATGCAATTCATCTTTTACTTGGACAAAAATAAGCTTTTTCAAAGTTACAGAGATTTTTCCATTACTTAGTCCGTGATATATGCTTCAATAATTTCACCACAAATTGCAAGACTTTTACATTACCAAATGAAGTATACATGTTTTTAACAGGGCAATATTATTACCAGATGTTTGAATTGAAATTAGAAGATACATTAACAAATGATAGGTTTACCAAATTGATTTTTTCAAGTTGGAGGGAAAAACCCGAGGAGATGAATAAAAAGAGTAAAAACATGAATATATTTCTATGCATTCGCCGGTAAATACTATGCTGTAAGAGTAATAGAAAAATAAATTGACATACACATTAAACATGTATAATCCAAATTTCAAACACTAATAATCGTTGAAAGGGGTTATAGACGGTCACAAAGAGTCAGACTGATATGACACGTGTGTGTAATTTTACAAGTAGGACAGTACCAGACGCTTTTGGGGTGGTATACCGATATCAAAGGAATACCGCATAAACCCTTACTCCACCTTTTGCGTAAAAAGTGGCAACATGTACAACAAATCAAACGAAAACGGCTTGATTGGTACCTAATTGATTTTCGATAAATAAATAATAGTTTAAGGGAGATTAAAAGACTGAAAATAAAGGGAGGGGAAAGATGGTTATATATATAGGGTAGCATATCGTCTTTAATTTAACAGGCTTTAAGTTTGCATTCATAGATACATGTATGTTAAAATACAGAGACCAATGGGAACAACGTTTTTAATGGTTTACTGATGGAGGAAGATGGCATTTATTTTAAATTTAAACAAATGTCAAAACTGTGCCTACATTGCATTTACTTTAAAAGTGGGAAGGGGGGGGGCGCTGTTTAGGTTTGACTTCTATGAAGACTATATGAAAAGCATTTTTACCCGAATTTCGTCAACTCAAATTTTATTTAAGGATAATTTGCGAGGGGGGGGGGGAAAGATTCAACAAAAGAGATGTAACCAGCATTCAAAATAACAAGTCAACTCAATTTGGTAAGAAAATGAATTACCGAGTATATATTTAAATGAAAAATAAGGTAAAGGAAATAAATAATTGAACGTGATAAATTGCTATCAGTTGTCTAAAATATTATCTATACATTTCTTTTAGTAAAGAATCAGGAATCTGTTGCCAAGATTGAAATTCTGGAAAATTTATGACAATAAAAAAGCATGTTAACAAGAAGTATTCATTTATTTTTCTCCTTTTAAATCTGAATTTGTCTTCTGCAACAATAGTTTTACCTGGTGTAACTCTGCACCTTGAAATTGCAGTCGTAGGGATTAATAATGGATATCAAGTTTAAAGTTATTCATCAGTTTTTTCTCATAAATATACTATACATTTATTTATAGTTATAACTCCCAATGATTCAGAATGTCTAGGTTTTATAACGGCAAGACGGCTTCCGCTCTGGATGGAAAAATACTGATCGCTGATTGGCTTATTGATTTTTTTGATTGACAGCTGGCGTTTGGTTAATTGAGTCTCATCTGGATGGTTTAGATCAGTCAGTATGAAGGTATGTTACTTGTTTAAAGTGTTTTTTGGCATGTGTGAACAATTTCATCATTGCCTTAATTAAGGCACATGTAAACAGTTTCTTTCGAATTGGCCATGGTCGAAATTAGAAATAATGGAGAAAGGTTAGTTTTGAATGCAATTTTGATAAGAAGAGTACTCATTACACCTATGAATTGTGTAAGATTATTGAGAAAAAGAAGAGTACTCATTACACCTATGAATTGTGTAAGATTATTGAGAAAAAGCATTTAGTTTGTCTTCAAAACAGGAGGTCATGACTTTCCTTCTTTGTTCCATTAGTTTTGACCCCAAATGCGAAAGTGAGGCTTCATGTAATTAGTGGCTAGCTTTAGCCGCAAAAATAATGATGGACTGATACCGTGAAAGATTGCGAAAAATCGGCATGGTAACGTGCTATTTTTGATTCTACCCCCAAATTATGTATTGTTTTGAGTTTCAATTTAGCTTAGCATTTTCAGGCTAGCCTCAGGGGTTTGGATTTTGTGAAGTTTGGAAAATAGGCTAAAATGGCTTATTTTGGCAGTTTTTTTCCAACCATGCCACTTGCCTGTATAGGTCAGTAATTTCACTATTTCACAAGTTGAACATGATTTCTTGATAAAATCTTAAGAATTAGGATAATGCTGTTGCATTTAGTTGCTCTTTATCATTTCAGGCTGATACTACAGACCTCTTATTGAAGGAATTGTGTTTGGCGTGTGCTTGGTCGACAGAAGGTTAGCCAAGAACTGTGATCAGGAGCCAAAATTTTAAGGTAATTTAGCGTTTATGAAGTTTGTAATTTGTCCTTCAATTGCATTCAGTCTAGTAATTCCATCAATTTCTAGTGTGGAAATAGTACTTAAGGTGATCCTGAGACTGTGAATTTTGGCTGAAATTGATTTAAAGAAGGGAGGTAACTCAAAGTGCGGAAAAAGGCAAATTTTGCGAATTTGGCACTTGAGGTCATGCTGCCTTATTTTGCTATTTTTGGACTTTACTGGTGACATTTTGCTTGAAACCAGTTTAATTTAGGCAGTTCTGGTAAATTTAAACCCATTTCTGATATTACAGAAACAAATCCACATACCTATATGGCCAGTGCAATCTTCAATTCTCCATTGTGTCCGGAAAGAGTCGTCAAATTCCGAAATGCTTTATCGGACAAGTCTGTGGCCCGCAACGAATGTGTAGATTGGACTGGCCCAACTGATATATTTGGCTATGGTGTATACCGAGTCTTGGTTGATGGTAAACGGTTGAAACTGCTGGTTCATCGACTTGCATACGTTATTGAGAAAAGTCGAATTTTGTGAATTTGGCGAATTTGGCGCTTGAAGCCATGCTGCCATATTTCGCCATTTTCGGACTTTACCGGTCACTTTTTGTTTGAAGCAGATTAGATTTAGGTAATTCTGGTACATTTAAACCATTTTCTTCAAACCATGTTGCTGTTTGGTTTTGTTGTTTTATCATGATAGTTCTTCTCACATAGTAAAGGTGTGTGGGTGGGGGGGGAAAGGGGTGGGTGTTTGGCTGTTATGGAGATTGTTAATCTTCTGTTATGAAGAGGGGCCTTGATTATGCTCCTGAGCTGATACAGAGGCGGCATTTCCGACACTGTTCAGATAATTGCTAAATAGGGATCGACTGGTGTGCCACATGTTGTCGGCATGACATCATTATGATGTCTTGGGACCTCCCATAACAGTGTGCCTGATGACCTTTTTTAAACTCAGTAGCTCTCTTTTTGGTGGATTTGTTGCAACTAATCCAAGGTTTTCCTGTAATTTACAGGCATTTTGTTAGTTATCACTGAGATTTCACTATGATTTGTGATAAAGATCTTCCTTTCTTGAAAAAGTCAACTCGGAAAGTGGGAGACTGTGCATATTATTTTCTCTTGTAGATAGGATAAAGGATAAACTGACCACTTAGGCTCTCAAGAATGTGGAATTATCAGAAATGGTATCGGATTTCACAAACACTTTCTTTCACCATAATAGGAGCATTAGCAATTGGCTCATGATATTTAAAAGCCTTCAATTCTGACTGTGACATTTGGATTACCTCCCTTTGATTTGATTGAATTTGAATGCTAAGGGGAAATTTCTGTCAACAAGTTTGGAAAGGGTTCAGTTTATGTGTTCTTTTTGCTTCTTACATATGTTGTAAAGTGCTGATATCTTAAACTTGATGCAGAAGTTTCTGCTAATTTTTAGAATTTTCTGTGTAACAGACAGGCAATTTGGCATGGTATGTTAAAAAATTGTGACAAATGTGACATTTTGAACAGAAATGGAACCTGAGACAGGCAAAACAGTGCTTTTGCAACTGAACAAGTACCTGAGGTAAGATTTAGGTCCAGAAAGGGAACAGAAAACTAGCCTGACTTTGTAAAAGTGAAGTTCAAGTGATTCTCCTTAGACTTGTCTGTGAGCTTAAATTGCCAGGAAAATAGGGTGAAATATGCTTATTTGCATAATCCATGTAAAATGAGTTCTGTACAATTGAGTCTCATCTGGATGGTTTAGATCAGTCAGTATGAAGGTATGTTACTTGTTTAAAGTGTTTTTTGGCATGTGTGAACAATTTCATCATTGCCTTAATTAAGCCACATGTAAACAGTTTGTTTCGAATTGGCCATGATCAAAATTAGAAATAATGGAGAAAGGTTAGTTTTGAATGCAATTTTGATAAGAAGAGTACTCATTACACCTATGAATTGTGTAAGATTATTGAGAAAAAGCATTTAGTTTGTCTTCAAAACAGGAGGTCATGACTTTCCTTCTTTGTTCCATTAGTTTTGACCCCAAATGCGAAAGTGAGGCTTCATGTAATTAGTGGCTAGCTTTAGCCGCAAAAATAATGATGGACTGATACCGTGAAAGATTGCGAAAAATCGGCATGGTAACGTGCTATTTTTGATTCTACCCCCAAATTATGTATTGTTTTGAGTTTCAATTTAGCTTAGCATTTTCAGGCTAGCCTCAGGGGTTTGGATTTTGTGAAGTTTGGAAAATAGGCTAAAATGGCTTATTTTGGCAGTTTTTTTCCAACCATGCCACTTGCCTGTATAGGTCAGTAATTTCACTATTTCACAAGTTGAACATGATTTCTTGATAAAATCTTAAGAATTAGGATAATGCTGTTGCATTTAGTTGCTCTTTATCATTTCAGGCTGATACTACAGACCTCTTATTGAAGGAATTGTGTTTGGCGTGTGCTTGGTCGACAGAAGGTTAGCCAAGAACTGTGATCAGGAGCCAAAATTTTAAGGTAATTTAGCGTTTATGAAGTTTGTAATTTGTCCTTCAATTGCATTCAGTCTAGTAATTCCATCAATTTCTAGTCTGGAAATAGTACTTAAGGTGATCCTGAGACTGTGAATTTTGGCTGAAATTGATTTAAAGAAGGGAGGTAACTCAAAGTGCGGAAAAAGGCAAATTTTGCGAATTTGGCACTTGAGGTCATGCTGCCTTATTTTGCTATTTTTGGACTTTACTGGTGACTTTTTGCTTGAAACCAGTTTAATTTAGGCAGTTCTGGTAAATTTAAACCCATTTCTGATATTACAGAAACAAATCCACATACCTATATGGCCAGTGCATGCTTCAATTCTCCATTGTGTCCGGAAAGAGTCGTCAAATTCCGAAATGCTTTATCGGACAAGTCTGTGGCCCGCAACGAATGTGTAGATTGGACTGGCCCAACCGATATATTTGGCTATGGTGTATACCGAGTCTTGGTTGATGGTAAACGGTTGAAACTGCTGGTTCATCGACTTGCATACGTTATTGAGAAAAGTCGAATTTTGTGAATTTGGCGAATTTGGCGCTTGAAGCCATGCTGCCATATTTCGCCATTTTCGGACTTTACCGGTCACTTTTTGTTTGAAGCAGATTAGATTTAGGTAATTCTGGTACATTTAAACCATTTTCTTCAAACCATGTTGCTGTTTGGTTTTGTTGTTTTATCATGATAGTTCTTCTCACATAGTAAAGGTGTGTGGGTGGGGGGGGAAAGGGGTGGGTGTTTGGCTGTTATGGAGATTGTTAATCTTCTGTTATGAAGAGGGGCCTTGATTATGCTCCTGAGCTGATACAGAGGCGGCATTTCCGACACTGTTCAGATAATTGCTAAATAGGGATCGACTGGTGTGCCACATGTTGTCGGCATGACATCATTATGATGTCTTGGGACCTCCCATAACAGTGTGCCTGATGACCTTTTTTAAACTCAGTAGCTCTCTTTTTGGTGGATTTGTTGCAACTAATCCAAGGTTTTCCTGTAATTTACAGGCATTTTGTTAGTTATCACTGAGATTTCACTATGATTTGTGATAAAGATCTTCCTTTCTTGAAAAAGTCAACTCGGAAAGTGGGAGACTGTGCATATTATTTTCTCTTGTAGATAGGATAAAGGATAAACTGACCACTTAGGCTCTCAAGAATGTGGAATTATCAGAAATGGTATCGGATTTCACAAACACTTTCTTTCACCATAATAGGAGCATTAGCAATTGGCTCATGATATTTAAAAGCCTTCAATTCTGACTGTGACATTTGGATTACCTCCCTTTGATTTGATTGAATTTGAATGCTAAGGGGAAATTTCTGTCAACAAGTTTGGAAAGGGTTCAGTTTATGTGTTCTTTTTGCTTCTTACATATGTCGTAAAGTGCTGATATCTTAAACTTGATGCAGAAGTTTCTGCTAATTTTTAGAATTTTCTGTGTAACAGACAGGCAATTTGGCATGGTATGTTAAAAAATTGTGACAAATGTGACATTTTGAACAGAAATGGAACCTGAGACAGGCAAAACAGTGCTTTTGCAACTGAACAAGTACCTGAGGTAAGATTTAGGTCCAGAAAGGGAACAGAAAACTAGCCTGACTTTGTAAAAGTGAAGTTCAAGTGATTCTCCTTAGACTTGTCTGTGAGCTTAAATTGCCAGGAAAATAGGGTGAAATATGCTTATTTGCATAATCCATGTAAAATGAGTTCTGTACAATTGAGTCTCATCTGGATGGTTTAGATCAGTCAGTATGAAGGTATGTTACTTGTTTAAAGTGTTTTTTGGCATGTGTGAACAATTTCATCATTGCCTTAATTAAGCCACATGTAAACAGTTTGTTTCGAATTGGCCATGATCAAAATTAGAAATAATGGAGAAAGGTTAGTTTTGAATGCAATTTTGATAAGAAGAGTACTCATTACACCTATGAATTGTGTAAGATTATTGAGAAAAAGCATTTAGTTTGTCTTCAAAACAGGAGGTCATGACTTTCCTTCTTTGTTCCATTAGTTTTGACCCCAAATGCGAAAGTGAGGCTTCATGTAATTAGTGGCTAGCTTTAGCCGCAAAAATAATGATGGACTGATACCGTGAAAGATTGCGAAAAATCGGCATGGTAACGTGCTATTTTTGATTCTACCCCCGAATTATGTATTGTTTTGAGTTTCAATTTAGCTTAGCATTTTCAGGCTAGCCTCAGGGGTTTGGATTTTGTGAAGTTTGGAAAATAGGCTAAAATGGCTTATTTTGGCAGTTTTTTTCCAACCATGCCACTTGCCTGTATAGGTCAGTAATTTCACTATTTCACAAGTTGAACATGATTTCTTGATAAAATCTTAAGAATTAGGATAATGCTGTTGCATTTAGTTGCTCTTTATCATTTCAGGCTGATACTACAGACCTCTTATTGAAGGAATTGTGTTTGGCGTGTGCTTGGTCGACAGAAGGTTAGCCAAGAACTGTGATCAGGAGCCAAAATTTTAAGGTAATTTAGCGTTTATGAAGTTTGTAATTTGTCCTTCAATTGCATTCAGTCTAGTAATTCCATCAATTTCTAGTCTGGAAATAGTACTTAAGGTGATCCTGAGACTGTGAATTTTGGCTGAAATTGATTTAAAGAAGGGAGGTAACTCAAAGTGCGGAAAAAGGCAAATTTTGCGAATTTGGCACTTGAGGTCATGCTGCCTTATTTTGCTATTTTTGGACTTTACTGGTGACTTTTTGCTTGAAACCAGTTTAATTTAGGCAGTTCTGGTAAATTTAAACCCATTTCTGATATTACAGAAACAAATCCACATACCTATATGGCCAGTGCATTCTTCAATTCTCCATTGTGTCCGGAAAGAGTCGTCAAATTCCGAAATGCTTTATCGGACAAGTCTGTGGCCCGCAACGAATGTGTAGGTTGGACTGGCCCAACCGATATATTTGGCTATGGTGTATACCGAGTCTTGGTTGATGGTAAACGGTTGAAACTGCTGGTTCATCGACTTGCATACGTTATTGAGAAAAGTCGAATTTTGTGAATTTGGCGAATTTGGCGCTTGAAGCCATGCTGCCATATTTCGCCATTTTCGGACTTTACCGGTCACTTTTTGTTTGAAGCAGATTAGATTTAGGTAATTCTGGTACATTTAAACCATTTTCTTCAAACCATGTTGCTGTTTGGTTTTGTTGTTTTATCATGATAGTTCTTCTCACATAGTAAAGGTGTGTGGGTGGGGGGGGAAAGGGGTGGGTGTTTGGCTGTTATGGAGATTGTTAATCTTCTGTTATGAAGAGGGGCCTTGATTATGCTCCTGAGCTGATACAGAGGCGGCATTTCCGACACTGTTCAGATAATTGCTAAATAGGGATCGACTGGTGTGCCACATGTTGTCGGCATGACATCATTATGATGTCTTGGGACCTCCCATAACAGTGTGCCTGATGACCTTTTTTAAACTCAGTAGCTCTCTTTTTGGTGGATTTGTTGCAACTAATCCAAGGTTTTCCTGTAATTTACAGGCATTTTGTTAGTTATCACTGAGATTTCACCATGATTTGTGATAAAGATCTTCCTTTCTTGAAAAAGTCAACTCGGAAAGTGGGAGACTGTGCATATTATTTTCTCTTGTAGATAGGATAAAGGATAAACTGACCACTTAGGCTCTCAAGAATGTGGAATTATCAGAAATGGTATCGGATTTCACAAACACTTTCTTTCACCATAATAGGAGCATTAGCAATTGGCTCATGATATTTAAAAGCCTTCAATTCTGACTGTGACATTTGGATTACCTCCCTTTGATTTGATTGAATTTGAATGCTAAGGGGAAATTTCTGTCAACAAGTTTGGAAAGGGTTCAGTTTATGTGTTCTTTTTGCTTCTTACATATGTTGTAAAGTGCTGATATCTTAAACTTGATGCAGAAGTTTCTGCTAATTTTTAGAATTTTCTGTGTAACAGACAGGCAATTTGGCATGGTATGTTAAAAAATTGTGACAAATGTGACATTTTGAACAGAAATGGAACCTGAGACAGGCAAAACAGTGCTTTTGCAACTGAACAAGTACCTGAGGTAAGATTTAGGTCCAGAAAGGGAACAGAAAACTAGCCTGACTTTGTAAAAGTGAAGTTCAAGTGATTCTCCTTAGACTTGTCTGTGAGCTTAAATTGCCAGGAAAATAGGGTCAAATATGCTTATTTGCATAATCCATGTAAAATGAGTTCTGTACAATTGAGTCTCATCTGGATGGTTTAGATCAGTCAGTATGAAGGTATGTTACTTGTTTAAAGTGTTTTTTGGCATGTGTGAACAATTTCATCATTGCCTTAATTAAGCCACATGTAAACAGTTTGTTTCGAATTGGCCATGATCAAAATTAGAAATAATGGAGAAAGGTTAGTTTTGAATGCAATTTTGATAAGAAGAGTACTCATTACACCTATGAATTGTGTAAGATTATTGAGAAAAAGCATTTAGTTTGTCTTCAAAACAGGAGGTCATGACTTTCCTTCTTTGTTCCATTAGTTTTGACCCCAAATGCGAAAGTGAGGCTTCATGTAAATAGTGGCTAGCTTTAGCCGCAAAAATAATGATGGACTGATACTGTGAAAGATTGCGAAAAATCGGCATGGTAACGTGCTATTTTTGATTCTACCCCCAAATTATGTATTGTTTTGAGTTTCAATTTAGCTTAGCATTTTCAGGCTAGCCTCAGGGGTTTGGATTTTGTGAAGTTTGGAAAATAGGCTAAAATGGCTTATTTTGGCAGTTTTTTTCCCAACCATGCCACTTGCCTGTATAGGTCAGTAATTTCACTATTTCACAAGTTGAACATGATTTCTTGATAAAATCTTAAGAATTAGGATTATGCTGTTGCATTTAGTTGCTCTTTATCATTTCAGGCTGATACTACAGACCTCTTATTGAAGGAATTGTGTTTGGCGTGTGCTTGGTCGACAGAAGGTTAGCCAAGAACTGTGATCAGTAGCCAAAATTTTAAGGTAATTTAGCGTTTATGAAGTTTGTAATTTGTCCTTCAATTGCATTCAGTCTAGTAATTCCATCAATTTCTAGTCTGGAAATAGTACTTAAGGTGATCCTGAGACTGTGTTA
Organism: Tridacna gigas; assembly: GCA_945859785.2. Classification (NCBI taxonomy): domain Eukaryota; kingdom Metazoa; phylum Mollusca; class Bivalvia; order Cardiida; family Cardiidae; genus Tridacna; species Tridacna gigas. The sequence goes on along the minus strand of OX244039.2, from coordinate 33,999,360 downwards.
AAGAAGGGAGGTAACTCAAAGTGCGGAAAAAGGCAAATTTTGCGAATTTGGCACTTGAGGTCATGCTGCCTTATTTTGCTATTTTTGGACTTTACTGGTGACTTTTTGCTTGAAACCAGTTTAATTTAGGTAGTTCTGGTAAATTTAAACCCATTTCTGATATTACAGAAACAAATCCACATACCTATATGGCCAGTGCATTCTTCAATTCTCCATTGTGTCCGGAAAGAGTCGTCAAGTTCCGAAATGCTTTATCGGACAAGTCTGTGGCCCGCAACAAATGTGTAGGTTGGACTGGCCCAACCGATATATTTGGCTATGGTGTATACCGAGTCTTGGTTGATGGTAAACGGTTGAAACTGCTGGTTCATCGACTTGCATACGTTATTGAGAAAAGTCGAATTTTGTGAATTTGGCGAATTTGGCGCTTGAAGCCATGCTGCCATATTTCGCCATTTTCGGACTTTACCGGTCACTTTTTGTTTGAAGCGGATTAGATTTCGGCAATTCTGGTACATTTAAACCATTTTCTTCAAACCATGTTGCTGTTTGGTTTTGTTGTTTTATCATGATAGTTCTTCTCACATAGTAAAGGTGTGTGTGTGGGGGGGGAGGGTAAAGGGGTGGGTGTTTGGCTGTTATGGAGATTGTTAATCTTCTGTTATGAAGAGGGGCCTTGATTATGCTCCTGAGCTGATACAGAGGCGGCATTTCCGACACTGTTCAGATAATTGCTAAATAGGGATCGACTGGTGTGCCACATGTTGTCGGCATGACATCATTATGATGTCTTGGGACCTCCCATAACAGTGTGCCTGATGACCTTTTCTAAACTCAGTAGCTCTCTTTTTGGTGGATTAGTTGCAACTAATCCAAGGTTTTCCTGTAATTTACAGGCATTTTGTTAGTTATCACTGAGATTTCACCATGATTTGTGATAAAGATCTTCCTTTCTTGAAAAAGTCAACTCAGAAAGTGGGAGACTGTGCATATTTCTTTGTCTTGTAGATAGGATAAAGGATAAACTGACCACTTAGGCTCTCAAGAATGTGGAATTATCAGAAATGGTATCGGATTTCACAAACACTTTCTTTCACCATAATAGGAGCATTAGCAATTGGCTCATGATATTTAAAAGCCTTCAATTCTGACTGTGACATTTGGATTACCTCCCTTTGATTTGATTGAATTTGAATGCTAAGGGGAAATTTCTGTCAACAAGTTTGGAAAGGGTTCAGTTTATGTGTTCTTTTTGCTTCTTACATATGTTGTAAAGTGCTGATATCTTAAACTTGATGCAGAAGTTTCTGCTAATTTTTAGAATTTTCTGTGTAACAGACAGGAATTTGGCATGGTATGTTAAAAAATTGTGACAAATGTGACATTTTGAACAGAAATGGAACCTGAGACAGGCAAAACAGTGCTTTTGCAACTGAACAAGTACCTGAGGTAAGATTTAAGTCCAGAAAGGGAACAGAAAACTAGCCTGACTTTGTAAAAGTGAAGTTCAAGTGATTCTCCTTAGACTTGTCTGTGAGCTTAAATTGCCAGGAAAATAGGGAAAATATGTTTATTTGCATAAGGGTTAACAATCCATGTAAAATGAGTTCTGTACAATTGAGTCTCATCTGGATGGTTTAGATCAGTCAGTATGAAGGTATGTTACTTGTTTAAAGTGTTTTTTGGCATGTGTGAACAATTTCATCATTGCCTTAATTAAGCCACATGTAAACAGTTTGTTTCGAATTGGCCATGATCAAAATTAGAAATAATGGAGAAAGGTTAGTTTTGAATGCAATTTTGATAAGAAGAGTACTCATTACACCTATGAATTGTGTAAGATTATTGAGAAAAAGCATTTAGTTTGTCTTCAAAACAGGAGGTCATGACTTTCCTTCTTTGTTCCATTAGTTTTGACCCCAAATGCGAAAGTGAGGCTTCATGTAATTAGTGGCTAGCTTTAGCCGCAAAAATAATGATGGACTGATACCGTGAAAGATTGCGAAAAATCGGCATGGTAACGTGCTATTTTTGATTCTACCCCCAAATTATGTATTGTTTTGAGTTTCAATTTAGCTTAGCATTTTCAGGCTAGCCTCAGGGGTTTGGATTTTGTGAAGTTTGGAAAATAGGCTAAAATGGCTTATTTTGGCAGTTTTTTTCCAACCATGCCACTTGCCTGTATAGGTCAGTAATTTCACTATTTCACAAGTTGAACATGATTTCTTGATAAAATCTTAAGAATTAGGATAATGCTGTTGCATTTAGTTGCTCTTTATCATTTCAGGCTGATACTACAGACCTCTTATTGAAGGAATTGTGTTTGGCGTGTGCTTGGTCGACAGAAGGTTAGCCAAGAACTGTGATCAGGAGCCAAAATTTTAAGGTAATTTAGCGTTTATGAAGTTTGTAATTTGTCCTTCAATTGCATTCAGTCTAGTAATTCCATCAATTTCTAGTCTGGAAATAGTACTTAAGGTGATCCTGAGACTGTGAATTTTGGCTGAAATTGATTTAAAGAAGGGAGGTAACTCAAAGTGCGGAAAAGGGCAAATTTTGCGAATTTGGCACTTGAGGTCATGCTGCCTTATTTTGCTATTTTTGGACTTTACTGGTGACTTTTTGCTTGAAACCAGTTTAATTTAGGTAGTTCTGGTAAATTTAAACCCATTTCTGATATTACAGAAACAAATCCACATACCTATATGGCCAGTGCATTCTTCAATTCTCCATTGTGTCCGGAAAGAGTCGTCAAGTTCCGAAATGCTTTATCGGACAAGTCTGTGGCCCGCAACGAATGTGTAGGTTGGACTGGCCCAACCGATATATTTGGCTATGGTGTATACCGAGTCTTGGTTGATGGTAAACGGTTGAAACTGCTGGTTCATCGACTTGCATACGTTATTGAGAAAAGTCGAATTTTGTGAATTTGGCGAATTTGGCGCTTGAAGCCATGCTGCCATATTTCGCCATTTTCGGACTTTACCGGTCACTTTTTGTTTGAAGCAGATTAGATTTAGGTAATTCTGGTACATTTAAACCATTTTCTTCAAACCATGTTGCTGTTTGGTTTTGTTGTTTTATCATGATAGTTCTTCTCACATAGTAAAGGTGTGTGGGTGGGGGGGGGAAAGGGGTGGGTGTTTGGCTGTTATGGAGATTGTTAATCTTCTGTTATGAAGAGGGGCCTTGATTATGCTCCTGAGCTGATACAGAGGCGGCATTTCCGACACTGTTCAGATAATTGCTAAATAGGGATCGACTGGTGTGCCACATGTTGTCGGCATGACATCATTATGTCTTGGGACCTCCCATAACAGTGTGCCTGATGACCTTTTTTAAACTCAGTAGCTCTCTTTTTGGTGGATTTGTTGCAACTAATCCAAGGTTTTCCTGTAATTTACAGGCATTTTGTTAGTTATCACTGAGATTTCACCATGATTTGTGATAAAGATCTTCCTTTCTTGAAAAAGTCAACTCGGAAAGTGGGAGACTGTGCATATTATTTTCTCTTGTAGATAGGATAAAGGATAAACTGACCACTTAGGCTCTCAAGAATGTGGAATTATCAGAAATGGTATCGGATTTCACAAACACTTTCTTTCACCATAATAGGAGCATTAGCAATTGGCTCATGATATTTAAAAGCCTTCAATTCTGACTGTGACATTTGGATTACCTCCCTTTGATTTGATTGAATTTGAATGCTAAGGGGAAATTTCTGTCAACAAGTTTGGAAAGGGTTCAGTTTATGTGTTCTTTTTGCTTCTTACATATGTTGTAAAGTGCTGATATCTTAAACTTGATGCAGAAGTTTCTGCTAATTTTTAGAATTTTCTGTGTAACAGACAGGCAATTTGGCATGGTATGTTAAAAAATTGTGACAAATGTGACATTTTGAACAGAAATGGAACCTGAGACAGGCAAAACAGTGCTTTTGCAACTGAACAAGTACCTGAGGTAAGATTTAGGTCCAGAAAGGGAACAGAAAACTAGCCTGACTTTGTAAAAGTGAAGTTCAAGTGATTCTCCTTAGACTTGTCTGTGAGCTTAAATTGCCAGGAAAATAGGGTGAAATATGCTTATTTGCATAAGGGTTAACAATCCATGTAAAATGAGTTCTGTACAATTGAGTCTCATCTGGATGGTTTAGATCAGTCAGTATGAAGGTATGTTACTTGTTTAAAGTGTTTTTTGGCATGTGTGAACAATTTCATCATTGCCTTAATTAAGCCACATGTAAACAGTTTGTTTCGAATTGGCCATGATCAAAATTAGAAATAATGGAGAAAGGTTAGTTTTGAATGCAATTTTGATAAGAAGAGTACTCATTACACCTATGAATTGTGTAAGATTATTGAGAAAAAGCATTTAGTTTGTCTTCAAAACAGGAGGTCATGACTTTCCTTCTTTGTTCCATTAGTTTTGACCCCAAATGCGAAAGTGAGGCTTCATGTAAATAGTGGCTAGCTTTAGCCGCAAAAATAATGATGGACTGATACCGTGAAAGATTGCGAAAAATCGGCATGGTAACGTGCTATTTTTGATTCTACCCCCAAATTATGTATTGTTTTGAGTTTCAATTTAGCTTAGCATTTTCAGGCTAGCCTCAGGGGTTTGGATTTTGTGAAGTTTGGAAAATAGGCTAAAATGGCTTATTTTGGCAGTTTTTTTCCCAACCATGCCACTTGCCTGTATAGGTCAGTAATTTCACTATTTCACAAGTTGAACATGATTTCTTGATAAAATCTTAAGAATTAGGATTATGCTGTTGCATTTAGTTGCTCTTTATCATTTCAGGCTGATACTACAGACCTCTTATTGAAGGAATTGTGTTTGGCGTGTGCTTGGTCGACAGAAGGTTAGCCAAGAACTGTGATCAGTAGCCAAAATTTTAAGGTAATTTAGCGTTTATGAAGTTTGTAATTTGTCCTTCAATTGCATTCAGTCTAGTAATTCCATCAATTTCTAGTCTGGAAATAGTACTTAAGGTGATCCTGAGACTGTGTTAAAGAAGGGAGGTAACTCAAAGTGCGGAAAAAGGCAAATTTTGCGAATTTGGCACTTGAGGTCATGCTGCCTTATTTTGCTATTTTTGGACTTTACTGGTGACTTTTTGCTTGAAACCAGTTTAATTTAGGTAGTTCTGGTAAATTTAAACCCATTTCTGATATTACAGAAACAAATCCACATACCTATATGGCCAGTGCATTCTTCAATTCTCCATTGTGTCCGGAAAGAGTCGTCAAGTTCCGAAATGCTTTATCGGACAAGTCTGTGGCCCGCAACGAATGTGTAGGTTGGACTGGCCCAACCGATATATTTGGCTATGGTGTATACCGAGTCTTGGTTGATGGTAAACGGTTGAAACTGCTGGTTCATCGACTTGCATACGTTATTGAGAAAAGTCGAATTTTGTGAATTTGGCGAATTTGGCGCTTGAAGCCATGCTGCCATATTTCGCCATTTTCGGACTTTACCGGTCACTTTTTGTTTGAAGCGGATTAGATTTCGGCAATTCTGGTACATTTAAACCATTTTCTTCAAACCATGTTGCTGTTTGGTTTTGTTGTTTTATCATGATAGTTCTTCTCACATAGTAAAGGTGTGTGTGTGGGGGGGGAGGGTAAAGGGGTGGGTGTTTGGCTGTTATGGAGATTGTTAATCTTCTGTTATGAAGAGGGGCCTTGATTATGCTCCTGAGCTGATACAGAGGCGGCATTTCCGACACTGTTCAGATAATTGCTAAATAGGGATCGACTGGTGTGCCACATTGTCGGCATGACATCATTATGATGTCTTGGGACCTCCCATAACAGTGTGCCTGATGACCTTTTCTAAACTCAGCAGCTCTCTTTTTGGTGGATTAGTTGCAACTAATCCAAGGTTTTCCTGTAATTTACAGGCATTTTGTTAGTTATCACTGAGATTTCACCATGATTTGTGATAAAGATCTTCCTTTCTTGAAAAAGTCAACTCAGAAAGTGGGAGACTGTGCATATTTCTTTGTCTTGTAGATAGGATAAAGGATAAACTGACCACTTAGGCTCTCAAGAATGTGGAATTATCAGAAATGGTATCGGATTTCACAAACACTTTCTTTCACCATAATAGGAGCATTAGCAATTGGCTCATGATATTTAAAAGCCTTCAATTCTGACTGTGACATTTGGATTACCTCCCTTTGATTTGATTGAATTTGAATGCTAAGGGGAAATTTCTGTCAACAAGTTTGGAAAGGGTTCAGTTTATGTGTTCTTTTTGCTTCTTACATATGTTGTAAAGTGCTGATATCTTAAACTTGATGCAGAAGTTTCTGCTAATTTTTAGAATTTTCTGTGTAACAGACAGGCAATTTGGCATGGTATGTTAAAAAATTGTGACAAATGTGACATTTTGAACAGAAATGGAACCTGAGACAGGCAAAACAGTGCTTTTGCAACTGAACAAGTACCTGAGGTAAGATTTAAGTCCAGAAAGGGAACAGAAAACTAGCCTGACTTTGTAAAAGTGAAGTTCAAGTGATTCTCCTTAGACTTGTCTGTGAGCTTAAATTGCCAGGAAAATAGGGTGAAATATGTTTATTTGCATAAGGGTTAACAATCCATGTAAAATGAGTTCTGTACAATTGAGTCTCATCTGGATGGTTTAGATCAGTCAGTATGAAGGTATGTTACTTGTTTAAAGTGTTTTTTGGCATGTGTGAACAATTTCATCATTGCCTTAATTAAGCCACATGTAAACAGTTTGTTTCGAATTGGCCATGATCAAAATTAGAAATAATGGAGAAAGGTTAGTTTTGAATGCAATTTTGATAAGAAGAGTACTCATTACACCTATGAATTGTGTAAGATTATTGAGAAAAAGCATTTAGTTTGTCTTCAAAACAGGAGGTCATGACTTTCCTTCCTTGTTCCATTAGTTTTGACCCCAAATGCGAAAGTGAGGCTTCATGTAAATAGTGGCTAGCTTTAGCCGCAAAAATAATGATGGACTGATACCGTGAAAGATTGCGAAAAATCGGCATGGTAACGTGCTATTCTTTATTCTACCCCCAAATTATGTATTGTTTTGAGTTTCAATTAAGCTTAGCATTTTCAGGCTAGCCTCAGGGGTTTGGATTTTGTGAAGTTTGGAAAATAGGCTAAAATGGCTTATTTTGGCAGTTTTTTTCCAACCATGCCACTTGCCTGTATAGGTCCATCTTCGCAAGCCAAGGATACTAAGGTAGTACCCTTGGCCGCTCGCCTCTTTAAAAATCGAAACTCCCGCTGCGCCATTTCATTGGATGCGATCAAAACCCATCGCGTCCAATCAAACCATCCGTAACAAGAAATCTTCCGCGAAACAGAAAACAATAATAGCGGCGCCCGTCAAAAACGAAAGTTGTCGTGTTTTTGACGAAAATTTGCCAAAAAAAAGAGCAGACAATCGATATTTAATGAGTTTTTTATAGTTCATGATCAATTATGTGAAATATTAGGACGGGTTCCACAGCCAAATGATTGCGAATCATCGTATGTCTGATCAATTTCAGAAAATTGTGATGAATCCGAAAGTGCAGCCATATTTGATGCATAGCCTAACAAATTTTATTACGAGCATTTTGATTGGTCAGAAATAACATCAGCAAAGGTTACGCAACTCGTGATATTCGATAGATGGCGCAGCGGGAGTTTCGATTTTTAAAGAGGCGAGCGGCCAAGGGTACGTAACGAACAAAGTGGAGTTAGTATCCTTGGCTTGCGAAGATGGTATAGGTCAGTAATTTCACTATTTCACAAGTTGAACATGATTTCTTGATAAAATCTTAAGAATTAGGATTATGCTGTTGCATTTAATTGCTCTTTATCATTTCAGGTTGATACTACAGACCTCTTATTGAAGGAATTGTGTTTGGCGTGTGCTTGGTCGACAGAATGTTAGCCAAGAACTGTGATCAGGAGCCAAAATTTTAAGGTAATTTAGCGTTTATGAAGTTTGTAATTTGTCCTTCAATTGCATTCAGTCTAGTAATTCCATCAATTTCTAGTCTGGAAATAGTACTTAAGGTGATCCTGAGACTGTGAATTTTGGCTGAAATTGATTTAAAGAAGGGAGGTAACTCAAAGTGCGGAAAAAGGCAAATTTTGTGAATTTGGCGCTTGAGGTCATGCTGCCTTATTTTGCTATTTTTGGACTTTACTGGTGACTTTTTGCTTGAAACCAGTTTAATTTAGGTAGTTCTGGTAAATTTAAACCCATTTCTGATATTACAGAAACAAATCCACATACCTATATGGCCAGTGCATTCTTCAATTCTCCATTGTGTCCGGAAAGAGTCGTCAAGTTCCGAAATGCTTTATCGGACAAGTCTGTGGCCCGCAACGAATGTGTAGGTTGGACTGGCCCAACCGATATATTTGGCTATGGTGTATACCGAGTCTTGGTTGATGGTAAACGGTTGAAACTGCTGGTTCATCGACTTGCATACGTTATTGAGAAAAGTCGAATTTTGTGAATTTGGAGAATTTGGCGCTTGAAGCCATGCTGCCATATTTCGCCATTTTCGGACTTTACCGGTCACTTTTTGTTTGAAGCGGATTAGATTTCGGCAATTCCGGTACATTTAAACCATTTTCTTCAAACCATGTTGCTGTTTGGTTTCGTTGTTTTATCATGATAGTTCTTCTCACATAGTAAAGGTGTGTGTGTGGGGGGGGAGGGTAAAGGGGTGGGTGTTTGGCTGTTATGGAGATTGTTAATCTTCTGTTATGAAGACGGGCCTTGATTATGCTCCTGAGCTGATACAGAGGCGGCATTTCCGACACTGTTCAGATAATTGCTAAATAAGGATCGACTGGTGTGCCACATGTTGTCGGCATGACATCATTATGATGTCTTGGGACCTCCCATAACAGTGTGCCTGATGACCTTTTCTAAACTCAGTAGCTCTCTTTTTGGTGGATTAGTTGCAACTAATCCAAGGTTTTCCTGTAATTTACAGGCATTTTGTTAGTTATCACTGAGATTTCACCATGATTTGTGATAAAGATCTTCCTTTCTTGAAAAAGTCAACTCAGAAAGTGGGAGACTGTGCATATTTCTTTGTCTTGTAGATAAGATAAAGGATAAACTGACCACTTAGGCTCTCAAGAATGTGGAATTATCAGAAATGGTATCGGATTTCACAAATACTTTCTTTCACCATAATAGGAGCATTAGCAATTGGCTCATGATATTTAAAAGCCTTCAATTCTGACTGTGACATTTGGATTACCTCCCTTTGATTTGATTGAATTTGAATGCTAAGGGGAAATTTCTGTCAACAAGTTTGGAAAGGGTTCAGTTTATGTGTTCTTTTTGCTTCTTACATATGTTGTAAAGTGCTGATATCTTAAACTTGATGCAGAAGTTTCTGCTAATTTTTAGAATTTTCTGTGTAACAGACAGGCAATTTGGCATGGTATGTTAAAAAATTGTGACAAATGTGACATTTTGAACAGAAATGGAACCTGAGACAGGCAAAACAGTGCTTTTGCAACTGAACAAGTACCTGAGGTAAGATTTAAGTCCAGAAAGGGAACAGAAAACTAGCCTGACTTTGTAAAAGTGAAGTTCAAGTGATTCTCCTTAGACTTGTCTGTGAGCTTAAATTGCCAGGAAAATAGGGTGAAATATGCTTATTTGCATAAGGGTTAACAATCCATGTAAAATGAGTTCTGTACAATTGAGTCTCATCTGGATGGTTTAGATCAGTCAGTATGAAGGTATGTTACTTGTTTAAAGTGTTTTTTGGCATGTGTGAACAATTTCATCATTGCCTTAATTAAGCCACATGTAAACAGTTTGTTTCGAATTGGCCATGATCAAAATTAGAAATAATGGAGAAAGGTTAGTTTTGAATGCAATTTTGATAAGAAGAGTACTCATTACACCTATGAATTGTGTAAGATTATTGAGAAAAAGCATTTAGTTTGTCTTCAAAACAGGAGGTCATGACTTTCCTTCTTTGTTCCATTAGTTTTGGCCCCAAATGCGAAAGTGAGGCTTCATGTAAATAGTGGCTAGCTTTAGCCGCAAAAATAATGATGGACTGATACTGTGAAAGACTGCGAAAAATCGGCATGGTAACGTGCTATTTTTTATTCTACCCCCAAATTATATATTGTTTTGAGTTTCAATTTAGCTTAGCATTTTCAGGCTAGCCTCAGGGGTTTGGATTTTGTGAAGTTTGGAAAATAGGCTAAAATGGCTTATTTTGGCAGTTTTTTTCCCAACCATGCCACTTGCCTGTATAGGTCAGTAATTTCACTATTTCACAAGTTGAACATGATTTCTTGATAAAATCTTAAGAATTAGGATTATGCTGTTGCATCTAGTTGCTCTTTATCATTTCAGGCTGATACTACAGACCTCTTATTGAAGGAATTGTGTTTGGCGTGTGCTTGGTCGACAGAAGGTTAGCCAAGAACTGTGATCAGTAGCCAAAATTTTAAGGTAATTTAGCGTTTATGAAGTTTGTAATTTGTCCTTCAATTGCATTCAGTCTAGTAATTCCATCAATTTCTAGTCTGGAAATAGTACTTAAGGTGATCCTGAGACTGTGTTAAAGAAGGGAGGTAACTCAAAGTGCGGAAAAAGGCAAATTTTGCGAATTTGGCGCTTGAGGTCATGCTGCCTTATTTTGCTATTTTTGGACTTTACTGGTGACTTTTTGCTTGAAACCAGTTTAATTTAGGTAGTTCTGGTAAATTTAAACCCATTTCTGATATTACAGAAACAAATCCACATACCTATATGGCCAGTGCATTCTTCAATTCTCCATTGTGTCCGGAAAGAGTCGTCAAGTTCCGAAATGCTTTATCGGACAAGTCTGTGGCCCGCAACGAATGTGTAGGTTGGACTGGCCCAACCGATATATTTGGCTATGGTGTATACCGAGTCTTGGTTGATGGTAAACGGTTGAAACTGCTGGTTCATCGACTTGCATACGTTATTGAGAAAAGTCGAATTTTGTGAATTTGGCGAATTTGGCGCTTGAAGCCATGCTGCCATATTTCGCCATTTTCGGACTTTACCGGTCACTTTTTGTTTGAAGCGGATTAGATTTCGGCAATTCTGGTACATTTAAACCATTTTCTTCAAACCATGTTGCTGTTTGGTTTTGTTGTTTTATCATGATAGTTCTTCTCACATAGTAAAGGTGTGTGTGTGGGGGGGGAGGGTAAAGGGGTGGGTGTTTGGCTGTTATGGAGATTGTTAATCTTCTGTTATGAAGAGGGGCCTTGATTATGCTCCTGAGCTGATACAGAGGCGGCATTTCCGACACTGTTCAGATAATTGCTAAATAGGGATCGACTGGTGTGCCACATGTTGTCGGCATGACATCATTATGATGTCTTGGGACCTCCCATAACAGTGTGCCTGATGACCTTTTCTAAACTCAGCAGCTCTCTTTTTGGTGGATTAGTTGCAACTAATCCAAGGTTTTCCTGTAATTTACAGGCATTTTGTTAGTTATCACTGAGATTTCACCATGATTTGTGATAAAGATCTTCCTTTCTTGAAAAAGTCAACTCGGAAAGTGGGAGACTGTGCATATTATTTTCTCTTGTAGATAGGATAAAGGATAAACTGACCACTTAGGCTCTCAAGAATGTGGAATTATCAGAAATGGTATCGGATTTCACAAACACTTTCTTTCACCATAATAGGAGCATTAGCAATTGGCTCATGATATTTAAAAGCCTTCAATTCTGACTGTGACATTTGGATTACCTCCCTTTGATTTGATTGAATTTGAATGCTAAGGGGAAATTTCTGTCAACAAGTTTGGAAAGGGTTCAGTTTATGTGTTCTTTTTGCTTCTTACATATGTTGTAAAGTGCTGATATCTTAAACTTGATGCAGAAGTTTCTGCTAATTTTTAGAATTTTCTGTGTAACAGACAGGCAATTTGGCATGGTATGTTAAAAAATTGTGACAAATGTGACATTTTGAACAGAAATGGAACCTGAGACAGGCAAAACAGTGCTTTTGCAACTGAACAAGTACCTGAGGTAAGATTTAAGTCCAGAAAGGGAACAGAAAACTAGCCTGACTTTGTAAAAGTGAAGTTCAAGTGATTCTCCTTAGACTTGTCTGTGAGCTTAAATTGCCAGGAAAATAGGGTGAAATATGTTTATTTGCATAAGGGTTAACAATCCATGTAAAATGAGTTCTGTACAATTGAGTCTCATCTGGATGGTTTAGATCAGTCAGTATGAAGGTATGTTACTTGTTTAAAGTGTTTTTTGGCATGTGTGAACAATTTCATCATTGCCTTAATTAAGCCACATGTAAACAGTTTGTTTCGAATTGGCCATGATCAAAATTAGAAATAATGGAGAAAGGTTAGTTTTGAATGCAATTTTGATAAGAAGAGTACTCATTACACCTATGAATTGTGTAAGATTATTGAGAAAAAGCATTTAGTTTGTCTTCAAAACAGGAGGTCATGACTTTCCTTCTTTGTTCCATTAGTTTTGGCCCCAAATGCGAAAGTGAGGCTTCATGTAAATAGTGGCTAGCTTTAGCCGCAAAAATAATGATGGACTGATACCGTGAAAGATTGCGAAAAATCGGCATGGTAACGTGCTATTCTTTATTCTACCCCCAAATTATGTATTGTTTTGAGTTTCAATTAAGCTTAGCATTTTCAGGCTAGCCTCAGGGGTTTGGATTTTGTGAAGTTTGGAAAATAGGCTAAAATGGCTTATTTTGGCAGTTTTTTTCCAACCATGCCACTTGCCTGTATAGGTCCATCTTCGCAAGCCAAGGATACTAAGGTAGTACCCTTGGCCGCTCGCCTCTTTAAAAATCGAAACTCCCGCTGCGCCATTTCATTGGATGCGATCAAAACCCATCGCGTCCAATCAAACCATCCGTAACAAGAAATCTTCCGCGAAACAGAAAACAATAATAGCGGCGCCCGTCAAAAACGAAAGTTGTCGTGTTTTTGACGAAAATTTGCCAAAAAAAAGAGCAGACAATCGATATTTAATGAGTTTTTTATAGTTCATGATCAATTATGTGAAATATTAGGACGGGTTCCACAGCCAAATGATTGCGAATCATCGTATGTCTGATCAATTTCAGAAAATTGTGATGAATCCGAAAGTGCAGCCATATTTGATGCATAGCCTAACAAATTTTATTACGAGCATTTTGATTGGTCAGAAATAACATCAGCAAAGGTTACGCAACTCGTGATATTCGATAGATGGCGCAGCGGGAGTTTCGATTTTTAAAGAGGCGAGCGGCCAAGGGTACGTAACGAACAAAGTGGAGTTAGTATCCTTGGCTTGCGAAGATGGTATAGGTCAGTAATTTCACTATTTCACAAGTTGAACATGATTTCTTGATAAAATCTTAAGAATTAGGATTATGCTGTTGCATTTAATTGCTCTTTATCATTTCAGGTTGATACTACAGACCTCTTATTGAAGGAATTGTGTTTGGCGTGTGCTTGGTCGACAGAATGTTAGCCAAGAACTGTGATCAGGAGCCAAAATTTTAAGGTAATTTAGCGTTTATGAAGTTTGTAATTTGTCCTTCAATTGCATTCAGTCTAGTAATTCCATCAATTTCTAGTCTGGAAATAGTACTTAAGGTGATCCTGAGACTGTGAATTTTGGCTGAAATTGATTTAAAGAAGGGAGGTAACTCAAAGTGCGGAAAAAGGCAAATTTTGTGAATTTGGCGCTTGAGGTCATGCTGCCTTATTTTGCTATTTTTGGACTTTACTGGTGACTTTTTGCTTGAAACCAGTTTAATTTAGGTAGTTCTGGTAAATTTAAACCCATTTCTGATATTACAGAAACAAATCCACATACCTATATGGCCAGTGCATTCTTCAATTCTCCATTGTGTCCGGAAAGAGTCGTCAAGTTCCGAAATGCTTTATCGGACAAGTCTGTGGCCCGCAACGAATGTGTAGGTTGGACTGGCCCAACCGATATATTTGGCTATGGTGTATACCGAGTCTTGGTTGATGGTAAACGGTTGAAACTGCTGGTTCATCGACTTGCATACGTTATTGAGAAAAGTCGAATTTTGTGAATTTGGAGAATTTGGCGCTTGAAGCCATGCTGCCATATTTCGCCATTTTCGGACTTTACCGGTCACTTTTTGTTTGAAGCGGATTAGATTTCGGCAATTCCGGTACATTTAAACCATTTTCTTCAAACCATGTTGCTGTTTGGTTTCGTTGTTTTATCATGATAGTTCTTCTCACATAGTAAAGGTGTGTGTGTGTGGGGGGAGGGTAAAGGGGTGGGTGTTTGGCTGTTATGGAGATTGTTAATCTTCTGTTATGAAGACGGGCCTTGATTATGCTCCTGAGCTGATACAGAGGCGGCATTTCCGACACTGTTCAGATAATTGCTAAATAAGGATCGACTGGTGTGCCACATGTTGTCGGCATGACATCATTATGATGTCTTGGGACCTCCCATAACAGTGTGCCTGATGACCTTTTCTAAACTCAGTAGCTCTCTTTTTGGTGGATTAGTTGCAACTAATCCAAGGTTTTCCTGTAATTTACAGGCATTTTGTTAGTTATCACTGAGATTTCACCATGATTTGTGATAAAGATCTTCCTTTCTTGAAAAAGTCAACTCAGAAAGTGGGAGACTGTGCATATTTCTTTGTCTTGTAGATAAGATAAAGGATAAACTGACCACTTAGGCTCTCAAGAATGTGGAATTATCAGAAATGGTATCGGATTTCACAAATACTTTCTTTCACCATAATAGGAGCATTAGCAATTGGCTCATGATATTTAAAAGCCTTCAATTCTGACTGTGACATTTGGATTACCTCCCTTTGATTTGATTGAATTTGAATGCTAAGGGGAAATTTCTGTCAACAAGTTTGGAAAGGGTTCAGTTTATGTGTTCTTTTTGCTTCTTACATATGTTGTAAAGTGCTGATATCTTAAACTTGATGCAGAAGTTTCTGCTAATTTTTAGAATTTTCTGTGTAACAGACAGGCAATTTGGCATGGTATGTTAAAAAATTGTGACAAATGTGACATTTTGAACAGAAATGGAACCTGAGACAGGCAAAACAGTGCTTTTGCAACTGAACAAGTACCTGAGGTAAGATTTAAGTCCAGAAAGGGAACAGAAAACTAGCCTGACTTTGTAAAAGTGAAGTTCAAGTGATTCTCCTTAGACTTGTCTGTGAGCTTAAATTGCCAGGAAAATAGGGTGAAATATGCTTATTTGCATAAGGGTTAACAATCCATGTAAAATGAGTTCTGTACAATTGAGTCTCATCTGGATGGTTTAGATCAGTCAGTATGAAGGTATGTTACTTGTTTAAAGTGTTTTTTGGCATGTGTGAACAATTTCATCATTGCCTTAATTAAGCCACATGTAAACAGTTTGTTTCGAATTGGCCATGATCAAAATTAGAAATAATGGAGAAAGGTTAGTTTTGAATGCAATTTTGATAAGAAGAGTACTCATTACACCTATGAATTGTGTAAGATTATTGAGAAAAAGCATTTAGTTTGTCTTCAAAACAGGAGGTCATGACTTTCCTTCTTTGTTCCATTAGTTTTGGCCCCAAATGCGAAAGTGAGGCTTCATGTAAATAGTGGCTAGCTTTAGCCGCAAAAATAATGATGGACTGATACCGTGAAAGATTGCGAAAAATCGGCATGGTAACGTGCTATTTTTTATTCTACCCCCAAATTATGTATTGTTTTGAGTTTCAATTTAGCTTAGCATTTTCAGGCTAGCCTCAGGGGTTTGGATTTTGTGAAGTTTGGAAAATAGGCTAAAATGGCTTATTTTGGCAGTTTTTTTCCCAACCATGCCACTTGCCTGTATAGGTCAGTAATTTCACTATTTCACAAGTTGAACATGATTTCTTGATAAAATCTTAAGAATTAGGATTATGCTGTTGCATCTAGTTGCTCTTTATCATTTCAGGCTGATACTACAGACCTCTTATTGAAGGAATTGTGTTTGGCGTGTGCTTGGTCGACAGAAGGTTAGCCAAGAACTGTGATCAGTAGCCAAAATTTTAAGGTAATTTAGCGTTTATGAAGTTTGTAATTTGTCCTTCAATTGCATTCAGTCTAGTAATTCCATCAATTTCTAGTCTGGAAATAGTACTTAAGGTGATCCTGAGACTGTGTTAAAGAAGGGAGGTAACTCAAAGTGCGGAAAAAGGCAAATTTTGCGAATTTGGCGCTTGAGGTCATGCTGCCTTATTTTGCTATTTTTGGACTTTACTGGTGACTTTTTGCTTGAAACCAGTTTAATTTAGGTAGTTCTGGTAAATTTAAACCCATTTCTGATATTACAGAAACAAATCCACATACCTATATGGCCAGTGCATTCTTCAATTCTCCATTGTGTCCGGAAAGAGTCGTCAAGTTCCGAAATGCTTTATCGGACAAGTCTGTGGCCCGCAACGAATGTGTAGGTTGGACTGGCCCAACCGATATATTTGGCTATGGTGTATACCGAGTCTTGGTTGATGGTAAACGGTTGAAACTGCTGGTTCATCGACTTGCATACGTTATTGAGAAAAGTCGAATTTTGTGAATTTGGCGAATTTGGCGCTTGAAGCCATGCTGCCATATTTCGCCATTTTCGGACTTTACCGGTCACTTTTTGTTTGAAGCGGATTAGATTTCGGCAATTCTGGTACATTTAAACCATTTTCTTCAAACCATGTTGCTGTTTGGTTTCGTTGTTTTATCATGATAGTTCTTCTCACATAGTAAAGGTGTGTGTGTGGGGGGGGAGGGTAAAGGGGTGGGTGTTTGGCTGTTATGGAGATTGTTAATCTTCTGTTATGAAGACGGGCCTTGATTATGCTCCTGAGCTGATACAGAGGCGGCATTTCCGACACTGTTCAGATAATTGCTAAATAGGGATCGACTGGTGTGCCACATGTTGTCGGCATGACATCATTATGATGTCTTGGGACCTCCCATAACAGTGTGCCTGATGACCTTTTCTAAACTCAGCAGCTCTCTTTTTGGTGGATTAGTTGCAACTAATCCAAGGTTTTCCTGTAATTTACAGGCATTTTGTTAGTTATCACTGAGATTTCACCATGATTTGTGATAAAGATCTTCCTTTCTTGAAAAAGTCAACTCAGAAAGTGGGAGACTGTGCATATTTCTTTGTCTTGTAGATAGGATAAAGGATAAACTGACCACTTAGGCTCTCAAGAATGTGGAATTATCAGAAATGGTATCGGATTTCACAAACACTTTCTTTCACCATAATAGGAGCATTAGCAATTGGCTCATGATATTTAAAAGCCTTCAATTCTGACTGTGACATTTGGATTACCTCCCTTTGATTTGATTGAATTTGAATGCTAAGGGGAAATTTCTGTCAACAAGTTTGGAAAGGGTTCAGTTTATGTGTTCTTTTTGCTTCTTACATATGTTGTAAAGTGCTGATATCTTAAACTTGATGCAGAAGTTTCTGCTAATTTTTAGAATTTTCTGTGTAACAGACAGGCAATTTGGCATGGTATGTTAAAAAATTGTGACAAATGTGACATTTTGAACAGAAATGGAACCTGAGACAGGCAAAACAGTGCTTTTGCAACTGAACAAGTACCTGAGGTAAGATTTAAGTCCAGAAAGGGAACAGAAAACTAGCCTGACTTTGTAAAAGTGAAGTTCAAGTGATTCTCCTTAGACTTGTCTGTGAGCTTAAATTGCCAGGAAAATAGGGTGAAATATGTTTATTTGCATAAGGGTTAACAATCCATGTAAAATGAGTTCTGTACAATTGAGTCTCATCTGGATGGTTTAGATCAGTCAGTATGAAGGTATGTTACTTGTTTAAAGTGTTTTTTGGCATGTGTGAACAATTTCATCATTGCCTTAATTAAGCCACATGTAAACAGTTTGTTTCGAATTGGCCATGATCAAAATTAGAAATAATGGAGAAAGGTTAGTTTTGAATGCAATTTTGATAAGAAGAGTACTCATTACACCTATGAATTGTGTAAGATTATTGAGAAAAAGCATTTAGTTTGTCTTCAAAACAGGAGGTCATGACTTTCCTTCTTTGTTCCATTAGTTTTGGCCCCAAATGCGAAAGTGAGGCTTCATGTAAATAGTGGCTAGCTTTAGCCGCAAAAATAATGATGGACTGATACCGTGAAAGATTGCGAAAAATCGGCATGGTAACGTGCTATTCTTTATTCTACCCCCAAATTATGTATTGTTTTGAGTTTCAATTAAGCTTAGCATTTTCAGGCTAGCCTCAGGGGTTTGGATTTTGTGAAGTTTGGAAAATAGGCTAAAATGGCTTATTTTGGCAGTTTTTTTCCAACCATGCCACTTGCCTGTATAGGTCCATCTTCGCAAGCCAAGGATACTAAGGTAGTACCCTTGGCCGCTCGCCTCTTTAAAAATCGAAACTCCCGCTGCGCCATTTCATTGGATGCGATCAAAACCCATCGCGTCCAATCAAACCATCCGTAACAAGAAATCTTCCGCGAAACAGAAAACAATAATAGCGGCGCCCGTCAAAAACGAAAGTTGTCGTGTTTTTGACGAAAATTTGCCAAAAAAAAGAGCAGACAATCGATATTTAATGAGTTTTTTACAGTTCATGATCAATTATGTGAAATATTAGGACGGGTTCCACAGCCAAATGATTGCGAATCATCGTATGTCTGATCAATTTCAGAAAATTGTGATGAATCCGAAAGTGCAGCCATATTTGATGCATAGCCTAACAAATTTTATTACGAGCATTTTGATTGGTCAGAAATAACATCAGCAAAGGTTACGCAACTCGTGATATTCGATAGATGGCGCAGCGGGAGTTTCGATTTTTAAAGAGGCGAGCGGCCAAGGGTACGTAACGAACAAAGTGGAGTTAGTATCCTTGGCTTGCGAAGATGGTATAGGTCAGTAATTTCACTATTTCACAAGTTGAACATGATTTCTTGATAAAATCTTAAGAATTAGGATTATGCTGTTGCATTTAATTGCTCTTTATCATTTCAGGTTGATACTACAGACCTCTTATTGAAGGAATTGTGTTTGGCGTGTGCTTGGTCGACAGAATGTTAGCCAAGAACTGTGATCAGGAGCCAAAATTTTAAGGTAATTTAGCGTTTATGAAGTTTGTAATTTGTCCTTCAATTGCATTCAGTCTAGTAATTCCATCAATTTCTAGTCTGGAAATAGTACTTAAGGTGATCCTGAGACTGTGAATTTTGGCTGAAATTGATTTAAAGAAGGGAGGTAACTCAAAGTGCGGAAAAAGGCAAATTTTGTGAATTTGGCGCTTGAGGTCATGCTGCCTTATTTTGCTATTTTTGGACTTTACTGGTGACTTTTTGCTTGAAACCAGTTTAATTTAGGTAGTTCTGGTAAATTTAAACCCATTTCTGATATTACAGAAACAAATCCACATACCTATATGGCCAGTGCATTCTTCAATTCTCCATTGTGTCCGGAAAGAGTCGTCAAGTTCCGAAATGCTTTATCGGACAAGTCTGTGGCCCGCAACGAATGTGTAGGTTGGACTGGCCCAACCGATATATTTGGCTATGGTGTATACCGAGTCTTGGTTGATGGTAAACGGTTGAAACTGCTGGTTCATCGACTTGCATACGTTATTGAGAAAAGTCGAATTTTGTGAATTTGGAGAATTTGGCGCTTGAAGCCATGCTGCCATATTTCGCCATTTTCGGACTTTACCGGTCACTTTTTGTTTGAAGCGGATTAGATTTCGGCAATTCCGGTACATTTAAACCATTTTCTTCAAACCATGTTGCTGTTTGGTTTCGTTGTTTTATCATGATAGTTCTTCTCACATAGTAAAGGTGTGTGTGTGTGGGGGGAGGGTAAAGGGGTGGGTGTTTGGCTGTTATGGAGATTGTTAATCTTCTGTTATGAAGACGGGCCTTGATTATGCTCCTGAGCTGATACAGAGGCGGCATTTCCGACACTGTTCAGATAATTGCTAAATAAGGATCGACTGGTGTGCCACATGTTGTCGGCATGACATCATTATGATGTCTTGGGACCTCCCATAACAGTGTGCCTGATGACCTTTTCTAAACTCAGTAGCTCTCTTTTTGGTGGATTAGTTGCAACTAATCCAAGGTTTTCCTGTAATTTACAGGCATTTTGTTAGTTATCACTGAGATTTCACCATGATTTGTGATAAAGATCTTCCTTTCTTGAAAAAGTCAACTCAGAAAGTGGGAGACTGTGCATATTTCTTTGTCTTGTAGATAAGATAAAGGATAAACTGACCACTTAGGCTCTCAAGAATGTGGAATTATCAGAAATGGTATCGGATTTCACAAATACTTTCTTTCACCATAATAGGAGCATTAGCAATTGGCTCATGATATTTAAAAGCCTTCAATTCTGACTGTGACATTTGGATTACCTCCCTTTGATTTGATTGAATTTGAATGCTAAGGGGAAATTTCTGTCAACAAGTTTGGAAAGGGTTCAGTTTATGTGTTCTTTTTGCTTCTTACATATGTTGTAAAGTGCTGATATCTTAAACTTGATGCAGAAGTTTCTGCTAATTTTTAGAATTTTCTGTGTAACAGACAGGCAATTTGGCATGGTATGTTAAAAAATTGTGACAAATGTGACATTTTGAACAGAAATGGAACCTGAGACAGGCAAAACAGTGCTTTTGCAACTGAACAAGTACCTGAGGTAAGATTTAAGTCCAGAAAGGGAACAGAAAACTAGCCTGACTTTGTAAAAGTGAAGTTCAAGTGATTCTCCTTAGACTTGTCTGTGAGCTTAAATTGCCAGGAAAATAGGGTGAAATATGCTTATTTGCATAAGGGTTAACAATCCATGTAAAATGAGTTCTGTACAATTGAGTCTCATCTGGATGGTTTAGATCAGTCAGTATGAAGGTATGTTACTTGTTTAAAGTGTTTTTTGGCATGTGTGAACAATTTCATCATTGCCTTAATTAAGCCACATGTAAACAGTTTGTTTCGAATTGGCCATGATCAAAATTAGAAATAATGGAGAAAGGTTAGTTTTGAATGCAATTTTGATAAGAAGAGTACTCATTACACCTATGAATTGTGTAAGATTATTGAGAAAAAGCATTTAGTTTGTCTTCAAAACAGGAGGTCATGACTTTCCTTCTTTGTTCCATTAGTTTTGGCCCCAAATGCGAAAGTGAGGCTTCATGTAAATAGTGGCTAGCTTTAGCCGCAAAAATAATGATGGACTGCTACCGTGAAAGATTGCGAAAAATCGGCATGGTAACGTGCTATTTTTTATTCTACCCCCAAATTATGTATTGTTTTGAGTTTCAATTTAGCTTAGCATTTTCAGGCTAGCCTCAGGGGTTTGGATTTTGTGAAGTTTGGAAAATAGGCTAAAATGGCTTATTTTGGCAGTTTTTTTCCCAACCATGCCACTTGCCTGTATAGGTCAGTAATTTCACTATTTCACAAGTTGAACATGATTTCTTGATAAAATCTTAAGAATTAGGATTATGCTGTTGCATCTAGTTGCTCTTTATCATTTCAGGCTGATACTACAGACCTCTTATTGAAGGAATTGTGTTTGGCGTGTGCTTGGTCGACAGAAGGTTAGCCAAGAACTGTGATCAGTAGCCAAAATTTTAAGGTAATTTAGCGTTTATGAAGTTTGTAATTTGTCCTTCAATTGCATTCAGTCTAGTAATTCCATCAATTTCTAGTCTGGAAATAGTACTTAAGGTGATCCTGAGACTGTGTTAAAGAAGGGAGGTAACTCAAAGTGCGGAAAAAGGCAAATTTTGCGAATTTGGCGCTTGAGGTCATGCTGCCTTATTTTGCTATTTTTGGACTTTACTGGTGACTTTTTGCTTGAAACCAGTTTAATTTAGGTAGTTCTGGTAAATTTAAACCCATTTCTGATATTACAGAAACAAATCCACATACCTATATGGCCAGTGCATTCTTCAATTCTCCATTGTGTCCGGAAAGAGTCGTCAAATTCCGAAATGCTTTATCGGACAAGTCTGTGGCCCGCAACGAATGTGTAGGTTGGACTGGCCCAACCGATATATTTGGCTATGGTGTATACCGAGTCTTGGTTGATGGTAAACGGTTGAAACTGCTGGTTCATCGACTTGCATACGTTATTGAGAAAAGTCGAATTTTGTGAATTTGGCGAATTTGGCGCTTGAAGCCATGCTGCCATATTTCGCCATTTTCGGACTTTACCGGTCACTTTTTGTTTGAAGCGGATTAGATTTCGGCAATTCTGGTACATTTAAACCATTTTCTTCAAACCATGTTGCTGTTTGGTTTTGTTGTTTTATCATGATAGTTCTTCTCACATAGTAAAGGTGTGTGTGTGGGGGGGGGAGGGTAAAGGGGTGGGTGTTTGGCTGTTATGGAGATTGTTAATCTTCTGTTATGAAGACGGGCCTTGATTATGCTCCTGAGCTGATACAGAGGCGGCATTTCCGACACTGTTCAGATAATTGCTAAATAGGGATCGACTGGTGTGCCACATGTTGTCGGCATGACATCATTATGATGTCTTGGGACCTCCCATAACAGTGTGCCTGATGACCTTTTCTAAACTCAGTAGCTCTCTTTTTGGTGGATTAGTTGCAACTAATCCAAGGTTTTCCTGTAATTTACAGGCATTTTGTTAGTTATCACTGAGATTTCACCATGATTTGTGATAAAGATCTTCCTTTCTTGAAAAAGTCAACTCAGAAAGTGGGAGACTGTGCATATTTCTTTGTCTTGTAGATAAGATAAAGGATAAACTGACCACTTAGGCTCTCAAGAATGTGGAATTATCAGAAATGGTATCGGATTTCACAAACACTTTCTTTCACCATAATAGGAGCATTAGCAATTGGCTCATGATATTTAAAAGCCTTCAATTCTGACTGTGACATTTGGATTACCTCCCTTTGATTTGATTGAATTTGAATGCTAAGGGGAAATTTCTGTCAACAAGTTTGGAAAGGGTTCAGTTTATGTGTTCTTTTTGCTTCTTACATATGTTGTAAAGTGCTGATATCTTAAACTTGATGCAGAAGTTTCTGCTAATTTTTAGAATTTTCTGTGTAACAGACAGGCAATTTGGCATGGTATGTTAAAAAATTGTGACAAATGTGACATTTTGAATAGAAATGGAACCTGAGACAGGCAAAACAGTGCTTTTGCAACTGAACAAGTACCTGAGGTAAGATTTAAGTCCAGAAAGGGAACAGAAAACTAGCCTGACTTTGTAAAAGTGAAGTTCAAGTGATTCTCCTTAGACTTGTCTGTGAGCTTAAATTGCCAGGAAAATAGGGTGAAATATGCTTATTTGCATAAGGGTTAACAATCCATGTAAAATGAGTTCTGTACAATTGAGTCTCATCTGGATGGTTTAGATCAGTCAGTATGAAGGTATGTTACTTGTTTAAAGTGTTTTTTGGCATGTGTGAACAATTTCATCATTGCCTTAATTAAGCCACATGTAAACAGTTTGTTTCGAATTGGCCATGATCAAAATTAGAAATAATGGAGAAAGGTTAGTTTTGAATGCAATTTTGATAAGAAGAGTACTCATTACACCTATGAATTGTGTAAGATTATTGAGAAAAAGCATTTAGTTTGTCTTCAAAACAGGAGGTCATGACTTTCCTTCTTTGTTCCATTAGTTTTGGCCCCAAATGCGAAAGTGAGGCTTCATGTAATTAGTGGCTAGCTTTAGCCGCAAAAATAATGATGGACTGATACCGTGAAAGATTGCGAAAAATCGGCATGGTAACGTGCTATTTTTGATTCTACCCCCAAATGATGTATTGTTTTGAGTTTCAATTTAGCTTAGCATTTTCAGGCTAGCCTCAGGGGTTTGGATTTTGTGAAGTTTGGAAAATAGGCTAAAATGGCTTATTTTGGCAGTTTTTTTCCAACCATGCCACTTGCCTGTATAGGTCCATCTTCGCAAGCCAAGGATACTAAGGTAGTACCCTTGGCCGCTCGCCTCTTTAAAAATCGAAACTCCCGCTGCGCCATTTCATTGGATGCGATCAAAACCCATCGCGTCCAATCAAACCATCCGTAACAAGAAATCTTCCGCGAAACAGAAAACAATAATAGCGGCGCCCGTCAAAAACGAAAGTTGTCGTGTTTTTGACGAAAATTTGCCAAAAAAAAGAGCAGACAATCGATATTTAATGAGTTTTTTATAGTTCATGATCAATTATGTGAAATATTAGGACGGGTTCCACAGCCAAATGATTGCGAATCATCGTATGTCTGATCAATTTCAGAAAATTGTGATGAATCCGAAAGTGCAGCCATATTTGATGCATAGCCTAACAAATTTTATTACGAGCATTTTGATTGGTCAGAAATAACATCAGCAAAGGTTACGCAACTCGTGATATTCGATAGATGGCGCAGCGGGAGTTTCGATTTTTAAAGAGGCGAGCGGCCAAGGGTACGTAACGAACAAAGTGGAGTTAGTATCCTTGGCTTGCGAAGATGGTATAGGTCAGTAATTTCACTATTTCACAAGTTGAACATGATTTCTTGATAAAATCTTAAGAATTAGGATTATGCTGTTGCATTTAATTGCTCTTTATCATTTCAGGTTGATACTACAGACCTCTTATTGAAGGAATTGTGTTTGGCGTGTGCTTGGTCGACAGAATGTTAGCCAAGAACTGTGATCAGGAGCCAAAATTTTAAGGTAATTTAGCGTTTATGAAGTTTGTAATTTGTCCTTCAATTGCATTCAGTCTAGTAATTCCATCAATTTCTAGTCTGGAAATAGTACTTAAGGTGATCCTGAGACTGTGAATTTTGGCTGAAATTGATTTAAAGAAGGGAGGTAACTCAAAGTGCGGAAAAAGGCAAATTTTGTGAATTTGGCGCTTGAGGTCATGCTGCCTTATTTTGCTATTTTTGGACTTTACTGGTGACTTTTTGCTTGAAACCAGTTTAATTTAGGTAGTTCTGGTAAATTTAAACCCATTTCTGATATTACAGAAACAAATCCACATACCTATATGGCCAGTGCATTCTTCAATTCTCCATTGTGTCCGGAAAGAGTCGTCAAGTTCCGAAATGCTTTATCGGACAAGTCTGTGGCCCGCAACGAATGTGTAGGTTGGACTGGCCCAACCGATATATTTGGCTATGGTGTATACCGAGTCTTGGTTGATGGTAAACGGTTGAAACTGCTGGTTCATCGACTTGCATACGTTATTGAGAAAAGTCGAATTTTGTGAATTTGGAGAATTTGGCGCTTGAAGCCATGCTGCCATATTTCGCCATTTTCGGACTTTACCGGTCACTTTTTGTTTGAAGCGGATTAGATTTCGGCAATTCCGGTACATTTAAACCATTTTCTTCAAACCATGTTGCTGTTTGGTTTCGTTGTTTTATCATGATAGTTCTTCTCACATAGTAAAGGTGTGTGTGTGGGGGGGGAGGGTAAAGGGGTGGGTGTTTGGCTGTTATGGAGATTGTTAATCTTCTGTTATGAAGACGGGCCTTGATTATGCTCCTGAGCTGATACAGAGGCGGCATTTCCGACACTGTTCAGATAATTGCTAAATAAGGATCGACTGGTGTGCCACATGTTGTCGGCATGACATCATTATGATGTCTTGGGACCTCCCATAACAGTGTGCCTGATGACCTTTTCTAAACTCAGTAGCTCTCTTTTTGGTGGATTAGTTGCAACTAATCCAAGGTTTTCCTGTAATTTACAGGCATTTTGTTAGTTATCACTGAGATTTCACCATGATTTGTGATAAAGATCTTCCTTTCTTGAAAAAGTCAACTCAGAAAGTGGGAGACTGTGCATATTTCTTTGTCTTGTAGATAAGATAAAGGATAAACTGACCACTTAGGCTCTCAAGAATGTGGAATTATCAGAAATGGTATCGGATTTCACAAATACTTTCTTTCACCATAATAGGAGCATTAGCAATTGGCTCATGATATTTAAAAGCCTTCAATTCTGACTGTGACATTTGGATTACCTCCCTTTGATTTGATTGAATTTGAATGCTAAGGGGAAATTTCTGTCAACAAGTTTGGAAAGGGTTCAGTTTATGTGTTCTTTTTGCTTCTTACATATGTTGTAAAGTGCTGATATCTTAAACTTGATGCAGAAGTTTCTGCTAATTTTTAGAATTTTCTGTGTAACAGACAGGCAATTTGGCATGGTATGTTAAAAAATTGTGACAAATGTGACATTTTGAACAGAAATGGAACCTGAGACAGGCAAAACAGTGCTTTTGCAACTGAACAAGTACCTGAGGTAAGATTTAAGTCCAGAAAGGGAACAGAAAACTAGCCTGACTTTGTAAAAGTGAAGTTCAAGTGATTCTCCTTAGACTTGTCTGTGAGCTTAAATTGCCAGGAAAATAGGGTGAAATATGCTTATTTGCATAAGGGTTAACAATCCATGTAAAATGAGTTCTGTACAATTGAGTCTCATCTGGATGGTTTAGATCAGTCAGTATGAAGGTATGTTACTTGTTTAAAGTGTTTTTTGGCATGTGTGAACAATTTCATCATTGCCTTAATTAAGCCACATGTAAACAGTTTGTTTCGAATTGGCCATGATCAAAATTAGAAATAATGGAGAAAGGTTAGTTTTGAATGCAATTTTGATAAGAAGAGTACTCATTACACCTATGAATTGTGTAAGATTATTGAGAAAAAGCATTTAGTTTGTCTTCAAAACAGGAGGTCATGACTTTCCTTCTTTGTTCCATTAGTTTTGGCCCCAAATGCGAAAGTGAGGCTTCATGTAAATAGTGGCTAGCTTTAGCCGCAAAAATAATGATGGACTGCTACCGTGAAAGATTGCGAAAAATCGGCATGGTAACGTGCTATTTTTTATTCTACCCCCAAATTATGTATTGTTTTGAGTTTCAATTTAGCTTAGCATTTTCAGGCTAGCCTCAGGGGTTTGGATTTTGTGAAGTTTGGAAAATAGGCTAAAATGGCTTATTTTGGCAGTTTTTTTCCCAACCATGCCACTTGCCTGTATAGGTCAGTAATTTCACTATTTCACAAGTTGAACATGATTTCTTGATAAAATCTTAAGAATTAGGATTATGCTGTTGCATCTAGTTGCTCTTTATCATTTCAGGCTGATACTACAGACCTCTTATTGAAGGAATTGTGTTTGGCGTGTGCTTGGTCGACAGAAGGTTAGCCAAGAACTGTGATCAGTAGCCAAAATTTTAAGGTAATTTAGCGTTTATGAAGTTTGTAATTTGTCCTTCAATTGCATTCAGTCTAGTAATTCCATCAATTTCTAGTCTGGAAATAGTACTTAAGGTGATCCTGAGACTGTGTTAAAGAAGGGAGGTAACTCAAAGTGCGGAAAAAGGCAAATTTTGCGAATTTGGCGCTTGAGGTCATGCTGCCTTATTTTGCTATTTTTGGACTTTACTGGTGACTTTTTGCTTGAAACCAGTTTAATTTAGGTAGTTCTGGTAAATTTAAACCCATTTCTGATATTACAGAAACAAATCCACATACCTATATGGCCAGTGCATTCTTCAATTCTCCATTGTGTCCGGAAAGAGTCGTCAAATTCCGAAATGCTTTATCGGACAAGTCTGTGGCCCGCAACGAATGTGTAGGTTGGACTGGCCCAACCGATATATTTGGCTATGGTGTATACCGAGTCTTGGTTGATGGTAAACGGTTGAAACTGCTGGTTCATCGACTTGCATACGTTATTGAGAAAAGTCGAATTTTGTGAATTTGGCGAATTTGGCGCTTGAAGCCATGCTGCCATATTTCGCCATTTTCGGACTTTACCGGTCACTTTTTGTTTGAAGCGGATTAGATTTCGGCAATTCTGGTACATTTAAACCATTTTCTTCAAACCATGTTGCTGTTTGGTTTTGTTGTTTTATCATGATAGTTCTTCTCACATAGTAAAGGTGTGTGTGTGGGGGGGGGAGGGTAAAGGGGTGGGTGTTTGGCTGTTATGGAGATTGTTAATCTTCTGTTATGAAGACGGGCCTTGATTATGCTCCTGAGCTGATACAGAGGCGGCATTTCCGACACTGTTCAGATAATTGCTAAATAGGGATCGACTGGTGTGCCACATGTTGTCGGCATGACATCATTATGATGTCTTGGGACCTCCCATAACAGTGTGCCTGATGACCTTTTCTAAACTCAGTAGCTCTCTTTTTGGTGGATTAGTTGCAACTAATCCAAGGTTTTCCTGTAATTTACAGGCATTTTGTTAGTTATCACTGAGATTTCACCATGATTTGTGATAAAGATCTTCCTTTCTTGAAAAAGTCAACTCAGAAAGTGGGAGACTGTGCATATTTCTTTGTCTTGTAGATAAGATAAAGGATAAACTGACCACTTAGGCTCTCAAGAATGTGGAATTATCAGAAATGGTATCGGATTTCACAAACACTTTCTTTCACCATAATAGGAGCATTAGCAATTGGCTCATGATATTTAAAAGCCTTCAATTCTGACTGTGACATTTGGATTACCTCCCTTTGATTTGATTGAATTTGAATGCTAAGGGGAAATTTCTGTCAACAAGTTTGGAAAGGGTTCAGTTTATGTGTTCTTTTTGCTTCTTACATATGTTGTAAAGTGCTGATATCTTAAACTTGATGCAGAAGTTTCTGCTAATTTTTAGAATTTTCTGTGTAACAGACAGGCAATTTGGCATGGTATGTTAAAAAATTGTGACAAATGTGACATTTTGAATAGAAATGGAACCTGAGACAGGCAAAACAGTGCTTTTGCAACTGAACAAGTACCTGAGGTAAGATTTAAGTCCAGAAAGGGAACAGAAAACTAGCCTGACTTTGTAAAAGTGAAGTTCAAGTGATTCTCCTTAGACTTGTCTGTGAGCTTAAATTGCCAGGAAAATAGGGTGAAATATGCTTATTTGCATAAGGGTTAACAATCCATGTAAAATGAGTTCTGTACAATTGAGTCTCATCTGGATGGTTTAGATCAGTCAGTATGAAGGTATGTTACTTGTTTAAAGTGTTTTTTGGCATGTGTGAACAATTTCATCATTGCCTTAATTAAGCCACATGTAAACAGTTTGTTTCGAATTGGCCATGATCAAAATTAGAAATAATGGAGAAAGGTTAGTTTTGAATGCAATTTTGATAAGAAGAGTACTCATTACACCTATGAATTGTGTAAGATTATTGAGAAAAAGCATTTAGTTTGTCTTCAAAACAGGAGGTCATGACTTTCCTTCTTTGTTCCATTAGTTTTGGCCCCAAATGCGAAAGTGAGGCTTCATGTAATTAGTGGCTAGCTTTAGCCGCAAAAATAATGATGGACTGATACCGTGAAAGATTGCGAAAAATCGGCATGGTAACGTGCTATTTTTGATTCTACCCCCAAATGATGTATTGTTTTGAGTTTCAATTTAGCTTAGCATTTTCAGGCTAGCCTCAGGGGTTTGGATTTTGTGAAGTTTGGAAAATAGGCTAAAATGGCTTATTTTGGCAGTTTTTTTCCAACCATGCCACTTGCCTGTATAGGTCCATCTTCGCAAGCCAAGGATACTAAGGTAGTACCCTTGGCCGCTCGCCTCTTTAAAAATCGAAACTCCCGCTGCGCCATTTCATTGGATGCGATCAAAACCCATCGCGTCCAATCAAACCATCCGTAACAAGAAATCTTCCGCGAAACAGAAAACAATAATAGCGGCGCCCGTCAAAAACGAAAGTTGTCGTGTTTTTGACGAAAATTTGCCAAAAAAAAGAGCAGACAATCGATATTTAATGAGTTTTTTATAGTTCATGATCAATTATGTGAAATATTAGGACGGGTTCCACAGCCAAATGATTGCGAATCATCGTATGTCTGATCAATTTCAGAAAATTGTGATGAATCCGAAAGTGCAGCCATATTTGATGCATAGCCTAACAAATTTTATTACGAGCATTTTGATTGGTCAGAAATAACATCAGCAAAGGTTACGCAACTCGTGATATTCGATAGATGGCGCAGCGGGAGTTTCGATTTTTAAAGAGGCGAGCGGCCAAGGGTACGTAACGAACAAAGTGGAGTTAGTATCCTTGGCTTGCGAAGATGGTATAGGTCAGTAATTTCACTATTTCACAAGTTGAACATGATTTCTTGATAAAATCTTAAGAATTAGGATTATGCTGTTGCATTTAATTGCTCTTTATCATTTCAGGTTGATACTACAGACCTCTTATTGAAGGAATTGTGTTTGGCGTGTGCTTGGTCGACAGAATGTTAGCCAAGAACTGTGATCAGGAGCCAAAATTTTAAGGTAATTTAGCGTTTATGAAGTTTGTAATTTGTCCTTCAATTGCATTCAGTCTAGTAATTCCATCAATTTCTAGTCTGGAAATAGTACTTAAGGTGATCCTGAGACTGTGAATTTTGGCTGAAATTGATTTAAAGAAGGGAGGTAACTCAAAGTGCGGAAAAAGGCAAATTTTGTGAATTTGGCGCTTGAGGTCATGCTGCCTTATTTTGCTATTTTTGGACTTTACTGGTGACTTTTTGCTTGAAACCAGTTTAATTTAGGTAGTTCTGGTAAATTTAAACCCATTTCTGATATTACAGAAACAAATCCACATACCTATATGGCCAGTGCATTCTTCAATTCTCCATTGTGTCCGGAAAGAGTCGTCAAGTTCCGAAATGCTTTATCGGACAAGTCTGTGGCCCGCAACGAATGTGTAGGTTGGACTGGCCCAACCGATATATTTGGCTATGGTGTATACCGAGTCTTGGTTGATGGTAAACGGTTGAAACTGCTGGTTCATCGACTTGCATACGTTATTGAGAAAAGTCGAATTTTGTGAATTTGGAGAATTTGGCGCTTGAAGCCATGCTGCCATATTTCGCCATTTTCGGACTTTACCGGTCACTTTTTGTTTGAAGCGGATTAGATTTCGGCAATTCCGGTACATTTAAACCATTTTCTTCAAACCATGTTGCTGTTTGGTTTCGTTGTTTTATCATGATAGTTCTTCTCACATAGTAAAGGTGTGTGTGGGGGGGGGAGGGTAAAGGGGTGGGTGTTTGGCTGTTATGGAGATTGTTAATCTTCTGTTATGAAGACGGGCCTTGATTATGCTCCTGAGCTGATACAGAGGCGGCATTTCCGACACTGTTCAGATAATTGCTAAATAAGGATCGACTGGTGTGCCACATGTTGTCGGCATGACATCATTATGATGTCTTGGGACCTCCCATAACAGTGTGCCTGATGACCTTTTCTAAACTCAGTAGCTCTCTTTTTGGTGGATTAGTTGCAACTAATCCAAGGTTTTCCTGTAATTTACAGGCATTTTGTTAGTTATCACTGAGATTTCACCATGATTTGTGATAAAGATCTTCCTTTCTTGAAAAAGTCAACTCAGAAAGTGGGAGACTGTGCATATTTCTTTGTCTTGTAGATAAGATAAAGGATAAACTGACCACTTAGGCTCTCAAGAATGTGGAATTATCAGAAATGGTATCGGATTTCACAAATACTTTCTTTCACCATAATAGGAGCATTAGCAATTGGCTCATGATATTTAAAAGCCTTCAATTCTGACTGTGACATTTGGATTACCTCCCTTTGATTTGATTGAATTTGAATGCTAAGGGGAAATTTCTGTCAACAAGTTTGGAAAGGGTTCAGTTTATGTGTTCTTTTTGCTTCTTACATATGTTGTAAAGTGCTGATATCTTAAACTTGATGCAGAAGTTTCTGCTAATTTTTAGAATTTTCTGTGTAACAGACAGGCAATTTGGCATGGTATGTTAAAAAATTGTGACAAATGTGACATTTTGAACAGAAATGGAACCTGAGACAGGCAAAACAGTGCTTTTGCAACTGAACAAGTACCTGAGGTAAGATTTAAGTCCAGAAAGGGAACAGAAAACTAGCCTGACTTTGTAAAAGTGAAGTTCAAGTGATTCTCCTTAGACTTGTCTGTGAGCTTAAATTGCCAGGAAAATAGGGTGAAATATGTTTATTTGCATAAGGGTTAACAATCCATGTAAAATGAGTTCTGTACAATTGAGTCTCATCTGGATGGTTTAGATCAGTCAGTATGAAGGTATGTTACTTGTTTAAAGTGTTTTTTGGCATGTGTGAACAATTTCATCATTGCCTTAATTAAGCCACATGTAAACAGTTTGTTTCGAATTGGCCATGATCAAAATTAGAAATAATGGAGAAAGGTTAGTTTTGAATGCAATTTTGATAAGAAGAGTACTCATTACACCTATGAATTGTGTAAGATTATTGAGAAAAAGCATTTAGTTTGTCTTCAAAACAGGAGGTCATGACTTTCCTTCTTTGTTCCATTAGTTTTGACCCCAAATGCGAAAGTGAGGCTTCATGTAAATAGTGGCTAGCTTTAGCCGCAAAAATAATGATGGACTGATACCGTGAAAGATTGCGAAAAATCGGCATGGTAACGTGCTATTCTTTATTCTACCCCCAAATTATGTATTGTTTTGAGTTTCAATTAAGCTTAGCATTTTCAGGCTAGCCTCAGGGGTTTGGATTTTGTGAAGTTTGGAAAATAGGCTAAAATGGCTTATTTTGGCAGTTTTTTTCCAACCATGCCACTTGCCTGTATAGGTCCATCTTCGCAAGCCAAGGATACTAAGGTAGTACCCTTGGCCGCTCGCCTCTTTAAAAATCGAAACTCCCGCTGCGCCATTTCATTGGATGCGATCAAAACCCATCGCGTCCAATCAAACCATCCGTAACAAGAAATCTTCCGCGAAACAGAAAACAATAATAGCGGCGCCCGTCAAAAACGAAAGTTGTCGTGTTTTTGACGAAAATTTGCCAAAAAAAAGAGCAGACAATCGATATTTAATGAGTTTTTTATAGTTCATGATCAATTATGTGAAATATTAGGACGGGTTCCACAGCCAAATGATTGCGAATCATCGTATGTCTGATCAATTTCAGAAAATTGTGATGAATCCGAAAGTGCAGCCATATTTGATGCATAGCCTAACAAATTTTATTACGAGCATTTTGATTGGTCAGAAATAACATCAGCAAAGGTTACGCAACTCGTGATATTCGATAGATGGCGCAGCGGGAGTTTCGATTTTTAAAGAGGCGAGCGGCCAAGGGTACGTAACGAACAAAGTGGAGTTAGTATCCTTGGCTTGCGAAGATGGTATAGGTCAGTAATTTCACTATTTCACAAGTTGAACATGATTTCTTGATAAAATCTTAAGAATTAGGATTATGCTGTTGCATTTAATTGCTCTTTATCATTTCAGGTTGATACTACAGACCTCTTATTGAAGGAATTGTGTTTGGCGTGTGCTTGGTCGACAGAATGTTAGCCAAGAACTGTGATCAGGAGCCAAAATTTTAAGGTAATTTAGCGTTTATGAAGTTTGTAATTTGTCCTTCAATTGCATTCAGTCTAGTAATTCCATCAATTTCTAGTCTGGAAATAGTACTTAAGGTGATCCTGAGACTGTGAATTTTGGCTGAAATTGATTTAAAGAAGGGAGGTAACTCAAAGTGCGGAAAAAGGCAAATTTTGTGAATTTGGCGCTTGAGGTCATGCTGCCTTATTTTGCTATTTTTGGACTTTACTGGTGACTTTTTGCTTGAAACCAGTTTAATTTAGGTAGTTCTGGTAAATTTAAACCCATTTCTGATATTACAGAAACAAATCCACATACCTATATGGCCAGTGCATTCTTCAATTCTCCATTGTGTCCGGAAAGAGTCGTCAAGTTCCGAAATGCTTTATCGGACAAGTCTGTGGCCCGCAACGAATGTGTAGGTTGGACTGGCCCAACCGATATATTTGGCTATGGTGTATACCGAGTCTTGGTTGATGGTAAACGGTTGAAACTGCTGGTTCATCGACTTGCATACGTTATTGAGAAAAGTCGAATTTTGTGAATTTGGCGAATTTGGCGCTTGAAGCCATGCTGCCATATTTCGCCATTTTCGGACTTTACCGGTCACTTTTTGTTTGAAGCGGATTAGATTTCGGCAATTCTGGTACATTTAAACCATTTTCTTCAAACCATGTTGCTGTTTGGTTTTGTTGTTTTATCATGATAGTTCTTCTCACATAGTAAAGGTGTGTGTGTGGGGGGGGAGGGTAAAGGGGTGGGTGTTTGGCTGTTATGGAGATTGTTAATCTTCTGTTATGAAGACGGGCCTTGATTATGCTCCTGAGCTGATACAGAGGCGGTATTTCCGACACTGTTCAGATAATTGCTAAATAGGGATCGACTGGTGTGCCACATGTTGTCGGCATGACATCATTATGATGTCTTGGGACCTCCCATAACAGTGTGCCTGATGACCTTTTCTAAACTCAGTAGCTCTCTTTTTGGTGGATTAGTTGCAACTAATCCAAGGTTTTCCTGTAATTTACAGGCATTTTGTTAGTTATCACTGAGATTTCACCATGATTTGTGATAAAGATCTTCCTTTCTTGAAAAAGTCAACTCAGAAAGTGGGAGACTGTGCATATTTCTTTGTCTTGTAGATAGGATAAAGGATAAACTGACCACTTAGGCTCTCAAGAATGTGGAATTATCAGAAATGGTATCGGATTTCACAAACACTTTCTTTCACCATAATAGGAGCATTAGCAATTGGCTCATGATATTTAAAAGCCTTCAATTCTGACTGTGACATTTGGATTACCTCCCTTTGATTTGATTGAATTTGAATGCTAAGGGGAAATTTCTGTCAACAAGTTTGGAAAGGGTTCAGTTTATGTGTTCTTTTTGCTTCTTACATATGTTGTAAAGTGCTGATATCTTAAACTTGATGCAGAAGTTTCTGCTAATTTTTAGAATTTTCTGTGTAACAGACAGGCAATTTGGCATGGTATGTTAAAAAATTGTGACAAATGTGACATTTTGAATAGAAATGGAACCTGAGACAGGCAAAATAGTGCTTTTGCAACTGAACAAGTACCTGAGGTAAGATTTAAGTCCAGAAAGGGAACAGAAAACTAGCCTGACTTTGTAAAAGTGAAGTTCAAGTGATTCTCCTTAGACTTGTCTGTGAGCTTAAATTGCCAGGAAAATAGGGTGAAATATGCTTATTTGCATAAGGGTTAACAATCCATGTAAAATGAGTTCTGTACAATTGAGTCTCATCTGGATGGTTTAGATCAGTCAGTATGAAGGTATGTTACTTGTTTAAAGTGTTTTTTGGCATGTGTGAACAATTTCATCATTGCCTTAATTAAGCCACATGTAAACAGTTTGTTTCGAATTGGCCATGATCAAAATTAGAAATAATGGAGAAAGGTTAGTTTTGAATGCAATTTTGATAAGAAGAGTACTCATTACACCTATGAATTGTGTAAGATTATTGAGAAAAAGCATTTAGTTTGTCTTCAAAACAGGAGGTCATGACTTTCCTTCTTTGTTCCATTAGTTTTGGCCCCAAATGCGAAAGTGAGGCTTCATGTAATTAGTGGCTAGCTTTAGCCGCAAAAATAATGATGGACTGATACCGTGAAAGATTGCGAAAAATCGGCATGGTAACGTGCTATTTTTGATTCTACCCCCAAATGATGTATTGTTTTGAGTTTCAATTTAGCTTAGCATTTTCAGGCTAGCCTCAGGGGTTTGGATTTTGTGAAGTTTGGAAAATAGGCTAAAATGGCTTATTTTGGCAGTTTTTTTCCAACCATGCCACTTGCCTGTATAGGTCCATCTTCGCAAGCCAAGGATACTAAGGTAGTACCCTTGGCCGCTCGCCTCTTTAAAAATCGAAACTCCCGCTGCGCCATTTCATTGGATGCGATCAAAACCCATCGCGTCCAATCAAACCATCCGTAACAAGAAATCTTCCGCGAAACAGAAAACAATAATAGCGGCGCCCGTCAAAAACGAAAGTTGTCGTGTTTTTGACGAAAATTTGCCAAAAAAAAGAGCAGACAATCGATATTTAATGAGTTTTTTATAGTTCATGATCAATTATGTGAAATATTAGGACGGGTTCCACAGCCAAATGATTGCGAATCATCGTATGTCTGATCAATTTCAGAAAATTGTGATGAATCCGAAAGTGCAGCCATATTTGATGCATAGCCTAACAAATTTTATTACGAGCATTTTGATTGGTCAGAAATAACATCAGCAAAGGTTACGCAACTCGTGATATTCGATAGATGGCGCAGCGGGAGTTTCGATTTTTAAAGAGGCGAGCGGCCAAGGGTACGTAACGAACAAAGTGGAGTTAGTATCCTTGGCTTGCGAAGATGGTATAGGTCAGTAATTTCACTATTTCACAAGTTGAACATGATTTCTTGATAAAATCTTAAGAATTAGGATTATGCTGTTGCATTTAATTGCTCTTTATCATTTCAGGTTGATACTACAGACCTCTTATTGAAGGAATTGTGTTTGGCGTGTGCTTGGTCGACAGAATGTTAGCCAAGAACTGTGATCAGGAGCCAAAATTTTAAGGTAATTTAGCGTTTATGAAGTTTGTAATTTGTCCTTCAATTGCATTCAGTCTAGTAATTCCATCAATTTCTAGTCTGGAAATAGTACTTAAGGTGATCCTGAGACTGTGAATTTTGGCTGAAATTGATTTAAAGAAGGGAGGTAACTCAAAGTGCGGAAAAAGGCAAATTTTGTGAATTTGGCGCTTGAGGTCATGCTGCCTTATTTTGCTATTTTTGGACTTTACTGGTGACTTTTTGCTTGAAACCAGTTTAATTTAGGTAGTTCTGGTAAATTTAAACCTATTTCTGATATTACAGAAACAAATCCACATACCTATATGGCCAGTGCATTCTTCAATTCTCCATTGTGTCCGGAAAGAGTCGTCAAGTTCCGAAATGCTTTATCGGACAAGTCTGTGGCCCGCAACGAATGTGTAGGTTGGACTGGCCCAACCGATATATTTGGCTATGGTGTATACCGAGTCTTGGTTGATGGTAAACGGTTGAAACTGCTGGTTCATCGACTTGCATACGTTATTGAGAAAAGTCGAATTTTGTGAATTTGGAGAATTTGGCGCTTGAAGCCATGCTGCCATATTTCGCCATTTTCGGACTTTACCGGTCACTTTTTGTTTGAAGCGGATTAGATTTCGGCAATTCCGGTACATTTAAACCATTTTCTTCAAACCATGTTGCTGTTTGGTTTCGTTGTTTTATCATGATAGTTCTTCTCACATAGTAAAGGTGTGTGTGGGGGGGGGGAGGGTAAAGGGGTGGGTGTTTGGCTGTTATGGAGATTGTTAATCTTCTGTTATGAAGACGGGCCTTGATTATGCTCCTGAGCTGATACAGAGGCGGCATTTCCGACACTGTTCAGATAATTGCTAAATAAGGATCGACTGGTGTGCCACATGTTGTCGGCATGACATCATTATGATGTCTTGGGACCTCCCATAACAGTGTGCCTGATGACCTTTTCTAAACTCAGTAGCTCTCTTTTTGGTGGATTAGTTGCAACTAATCCAAGGTTTTCCTGTAATTTACAGGCATTTTGTTAGTTATCACTGAGATTTCACCATGATTTGTGATAAAGATCTTCCTTTCTTGAAAAAGTCAACTCAGAAAGTGGGAGACTGTGCATATTTCTTTGTCTTGTAGATAAGATAAAGGATAAACTGACCACTTAGGCTCTCAAGAATGTGGAATTATCAGAAATGGTATCGGATTTCACAAATACTTTCTTTCACCATAATAGGAGCATTAGCAATTGGCTCATGATATTTAAAAGCCTTCAATTCTGACTGTGACATTTGGATTACCTCCCTTTGATTTGATTGAATTTGAATGCTAAGGGGAAATTTCTGTCAACAAGTTTGGAAAGGGTTCAGTTTATGTGTTCTTTTTGCTTCTTACATATGTTGTAAAGTGCTGATATCTTAAACTTGATGCAGAAGTTTCTGCTAATTTTTAGAATTTTCTGTGTAACAGACAGGCAATTTGGCATGGTATGTTAAAAAATTGTGACAAATGTGACATTTTGAACAGAAATGGAACCTGAGACAGGCAAAACAGTGCTTTTGCAACTGAACAAGTACCTGAGGTAAGATTTAAGTCCAGAAAGGGAACAGAAAACTAGCCTGACTTTGTAAAAGTGAAGTTCAAGTGATTCTCCTTAGACTTGTCTGTGAGCTTAAATTGCCAGGAAAATAGGGTGAAATATGTTTATTTGCATAAGGGTTAACAATCCATGTAAAATGAGTTCTGTACAATTGAGTCTCATCTGGATGGTTTAGATCAGTCAGTATGAAGGTATGTTACTTGTTTAAAGTGTTTTTTGGCATGTGTGAACAATTTCATCATTGCCTTAATTAAGCCACATGTAAACAGTTTGTTTCGAATTGGCCATGATCAAAATTAGAAATAATGGAGAAAGGTTAGTTT
Source organism: Tridacna gigas (assembly GCA_945859785.2). Taxonomy (NCBI): domain Eukaryota; kingdom Metazoa; phylum Mollusca; class Bivalvia; order Cardiida; family Cardiidae; genus Tridacna; species Tridacna gigas. The sequence goes on along the minus strand of OX244039.2, from coordinate 33,960,988 downwards.
TGAATGCAATTTTGATAAGAAGAGTACTCATTACACCTATGAATTGTGTAAGATTATTGAGAAAAAGCATTTAGTTTGTCTTCAAAACAGGAGGTCATGACTTTCCTTCTTTGTTCCATTAGTTTTGACCCCAAATGCGAAAGTGAGGCTTCATGTAAATAGTGGCTAGCTTTAGCCGCAAAAATAATGATGGACTGATACCGTGAAAGATTGCGAAAAATCGGCATGGTAACGTGCTATTCTTTATTCTACCCCCAAATTATGTATTGTTTTGAGTTTCAATTAAGCTTAGCATTTTCAGGCTAGCCTCAGGGGTTTGGATTTTGTGAAGTTTGGAAAATAGGCTAAAATGGCTTATTTTGGCAGTTTTTTTCCAACCATGCCACTTGCCTGTATAGGTCCATCTTCGCAAGCCAAGGATACTAAGGTAGTACCCTTGGCCGCTCGCCTCTTTAAAAATCGAAACTCCCGCTGCGCCATTTCATTGGATGCGATCAAAACCCATCGCGTCCAATCAAACCATCCGTAACAAGAAATCTTCCGCGAAACAGAAAACAATAATAGCGGCGCCCGTCAAAAACGAAAGTTGTCGTGTTTTTGACGAAAATTTGCCAAAAAAAAGAGCAGACAATCGATATTTAATGAGTTTTTTATAGTTCATGATCAATTATGTGAAATATTAGGACGGGTTCCACAGCCAAATGATTGCGAATCATCGTATGTCTGATCAATTTCAGAAAATTGTGATGAATCCGAAAGTGCAGCCATATTTGATGCATAGCCTAACAAATTTTATTACGAGCATTTTGATTGGTCAGAAATAACATCAGCAAAGGTTACGCAACTCGTGATATTCGATAGATGGCGCAGCGGGAGTTTCGATTTTTAAAGAGGCGAGCGGCCAAGGGTACGTAACGAACAAAGTGGAGTTAGTATCCTTGGCTTGCGAAGATGGTATAGGTCAGTAATTTCACTATTTCACAAGTTGAACATGATTTCTTGATAAAATCTTAAGAATTAGGATTATGCTGTTGCATTTAATTGCTCTTTATCATTTCAGGTTGATACTACAGACCTCTTATTGAAGGAATTGTGTTTGGCGTGTGCTTGGTCGACAGAATGTTAGCCAAGAACTGTGATCAGGAGCCAAAATTTTAAGGTAATTTAGCGTTTATGAAGTTTGTAATTTGTCCTTCAATTGCATTCAGTCTAGTAATTCCATCAATTTCTAGTCTGGAAATAGTACTTAAGGTGATCCTGAGACTGTGAATTTTGGCTGAAATTGATTTAAAGAAGGGAGGTAACTCAAAGTGCGGAAAAAGGCAAATTTTGTGAATTTGGCGCTTGAGGTCATGCTGCCTTATTTTGCTATTTTTGGACTTTACTGGTGACTTTTTGCTTGAAACCAGTTTAATTTAGGTAGTTCTGGTAAATTTAAACCCATTTCTGATATTACAGAAACAAATCCACATACCTATATGGCCAGTGCATTCTTCAATTCTCCATTGTGTCCGGAAAGAGTCGTCAAGTTCCGAAATGCTTTATCGGACAAGTCTGTGGCCCGCAACGAATGTGTAGGTTGGACTGGCCCAACCGATATATTTGGCTATGGTGTATACCGAGTCTTGGTTGATGGTAAACGGTTGAAACTGCTGGTTCATCGACTTGCATACGTTATTGAGAAAAGTCGAATTTTGTGAATTTGGAGAATTTGGCGCTTGAAGCCATGCTGCCATATTTCGCCATTTTCGGACTTTACCGGTCACTTTTTGTTTGAAGCGGATTAGATTTCGGCAATTCCGGTACATTTAAACCATTTTCTTCAAACCATGTTGCTGTTTGGTTTCGTTGTTTTATCATGATAGTTCTTCTCACATAGTAAAGGTGTGTGTGTGTGGGGGGAGGGTAAAGGGGTGGGTGTTTGGCTGTTATGGAGATTGTTAATCTTCTGTTATGAAGACGGGCCTTGATTATGCTCCTGAGCTGATACAGAGGCGGCATTTCCGACACTGTTCAGATAATTGCTAAATAAGGATCGACTGGTGTGCCACATGTTGTCGGCATGACATCATTATGATGTCTTGGGACCTCCCATAACAGTGTGCCTGATGACCTTTTCTAAACTCAGTAGCTCTCTTTTTGGTGGATTAGTTGCAACTAATCCAAGGTTTTCCTGTAATTTACAGGCATTTTGTTAGTTATCACTGAGATTTCACCATGATTTGTGATAAAGATCTTCCTTTCTTGAAAAAGTCAACTCAGAAAGTGGGAGACTGTGCATATTTCTTTGTCTTGTAGATAAGATAAAGGATAAACTGACCACTTAGGCTCTCAAGAATGTGGAATTATCAGAAATGGTATCGGATTTCACAAATACTTTCTTTCACCATAATAGGAGCATTAGCAATTGGCTCATGATATTTAAAAGCCTTCAATTCTGACTGTGACATTTGGATTACCTCCCTTTGATTTGATTGAATTTGAATGCTAAGGGGAAATTTCTGTCAACAAGTTTGGAAAGGGTTCAGTTTATGTGTTCTTTTTGCTTCTTACATATGTTGTAAAGTGCTGATATCTTAAACTTGATGCAGAAGTTTCTGCTAATTTTTAGAATTTTCTGTGTAACAGACAGGCAATTTGGCATGGTATGTTAAAAAATTGTGACAAATGTGACATTTTGAACAGAAATGGAACCTGAGACAGGCAAAACAGTGCTTTTGCAACTGAACAAGTACCTGAGGTAAGATTTAAGTCCAGAAAGGGAACAGAAAACTAGCCTGACTTTGTAAAAGTGAAGTTCAAGTGATTCTCCTTAGACTTGTCTGTGAGCTTAAATTGCCAGGAAAATAGGGTGAAATATGCTTATTTGCATAAGGGTTAACAATCCATGTAAAATGAGTTCTGTACAATTGAGTCTCATCTGGATGGTTTAGATCAGTCAGTATGAAGGTATGTTACTTGTTTAAAGTGTTTTTTGGCATGTGTGAACAATTTCATCATTGCCTTAATTAAGCCACATGTAAACAGTTTGTTTCGAATTGGCCATGATCAAAATTAGAAATAATGGAGAAAGGTTAGTTTTGAATGCAATTTTGATAAGAAGAGTACTCATTACACCTATGAATTGTGTAAGATTATTGAGAAAAAGCATTTAGTTTGTCTTCAAAACAGGAGGTCATGACTTTCCTTCTTTGTTCCATTAGTTTTGGCCCCAAATGCGAAAGTGAGGCTTCATGTAAATAGTGGCTAGCTTTAGCCGCAAAAATAATGATGGACTGATACCGTGAAAGATTGCGAAAAATCGGCATGGTAACGTGCTATTTTTTATTCTACCCCCAAATTATGTATTGTTTTGAGTTTCAATTTAGCTTAGCATTTTCAGGCTAGCCTCAGGGGTTTGGATTTTGTGAAGTTTGGAAAATAGGCTAAAATGGCTTATTTTGGCAGTTTTTTTCCCAACCATGCCACTTGCCTGTATAGGTCAGTAATTTCACTATTTCACAAGTTGAACATGATTTCTTGATAAAATCTTAAGAATTAGGATTATGCTGTTGCATTTAGTTGCTCTTTATCATTTCAGGCTGATACTACAGACCTCTTATTGAAGGAATTGTGTTTGGCGTGTGCTTGGTCGACAGAAGGTTAGCCAAGAACTGTGATCAGTAGCCAAAATTTTAAGGTAATTTAGCGTTTATGAAGTTTGTAATTTGTCCTTCAATTGCATTCAGTCTAGTAATTCCATCAATTTCTAGTCTGGAAATAGTACTTAAGGTGATCCTGAGACTGTGTTAAAGAAGGGAGGTAACTCAAAGTGCGGAAAAAGGCAAATTTTGCGAATTTGGCGCTTGAGGTCATGCTGCCTTATTTTGCTATTTTTGGACTTTACTGGTGACTTTTTGCTTGAAACCAGTTTAATTTAGGTAGTTCTGGTAAATTTAAACCCATTTCTGATATTACAGAAACAAATCCACATACCTATATGGCCAGTGCATTCTTCAATTCTCCATTGTGTCCGGAAAGAGTCGTCAAGTTCCGAAATGCTTTATCGGACAAGTCTGTGGCCCGCAACGAATGTGTAGGTTGGACTGGCCCAACCGATATATTTGGCTATGGTGTATACCGAGTCTTGGTTGATGGTAAACGGTTGAAACTGCTGGTTCATCGACTTGCATACGTTATTGAGAAAAGTCGAATTTTGTGAATTTGGCGAATTTGGCGCTTGAAGCCATGCTGCCATATTTCGCCATTTTCGGACTTTACCGGTCACTTTTTGTTTGAAGCGGATTAGATTTCGGCAATTCTGGTACATTTAAACCATTTTCTTCAAACCATGTTGCTGTTTGGTTTTGTTGTTTTATCATGATAGTTCTTCTCACATAGTAAAGGTGTGTGTGTGGGGGGGGGAGGGTAAAGGGGTGGGTGTTTGGCTGTTATGGAGATTGTTAATCTTCTGTTATGAAGAGGGGCCTTGATTATGCTCCTGAGCTGATACAGAGGCGGCATTTCCGACACTGTTCAGATAATTGCTAAATAGGGATCGACTGGTGTGCCACATGTTGTCGGCATGACATCATTATGATGTCTTGGGACCTCCCATAACAGTGTGCCTGATGACCTTTTCTAAACTCAGCAGCTCTCTTTTTGGTGGATTAGTTGCAACTAATCCAAGGTTTTCCTGTAATTTACAGGCATTTTGTTAGTTATCACTGAGATTTCACCATGATTTGTGATAAAGATCTTCCTTTCTTGAAAAAGTCAACTCAGAAAGTGGGAGACTGTGCATATTTCTTTGTCTTGTAGATAGGATAAAGGATAAACTGACCACTTAGGCTCTCAAGAATGTGGAATTATCAGAAATGGTATCGGATTTCACAAACACTTTCTTTCACCATAATAGGAGCATTAGCAATTGGCTCATGATATTTAAAAGCCTTCAATTCTGACTGTGACATTTGGATTACCTCCCTTTGATTTGATTGAATTTGAATGCTAAGGGGAAATTTCTGTCAACAAGTTTGGAAAGGGTTCAGTTTATGTGTTCTTTTTGCTTCTTACATATGTTGTAAAGTGCTGATATCTTAAACTTGATGCAGAAGTTTCTGCTAATTTTTAGAATTTTCTGTGTAACAGACAGGCAATTTGGCATGGTATGTTAAAAAATTGTGACAAATGTGACATTTTGAACAGAAATGGAACCTGAGACAGGCAAAACAGTGCTTTTGCAACTGAACAAGTACCTGAGGTAAGATTTAAGTCCAGAAAGGGAACAGAAAACTAGCCTGACTTTGTAAAAGTGAAGTTCAAGTGATTCTCCTTAGACTTGTCTGTGAGCTTAAATTGCCAGGAAAATAGGGTGAAATATGTTTATTTGCATAAGGGTTAACAATCCATGTAAAATGAGTTCTGTACAATTGAGTCTCATCTGGATGGTTTAGATCAGTCAGTATGAAGGTATGTTACTTGTTTAAAGTGTTTTTTGGCATGTGTGAACAATTTCATCATTGCCTTAATTAAGCCACATGTAAACAGTTTGTTTCGAATTGGCCATGATCAAAATTAGAAATAATGGAGAAAGGTTAGTTTTGAATGCAATTTTGATAAGAAGAGTACTCATTACACCTATGAATTGTGTAAGATTATTGAGAAAAAGCATTTAGTTTGTCTTCAAAACAGGAGGTCATGACTTTCCTTCTTTGTTCCATTAGTTTTGACCCCAAATGCGAAAGTGAGGCTTCATGTAAATAGTGGCTAGCTTTAGCCGCAAAAATAATGATGGACTGATACCGTGAAAGATTGCGAAAAATCGGCATGGTAACGTGCTATTCTTTATTCTACCCCCAAATTATGTATTGTTTTGAGTTTCAATTAAGCTTAGCATTTTCAGGCTAGCCTCAGGGGTTTGGATTTTGTGAAGTTTGGAAAATAGGCTAAAATGGCTTATTTTGGCAGTTTTTTTCCAACCATGCCACTTGCCTGTATAGGTCCATCTTCGCAAGCCAAGGATACTAAGGTAGTACCCTTGGCCGCTCGCCTCTTTAAAAATCGAAACTCCCGCTGCGCCATTTCATTGGATGCGATCAAAACCCATCGCGTCCAATCAAACCATCCGTAACAAGAAATCTTCCGCGAAACAGAAAACAATAATAGCGGCGCCCGTCAAAAACGAAAGTTGTCGTGTTTTTGACGAAAATTTGCCAAAAAAAAGAGCAGACAATCGATATTTAATGAGTTTTTTATAGTTCATGATCAATTATGTGAAATATTAGGACGGGTTCCACAGCCAAATGATTGCGAATCATCGTATGTCTGATCAATTTCAGAAAATTGTGATGAATCCGAAAGTGCAGCCATATTTGATGCATAGCCTAACAAATTTTATTACGAGCATTTTGATTGGTCAGAAATAACATCAGCAAAGGTTACGCAACTCGTGATATTCGATAGATGGCGCAGCGGGAGTTTCGATTTTTAAAGAGGCGAGCGGCCAAGGGTACGTAACGAACAAAGTGGAGTTAGTATCCTTGGCTTGCGAAGATGGTATAGGTCAGTAATTTCACTATTTCACAAGTTGAACATGATTTCTTGATAAAATCTTAAGAATTAGGATTATGCTGTTGCATTTAATTGCTCTTTATCATTTCAGGTTGATACTACAGACCTCTTATTGAAGGAATTGTGTTTGGCGTGTGCTTGGTCGACAGAATGTTAGCCAAGAACTGTGATCAGGAGCCAAAATTTTAAGGTAATTTAGCGTTTATGAAGTTTGTAATTTGTCCTTCAATTGCATTCAGTCTAGTAATTCCATCAATTTCTAGTCTGGAAATAGTACTTAAGGTGATCCTGAGACTGTGAATTTTGGCTGAAATTGATTTAAAGAAGGGAGGTAACTCAAAGTGCGGAAAAAGGCAAATTTTGTGAATTTGGCGCTTGAGGTCATGCTGCCTTATTTTGCTATTTTTGGACTTTACTGGTGACTTTTTGCTTGAAACCAGTTTAATTTAGGTAGTTCTGGTAAATTTAAACCCATTTCTGATATTACAGAAACAAATCCACATACCTATATGGCCAGTGCATTCTTCAATTCTCCATTGTGTCCGGAAAGAGTCGTCAAGTTCCGAAATGCTTTATCGGACAAGTCTGTGGCCCGCAACGAATGTGTAGGTTGGACTGGCCCAACCGATATATTTGGCTATGGTGTATACCGAGTCTTGGTTGATGGTAAACGGTTGAAACTGCTGGTTCATCGACTTGCATACGTTATTGAGAAAAGTCGAATTTTGTGAATTTGGAGAATTTGGCGCTTGAAGCCATGCTGCCATATTTCGCCATTTTCGGACTTTACCGGTCACTTTTTGTTTGAAGCGGATTAGATTTCGGCAATTCCGGTACATTTAAACCATTTTCTTCAAACCATGTTGCTGTTTGGTTTCGTTGTTTTATCATGATAGTTCTTCTCACATAGTAAAGGTGTGTGTGTGTGGGGGGAGGGTAAAGGGGTGGGTGTTTGGCTGTTATGGAGATCGTTAATCTTCTGTTATGAAGACGGGCCTTGATTATGCTCCTGAGCTGATACAGAGGCGGCATTTCCGACACTGTTCAGATAATTGCTAAATAAGGATCGACTGGTGTGCCACATGTTGTCGGCATGACATCATTATGATGTCTTGGGACCTCCCATAACAGTGTGCCTGATGACCTTTTCTAAACTCAGTAGCTCTCTTTTTGGTGGATTAGTTGCAACTAATCCAAGGTTTTCCTGTAATTTACAGGCATTTTGTTAGTTATCACTGAGATTTCACCATGATTTGTGATAAAGATCTTCCTTTCTTGAAAAAGTCAACTCAGAAAGTGGGAGACTGTGCATATTTCTTTGTCTTGTAGATAAGATAAAGGATAAACTGACCACTTAGGCTCTCAAGAATGTGGAATTATCAGAAATGGTATCGGATTTCACAAATACTTTCTTTCACCATAATAGGAGCATTAGCAATTGGCTCATGATATTTAAAAGCCTTCAATTCTGACTGTGACATTTGGATTACCTCCCTTTGATTTGATTGAATTTGAATGCTAAGGGGAAATTTCTGTCAACAAGTTTGGAAAGGGTTCAGTTTATGTGTTCTTTTTGCTTCTTACATATGTTGTAAAGTGCTGATATCTTAAACTTGATGCAGAAGTTTCTGCTAATTTTTAGAATTTTCTGTGTAACAGACAGGCAATTTGGCATGGTATGTTAAAAAATTGTGACAAATGTGACATTTTGAACAGAAATGGAACCTGAGACAGGCAAAACAGTGCTTTTGCAACTGAACAAGTACCTGAGGTAAGATTTAAGTCCAGAAAGGGAACAGAAAACTAGCCTGACTTTGTAAAAGTGAAGTTCAAGTGATTCTCCTTAGACTTGTCTGTGAGCTTAAATTGCCAGGAAAATAGGGTGAAATATGCTTATTTGCATAAGGGTTAACAATCCATGTAAAATGAGTTCTGTACAATTGAGTCTCATCTGGATGGTTTAGATCAGTCAGTATGAAGGTATGTTACTTGTTTAAAGTGTTTTTTGGCATGTGTGAACAATTTCATCATTGCCTTAATTAAGCCACATGTAAACAGTTTGTTTCGAATTGGCCATGATCAAAATTAGAAATAATGGAGAAAGGTTAGTTTTGAATGCAATTTTGATAAGAAGAGTACTCATTACACCTATGAATTGTGTAAGATTATTGAGAAAAAGCATTTAGTTTGTCTTCAAAACAGGAGGTCATGACTTTCCTTCTTTGTTCCATTAGTTTTGACCCCAAATGCGAAAGTGAGGCTTCATGTAAATAGTGGCTAGCTTTAGCCGCAAAAATAATGATGGACTGATACCGTGAAAGATTGCGAAAAATCGGCATGGTAACGTGCTATTTTTTATTCTACCCCCAAATTATGTATTGTTTTGAGTTTCAATTTAGCTTAGCATTTTCAGGCTAGCCTCAGGGGTTTGGATTTTGTGAAGTTTGGAAAATAGGCTAAAATGGCTTATTTTGGCAGTTTTTTTCCCAACCATGCCACTTGCCTGTATAGGTCAGTAATTTCACTATTTCACAAGTTGAACATGATTTCGTGATAAAATCTTAAGAATTAGGATTATGCTGTTGCATTTAGTTGCTCTTTATCATTTCAGGCTGATACTACAGACCTCTTATTGAAGGAATTGTGTTTGGCGTGTGCTTGGTCGACAGAAGGTTAGCCAAGAACTGTGATCAGTAGCCAAAATTTTAAGGTAATTTAGCGTTTATGAAGTTTGTAATTTGTCCTTCAATTGCATTCAGTCTAGTAATTCCATCAATTTCTAGTCTGGAAATAGTACTTAAGGTGATCCTGAGACTGTGTTAAAGAAGGGAGGTAACTCAAAGTGCGGAAAAAGGCAAATTTTGCGAATTTGGCGCTTGAGGTCATGCTGCCTTATTTTGCTATTTTTGGACTTTACTGGTGACTTTTTGCTTGAAACCAGTTTAATTTAGGTAGTTCTGGTAAATTTAAACCCATTTCTGATATTACAGAAACAAATCCACATACCTATATGGCCAGTGCATTCTTCAATTCTCCATTGTGTCCGGAAAGAGTCGTCAAGTTCCGAAATGCTTTATCGGACAAGTCTGTGGCCCGCAACGAATGTGTAGGTTGGACTGGCCCAACCGATATATTTGGCTATGGTGTATACCGAGTCTTGGTTGATGGTAAACGGTTGAAACTGCTGGTTCATCGACTTGCATACGTTATTGAGAAAAGTCGAATTTTGTGAATTTGGCGAATTTGGCGCTTGAAGCCATGCTGCCATATTTCGCCATTTTCGGACTTTACCGGTCACTTTTTGTTTGAAGCGGATTAGATTTCGGCAATTCTGGTACATTTAAACCATTTTCTTCAAACCATGTTGCTGTTTGGTTTTGTTGTTTTATCATGATAGTTCTTCTCACATAGTAAAGGTGTGTGTGTGGGGGGGGAGGGTAAAGGGGTGGGTGTTTGGCTGTTATGGAGATTGTTAATCTTCTGTTATGAAGACGGGCCTTGATTATGCTCCTGAGCTGATACAGAGGCGGTATTTCCGACACTGTTCAGATAATTGCTAAATAGGGATCGACTGGTGTGCCACATGTTGTCGGCATGACATCATTATGATGTCTTGGGACCTCCCATAACAGTGTGCCTGATGACCTTTTCTAAACTCAGTAGCTCTCTTTTTGGTGGATTAGTTGCAACTAATCCAAGGTTTTCCTGTAATTTACAGGCATTTTGTTAGTTATCACTGAGATTTCACCATGATTTGTGATAAAGATCTTCCTTTCTTGAAAAAGTCAACTCAGAAAGTGGGAGACTGTGCATATTTCTTTGTCTTGTAGATAGGATAAAGGATAAACTGACCACTTAGGCTCTCAAGAATGTGGAATTATCAGAAATGGTATCGGATTTCACAAACACTTTCTTTCACCATAATAGGAGCATTAGCAATTGGCTCATGATATTTAAAAGCCTTCAATTCTGACTGTGACATTTGGATTACCTCCCTTTGATTTGATTGAATTTGAATGCTAAGGGGAAATTTCTGTCAACAAGTTTGGAAAGGGTTCAGTTTATGTGTTCTTTTTGCTTCTTACATATGTTGTAAAGTGCTGATATCTTAAACTTGATGCAGAAGTTTCTGCTAATTTTTAGAATTTTCTGTGTAACAGACAGGCAATTTGGCATGGTATGTTAAAAAATTGTGACAAATGTGACATTTTGAATAGAAATGGAACCTGAGACAGGCAAAACAGTGCTTTTGCAACTGAACAAGTACCTGAGGTAAGATTTAAGTCCAGAAAGGGAACAGAAAACTAGCCTGACTTTGTAAAAGTGAAGTTCAAGTGATTCTCCTTAGACTTGTCTGTGAGCTTAAATTGCCAGGAAAATAGGGTGAAATATGCTTATTTGCATAAGGGTTAACAATCCATGTAAAATGAGTTCTGTACAATTGAGTCTCATCTGGATGGTTTAGATCAGTCAGTATGAAGGTATGTTACTTGTTTAAAGTGTTTTTTGGCATGTGTGAACAATTTCATCATTGCCTTAATTAAGCCACATGTAAACAGTTTGTTTCGAATTGGCCATGATCAAAATTAGAAATAATGGAGAAAGGTTAGTTTTGAATGCAATTTTGATAAGAAGAGTACTCATTACACCTATGAATTGTGTAAGATTATTGAGAAAAAGCATTTAGTTTGTCTTCAAAACAGGAGGTCATGACTTTCCTTCTTTGTTCCATTAGTTTTGGCCCCAAATGCGAAAGTGAGGCTTCATGTAATTAGTGGCTAGCTTTAGCCGCAAAAATAATGATGGACTGATACCGTGAAAGATTGCGAAAAATCGGCATGGTAACGTGCTATTTTTGATTCTACCCCCAAATGATGTATTGTTTTGAGTTTCAATTTAGCTTAGCATTTTCAGGCTAGCCTCAGGGGTTTGGATTTTGTGAAGTTTGGAAAATAGGCTAAAATGGCTTATTTTGGCAGTTTTTTTCCAACCATGCCACTTGCCTGTATAGGTCCATCTTCGCAAGCCAAGGATACTAAGGTAGTACCCTTGGCCGCTCGCCTCTTTAAAAATCGAAACTCCCGCTGCGCCATTTCATTGGATGCGATCAAAACCCATCGCGTCCAATCAAACCATCCGTAACAAGAAATCTTCCGCGAAACAGAAAACAATAATAGCGGCGCCCGTCAAAAACGAAAGTTGTCGTGTTTTTGACGAAAATTTGCCAAAAAAAAGAGCAGACAATCGATATTTAATGAGTTTTTTATAGTTCATGATCAATTATGTGAAATATTAGGACGGGTTCCACAGCCAAATGATTGCGAATCATCGTATGTCTGATCAATTTCAGAAAATTGTGATGAATCCGAAAGTGCAGCCATATTTGATGCATAGCCTAACAAATTTTATTACGAGCATTTTGATTGGTCAGAAATAACATCAGCAAAGGTTACGCAACTCGTGATATTCGATAGATGGCGCAGCGGGAGTTTCGATTTTTAAAGAGGCGAGCGGCCAAGGGTACGTAACGAACAAAGTGGAGTTAGTATCCTTGGCTTGCGAAGATGGTATAGGTCAGTAATTTCACTATTTCACAAGTTGAACATGATTTCTTGATAAAATCTTAAGAATTAGGATTATGCTGTTGCATTTAATTGCTCTTTATCATTTCAGGTTGATACTACAGACCTCTTATTGAAGGAATTGTGTTTGGCGTGTGCTTGGTCGACAGAATGTTAGCCAAGAACTGTGATCAGGAGCCAAAATTTTAAGGTAATTTAGCGTTTATGAAGTTTGTAATTTGTCCTTCAATTGCATTCAGTCTAGTAATTCCATCAATTTCTAGTCTGGAAATAGTACTTAAGGTGATCCTGAGACTGTGAATTTTGGCTGAAATTGATTTAAAGAAGGGAGGTAACTCAAAGTGCGGAAAAAGGCAAATTTTGTGAATTTGGCGCTTGAGGTCATGCTGCCTTATTTTGCTATTTTTGGACTTTACTGGTGACTTTTTGCTTGAAACCAGTTTAATTTAGGTAGTTCTGGTAAATTTAAACCCATTTCTGATATTACAGAAACAAATCCACATACCTATATGGCCAGTGCATTCTTCAATTCTCCATTGTGTCCGGAAAGAGTCGTCAAGTTCCGAAATGCTTTATCGGACAAGTCTGTGGCCCGCAACGAATGTGTAGGTTGGACTGGCCCAACCGATATATTTGGCTATGGTGTATACCGAGTCTTGGTTGATGGTAAACGGTTGAAACTGCTGGTTCATCGACTTGCATACGTTATTGAGAAAAGTCGAATTTTGTGAATTTGGAGAATTTGGCGCTTGAAGCCATGCTGCCATATTTCGCCATTTTCGGACTTTACCGGTCACTTTTTGTTTGAAGCGGATTAGATTTCGGCAATTCCGGTACATTTAAACCATTTTCTTCAAACCATGTTGCTGTTTGGTTTCGTTGTTTTATCATGATAGTTCTTCTCACATAGTAAAGGTGTGTGTGTGTGGGGGGAGGGTAAAGGGGTGGGTGTTTGGCTGTTATGGAGATTGTTAATCTTCTGTTATGAAGACGGGCCTTGATTATGCTCCTGAGCTGATACAGAGGCGGCATTTCCGACACTGTTCAGATAATTGCTAAATAAGGATCGACTGGTGTGCCACATGTTGTCGGCATGACATCATTATGATGTCTTGGGACCTCCCATAACAGTGTGCCTGATGACCTTTTCTAAACTCAGTAGCTCTCTTTTTGGTGGATTAGTTGCAACTAATCCAAGGTTTTCCTGTAATTTACAGGCATTTTGTTAGTTATCACTGAGATTTCACCATGATTTGTGATAAAGATCTTCCTTTCTTGAAAAAGTCAACTCAGAAAGTGGGAGACTGTGCATATTTCTTTGTCTTGTAGATAAGATAAAGGATAAACTGACCACTTAGGCTCTCAAGAATGTGGAATTATCAGAAATGGTATCGGATTTCACAAATACTTTCTTTCACCATAATAGGAGCATTAGCAATTGGCTCATGATATTTAAAAGCCTTCAATTCTGACTGTGACATTTGGATTACCTCCCTTTGATTTGATTGAATTTGAATGCTAAGGGGAAATTTCTGTCAACAAGTTTGGAAAGGGTTCAGTTTATGTGTTCTTTTTGCTTCTTACATATGTTGTAAAGTGCTGATATCTTAAACTTGATGCAGAAGTTTCTGCTAATTTTTAGAATTTTCTGTGTAACAGACAGGCAATTTGGCATGGTATGTTAAAAAATTGTGACAAATGTGACATTTTGAATAGAAATGGAACCTGAGACAGGCAAAACAGTGCTTTTGCAACTGAACAAGTACCTGAGGTAAGATTTAAGTCCAGAAAGGGAACAGAAAACTAGCCTGACTTTGTAAAAGTGAAGTTCAAGTGATTCTCCTTAGACTTGTCTGTGAGCTTAAATTGCCAGGAAAATAGGGTGAAATATGCTTATTTGCATAAGGGTTAACAATCCATGTAAAATGAGTTCTGTACAATTGAGTCTCATCTGGATGGTTTAGATCAGTCAGTATGAAGGTATGTTACTTGTTTAAAGTGTTTTTTGGCATGTGTGAACAATTTCATCATTGCCTTAATTAAGCCACATGTAAACAGTTTGTTTCGAATTGGCCATGATCAAAATTAGAAATAATGGAGAAAGGTTAGTTTTGAATGCAATTTTGATAAGAAGAGTACTCATTACACCTATGAATTGTGTAAGATTATTGAGAAAAAGCATTTAGTTTGTCTTCAAAACAGGAGGTCATGACTTTCCTTCTTTGTTCCATTAGTTTTGGCCCCAAATGCGAAAGTGAGGCTTCATGTAAATAGTGGCTAGCTTTAGCCGCAAAAATAATGATGGACTGATACTGTGAAAGATTGCGAAAAATCGGCATGGTAACGTGCTATTTTTTATTCTACCCCCAAATTATGTATTGTTTTGAGTTTCAATTTAGCTTAGCATTTTCAGGCTAGCCTCAGGGGTTTGGATTTTGTGAAGTTTGGAAAATAGGCTAAAATGGCTTATTTTGGCAGTTTTTTTCCCAACCATGCCACTTGCCTGTATAGGTCAGTAATTTCACTATTTCACAAGTTGAACATGATTTCTTGATAAAATCTTAAGAATTAGGATTATGCTGTTGCATTTAGTTGCTCTTTATCATTTCAGGCTGATACTACAGACCTCTTATTGAAGGAATTGTGTTTGGCGTGTGCTTGGTCGACAGAAGGTTAGCCAAGAACTGTGATCAGTAGCCAAAATTTTAAGGTAATTTAGCGTTTATGAAGTTTGTAATTTGTCCTTCAATTGCATTCAGTCTAGTAATTCCATCAATTTCTAGTCTGGAAATAGTACTTAAGGTGATCCTGAGACTGTGTTAAAGAAGGGAGGTAACTCAAAGTGCGGAAAAAGGCAAATTTTGCGAATTTGGCGCTTGAGGTCATGCTGCCTTATTTTGCTATTTTTGGACTTTACTGGTGACTTTTTGCTTGAAACCAGTTTAATTTAGGTAGTTCTGGTAAATTTAAACCCATTTCTGATATTACAGAAACAAATCCACATACCTATATGGCCAGTGCATTCTTCAATTCTCCATTGTGTCCGGAAAGAGTCGTCAAGTTCCGAAATGCTTTATCGGACAAGTCTGTGGCCCGCAACGAATGTGTAGGTTGGACTGGCCCAACCGATATATTTGGCTATGGTGTATACCGAGTCTTGGTTGATGGTAAACGGTTGAAACTGCTGGTTCATCGACTTGCATACGTTATTGAGAAAAGTCGAATTTTGTGAATTTGGCGAATTTGGCGCTTGAAGCCATGCTGCCATATTTCGCCATTTTCGGACTTTACCGGTCACTTTTTGTTTGAAGCGGATTAGATTTCGGCAATTCTGGTACATTTAAACCATTTTCTTCAAACCATGTTGCTGTTTGGTTTTGTTGTTTTATCATGATAGTTCTTCTCACATAGTAAAGGTGTGTGTGTGGGGGGGGGAGGGTAAAGGGGTGGGTGTTTGGCTGTTATGGAGATTGTTAATCTTCTGTTATGAAGACGGGCCTTGATTATGCTCCTGAGCTGATACAGAGGCGGTATTTCCGACACTGTTCAGATAATTGCTAAATAGGGATCGACTGGTGTGCCACATGTTGTCGGCATGACATCATTATGATGTCTTGGGACCTCCCATAACAGTGTGCCTGATGACCTTTTCTAAACTCAGTAGCTCTCTTTTTGGTGGATTAGTTGCAACTAATCCAAGGTTTTCCTGTAATTTACAGGCATTTTGTTAGTTATCACTGAGATTTCACCATGATTTGTGATAAAGATCTTCCTTTCTTGAAAAAGTCAACTCAGAAAGTGGGAGACTGTGCATATTTCTTTGTCTTGTAGATAGGATAAAGGATAAACTGACCACTTAGGCTCTCAAGAATGTGGAATTATCAGAAATGGTATCGGATTTCACAAACACTTTCTTTCACCATAATAGGAGCATTAGCAATTGGCTCATGATATTTAAAAGCCTTCAATTCTGACTGTGACATTTGGATTACCTCCCTTTGATTTGATTGAATTTGAATGCTAAGGGGAAATTTCTGTCAACAAGTTTGGAAAGGGTTCAGTTTATATGTTCTTTTTGCTTCTTACATATGTTGTAAAGTGCTGATATCTTAAACTTGATGCAGAAGTTTCTGCTAATTTTTAGAATTTTCTGTGTAACAGACAGGCAATTTGGCATGGTATGTTAAAAAATTGTGACAAATGTGACATTTTGAATAGAAATGGAACCTGAGACAGGCAAAACAGTGCTTTTGCAACTGAACAAGTACCTGAGGTAAGATTTAAGTCCAGAAAGGGAACAGAAAACTAGCCTGACTTTGTAAAAGTGAAGTTCAAGTGATTCTCCTTAGACTTGTCTGTGAGCTTAAATTGCCAGGAAAATAGGGTGAAATATGCTTATTTGCATAAGGGTTAACAATCCATGTAAAATGAGTTCTGTACAATTGAGTCTCATCTGGATGGTTTAGATCAGTCAGTATGAAGGTATGTTACTTGTTTAAAGTGTTTTTTGGCATGTGTGAACAATTTCATCATTGCCTTAATTAAGCCACATGTAAACAGTTTGTTTCGAATTGGCCATGATCAAAATTAGAAATAATGGAGAAAGGTTAGTTTTGAATGCAATTTTGATAAGAAGAGTACTCATTACACCTATGAATTGTGTAAGATTATTGAGAAAAAGCATTTAGTTTGTCTTCAAAACAGGAGGTCATGACTTTCCTTCTTTGTTCCATTAGTTTTGGCCCCAAATGCGAAAGTGAGGCTTCATGTAATTAGTGGCTAGCTTTAGCCGCAAAAATAATGATGGACTGATACCGTGAAAGATTGCGAAAAATCGGCATGGTAACGTGCTATTTTTGATTCTACCCCCAAATGATGTATTGTTTTGAGTTTCAATTTAGCTTAGCATTTTCAGGCTAGCCTCAGGGGTTTGGATTTTGTGAAGTTTGGAAAATAGGCTAAAATGGCTTATTTTGGCAGTTTTTTTCCAACCATGCCACTTGCCTGTATAGGTCCATCTTCGCAAGCCAAGGATACTAAGGTAGTACCCTTGGCCGCTCGCCTCTTTAAAAATCGAAACTCCCGCTGCGCCATTTCATTGGATGCGATCAAAACCCATCGCGTCCAATCAAACCATCCGTAACAAGAAATCTTCCGCGAAACAGAAAACAATAATAGCGGCGCCCGTCAAAAACGAAAGTTGTCGTGTTTTTGACGAAAATTTGCCAAAAAAAAGAGCAGACAATCGATATTTAATGAGTTTTTTATAGTTCATGATCAATTATGTGAAATATTAGGACGGGTTCCACAGCCAAATGATTGCGAATCATCGTATGTCTGATCAATTTCAGAAAATTGTGATGAATCCGAAAGTGCAGCCATATTTGATGCATAGCCTAACAAATTTTATTACGAGCATTTTGATTGGTCAGAAATAACATCAGCAAAGGTTACGCAACTCGTGATATTCGATAGATGGCGCAGCGGGAGTTTCGATTTTTAAAGAGGCGAGCGGCCAAGGGTACGTAACGAACAAAGTGGAGTTAGTATCCTTGGCTTGCGAAGATGGTATAGGTCAGTAATTTCACTATTTCACAAGTTGAACATGATTTCTTGATAAAATCTTAAGAATTAGGATTATGCTGTTGCATTTAATTGCTCTTTATCATTTCAGGTTGATACTACAGACCTCTTATTGAAGGAATTGTGTTTGGCGTGTGCTTGGTCGACAGAATGTTAGCCAAGAACTGTGATCAGGAGCCAAAATTTTAAGGTAATTTAGCGTTTATGAAGTTTGTAATTTGTCCTTCAATTGCATTCAGTCTAGTAATTCCATCAATTTCTAGTCTGGAAATAGTACTTAAGGTGATCCTGAGACTGTGAATTTTGGCTGAAATTGATTTAAAGAAGGGAGGTAACTCAAAGTGCGGAAAAAGGCAAATTTTGTGAATTTGGCGCTTGAGGTCATGCTGCCTTATTTTGCTATTTTTGGACTTTACTGGTGACTTTTTGCTTGAAACCAGTTTAATTTAGGTAGTTCTGGTAAATTTAAACCCATTTCTGATATTACAGAAACAAATCCACATACCTATATGGCCAGTGCATTCTTCAATTCTCCATTGTGTCCGGAAAGAGTCGTCAAGTTCCGAAATGCTTTATCGGACAAGTCTGTGGCCCGCAACGAATGTGTAGGTTGGACTGGCCCAACCGATATATTTGGCTATGGTGTATACCGAGTCTTGGTTGATGGTAAACGGTTGAAACTGCTGGTTCATCGACTTGCATACGTTATTGAGAAAAGTCGAATTTTGTGAATTTGGAGAATTTGGCGCTTGAAGCCATGCTGCCATATTTCGCCATTTTCGGACTTTACCGGTCACTTTTTGTTTGAAGCGGATTAGATTTCGGCAATTCCGGTACATTTAAACCATTTTCTTCAAACCATGTTGCTGTTTGGTTTCGTTGTTTTATCATGATAGTTCTTCTCACATAGTAAAGGTGTGTGTGGGGGGGGGGAGGGTAAAGGGGTGGGTGTTTGGCTGTTATGGAGATTGTTAATCTTCTGTTATGAAGACGGGCCTTGATTATGCTCCTGAGCTGATACAGAGGCGGCATTTCCGACACTGTTCAGATAATTGCTAAATGAGGATCGACTGGTGTGCCACATGTTGTCGGCATGACATCATTATGATGTCTTGGGACCTCCCATAACAGTGTGCCTGATGACCTTTTCTAAACTCAGTAGCTCTCTTTTTGGTGGATTAGTTGCAACTAATCCAAGGTTTTCCTGTAATTTACAGGCATTTTGTTAGTTATCACTGAGATTTCACCATGATTTGTGATAAAGATCTTCCTTTCTTGAAAAAGTCAACTCAGAAAGTGGGAGACTGTGCATATTTCTTTGTCTTGTAGATAAGATAAAGGATAAACTGACCACTTAGGCTCTCAAGAATGTGGAATTATCAGAAATGGTATCGGATTTCACAAATACTTTCTTTCACCATAATAGGAGCATTAGCAATTGGCTCATGATATTTAAAAGCCTTCAATTCTGACTGTGACATTTGGATTACCTCCCTTTGATTTGATTGAATTTGAATGCTAAGGGGAAATTTCTGTCAACAAGTTTGGAAAGGGTTCAGTTTATGTGTTCTTTTTGCTTCTTACATATGTTGTAAAGTGCTGATATCTTAAACTTGATGCAGAAGTTTCTGCTAATTTTTAGAATTTTCTGTGTAACAGACAGGCAATTTGGCATGGTATGTTAAAAAATTGTGACAAATGTGACATTTTGAACAGAAATGGAACCTGAGACAGGCAAAACAGTGCTTTTGCAACTGAACAAGTACCTGAGGTAAGATTTAAGTCCAGAAAGGGAACAGAAAACTAGCCTGACTTTGTAAAAGTGAAGTTCAAGTGATTCTCCTTAGACTTGTCTGTGAGCTTAAATTGCCAGGAAAATAGGGTGAAATATGCTTATTTGCATAAGGGTTAACAATCCATGTAAAATGAGTTCTGTACAATTGAGTCTCATCTGGATGGTTTAGATCAGTCAGTATGAAGGTATGTTACTTGTTTAAAGTGTTTTTTGGCATGTGTGAACAATTTCATCATTGCCTTAATTAAGCCACATGTAAACAGTTTGTTTCGAATTGGCCATGATCAAAATTAGAAATAATGGAGAAAGGTTAGTTTTGAATGCAATTTTGATAAGAAGAGTACTCATTACACCTATGAATTGTGTAAGATTATTGAGAAAAAGCATTTAGTTTGTCTTCAAAACAGGAGGTCATGACTTTCCTTCTTTGTTCCATTAGTTTTGACCCCAAATGCGAAAGTGAGGCTTCATGTAAATAGTGGCTAGCTTTAGCCGCAAAAATAATGATGGACTGATACCGTGAAAGATTGCGAAAAATCGGCATGGTAACGTGCTATTCTTTATTCTACCCCCAAATTATGTATTGTTTTGAGTTTCAATTAAGCTTAGCATTTTCAGGCTAGCCTCAGGGGTTTGGATTTTGTGAAGTTTGGAAAATAGGCTAAAATGGCTTATTTTGGCAGTTTTTTTCCAACCATGCCACTTGCCTGTATAGGTCCATCTTCGCAAGCCAAGGATACTAAGGTAGTACCCTTGGCCGCTCGCCTCTTTAAAAATCGAAACTCCCGCTGCGCCATTTCATTGGATGCGATCAAAACCCATCGCGTCCAATCAAACCATCCGTAACAAGAAATCTTCCGCGAAACAGAAAACAATAATAGCGGCGCCCGTCAAAAACGAAAGTTGTCGTGTTTTTGACGAAAATTTGCCAAAAAAAAGAGCAGACAATCGATATTTAATGAGTTTTTTATAGTTCATGATCAATTATGTGAAATATTAGGACGGGTTCCACAGCCAAATGATTGCGAATCATCGTATGTCTGATCAATTTCAGAAAATTGTGATGAATCCGAAAGTGCAGCCATATTTGATGCATAGCCTAACAAATTTTATTACGAGCATTTTGATTGGTCAGAAATAACATCAGCAAAGGTTACGCAACTCGTGATATTCGATAGATGGCGCAGCGGGAGTTTCGATTTTTAAAGAGGCGAGCGGCCAAGGGTACGTAACGAACAAAGTGGAGTTAGTATCCTTGGCTTGCGAAGATGGTATAGGTCAGTAATTTCACTATTTCACAAGTTGAACATGATTTCTTGATAAAATCTTAAGAATTAGGATTATGCTGTTGCATTTAATTGCTCTTTATCATTTCAGGTTGATACTACAGACCTCTTATTGAAGGAATTGTGTTTGGCGTGTGCTTGGTCGACAGAATGTTAGCCAAGAACTGTGATCAGGAGCCAAAATTTTAAGGTAATTTAGCGTTTATGAAGTTTGTAATTTGTCCTTCAATTGCATTCAGTCTAGTAATTCCATCAATTTCTAGTCTGGAAATAGTACTTAAGGTGATCCTGAGACTGTGAATTTTGGCTGAAATTGATTTAAAGAAGGGAGGTAACTCAAAGTGCGGAAAAAGGCAAATTTTGTGAATTTGGCGCTTGAGGTCATGCTGCCTTATTTTGCTATTTTTGGACTTTACTGGTGACTTTTTGCTTGAAACCAGTTTAATTTAGGTAGTTCTGGTAAATTTAAACCCATTTCTGATATTACAGAAACAAATCCACATACCTATATGGCCAGTGCATTCTTCAATTCTCCATTGTGTCCGGAAAGAGTCGTCAAGTTCCGAAATGCTTTATCGGACAAGTCTGTGGCCCGCAACGAATGTGTAGGTTGGACTGGCCCAACCGATATATTTGGCTATGGTGTATACCGAGTCTTGGTTGATGGTAAACGGTTGAAACTGCTGGTTCATCGACTTGCATACGTTATTGAGAAAAGTCGAATTTTGTGAATTTGGAGAATTTGGCGCTTGAAGCCATGCTGCCATATTTCGCCATTTTCGGACTTTACCGGTCACTTTTTGTTTGAAGCGGATTAGATTTCGGCAATTCCGGTACATTTAAACCATTTTCTTCAAACCATGTTGCTGTTTGGTTTCGTTGTTTTATCATGATAGTTCTTCTCACATAGTAAAGGTGTGTGTGTGTGGGGGGAGGGTAAAGGGGTGGGTGTTTGGCTGTTATGGAGATTGTTAATCTTCTGTTATGAAGACGGGCCTTGATTATGCTCCTGAGCTGATACAGAGGCGGCATTTCCGACACTGTTCAGATAATTGCTAAATAAGGATCGACTGGTGTGCCACATGTTGTCGGCATGACATCATTATGATGTCTTGGGACCTCCCATAACAGTGTGCCTGATGACCTTTTCTAAACTCAGTAGCTCTCTTTTTGGTGGATTAGTTGCAACTAATCCAAGGTTTTCCTGTAATTTACAGGCATTTTGTTAGTTATCACTGAGATTTCACCATGATTTGTGATAAAGATCTTCCTTTCTTGAAAAAGTCAACTCAGAAAGTGGGAGACTGTGCATATTTCTTTGTCTTGTAGATAAGATAAAGGATAAACTGACCACTTAGGCTCTCAAGAATGTGGAATTATCAGAAATGGTATCGGATTTCACAAATACTTTCTTTCACCATAATAGGAGCATTAGCAATTGGCTCATGATATTTAAAAGCCTTCAATTCTGACTGTGACATTTGGATTACCTCCCTTTGATTTGATTGAATTTGAATGCTAAGGGGAAATTTCTGTCAACAAGTTTGGAAAGGGTTCAGTTTATGTGTTCTTTTTGCTTCTTACATATGTTGTAAAGTGCTGATATCTTAAACTTGATGCAGAAGTTTCTGCTAATTTTTAGAATTTTCTGTGTAACAGACAGGCAATTTGGCATGGTATGTTAAAAAATTGTGACAAATGTGACATTTTGAACAGAAATGGAACCTGAGACAGGCAAAACAGTGCTTTTGCAACTGAACAAGTACCTGAGGTAAGATTTAAGTCCAGAAAGGGAACAGAAAACTAGCCTGACTTTGTAAAAGTGAAGTTCAAGTGATTCTCCTTAGACTTGTCTGTGAGCTTAAATTGCCAGGAAAATAGGGTGAAATATGCTTATTTGCATAAGGGTTAACAATCCATGTAAAATGAGTTCTGTACAATTGAGTCTCATCTGGATGGTTTAGATCAGTCAGTATGAAGGTATGTTACTTGTTTAAAGTGTTTTTTGGCATGTGTGAACAATTTCATCATTGCCTTAATTAAGCCACATGTAAACAGTTTGTTTCGAATTGGCCATGATCAAAATTAGAAATAATGGAGAAAGGTTAGTTTTGAATGCAATTTTGATAAGAAGAGTACTCATTACACCTATGAATTGTGTAAGATTATTGAGAAAAAGCATTTAGTTTGTCTTCAAAACAGGAGGTCATGACTTTCCTTCTTTGTTCCATTAGTTTTGGCCCCAAATGCGAAAGTGAGGCTTCATGTAAATAGTGGCTAGCTTTAGCCGCAAAAATAATGATGGACTGCTACCGTGAAAGATTGCGAAAAATCGGCATGGTAACGTGCTATTTTTTATTCTACCCCCAAATTATGTATTGTTTTGAGTTTCAATTTAGCTTAGCATTTTCAGGCTAGCCTCAGGGGTTTGGATTTTGTGAAGTTTGGAAAATAGGCTAAAATGGCTTATTTTGGCAGTTTTTTTCCCAACCATGCCACTTGCCTGTATAGGTCAGTAATTTCACTATTTCACAAGTTGAACATGATTTCTTGATAAAATCTTAAGAATTAGGATTATGCTGTTGCATCTAGTTGCTCTTTATCATTTCAGGCTGATACTACAGACCTCTTATTGAAGGAATTGTGTTTGGCGTGTGCTTGGTCGACAGAAGGTTAGCCAAGAACTGTGATCAGTAGCCAAAATTTTAAGGTAATTTAGCGTTTATGAAGTTTGTAATTTGTCCTTCAATTGCATTCAGTCTAGTAATTCCATCAATTTCTAGTCTGGAAATAGTACTTAAGGTGATCCTGAGACTGTGTTAAAGAAGGGAGGTAACTCAAAGTGCGGAAAAAGGCAAATTTTGCGAATTTGGCGCTTGAGGTCATGCTGCCTTATTTTGCTATTTTTGGACTTTACTGGTGACTTTTTGCTTGAAACCAGTTTAATTTAGGTAGTTCTGGTAAATTTAAACCCATTTCTGATATTACAGAAACAAATCCACATACCTATATGGCCAGTGCATTCTTCAATTCTCCATTGTGTCCGGAAAGAGTCGTCAAATTCCGAAATGCTTTATCGGACAAGTCTGTGGCCCGCAACGAATGTGTAGGTTGGACTGGCCCAACCGATATATTTGGCTATGGTGTATACCGAGTCTTGGTTGATGGTAAACGGTTGAAACTGCTGGTTCATCGACTTGCATACGTTATTGAGAAAAGTCGAATTTTGTGAATTTGGCGAATTTGGCGCTTGAAGCCATGCTGCCATATTTCGCCATTTTCGGACTTTACCGGTCACTTTTTGTTTGAAGCGGATTAGATTTCGGCAATTCTGGTACATTTAAACCATTTTCTTCAAACCATGTTGCTGTTTGGTTTTGTTGTTTTATCATGATAGTTCTTCTCACATAGTAAAGGTGTGTGTGTGGGGGGGGGAGGGTAAAGGGGTGGGTGTTTGGCTGTTATGGAGATTGTTAATCTTCTGTTATGAAGACGGGCCTTGATTATGCTCCTGAGCTGATACAGAGGCGGCATTTCCGACACTGTTCAGATAATTGCTAAATAGGGATCGACTGGTGTGCCACATGTTGTCGGCATGACATCATTATGATGTCTTGGGACCTCCCATAACAGTGTGCCTGATGACCTTTTCTAAACTCAGTAGCTCTCTTTTTGGTGGATTAGTTGCAACTAATCCAAGGTTTTCCTGTAATTTACAGGCATTTTGTTAGTTATCACTGAGATTTCACCATGATTTGTGATAAAGATCTTCCTTTCTTGAAAAAGTCAACTCAGAAAGTGGGAGACTGTGCATATTTCTTTGTCTTGTAGATAAGATAAAGGATAAACTGACCACTTAGGCTCTCAAGAATGTGGAATTATCAGAAATGGTATCGGATTTCACAAACACTTTCTTTCACCATAATAGGAGCATTAGCAATTGGCTCATGATATTTAAAAGCCTTCAATTCTGACTGTGACATTTGGATTACCTCCCTTTGATTTGATTGAATTTGAATGCTAAGGGGAAATTTCTGTCAACAAGTTTGGAAAGGGTTCAGTTTATGTGTTCTTTTTGCTTCTTACATATGTTGTAAAGTGCTGATATCTTAAACTTGATGCAGAAGTTTCTGCTAATTTTTAGAATTTTCTGTGTAACAGACAGGCAATTTGGCATGGTATGTTAAAAAATTGTGACAAATGTGACATTTTGAATAGAAATGGAACCTGAGACAGGCAAAACAGTGCTTTTGCAACTGAACAAGTACCTGAGGTAAGATTTAAGTCCAGAAAGGGAACAGAAAACTAGCCTGACTTTGTAAAAGTGAAGTTCAAGTGATTCTCCTTAGACTTGTCTGTGAGCTTAAATTGCCAGGAAAATAGGGTGAAATATGCTTATTTGCATAAGGGTTAACAATCCATGTAAAATGAGTTCTGTACAATTGAGTCTCATCTGGATGGTTTAGATCAGTCAGTATGAAGGTATGTTACTTGTTTAAAGTGTTTTTTGGCATGTGTGAACAATTTCATCATTGCCTTAATTAAGCCACATGTAAACAGTTTGTTTCGAATTGGCCATGATCAAAATTAGAAATAATGGAGAAAGGTTAGTTTTGAATGCAATTTTGATAAGAAGAGTACTCATTACACCTATGAATTGTGTAAGATTATTGAGAAAAAGCATTTAGTTTGTCTTCAAAACAGGAGGTCATGACTTTCCTTCTTTGTTCCATTAGTTTTGGCCCCAAATGCGAAAGTGAGGCTTCATGTAATTAGTGGCTAGCTTTAGCCGCAAAAATAATGATGGACTGATACCGTGAAAGATTGCGAAAAATCGGCATGGTAACGTGCTATTTTTGATTCTACCCCCAAATGATGTATTGTTTTGAGTTTCAATTTAGCTTAGCATTTTCAGGCTAGCCTCAGGGGTTTGGATTTTGTGAAGTTTGGAAAATAGGCTAAAATGGCTTATTTTGGCAGTTTTTTTCCAACCATGCCACTTGCCTGTATAGGTCCATCTTCGCAAGCCAAGGATACTAAGGTAGTACCCTTGGCCGCTCGCCTCTTTAAAAATCGAAACTCCCGCTGCGCCATTTCATTGGATGCGATCAAAACCCATCGCGTCCAATCAAACCATCCGTAACAAGAAATCTTCCGCGAAACAGAAAACAATAATAGCGGCGCCCGTCAAAAACGAAAGTTGTCGTGTTTTTGACGAAAATTTGCCAAAAAAAAGAGCAGACAATCGATATTTAATGAGTTTTTTATAGTTCATGATCAATTATGTGAAATATTAGGACGGGTTCCACAGCCAAATGATTGCGAATCATCGTATGTCTGATCAATTTCAGAAAATTGTGATGAATCCGAAAGTGCAGCCATATTTGATGCATAGCCTAACAAATTTTATTACGAGCATTTTGATTGGTCAGAAATAACATCAGCAAAGGTTACGCAACTCGTGATATTCGATAGATGGCGCAGCGGGAGTTTCGATTTTTAAAGAGGCGAGCGGCCAAGGGTACGTAACGAACAAAGTGGAGTTAGTATCCTTGGCTTGCGAAGATGGTATAGGTCAGTAATTTCACTATTTCACAAGTTGAACATGATTTCTTGATAAAATCTTAAGAATTAGGATTATGCTGTTGCATTTAATTGCTCTTTATCATTTCAGGTTGATACTACAGACCTCTTATTGAAGGAATTGTGTTTGGCGTGTGCTTGGTCGACAGAATGTTAGCCAAGAACTGTGATCAGGAGCCAAAATTTTAAGGTAATTTAGCGTTTATGAAGTTTGTAATTTGTCCTTCAATTGCATTCAGTCTAGTAATTCCATCAATTTCTAGTCTGGAAATAGTACTTAAGGTGATCCTGAGACTGTGAATTTTGGCTGAAATTGATTTAAAGAAGGGAGGTAACTCAAAGTGCGGAAAAAGGCAAATTTTGTGAATTTGGCGCTTGAGGTCATGCTGCCTTATTTTGCTATTTTTGGACTTTACTGGTGACTTTTTGCTTGAAACCAGTTTAATTTAGGTAGTTCTGGTAAATTTAAACCCATTTCTGATATTACAGAAACAAATCCACATACCTATATGGCCAGTGCATTCTTCAATTCTCCATTGTGTCCGGAAAGAGTCGTCAAGTTCCGAAATGCTTTATCGGACAAGTCTGTGGCCCGCAACGAATGTGTAGGTTGGACTGGCCCAACCGATATATTTGGCTATGGTGTATACCGAGTCTTGGTTGATGGTAAACGGTTGAAACTGCTGGTTCATCGACTTGCATACGTTATTGAGAAAAGTCGAATTTTGTGAATTTGGAGAATTTGGCGCTTGAAGCCATGCTGCCATATTTCGCCATTTTCGGACTTTACCGGTCACTTTTTGTTTGAAGCGGATTAGATTTCGGCAATTCCGGTACATTTAAACCATTTTCTTCAAACCATGTTGCTGTTTGGTTTCGTTGTTTTATCATGATAGTTCTTCTCACATAGTAAAGGTGTGTGTGGGGGGGGGAGGGTAAAGGGGTGGGTGTTTGGCTGTTATGGAGATTGTTAATCTTCTGTTATGAAGACGGGCCTTGATTATGCTCCTGAGCTGATACAGAGGCGGCATTTCCGACACTGTTCAGATAATTGCTAAATAAGGATCGACTGGTGTGCCACATGTTGTCGGCATGACATCATTATGATGTCTTGGGACCTCCCATAACAGTGTGCCTGATGACCTTTTCTAAACTCAGTAGCTCTCTTTTTGGTGGATTAGTTGCAACTAATCCAAGGTTTTCCTGTAATTTACAGGCATTTTGTTAGTTATCACTGAGATTTCACCATGATTTGTGATAAAGATCTTCCTTTCTTGAAAAAGTCAACTCAGAAAGTGGGAGACTGTGCATATTTCTTTGTCTTGTAGATAAGATAAAGGATAAACTGACCACTTAGGCTCTCAAGAATGTGGAATTATCAGAAATGGTATCGGATTTCACAAATACTTTCTTTCACCATAATAGGAGCATTAGCAATTGGCTCATGATATTTAAAAGCCTTCAATTCTGACTGTGACATTTGGATTACCTCCCTTTGATTTGATTGAATTTGAATGCTAAGGGGAAATTTCTGTCAACAAGTTTGGAAAGGGTTCAGTTTATGTGTTCTTTTTGCTTCTTACATATGTTGTAAAGTGCTGATATCTTAAACTTGATGCAGAAGTTTCTGCTAATTTTTAGAATTTTCTGTGTAACAGACAGGCAATTTGGCATGGTATGTTAAAAAATTGTGACAAATGTGACATTTTGAACAGAAATGGAACCTGAGACAGGCAAAACAGTGCTTTTGCAACTGAACAAGTACCTGAGGTAAGATTTAAGTCCAGAAAGGGAACAGAAAACTAGCCTGACTTTGTAAAAGTGAAGTTCAAGTGATTCTCCTTAGACTTGTCTGTGAGCTTAAATTGCCAGGAAAATAGGGTGAAATATGTTTATTTGCATAAGGGTTAACAATCCATGTAAAATGAGTTCTGTACAATTGAGTCTCATCTGGATGGTTTAGATCAGTCAGTATGAAGGTATGTTACTTGTTTAAAGTGTTTTTTGGCATGTGTGAACAATTTCATCATTGCCTTAATTAAGCCACATGTAAACAGTTTGTTTCGAATTGGCCATGATCAAAATTAGAAATAATGGAGAAAGGTTAGTTTTGAATGCAATTTTGATAAGAAGAGTACTCATTACACCTATGAATTGTGTAAGATTATTGAGAAAAAGCATTTAGTTTGTCTTCAAAACAGGAGGTCATGACTTTCCTTCTTTGTTCCATTAGTTTTGACCCCAAATGCGAAAGTGAGGCTTCATGTAAATAGTGGCTAGCTTTAGCCGCAAAAATAATGATGGACTGATACCGTGAAAGATTGCGAAAAATCGGCATGGTAACGTGCTATTCTTTATTCTACCCCCAAATTATGTATTGTTTTGAGTTTCAATTAAGCTTAGCATTTTCAGGCTAGCCTCAGGGGTTTGGATTTTGTGAAGTTTGGAAAATAGGCTAAAATGGCTTATTTTGGCAGTTTTTTTCCAACCATGCCACTTGCCTGTATAGGTCCATCTTCGCAAGCCAAGGATACTAAGGTAGTACCCTTGGCCGCTCGCCTCTTTAAAAATCGAAACTCCCGCTGCGCCATTTCATTGGATGCGATCAAAACCCATCGCGTCCAATCAAACCATCCGTAACAAGAAATCTTCCGCGAAACAGAAAACAATAATAGCGGCGCCCGTCAAAAACGAAAGTTGTCGTGTTTTTGACGAAAATTTGCCAAAAAAAAGAGCAGACAATCGATATTTAATGAGTTTTTTATAGTTCATGATCAATTATGTGAAATATTAGGACGGGTTCCACAGCCAAATGATTGCGAATCATCGTATGTCTGATCAATTTCAGAAAATTGTGATGAATCCGAAAGTGCAGCCATATTTGATGCATAGCCTAACAAATTTTATTACGAGCATTTTGATTGGTCAGAAATAACATCAGCAAAGGTTACGCAACTCGTGATATTCGATAGATGGCGCAGCGGGAGTTTCGATTTTTAAAGAGGCGAGCGGCCAAGGGTACGTAACGAACAAAGTGGAGTTAGTATCCTTGGCTTGCGAAGATGGTATAGGTCAGTAATTTCACTATTTCACAAGTTGAACATGATTTCTTGATAAAATCTTAAGAATTAGGATTATGCTGTTGCATTTAATTGCTCTTTATCATTTCAGGTTGATACTACAGACCTCTTATTGAAGGAATTGTGTTTGGCGTGTGCTTGGTCGACAGAATGTTAGCCAAGAACTGTGATCAGGAGCCAAAATTTTAAGGTAATTTAGCGTTTATGAAGTTTGTAATTTGTCCTTCAATTGCATTCAGTCTAGTAATTCCATCAATTTCTAGTCTGGAAATAGTACTTAAGGTGATCCTGAGACTGTGAATTTTGGCTGAAATTGATTTAAAGAAGGGAGGTAACTCAAAGTGCGGAAAAAGGCAAATTTTGTGAATTTGGCGCTTGAGGTCATGCTGCCTTATTTTGCTATTTTTGGACTTTACTGGTGACTTTTTGCTTGAAACCAGTTTAATTTAGGTAGTTCTGGTAAATTTAAACCCATTTCTGATATTACAGAAACAAATCCACATACCTATATGGCCAGTGCATTCTTCAATTCTCCATTGTGTCCGGAAAGAGTCGTCAAGTTCCGAAATGCTTTATCGGACAAGTCTGTGGCCCGCAACGAATGTGTAGGTTGGACTGGCCCAACCGATATATTTGGCTATGGTGTATACCGAGTCTTGGTTGATGGTAAACGGTTGAAACTGCTGGTTCATCGACTTGCATACGTTATTGAGAAAAGTCGAATTTTGTGAATTTGGCGAATTTGGCGCTTGAAGCCATGCTGCCATATTTCGCCATTTTCGGACTTTACCGGTCACTTTTTGTTTGAAGCGGATTAGATTTCGGCAATTCTGGTACATTTAAACCATTTTCTTCAAACCATGTTGCTGTTTGGTTTTGTTGTTTTATCATGATAGTTCTTCTCACATAGTAAAGGTGTGTGTGTGGGGGGGGAGGGTAAAGGGGTGGGTGTTTGGCTGTTATGGAGATTGTTAATCTTCTGTTATGAAGACGGGCCTTGATTATGCTCCTGAGCTGATACAGAGGCGGTATTTCCGACACTGTTCAGATAATTGCTAAATAGGGATCGACTGGTGTGCCACATGTTGTCGGCATGACATCATTATGATGTCTTGGGACCTCCCATAACAGTGTGCCTGATGACCTTTTCTAAACTCAGTAGCTCTCTTTTTGGTGGATTAGTTGCAACTAATCCAAGGTTTTCCTGTAATTTACAGGCATTTTGTTAGTTATCACTGAGATTTCACCATGATTTGTGATAAAGATCTTCCTTTCTTGAAAAAGTCAACTCAGAAAGTGGGAGACTGTGCATATTTCTTTGTCTTGTAGATAGGATAAAGGATAAACTGACCACTTAGGCTCTCAAGAATGTGGAATTATCAGAAATGGTATCGGATTTCACAAACACTTTCTTTCACCATAATAGGAGCATTAGCAATTGGCTCATGATATTTAAAAGCCTTCAATTCTGACTGTGACATTTGGATTACCTCCCTTTGATTTGATTGAATTTGAATGCTAAGGGGAAATTTCTGTCAACAAGTTTGGAAAGGGTTCAGTTTATGTGTTCTTTTTGCTTCTTACATATGTTGTAAAGTGCTGATATCTTAAACTTGATGCAGAAGTTTCTGCTAATTTTTAGAATTTTCTGTGTAACAGACAGGCAATTTGGCATGGTATGTTAAAAAATTGTGACAAATGTGACATTTTGAATAGAAATGGAACCTGAGACAGGCAAAATAGTGCTTTTGCAACTGAACAAGTACCTGAGGTAAGATTTAAGTCCAGAAAGGGAACAGAAAACTAGCCTGACTTTGTAAAAGTGAAGTTCAAGTGATTCTCCTTAGACTTGTCTGTGAGCTTAAATTGCCAGGAAAATAGGGTGAAATATGCTTATTTGCATAAGGGTTAACAATCCATGTAAAATGAGTTCTGTACAATTGAGTCTCATCTGGATGGTTTAGATCAGTCAGTATGAAGGTATGTTACTTGTTTAAAGTGTTTTTTGGCATGTGTGAACAATTTCATCATTGCCTTAATTAAGCCACATGTAAACAGTTTGTTTCGAATTGGCCATGATCAAAATTAGAAATAATGGAGAAAGGTTAGTTTTGAATGCAATTTTGATAAGAAGAGTACTCATTACACCTATGAATTGTGTAAGATTATTGAGAAAAAGCATTTAGTTTGTCTTCAAAACAGGAGGTCATGACTTTCCTTCTTTGTTCCATTAGTTTTGGCCCCAAATGCGAAAGTGAGGCTTCATGTAATTAGTGGCTAGCTTTAGCCGCAAAAATAATGATGGACTGATACCGTGAAAGATTGCGAAAAATCGGCATGGTAACGTGCTATTTTTGATTCTACCCCCAAATGATGTATTGTTTTGAGTTTCAATTTAGCTTAGCATTTTCAGGCTAGCCTCAGGGGTTTGGATTTTGTGAAGTTTGGAAAATAGGCTAAAATGGCTTATTTTGGCAGTTTTTTTCCAACCATGCCACTTGCCTGTATAGGTCCATCTTCGCAAGCCAAGGATACTAAGGTAGTACCCTTGGCCGCTCGCCTCTTTAAAAATCGAAACTCCCGCTGCGCCATTTCATTGGATGCGATCAAAACCC
Organism: Tridacna gigas; assembly: GCA_945859785.2. Taxonomy (NCBI): domain Eukaryota; kingdom Metazoa; phylum Mollusca; class Bivalvia; order Cardiida; family Cardiidae; genus Tridacna; species Tridacna gigas. The sequence continues at coordinate 33,928,912 of OX244039.2, read as the reverse complement.
ATCGCGTCCAATCAAACCATCCGTAACAAGAAATCTTCCGCGAAACAGAAAACAATAATAGCGGCGCCCGTCAAAAACGAAAGTTGTCGTGTTTTTGACGAAAATTTGCCAAAAAAAAGAGCAGACAATCGATATTTAATGAGTTTTTTATAGTTCATGATCAATTATGTGAAATATTAGGACGGGTTCCACAGCCAAATGATTGCGAATCATCGTATGTCTGATCAATTTCAGAAAATTGTGATGAATCCGAAAGTGCAGCCATATTTGATGCATAGCCTAACAAATTTTATTACGAGCATTTTGATTGGTCAGAAATAACATCAGCAAAGGTTACGCAACTCGTGATATTCGATAGATGGCGCAGCGGGAGTTTCGATTTTTAAAGAGGCGAGCGGCCAAGGGTACGTAACGAACAAAGTGGAGTTAGTATCCTTGGCTTGCGAAGATGGTATAGGTCAGTAATTTCACTATTTCACAAGTTGAACATGATTTCTTGATAAAATCTTAAGAATTAGGATTATGCTGTTGCATTTAATTGCTCTTTATCATTTCAGGTTGATACTACAGACCTCTTATTGAAGGAATTGTGTTTGGCGTGTGCTTGGTCGACAGAATGTTAGCCAAGAACTGTGATCAGGAGCCAAAATTTTAAGGTAATTTAGCGTTTATGAAGTTTGTAATTTGTCCTTCAATTGCATTCAGTCTAGTAATTCCATCAATTTCTAGTCTGGAAATAGTACTTAAGGTGATCCTGAGACTGTGAATTTTGGCTGAAATTGATTTAAAGAAGGGAGGTAACTCAAAGTGCGGAAAAAGGCAAATTTTGTGAATTTGGCGCTTGAGGTCATGCTGCCTTATTTTGCTATTTTTGGACTTTACTGGTGACTTTTTGCTTGAAACCAGTTTAATTTAGGTAGTTCTGGTAAATTTAAACCTATTTCTGATATTACAGAAACAAATCCACATACCTATATGGCCAGTGCATTCTTCAATTCTCCATTGTGTCCGGAAAGAGTCGTCAAGTTCCGAAATGCTTTATCGGACAAGTCTGTGGCCCGCAACGAATGTGTAGGTTGGACTGGCCCAACCGATATATTTGGCTATGGTGTATACCGAGTCTTGGTTGATGGTAAACGGTTGAAACTGCTGGTTCATCGACTTGCATACGTTATTGAGAAAAGTCGAATTTTGTGAATTTGGAGAATTTGGCGCTTGAAGCCATGCTGCCATATTTCGCCATTTTCGGACTTTACCGGTCACTTTTTGTTTGAAGCGGATTAGATTTCGGCAATTCCGGTACATTTAAACCATTTTCTTCAAACCATGTTGCTGTTTGGTTTCGTTGTTTTATCATGATAGTTCTTCTCACATAGTAAAGGTGTGTGTGGGGGGGGGGAGGGTAAAGGGGTGGGTGTTTGGCTGTTATGGAGATTGTTAATCTTCTGTTATGAAGACGGGCCTTGATTATGCTCCTGAGCTGATACAGAGGCGGCATTTCCGACACTGTTCAGATAATTGCTAAATAAGGATCGACTGGTGTGCCACATGTTGTCGGCATGACATCATTATGATGTCTTGGGACCTCCCATAACAGTGTGCCTGATGACCTTTTCTAAACTCAGTAGCTCTCTTTTTGGTGGATTAGTTGCAACTAATCCAAGGTTTTCCTGTAATTTACAGGCATTTTGTTAGTTATCACTGAGATTTCACCATGATTTGTGATAAAGATCTTCCTTTCTTGAAAAAGTCAACTCAGAAAGTGGGAGACTGTGCATATTTCTTTGTCTTGTAGATAAGATAAAGGATAAACTGACCACTTAGGCTCTCAAGAATGTGGAATTATCAGAAATGGTATCGGATTTCACAAATACTTTCTTTCACCATAATAGGAGCATTAGCAATTGGCTCATGATATTTAAAAGCCTTCAATTCTGACTGTGACATTTGGATTACCTCCCTTTGATTTGATTGAATTTGAATGCTAAGGGGAAATTTCTGTCAACAAGTTTGGAAAGGGTTCAGTTTATGTGTTCTTTTTGCTTCTTACATATGTTGTAAAGTGCTGATATCTTAAACTTGATGCAGAAGTTTCTGCTAATTTTTAGAATTTTCTGTGTAACAGACAGGCAATTTGGCATGGTATGTTAAAAAATTGTGACAAATGTGACATTTTGAACAGAAATGGAACCTGAGACAGGCAAAACAGTGCTTTTGCAACTGAACAAGTACCTGAGGTAAGATTTAAGTCCAGAAAGGGAACAGAAAACTAGCCTGACTTTGTAAAAGTGAAGTTCAAGTGATTCTCCTTAGACTTGTCTGTGAGCTTAAATTGCCAGGAAAATAGGGTGAAATATGTTTATTTGCATAAGGGTTAACAATCCATGTAAAATGAGTTCTGTACAATTGAGTCTCATCTGGATGGTTTAGATCAGTCAGTATGAAGGTATGTTACTTGTTTAAAGTGTTTTTTGGCATGTGTGAACAATTTCATCATTGCCTTAATTAAGCCACATGTAAACAGTTTGTTTCGAATTGGCCATGATCAAAATTAGAAATAATGGAGAAAGGTTAGTTTTGAATGCAATTTTGATAAGAAGAGTACTCATTACACCTATGAATTGTGTAAGATTATTGAGAAAAAGCATTTAGTTTGTCTTCAAAACAGGAGGTCATGACTTTCCTTCTTTGTTCCATTAGTTTTGACCCCAAATGCGAAAGTGAGGCTTCATGTAAATAGTGGCTAGCTTTAGCCGCAAAAATAATGATGGACTGATACCGTGAAAGATTGCGAAAAATCGGCATGGTAACGTGCTATTCTTTATTCTACCCCCAAATTATGTATTGTTTTGAGTTTCAATTAAGCTTAGCATTTTCAGGCTAGCCTCAGGGGTTTGGATTTTGTGAAGTTTGGAAAATAGGCTAAAATGGCTTATTTTGGCAGTTTTTTTCCAACCATGCCACTTGCCTGTATAGGTCCATCTTCGCAAGCCAAGGATACTAAGGTAGTACCCTTGGCCGCTCGCCTCTTTAAAAATCGAAACTCCCGCTGCGCCATTTCATTGGATGCGATCAAAACCCATCGCGTCCAATCAAACCATCCGTAACAAGAAATCTTCCGCGAAACAGAAAACAATAATAGCGGCGCCCGTCAAAAACGAAAGTTGTCGTGTTTTTGACGAAAATTTGCCAAAAAAAAGAGCAGACAATCGATATTTAATGAGTTTTTTATAGTTCATGATCAATTATGTGAAATATTAGGACGGGTTCCACAGCCAAATGATTGCGAATCATCGTATGTCTGATCAATTTCAGAAAATTGTGATGAATCCGAAAGTGCAGCCATATTTGATGCATAGCCTAACAAATTTTATTACGAGCATTTTGATTGGTCAGAAATAACATCAGCAAAGGTTACGCAACTCGTGATATTCGATAGATGGCGCAGCGGGAGTTTCGATTTTTAAAGAGGCGAGCGGCCAAGGGTACGTAACGAACAAAGTGGAGTTAGTATCCTTGGCTTGCGAAGATGGTATAGGTCAGTAATTTCACTATTTCACAAGTTGAACATGATTTCTTGATAAAATCTTAAGAATTAGGATTATGCTGTTGCATTTAATTGCTCTTTATCATTTCAGGTTGATACTACAGACCTCTTATTGAAGGAATTGTGTTTGGCGTGTGCTTGGTCGACAGAATGTTAGCCAAGAACTGTGATCAGGAGCCAAAATTTTAAGGTAATTTAGCGTTTATGAAGTTTGTAATTTGTCCTTCAATTGCATTCAGTCTAGTAATTCCATCAATTTCTAGTCTGGAAATAGTACTTAAGGTGATCCTGAGACTGTGAATTTTGGCTGAAATTGATTTAAAGAAGGGAGGTAACTCAAAGTGCGGAAAAAGGCAAATTTTGTGAATTTGGCGCTTGAGGTCATGCTGCCTTATTTTGCTATTTTTGGACTTTACTGGTGACTTTTTGCTTGAAACCAGTTTAATTTAGGTAGTTCTGGTAAATTTAAACCCATTTCTGATATTACAGAAACAAATCCACATACCTATATGGCCAGTGCATTCTTCAATTCTCCATTGTGTCCGGAAAGAGTCGTCAAGTTCCGAAATGCTTTATCGGACAAGTCTGTGGCCCGCAACGAATGTGTAGGTTGGACTGGCCCAACCGATATATTTGGCTATGGTGTATACCGAGTCTTGGTTGATGGTAAACGGTTGAAACTGCTGGTTCATCGACTTGCATACGTTATTGAGAAAAGTCGAATTTTGTGAATTTGGAGAATTTGGCGCTTGAAGCCATGCTGCCATATTTCGCCATTTTCGGACTTTACCGGTCACTTTTTGTTTGAAGCGGATTAGATTTCGGCAATTCCGGTACATTTAAACCATTTTCTTCAAACCATGTTGCTGTTTGGTTTCGTTGTTTTATCATGATAGTTCTTCTCACATAGTAAAGGTGTGTGTGTGTGGGGGGAGGGTAAAGGGGTGGGTGTTTGGCTGTTATGGAGATTGTTAATCTTCTGTTATGAAGACGGGCCTTGATTATGCTCCTGAGCTGATACAGAGGCGGCATTTCCGACACTGTTCAGATAATTGCTAAATAAGGATCGACTGGTGTGCCACATGTTGTCGGCATGACATCATTATGATGTCTTGGGACCTCCCATAACAGTGTGCCTGATGACCTTTTCTAAACTCAGTAGCTCTCTTTTTGGTGGATTAGTTGCAACTAATCCAAGGTTTTCCTGTAATTTACAGGCATTTTGTTAGTTATCACTGAGATTTCACCATGATTTGTGATAAAGATCTTCCTTTCTTGAAAAAGTCAACTCAGAAAGTGGGAGACTGTGCATATTTCTTTGTCTTGTAGATAAGATAAAGGATAAACTGACCACTTAGGCTCTCAAGAATGTGGAATTATCAGAAATGGTATCGGATTTCACAAATACTTTCTTTCACCATAATAGGAGCATTAGCAATTGGCTCATGATATTTAAAAGCCTTCAATTCTGACTGTGACATTTGGATTACCTCCCTTTGATTTGATTGAATTTGAATGCTAAGGGGAAATTTCTGTCAACAAGTTTGGAAAGGGTTCAGTTTATGTGTTCTTTTTGCTTCTTACATATGTTGTAAAGTGCTGATATCTTAAACTTGATGCAGAAGTTTCTGCTAATTTTTAGAATTTTCTGTGTAACAGACAGGCAATTTGGCATGGTATGTTAAAAAATTGTGACAAATGTGACATTTTGAACAGAAATGGAACCTGAGACAGGCAAAACAGTGCTTTTGCAACTGAACAAGTACCTGAGGTAAGATTTAAGTCCAGAAAGGGAACAGAAAACTAGCCTGACTTTGTAAAAGTGAAGTTCAAGTGATTCTCCTTAGACTTGTCTGTGAGCTTAAATTGCCAGGAAAATAGGGTGAAATATGCTTATTTGCATAAGGGTTAACAATCCATGTAAAATGAGTTCTGTACAATTGAGTCTCATCTGGATGGTTTAGATCAGTCAGTATGAAGGTATGTTACTTGTTTAAAGTGTTTTTTGGCATGTGTGAACAATTTCATCATTGCCTTAATTAAGCCACATGTAAACAGTTTGTTTCGAATTGGCCATGATCAAAATTAGAAATAATGGAGAAAGGTTAGTTTTGAATGCAATTTTGATAAGAAGAGTACTCATTACACCTATGAATTGTGTAAGATTATTGAGAAAAAGCATTTAGTTTGTCTTCAAAACAGGAGGTCATGACTTTCCTTCTTTGTTCCATTAGTTTTGGCCCCAAATGCGAAAGTGAGGCTTCATGTAAATAGTGGCTAGCTTTAGCCGCAAAAATAATGATGGACTGATACCGTGAAAGATTGCGAAAAATCGGCATGGTAACGTGCTATTTTTTATTCTACCCCCAAATTATGTATTGTTTTGAGTTTCAATTTAGCTTAGCATTTTCAGGCTAGCCTCAGGGGTTTGGATTTTGTGAAGTTTGGAAAATAGGCTAAAATGGCTTATTTTGGCAGTTTTTTTCCCAACCATGCCACTTGCCTGTATAGGTCAGTAATTTCACTATTTCACAAGTTGAACATGATTTCTTGATAAAATCTTAAGAATTAGGATTATGCTGTTGCATTTAGTTGCTCTTTATCATTTCAGGCTGATACTACAGACCTCTTATTGAAGGAATTGTGTTTGGCGTGTGCTTGGTCGACAGAAGGTTAGCCAAGAACTGTGATCAGTAGCCAAAATTTTAAGGTAATTTAGCGTTTATGAAGTTTGTAATTTGTCCTTCAATTGCATTCAGTCTAGTAATTCCATCAATTTCTAGTCTGGAAATAGTACTTAAGGTGATCCTGAGACTGTGTTAAAGAAGGGAGGTAACTCAAAGTGCGGAAAAAGGCAAATTTTGCGAATTTGGCGCTTGAGGTCATGCTGCCTTATTTTGCTATTTTTGGACTTTACTGGTGACTTTTTGCTTGAAACCAGTTTAATTTAGGTAGTTCTGGTAAATTTAAACCCATTTCTGATATTACAGAAACAAATCCACATACCTATATGGCCAGTGCATTCTTCAATTCTCCATTGTGTCCGGAAAGAGTCGTCAAGTTCCGAAATGCTTTATCGGACAAGTCTGTGGCCCGCAACGAATGTGTAGGTTGGACTGGCCCAACCGATATATTTGGCTATGGTGTATACCGAGTCTTGGTTGATGGTAAACGGTTGAAACTGCTGGTTCATCGACTTGCATACGTTATTGAGAAAAGTCGAATTTTGTGAATTTGGCGAATTTGGCGCTTGAAGCCATGCTGCCATATTTCGCCATTTTCGGACTTTACCGGTCACTTTTTGTTTGAAGCGGATTAGATTTCGGCAATTCTGGTACATTTAAACCATTTTCTTCAAACCATGTTGCTGTTTGGTTTTGTTGTTTTATCATGATAGTTCTTCTCACATAGTAAAGGTGTGTGTGTGGGGGGGGGAGGGTAAAGGGGTGGGTGTTTGGCTGTTATGGAGATTGTTAATCTTCTGTTATGAAGAGGGGCCTTGATTATGCTCCTGAGCTGATACAGAGGCGGCATTTCCGACACTGTTCAGATAATTGCTAAATAGGGATCGACTGGTGTGCCACATGTTGTCGGCATGACATCATTATGATGTCTTGGGACCTCCCATAACAGTGTGCCTGATGACCTTTTCTAAACTCAGCAGCTCTCTTTTTGGTGGATTAGTTGCAACTAATCCAAGGTTTTCCTGTAATTTACAGGCATTTTGTTAGTTATCACTGAGATTTCACCATGATTTGTGATAAAGATCTTCCTTTCTTGAAAAAGTCAACTCAGAAAGTGGGAGACTGTGCATATTTCTTTGTCTTGTAGATAGGATAAAGGATAAACTGACCACTTAGGCTCTCAAGAATGTGGAATTATCAGAAATGGTATCGGATTTCACAAACACTTTCTTTCACCATAATAGGAGCATTAGCAATTGGCTCATGATATTTAAAAGCCTTCAATTCTGACTGTGACATTTGGATTACCTCCCTTTGATTTGATTGAATTTGAATGCTAAGGGGAAATTTCTGTCAACAAGTTTGGAAAGGGTTCAGTTTATGTGTTCTTTTTGCTTCTTACATATGTTGTAAAGTGCTGATATCTTAAACTTGATGCAGAAGTTTCTGCTAATTTTTAGAATTTTCTGTGTAACAGACAGGCAATTTGGCATGGTATGTTAAAAAATTGTGACAAATGTGACATTTTGAACAGAAATGGAACCTGAGACAGGCAAAACAGTGCTTTTGCAACTGAACAAGTACCTGAGGTAAGATTTAAGTCCAGAAAGGGAACAGAAAACTAGCCTGACTTTGTAAAAGTGAAGTTCAAGTGATTCTCCTTAGACTTGTCTGTGAGCTTAAATTGCCAGGAAAATAGGGTGAAATATGTTTATTTGCATAAGGGTTAACAATCCATGTAAAATGAGTTCTGTACAATTGAGTCTCATCTGGATGGTTTAGATCAGTCAGTATGAAGGTATGTTACTTGTTTAAAGTGTTTTTTGGCATGTGTGAACAATTTCATCATTGCCTTAATTAAGCCACATGTAAACAGTTTGTTTCGAATTGGCCATGATCAAAATTAGAAATAATGGAGAAAGGTTAGTTTTGAATGCAATTTTGATAAGAAGAGTACTCATTACACCTATGAATTGTGTAAGATTATTGAGAAAAAGCATTTAGTTTGTCTTCAAAACAGGAGGTCATGACTTTCCTTCTTTGTTCCATTAGTTTTGACCCCAAATGCGAAAGTGAGGCTTCATGTAAATAGTGGCTAGCTTTAGCCGCAAAAATAATGATGGACTGATACCGTGAAAGATTGCGAAAAATCGGCATGGTAACGTGCTATTCTTTATTCTACCCCCAAATTATGTATTGTTTTGAGTTTCAATTAAGCTTAGCATTTTCAGGCTAGCCTCAGGGGTTTGGATTTTGTGAAGTTTGGAAAATAGGCTAAAATGGCTTATTTTGGCAGTTTTTTTCCAACCATGCCACTTGCCTGTATAGGTCCATCTTCGCAAGCCAAGGATACTAAGGTAGTACCCTTGGCCGCTCGCCTCTTTAAAAATCGAAACTCCCGCTGCGCCATTTCATTGGATGCGATCAAAACCCATCGCGTCCAATCAAACCATCCGTAACAAGAAATCTTCCGCGAAACAGAAAACAATAATAGCGGCGCCCGTCAAAAACGAAAGTTGTCGTGTTTTTGACGAAAATTTGCCAAAAAAAAGAGCAGACAATCGATATTTAATGAGTTTTTTATAGTTCATGATCAATTATGTGAAATATTAGGACGGGTTCCACAGCCAAATGATTGCGAATCATCGTATGTCTGATCAATTTCAGAAAATTGTGATGAATCCGAAAGTGCAGCCATATTTGATGCATAGCCTAACAAATTTTATTACGAGCATTTTGATTGGTCAGAAATAACATCAGCAAAGGTTACGCAACTCGTGATATTCGATAGATGGCGCAGCGGGAGTTTCGATTTTTAAAGAGGCGAGCGGCCAAGGGTACGTAACGAACAAAGTGGAGTTAGTATCCTTGGCTTGCGAAGATGGTATAGGTCAGTAATTTCACTATTTCACAAGTTGAACATGATTTCTTGATAAAATCTTAAGAATTAGGATTATGCTGTTGCATTTAATTGCTCTTTATCATTTCAGGTTGATACTACAGACCTCTTATTGAAGGAATTGTGTTTGGCGTGTGCTTGGTCGACAGAATGTTAGCCAAGAACTGTGATCAGGAGCCAAAATTTTAAGGTAATTTAGCGTTTATGAAGTTTGTAATTTGTCCTTCAATTGCATTCAGTCTAGTAATTCCATCAATTTCTAGTCTGGAAATAGTACTTAAGGTGATCCTGAGACTGTGAATTTTGGCTGAAATTGATTTAAAGAAGGGAGGTAACTCAAAGTGCGGAAAAAGGCAAATTTTGTGAATTTGGCGCTTGAGGTCATGCTGCCTTATTTTGCTATTTTTGGACTTTACTGGTGACTTTTTGCTTGAAACCAGTTTAATTTAGGTAGTTCTGGTAAATTTAAACCCATTTCTGATATTACAGAAACAAATCCACATACCTATATGGCCAGTGCATTCTTCAATTCTCCATTGTGTCCGGAAAGAGTCGTCAAGTTCCGAAATGCTTTATCGGACAAGTCTGTGGCCCGCAACGAATGTGTAGGTTGGACTGGCCCAACCGATATATTTGGCTATGGTGTATACCGAGTCTTGGTTGATGGTAAACGGTTGAAACTGCTGGTTCATCGACTTGCATACGTTATTGAGAAAAGTCGAATTTTGTGAATTTGGAGAATTTGGCGCTTGAAGCCATGCTGCCATATTTCGCCATTTTCGGACTTTACCGGTCACTTTTTGTTTGAAGCGGATTAGATTTCGGCAATTCCGGTACATTTAAACCATTTTCTTCAAACCATGTTGCTGTTTGGTTTCGTTGTTTTATCATGATAGTTCTTCTCACATAGTAAAGGTGTGTGTGTGTGGGGGGAGGGTAAAGGGGTGGGTGTTTGGCTGTTATGGAGATTGTTAATCTTCTGTTATGAAGACGGGCCTTGATTATGCTCCTGAGCTGATACAGAGGCGGCATTTCCGACACTGTTCAGATAATTGCTAAATAAGGATCGACTGGTGTGCCACATGTTGTCGGCATGACATCATTATGATGTCTTGGGACCTCCCATAACAGTGTGCCTGATGACCTTTTCTAAACTCAGTAGCTCTCTTTTTGGTGGATTAGTTGCAACTAATCCAAGGTTTTCCTGTAATTTACAGGCATTTTGTTAGTTATCACTGAGATTTCACCATGATTTGTGATAAAGATCTTCCTTTCTTGAAAAAGTCAACTCAGAAAGTGGGAGACTGTGCATATTTCTTTGTCTTGTAGATAAGATAAAGGACAAACTGACCACTTAGGCTCTCAAGAATGTGGAATTATCAGAAATGGTATCGGATTTCACAAATACTTTCTTTCACCATAATAGGAGCATTAGCAATTGGCTCATGATATTTAAAAGCCTTCAATTCTGACTGTGACATTTGGATTACCTCCCTTTGATTTGATTGAATTTGAATGCTAAGGGGAAATTTCTGTCAACAAGTTTGGAAAGGGTTCAGTTTATGTGTTCTTTTTGCTTCTTACATATGTTGTAAAGTGCTGATATCTTAAACTTGATGCAGAAGTTTCTGCTAATTTTTAGAATTTTCTGTGTAACAGACAGGCAATTTGGCATGGTATGTTAAAAAATTGTGACAAATGTGACATTTTGAACAGAAATGGAACCTGAGACAGGCAAAACAGTGCTTTTGCAACTGAACAAGTACCTGAGGTAAGATTTAAGTCCAGAAAGGGAACAGAAAACTAGCCTGACTTTGTAAAAGTGAAGTTCAAGTGATTCTCCTTAGACTTGTCTGTGAGCTTAAATTGCCAGGAAAATAGGGTGAAATATGCTTATTTGCATAAGGGTTAACAATCCATGTAAAATGAGTTCTGTACAATTGAGTCTCATCTGGATGGTTTAGATCAGTCAGTATGAAGGTATGTTACTTGTTTAAAGTGTTTTTTGGCATGTGTGAACAATTTCATCATTGCCTTAATTAAGCCACATGTAAACAGTTTGTTTCGAATTGGCCATGATCAAAATTAGAAATAATGGAGAAAGGTTAGTTTTGAATGCAATTTTGATAAGAAGAGTACTCATTACACCTATGAATTGTGTAAGATTATTGAGAAAAAGCATTTAGTTTGTCTTCAAAACAGGAGGTCATGACTTTCCTTCTTTGTTCCATTAGTTTTGACCCCAAATGCGAAAGTGAGGCTTCATGTAAATAGTGGCTAGCTTTAGCCGCAAAAATAATGATGGACTGATACCGTGAAAGATTGCGAAAAATCGGCATGGTAACGTGCTATTTTTTATTCTACCCCCAAATTATGTATTGTTTTGAGTTTCAATTTAGCTTAGCATTTTCAGGCTAGCCTCAGGGGTTTGGATTTTGTGAAGTTTGGAAAATAGGTAACTCAAAGTGCGGAAAAAGGCAAATTTTGTGAATTTGGCGCTTGAGGTCATGCTGCCTTATTTTGCTATTTTTGGACTTTACTGGTGACTTTTTGCTTGAAACCAGTTTAATTTAGGTAGTTCTGGTAAATTTAAACCTATTTCTGATATTACAGAAACAAATCCACATACCTATATGGCCAGTGCATTCTTCAATTCTCCATTGTGTCCGGAAAGAGTCGTCAAGTTCCGAAATGCTTTATCGGACAAGTCTGTGGCCCGCAACGAATGTGTAGGTTGGACTGGCCCAACCGATATATTTGGCTATGGTGTATACCGAGTCTTGGTTGATGGTAAACGGTTGAAACTGCTGGTTCATCGACTTGCATACGTTATTGAGAAAAGTCGAATTTTGTGAATTTGGAGAATTTGGCGCTTGAAGCCATGCTGCCATATTTCGCCATTTTCGGACTTTACCGGTCACTTTTTGTTTGAAGCGGATTAGATTTCGGCAATTCCGGTACATTTAAACCATTTTCTTCAAACCATGTTGCTGTTTGGTTTCGTTGTTTTATCATGATAGTTCTTCTCACATAGTAAAGGTGTGTGTGTGGGGGGGGGAGGGTAAAGGGGTGGGTGTTTGGCTGTTATGGAGATTGTTAATCTTCTGTTATGAAGACGGGCCTTGATTATGCTCCTGAGCTGATACAGAGGCGGCATTTCCGACACTGTTCAGATAATTGCTAAATAAGGATCGACTGGTGTGCCACATGTTGTCGGCATGACATCATTATGATGTCTTGGGACCTCCCATAACAGTGTGCCTGATGACCTTTTCTAAACTCAGTAGCTCTCTTTTTGGTGGATTAGTTGCAACTAATCCAAGGTTTTCCTGTAATTTACAGGCATTTTGTTAGTTATCACTGAGATTTCACCATGATTTGTGATAAAGATCTTCCTTTCTTGAAAAAGTCAACTCAGAAAGTGGGAGACTGTGCATATTTCTTTGTCTTGTAGATAAGATAAAGGATAAACTGACCACTTAGGCTCTCAAGAATGTGGAATTATCAGAAATGGTATCGGATTTCACAAATACTTTCTTTCACCATAATAGGAGCATTAGCAATTGGCTCATGATATTTAAAAGCCTTCAATTCTGACTGTGACATTTGGATTACCTCCCTTTGATTTGATTGAATTTGAATGCTAAGGGGAAATTTCTGTCAACAAGTTTGGAAAGGGTTCAGTTTATGTGTTCTTTTTGCTTCTTACATATGTTGTAAAGTGCTGATATCTTAAACTTGATGCAGAAGTTTCTGCTAATTTTTAGAATTTTCTGTGTAACAGACAGGCAATTTGGCATGGTATGTTAAAAAATTGTGACAAATGTGACATTTTGAACAGAAATGGAACCTGAGACAGGCAAAACAGTGCTTTTGCAACTGAACAAGTACCTGAGGTAAGATTTAAGTCCAGAAAGGGAACAGAAAACTAGCCTGACTTTGTAAAAGTGAAGTTCAAGTGATTCTCCTTAGACTTGTCTGTGAGCTTAAATTGCCAGGAAAATAGGGTGAAATATGTTTATTTGCATAAGGGTTAACAATCCATGTAAAATGAGTTCTGTACAATTGAGTCTCATCTGGATGGTTTAGATCAGTCAGTATGAAGGTATGTTACTTGTTTAAAGTGTTTTTTGGCATGTGTGAACAATTTCATCATTGCCTTAATTAAGCCACATGTAAACAGTTTGTTTCGAATTGGCCATGATCAAAATTAGAAATAATGGAGAAAGGTTAGTTTTGAATGCAATTTTGATAAGAAGAGTACTCATTACACCTATGAATTGTGTAAGATTATTGAGAAAAAGCATTTAGTTTGTCTTCAAAACAGGAGGTCATGACTTTCCTTCTTTGTTCCATTAGTTTTGGCCCCAAATGCGAAAGTGAGGCTTCATGTAAATAGTGGCTAGCTTTAGCCGCAAAAATAATGATGGACTGATACCGTGAAAGATTGCGAAAAATCGGCATGGTAACGTGCTATTTTTTATTCTACCCCCAAATTATGTATTGTTTTGAGTTTCAATTTAGCTTAGCATTTTCAGGCTAGCCTCAGGGGTTTGGATTTTGTGAAGTTTGGAAAATAGGCTAAAATGGCTTATTTTGGCAGTTTTTTTCCCAACCATGCCACTTGCCTGTATAGGTCAGTAATTTCACTATTTCACAAGTTGAACATGATTTCTTGATAAAATCTTAAGAATTAGGATTATGCTGTTGCATTTAGTTGCTCTTTATCATTTCAGGCTGATACTACAGACCTCTTATTGAAGGAATTGTGTTTGGCGTGTGCTTGGTCGACAGAAGGTTAGCCAAGAACTGTGATCAGTAGCCAAAATTTTAAGGTAATTTAGCGTTTATGAAGTTTGTAATTTGTCCTTCAATTGCATTCAGTCTAGTAATTCCATCAATTTCTAGTCTGGAAATAGTACTTAAGGTGATCCTGAGACTGTGTTAAAGAAGGGAGGTAACTCAAAGTGCGGAAAAAGGCAAATTTTGCGAATTTGGCGCTTGAGGTCATGCTGCCTTATTTTGCTATTTTTGGACTTTACTGGTGACTTTTTGCTTGAAACCAGTTTAATTTAGGTAGTTCTGGTAAATTTAAACCCATTTCTGATATTACAGAAACAAATCCACATACCTATATGGCCAGTGCATTCTTCAATTCTCCATTGTGTCCGGAAAGAGTCGTCAAGTTCCGAAATGCTTTATCGGACAAGTCTGTGGCCCGCAACGAATGTGTAGGTTGGACTGGCCCAACCGATATATTTGGCTATGGTGTATACCGAGTCTTGGTTGATGGTAAACGGTTGAAACTGCTGGTTCATCGACTTGCATACGTTATTGAGAAAAGTCGAATTTTGTGAATTTGGCGAATTTGGCGCTTGAAGCCATGCTGCCATATTTCGCCATTTTCGGACTTTACCGGTCACTTTTTGTTTGAAGCGGATTAGATTTCGGCAATTCTGGTACATTTAAACCATTTTCTTCAAACCATGTTGCTGTTTGGTTTTGTTGTTTTATCATGATAGTTCTTCTCACATAGTAAAGGTGTGTGTGTGGGGGGGGGAGGGTAAAGGGGTGGGTGTTTGGCTGTTATGGAGATTGTTAATCTTCTGTTATGAAGAGGGGCCTTGATTATGCTCCTGAGCTGATACAGAGGCGGCATTTCCGACACTGTTCAGATAATTGCTAAATAGGGATCGACTGGTGTGCCACATGTTGTCGGCATGACATCATTATGATGTCTTGGGACCTCCCATAACAGTGTGCCTGATGACCTTTTCTAAACTCAGCAGCTCTCTTTTTGGTGGATTAGTTGCAACTAATCCAAGGTTTTCCTGTAATTTACAGGCATTTTGTTAGTTATCACTGAGATTTCACCATGATTTGTGATAAAGATCTTCCTTTCTTGAAAAAGTCAACTCAGAAAGTGGGAGACTGTGCATATTTCTTTGTCTTGTAGATAGGATAAAGGATAAACTGACCACTTAGGCTCTCAAGAATGTGGAATTATCAGAAATGGTATCGGATTTCACAAACACTTTCTTTCACCATAATAGGAGCATTAGCAATTGGCTCATGATATTTAAAAGCCTTCAATTCTGACTGTGACATTTGGATTACCTCCCTTTGATTTGATTGAATTTGAATGCTAAGGGGAAATTTCTGTCAACAAGTTTGGAAAGGGTTCAGTTTATGTGTTCTTTTTGCTTCTTACATATGTTGTAAAGTGCTGATATCTTAAACTTGATGCAGAAGTTTCTGCTAATTTTTAGAATTTTCTGTGTAACAGACAGGCAATTTGGCATGGTATGTTAAAAAATTGTGACAAATGTGACATTTTGAACAGAAATGGAACCTGAGACAGGCAAAACAGTGCTTTTGCAACTGAACAAGTACCTGAGGTAAGATTTAAGTCCAGAAAGGGAACAGAAAACTAGCCTGACTTTGTAAAAGTGAAGTTCAAGTGATTCTCCTTAGACTTGTCTGTGAGCTTAAATTGCCAGGAAAATAGGGTGAAATATGTTTATTTGCATAAGGGTTAACAATCCATGTAAAATGAGTTCTGTACAATTGAGTCTCATCTGGATGGTTTAGATCAGTCAGTATGAAGGTATGTTACTTGTTTAAAGTGTTTTTTGGCATGTGTGAACAATTTCATCATTGCCTTAATTAAGCCACATGTAAACAGTTTGTTTCGAATTGGCCATGATCAAAATTAGAAATAATGGAGAAAGGTTAGTTTTGAATGCAATTTTGATAAGAAGAGTACTCATTACACCTATGAATTGTGTAAGATTATTGAGAAAAAGCATTTAGTTTGTCTTCAAAACAGGAGGTCATGACTTTCCTTCTTTGTTCCATTAGTTTTGACCCCAAATGCGAAAGTGAGGCTTCATGTAAATAGTGGCTAGCTTTAGCCGCAAAAATAATGATGGACTGATACCGTGAAAGATTGCGAAAAATCGGCATGGTAACGTGCTATTCTTTATTCTACCCCCAAATTATGTATTGTTTTGAGTTTCAATTAAGCTTAGCATTTTCAGGCTAGCCTCAGGGGTTTGGATTTTGTGAAGTTTGGAAAATAGGCTAAAATGGCTTATTTTGGCAGTTTTTTTCCAACCATGCCACTTGCCTGTATAGGTCCATCTTCGCAAGCCAAGGATACTAAGGTAGTACCCTTGGCCGCTCGCCTCTTTAAAAATCGAAACTCCCGCTGCGCCATTTCATTGGATGCGATCAAAACCCATCGCGTCCAATCAAACCATCCGTAACAAGAAATCTTCCGCGAAACAGAAAACAATAATAGCGGCGCCCGTCAAAAACGAAAGTTGTCGTGTTTTTGACGAAAATTTGCCAAAAAAAAGAGCAGACAATCGATATTTAATGAGTTTTTTATAGTTCATGATCAATTATGTGAAATATTAGGACGGGTTCCACAGCCAAATGATTGCGAATCATCGTATGTCTGATCAATTTCAGAAAATTGTGATGAATCCGAAAGTGCAGCCATATTTGATGCATAGCCTAACAAATTTTATTACGAGCATTTTGATTGGTCAGAAATAACATCAGCAAAGGTTACGCAACTCGTGATATTCGATAGATGGCGCAGCGGGAGTTTCGATTTTTAAAGAGGCGAGCGGCCAAGGGTACGTAACGAACAAAGTGGAGTTAGTATCCTTGGCTTGCGAAGATGGTATAGGTCAGTAATTTCACTATTTCACAAGTTGAACATGATTTCTTGATAAAATCTTAAGAATTAGGATTATGCTGTTGCATTTAATTGCTCTTTATCATTTCAGGTTGATACTACAGACCTCTTATTGAAGGAATTGTGTTTGGCGTGTGCTTGGTCGACAGAATGTTAGCCAAGAACTGTGATCAGGAGCCAAAATTTTAAGGTAATTTAGCGTTTATGAAGTTTGTAATTTGTCCTTCAATTGCATTCAGTCTAGTAATTCCATCAATTTCTAGTCTGGAAATAGTACTTAAGGTGATCCTGAGACTGTGAATTTTGGCTGAAATTGATTTAAAGAAGGGAGGTAACTCAAAGTGCGGAAAAAGGCAAATTTTGTGAATTTGGCGCTTGAGGTCATGCTGCCTTATTTTGCTATTTTTGGACTTTACTGGTGACTTTTTGCTTGAAACCAGTTTAATTTAGGTAGTTCTGGTAAATTTAAACCCATTTCTGATATTACAGAAACAAATCCACATACCTATATGGCCAGTGCATTCTTCAATTCTCCATTGTGTCCGGAAAGAGTCGTCAAGTTCCGAAATGCTTTATCGGACAAGTCTGTGGCCCGCAACGAATGTGTAGGTTGGACTGGCCCAACCGATATATTTGGCTATGGTGTATACCGAGTCTTGGTTGATGGTAAACGGTTGAAACTGCTGGTTCATCGACTTGCATACGTTATTGAGAAAAGTCGAATTTTGTGAATTTGGAGAATTTGGCGCTTGAAGCCATGCTGCCATATTTCGCCATTTTCGGACTTTACCGGTCACTTTTTGTTTGAAGCGGATTAGATTTCGGCAATTCCGGTACATTTAAACCATTTTCTTCAAACCATGTTGCTGTTTGGTTTCGTTGTTTTATCATGATAGTTCTTCTCACATAGTAAAGGTGTGTGTGTGTGGGGGGAGGGTAAAGGGGTGGGTGTTTGGCTGTTATGGAGATTGTTAATCTTCTGTTATGAAGACGGGCCTTGATTATGCTCCTGAGCTGATACAGAGGCGGCATTTCCGACACTGTTCAGATAATTGCTAAATAAGGATCGACTGGTGTGCCACATGTTGTCGGCATGACATCATTATGATGTCTTGGGACCTCCCATAACAGTGTGCCTGATGACCTTTTCTAAACTCAGTAGCTCTCTTTTTGGTGGATTAGTTGCAACTAATCCAAGGTTTTCCTGTAATTTACAGGCATTTTGTTAGTTATCACTGAGATTTCACCATGATTTGTGATAAAGATCTTCCTTTCTTGAAAAAGTCAACTCAGAAAGTGGGAGACTGTGCATATTTCTTTGTCTTGTAGATAAGATAAAGGATAAACTGACCACTTAGGCTCTCAAGAATGTGGAATTATCAGAAATGGTATCGGATTTCACAAATACTTTCTTTCACCATAATAGGAGCATTAGCAATTGGCTCATGATATTTAAAAGCCTTCAATTCTGACTGTGACATTTGGATTACCTCCCTTTGATTTGATTGAATTTGAATGCTAAGGGGAAATTTCTGTCAACAAGTTTGGAAAGGGTTCAGTTTATGTGTTCTTTTTGCTTCTTACATATGTTGTAAAGTGCTGATATCTTAAACTTGATGCAGAAGTTTCTGCTAATTTTTAGAATTTTCTGTGTAACAGACAGGCAATTTGGCATGGTATGTTAAAAAATTGTGACAAATGTGACATTTTGAACAGAAATGGAACCTGAGACAGGCAAAACAGTGCTTTTGCAACTGAACAAGTACCTGAGGTAAGATTTAAGTCCAGAAAGGGAACAGAAAACTAGCCTGACTTTGTAAAAGTGAAGTTCAAGTGATTCTCCTTAGACTTGTCTGTGAGCTTAAATTGCCAGGAAAATAGGGTGAAATATGTTTATTTGCATAAGGGTTAACAATCCATGTAAAATGAGTTCTGTACAATTGAGTCTCATCTGGATGGTTTAGATCAGTCAGTATGAAGGTATGTTACTTGTTTAAAGTGTTTTTTGGCATGTGTGAACAATTTCATCATTGCCTTAATTAAGCCACATGTAAACAGTTTGTTTCGAATTGGCCATGATCAAAATTAGAAATAATGGAGAAAGGTTAGTTTTGAATGCAATTTTGATAAGAAGAGTACTCATTACACCTATGAATTGTGTAAGATTATTGAGAAAAAGCATTTAGTTTGTCTTCAAAACAGGAGGTCATGACTTTCCTTCTTTGTTCCATTAGTTTTGGCCCCAAATGCGAAAGTGAGGCTTCATGTAAATAGTGGCTAGCTTTAGCCGCAAAAATAATGATGGACTGATACCGTGAAAGATTGCGAAAAATCGGCATGGTAACGTGCTATTTTTTATTCTACCCCCAAATTATGTATTGTTTTGAGTTTCAATTTAGCTTAGCATTTTCAGGCTAGCCTCAGGGGTTTGGATTTTGTGAAGTTTGGAAAATAGGCTAAAATGGCTTATTTTGGCAGTTTTTTTCCCAACCATGCCACTTGCCTGTATAGGTCAGTAATTTCACTATTTCACAAGTTGAACATGATTTCTTGATAAAATCTTAAGAATTAGGATTATGCTGTTGCATTTAGTTGCTCTTTATCATTTCAGGCTGATACTACAGACCTCTTATTGAAGGAATTGTGTTTGGCGTGTGCTTGGTCGACAGAAGGTTAGCCAAGAACTGTGATCAGTAGCCAAAATTTTAAGGTAATTTAGCGTTTATGAAGTTTGTAATTTGTCCTTCAATTGCATTCAGTCTAGTAATTCCATCAATTTCTAGTCTGGAAATAGTACTTAAGGTGATCCTGAGACTGTGTTAAAGAAGGGAGGTAACTCAAAGTGCGGAAAAAGGCAAATTTTGCGAATTTGGCGCTTGAGGTCATGCTGCCTTATTTTGCTATTTTTGGACTTTACTGGTGACTTTTTGCTTGAAACCAGTTTAATTTAGGTAGTTCTGGTAAATTTAAACCCATTTCTGATATTACAGAAACAAATCCACATACCTATATGGCCAGTGCATTCTTCAATTCTCCATTGTGTCCGGAAAGAGTCGTCAAGTTCCGAAATGCTTTATCGGACAAGTCTGTGGCCCGCAACGAATGTGTAGGTTGGACTGGCCCAACCGATATATTTGGCTATGGTGTATACCGAGTCTTGGTTGATGGTAAACGGTTGAAACTGCTGGTTCATCGACTTGCATACGTTATTGAGAAAAGTCGAATTTTGTGAATTTGGCGAATTTGGCGCTTGAAGCCATGCTGCCATATTTCGCCATTTTCGGACTTTACCGGTCACTTTTTGTTTGAAGCGGATTAGATTTCGGCAATTCTGGTACATTTAAACCATTTTCTTCAAACCATGTTGCTGTTTGGTTTTGTTGTTTTATCATGATAGTTCTTCTCACATAGTAAAGGTGTGTGTGTGGGGGGGGGAGGGTAAAGGGGTGGGTGTTTGGCTGTTATGGAGATTGTTAATCTTCTGTTATGAAGAGGGGCCTTGATTATGCTCCTGAGCTGATACAGAGGCGGCATTTCCGACACTGTTCAGATAATTGCTAAATAGGGATCGACTGGTGTGCCACATGTTGTCGGCATGACATCATTATGATGTCTTGGGACCTCCCATAACAGTGTGCCTGATGACCTTTTCTAAACTCAGCAGCTCTCTTTTTGGTGGATTAGTTGCAACTAATCCAAGGTTTTCCTGTAATTTACAGGCATTTTGTTAGTTATCACTGAGATTTCACCATGATTTGTGATAAAGATCTTCCTTTCTTGAAAAAGTCAACTCAGAAAGTGGGAGACTGTGCATATTTCTTTGTCTTGTAGATAGGATAAAGGATAAACTGACCACTTAGGCTCTCAAGAATGTGGAATTATCAGAAATGGTATCGGATTTCACAAACACTTTCTTTCACCATAATAGGAGCATTAGCAATTGGCTCATGATATTTAAAAGCCTTCAATTCTGACTGTGACATTTGGATTACCTCCCTTTGATTTGATTGAATTTGAATGCTAAGGGGAAATTTCTGTCAACAAGTTTGGAAAGGGTTCAGTTTATGTGTTCTTTTTGCTTCTTACATATGTTGTAAAGTGCTGATATCTTAAACTTGATGCAGAAGTTTCTGCTAATTTTTAGAATTTTCTGTGTAACAGACAGGCAATTTGGCATGGTATGTTAAAAAATTGTGACAAATGTGACATTTTGAACAGAAATGGAACCTGAGACAGGCAAAACAGTGCTTTTGCAACTGAACAAGTACCTGAGGTAAGATTTAAGTCCAGAAAGGGAACAGAAAACTAGCCTGACTTTGTAAAAGTGAAGTTCAAGTGATTCTCCTTAGACTTGTCTGTGAGCTTAAATTGCCAGGAAAATAGGGTGAAATATGTTTATTTGCATAAGGGTTAACAATCCATGTAAAATGAGTTCTGTACAATTGAGTCTCATCTGGATGGTTTAGATCAGTCAGTATGAAGGTATGTTACTTGTTTAAAGTGTTTTTTGGCATGTGTGAACAATTTCATCATTGCCTTAATTAAGCCACATGTAAACAGTTTGTTTCGAATTGGCCATGATCAAAATTAGAAATAATGGAGAAAGGTTAGTTTTGAATGCAATTTTGATAAGAAGAGTACTCATTACACCTATGAATTGTGTAAGATTATTGAGAAAAAGCATTTAGTTTGTCTTCAAAACAGGAGGTCATGACTTTCCTTCTTTGTTCCATTAGTTTTGACCCCAAATGCGAAAGTGAGGCTTCATGTAAATAGTGGCTAGCTTTAGCCGCAAAAATAATGATGGACTGATACCGTGAAAGATTGCGAAAAATCGGCATGGTAACGTGCTATTCTTTATTCTACCCCCAAATTATGTATTGTTTTGAGTTTCAATTAAGCTTAGCATTTTCAGGCTAGCCTCAGGGGTTTGGATTTTGTGAAGTTTGGAAAATAGGCTAAAATGGCTTATTTTGGCAGTTTTTTTCCAACCATGCCACTTGCCTGTATAGGTCCATCTTCGCAAGCCAAGGATACTAAGGTAGTACCCTTGGCCGCTCGCCTCTTTAAAAATCGAAACTCCCGCTGCGCCATTTCATTGGATGCGATCAAAACCCATCGCGTCCAATCAAACCATCCGTAACAAGAAATCTTCCGCGAAACAGAAAACAATAATAGCGGCGCCCGTCAAAAACGAAAGTTGTCGTGTTTTTGACGAAAATTTGCCAAAAAAAAGAGCAGACAATCGATATTTAATGAGTTTTTTATAGTTCATGATCAATTATGTGAAATATTAGGACGGGTTCCACAGCCAAATGATTGCGAATCATCGTATGTCTGATCAATTTCAGAAAATTGTGATGAATCCGAAAGTGCAGCCATATTTGATGCATAGCCTAACAAATTTTATTACGAGCATTTTGATTGGTCAGAAATAACATCAGCAAAGGTTACGCAACTCGTGATATTCGATAGATGGCGCAGCGGGAGTTTCGATTTTTAAAGAGGCGAGCGGCCAAGGGTACGTAACGAACAAAGTGGAGTTAGTATCCTTGGCTTGCGAAGATGGTATAGGTCAGTAATTTCACTATTTCACAAGTTGAACATGATTTCTTGATAAAATCTTAAGAATTAGGATTATGCTGTTGCATTTAATTGCTCTTTATCATTTCAGGTTGATACTACAGACCTCTTATTGAAGGAATTGTGTTTGGCGTGTGCTTGGTCGACAGAATGTTAGCCAAGAACTGTGATCAGGAGCCAAAATTTTAAGGTAATTTAGCGTTTATGAAGTTTGTAATTTGTCCTTCAATTGCATTCAGTCTAGTAATTCCATCAATTTCTAGTCTGGAAATAGTACTTAAGGTGATCCTGAGACTGTGAATTTTGGCTGAAATTGATTTAAAGAAGGGAGGTAACTCAAAGTGCGGAAAAAGGCAAATTTTGTGAATTTGGCGCTTGAGGTCATGCTGCCTTATTTTGCTATTTTTGGACTTTACTGGTGACTTTTTGCTTGAAACCAGTTTAATTTAGGTAGTTCTGGTAAATTTAAACCCATTTCTGATATTACAGAAACAAATCCACATACCTATATGGCCAGTGCATTCTTCAATTCTCCATTGTGTCCGGAAAGAGTCGTCAAGTTCCGAAATGCTTTATCGGACAAGTCTGTGGCCCGCAACGAATGTGTAGGTTGGACTGGCCCAACCGATATATTTGGCTATGGTGTATACCGAGTCTTGGTTGATGGTAAACGGTTGAAACTGCTGGTTCATCGACTTGCATACGTTATTGAGAAAAGTCGAATTTTGTGAATTTGGAGAATTTGGCGCTTGAAGCCATGCTGCCATATTTCGCCATTTTCGGACTTTACCGGTCACTTTTTGTTTGAAGCGGATTAGATTTCGGCAATTCCGGTACATTTAAACCATTTTCTTCAAACCATGTTGCTGTTTGGTTTCGTTGTTTTATCATGATAGTTCTTCTCACATAGTAAAGGTGTGTGTGTGTGGGGGGAGGGTAAAGGGGTGGGTGTTTGGCTGTTATGGAGATTGTTAATCTTCTGTTATGAAGACGGGCCTTGATTATGCTCCTGAGCTGATACAGAGGCGGCATTTCCGACACTGTTCAGATAATTGCTAAATAAGGATCGACTGGTGTGCCACATGTTGTCGGCATGACATCATTATGATGTCTTGGGACCTCCCATAACAGTGTGCCTGATGACCTTTTCTAAACTCAGTAGCTCTCTTTTTGGTGGATTAGTTGCAACTAATCCAAGGTTTTCCTGTAATTTACAGGCATTTTGTTAGTTATCACTGAGATTTCACCATGATTTGTGATAAAGATCTTCCTTTCTTGAAAAAGTCAACTCAGAAAGTGGGAGACTGTGCATATTTCTTTGTCTTGTAGATAGGATAAAGGATAAACTGACCACTTAGGCTCTCAAGAATGTGGAATTATCAGAAATGGTATCGGATTTCACAAATACTTTCTTTCACCATAATAGGAGCATTAGCAATTGGCTCATGATATTTAAAAGCCTTCAATTCTGACTGTGACATTTGGATTACCTCCCTTTGATTTGATTGAATTTGAATGCTAAGGGGAAATTTCTGTCAACAAGTTTGGAAAGGGTTCAGTTTATGTGTTCTTTTTGCTTCTTACATATGTTGTAAAGTGCTGATATCTTAAACTTGATGCAGAAGTTTCTGCTAATTTTTAGAATTTTCTGTGTAACAGACAGGCAATTTGGCATGGTATGTTAAAAAATTGTGACAAATGTGACATTTTGAACAGAAATGGAACCTGAGACAGGCAAAACAGTGCTTTTGCAACTGAACAAGTACCTGAGGTAAGATTTAAGTCCAGAAAGGGAACAGAAAACTAGCCTGACTTTGTAAAAGTGAAGTTCAAGTGATTCTCCTTAGACTTGTCTGTGAGCTTAAATTGCCAGGAAAATAGGGTGAAATATGTTTATTTGCATAAGGGTTAACAATCCATGTAAAATGAGTTCTGTACAATTGAGTCTCATCTGGATGGTTTAGATCAGTCAGTATGAAGGTATGTTACTTGTTTAAAGTGTTTTTTGGCATGTGTGAACAATTTCATCATTGCCTTAATTAAGCCACATGTAAACAGTTTGTTTCGAATTGGCCATGATCAAAATTAGAAATAATGGAGAAAGGTTAGTTTTGAATGCAATTTTGATAAGAAGAGTACTCATTACACCTATGAATTGTGTAAGATTATTGAGAAAAAGCATTTAGTTTGTCTTCAAAACAGGAGGTCATGACTTTCCTTCTTTGTTCCATTAGTTTTGGCCCCAAATGCGAAAGTGAGGCTTCATGTAAATAGTGGCTAGCTTTAGCCGCAAAAATAATGATGGACTGATACCGTGAAAGATTGCGAAAAATCGGCATGGTAACGTGCTATTTTTTATTCTACCCCCAAATTATGTATTGTTTTGAGTTTCAATTTAGCTTAGCATTTTCAGGCTAGCCTCAGGGGTTTGGATTTTGTGAAGTTTGGAAAATAGGCTAAAATGGCTTATTTTGGCAGTTTTTTTCCCAACCATGCCACTTGCCTGTATAGGTCAGTAATTTCACTATTTCACAAGTTGAACATGATTTCTTGATAAAATCTTAAGAATTAGGATTATGCTGTTGCATTTAGTTGCTCTTTATCATTTCAGGCTGATACTACAGACCTCTTATTGAAGGAATTGTGTTTGGCGTGTGCTTGGTCGACAGAAGGTTAGCCAAGAACTGTGATCAGTAGCCAAAATTTTAAGGTAATTTAGCGTTTATGAAGTTTGTAATTTGTCCTTCAATTGCATTCAGTCTAGTAATTCCATCAATTTCTAGTCTGGAAATAGTACTTAAGGTGATCCTGAGACTGTGTTAAAGAAGGGAGGTAACTCAAAGTGCGGAAAAAGGCAAATTTTGCGAATTTGGCGCTTGAGGTCATGCTGCCTTATTTTGCTATTTTTGGACTTTACTGGTGACTTTTTGCTTGAAACCAGTTTAATTTAGGTAGTTCTGGTAAATTTAAACCCATTTCTGATATTACAGAAACAAATCCACATACCTATATGGCCAGTGCATTCTTCAATTCTCCATTGTGTCCGGAAAGAGTCGTCAAGTTCCGAAATGCTTTATCGGACAAGTCTGTGGCCCGCAACGAATGTGTAGGTTGGACTGGCCCAACCGATATATTTGGCTATGGTGTATACTGAGTCTTGGTTGATGGTAAACGGTTGAAACTGCTGGTTCATCGACTTGCATACGTTATTGAGAAAAGTCGAATTTTGTGAATTTGGCGAATTTGGCGCTTGAAGCCATGCTGCCATATTTCGCCATTTTCGGACTTTACCGGTCACTTTTTGTTTGAAGCGGATTAGATTTCGGCAATTCTGGTACATTTAAACCATTTTCTTCAAACCATGTTGCTGTTTGGTTTTGTTGTTTTATCATGATAGTTCTTCTCACATAGTAAAGGTGTGTGTGTGGGGGGGGGAGGGTAAAGGGGTGGGTGTTTGGCTGTTATGGAGATTGTTAATCTTCTGTTATGAAGAGGGGCCTTGATTATGCTCCTGAGCTGATACAGAGGCGGCATTTCCGACACTGTTCAGATAATTGCTAAATAGGGATCGACTGGTGTGCCACATGTTGTCGGCATGACATCATTATGATGTCTTGGGACCTCCCATAACAGTGTGCCTGATGACCTTTTCTAAACTCAGCAGCTCTCTTTTTGGTGGATTAGTTGCAACTAATCCAAGGTTTTCCTGTAATTTACAGGCATTTTGTTAGTTATCACTGAGATTTCACCATGATTTGTGATAAAGATCTTCCTTTCTTGAAAAAGTCAACTCAGAAAGTGGGAGACTGTGCATATTTCTTTGTCTTGTAGATAGGATAAAGGATAAACTGACCACTTAGGCTCTCAAGAATGTGGAATTATCAGAAATGGTATCGGATTTCACAAACACTTTCTTTCACCATAATAGGAGCATTAGCAATTGGCTCATGATATTTAAAAGCCTTCAATTCTGACTGTGACATTTGGATTACCTCCCTTTGATTTGATTGAATTTGAATGCTAAGGGGAAATTTCTGTCAACAAGTTTGGAAAGGGTTCAGTTTATGTGTTCTTTTTGCTTCTTACATATGTTGTAAAGTGCTGATATCTTAAACTTGATGCAGAAGTTTCTGCTAATTTTTAGAATTTTCTGTGTAACAGACAGGCAATTTGGCATGGTATGTTAAAAAATTGTGACAAATGTGACATTTTGAACAGAAATGGAACCTGAGACAGGCAAAACAGTGCTTTTGCAACTGAACAAGTACCTGAGGTAAGATTTAAGTCCAGAAAGGGAACAGAAAACTAGCCTGACTTTGTAAAAGTGAAGTTCAAGTGATTCTCCTTAGACTTGTCTGTGAGCTTAAATTGCCAGGAAAATAGGGTGAAATATGTTTATTTGCATAAGGGTTAACAATCCATGTAAAATGAGTTCTGTACAATTGAGTCTCATCTGGATGGTTTAGATCAGTCAGTATGAAGGTATGTTACTTGTTTAAAGTGTTTTTTGGCATGTGTGAACAATTTCATCATTGCCTTAATTAAGCCACATGTAAACAGTTTGTTTCGAATTGGCCATGATCAAAATTAGAAATAATGGAGAAAGGTTAGTTTTGAATGCAATTTTGATAAGAAGAGTACTCATTACACCTATGAATTGTGTAAGATTATTGAGAAAAAGCATTTAGTTTGTCTTCAAAACAGGAGGTCATGACTTTCCTTCTTTGTTCCATTAGTTTTGACCCCAAATGCGAAAGTGAGGCTTCATGTAAATAGTGGCTAGCTTTAGCCGCAAAAATAATGATGGACTGATACCGTGAAAGATTGCGAAAAATCGGCATGGTAACGTGCTATTCTTTATTCTACCCCCAAATTATGTATTGTTTTGAGTTTCAATTAAGCTTAGCATTTTCAGGCTAGCCTCAGGGGTTTGGATTTTGTGAAGTTTGGAAAATAGGCTAAAATGGCTTATTTTGGCAGTTTTTTTCCAACCATGCCACTTGCCTGTATAGGTCCATCTTCGCAAGCCAAGGATACTAAGGTAGTACCCTTGGCCGCTCGCCTCTTTAAAAATCGAAACTCCCGCTGCGCCATTTCATTGGATGCGATCAAAACCCATCGCGTCCAATCAAACCATCCGTAACAAGAAATCTTCCGCGAAACAGAAAACAATAATAGCGGCGCCCGTCAAAAACGAAAGTTGTCGTGTTTTTGACGAAAATTTGCCAAAAAAAAGAGCAGACAATCGATATTTAATGAGTTTTTTATAGTTCATGATCAATTATGTGAAATATTAGGACGGGTTCCACAGCCAAATGATTGCGAATCATCGTATGTCTGATCAATTTCAGAAAATTGTGATGAATCCGAAAGTGCAGCCATATTTGATGCATAGCCTAACAAATTTTATTACGAGCATTTTGATTGGTCAGAAATAACATCAGCAAAGGTTACGCAACTCGTGATATTCGATAGATGGCGCAGCGGGAGTTTCGATTTTTAAAGAGGCGAGCGGCCAAGGGTACGTAACGAACAAAGTGGAGTTAGTATCCTTGGCTTGCGAAGATGGTATAGGTCAGTAATTTCACTATTTCACAAGTTGAACATGATTTCTTGATAAAATCTTAAGAATTAGGATTATGCTGTTGCATTTAATTGCTCTTTATCATTTCAGGTTGATACTACAGACCTCTTATTGAAGGAATTGTGTTTGGCGTGTGCTTGGTCGACAGAATGTTAGCCAAGAACTGTGATCAGGAGCCAAAATTTTAAGGTAATTTAGCGTTTATGAAGTTTGTAATTTGTCCTTCAATTGCATTCAGTCTAGTAATTCCATCAATTTCTAGTCTGGAAATAGTACTTAAGGTGATCCTGAGACTGTGAATTTTGGCTGAAATTGATTTAAAGAAGGGAGGTAACTCAAAGTGCGGAAAAAGGCAAATTTTGTGAATTTGGCGCTTGAGGTCATGCTGCCTTATTTTGCTATTTTTGGACTTTACTGGTGACTTTTTGCTTGAAACCAGTTTAATTTAGGTAGTTCTGGTAAATTTAAACCCATTTCTGATATTACAGAAACAAATCCACATACCTATATGGCCAGTGCATTCTTCAATTCTCCATTGTGTCCGGAAAGAGTCGTCAAGTTCCGAAATGCTTTATCGGACAAGTCTGTGGCCCGCAACGAATGTGTAGGTTGGACTGGCCCAACCGATATATTTGGCTATGGTGTATACCGAGTCTTGGTTGATGGTAAACGGTTGAAACTGCTGGTTCATCGACTTGCATACGTTATTGAGAAAAGTCGAATTTTGTGAATTTGGAGAATTTGGCGCTTGAAGCCATGCTGCCATATTTCGCCATTTTCGGACTTTACCGGTCACTTTTTGTTTGAAGCGGATTAGATTTCGGCAATTCCGGTACATTTAAACCATTTTCTTCAAACCATGTTGCTGTTTGGTTTCGTTGTTTTATCATGATAGTTCTTCTCACATAGTAAAGGTGTGTGTGTGTGGGGGGAGGGTAAAGGGGTGGGTGTTTGGCTGTTATGGAGATTGTTAATCTTCTGTTATGAAGACGGGCCTTGATTATGCTCCTGAGCTGATACAGAGGCGGCATTTCCGACACTGTTCAGATAATTGCTAAATAAGGATCGACTGGTGTGCCACATGTTGTCGGCATGACATCATTATGATGTCTTGGGACCTCCCATAACAGTGTGCCTGATGACCTTTTCTAAACTCAGTAGCTCTCTTTTTGGTGGATTAGTTGCAACTAATCCAAGGTTTTCCTGTAATTTACAGGCATTTTGTTAGTTATCACTGAGATTTCACCATGATTTGTGATAAAGATCTTCCTTTCTTGAAAAAGTCAACTCAGAAAGTGGGAGACTGTGCATATTTCTTTGTCTTGTAGATAAGATAAAGGATAAACTGACCACTTAGGCTCTCAAGAATGTGGAATTATCAGAAATGGTATCGGATTTCACAAATACTTTCTTTCACCATAATAGGAGCATTAGCAATTGGCTCATGATATTTAAAAGCCTTCAATTCTGACTGTGACATTTGGATTACCTCCCTTTGATTTGATTGAATTTGAATGCTAAGGGGAAATTTCTGTCAACAAGTTTGGAAAGGGTTCAGTTTATGTGTTCTTTTTGCTTCTTACATATGTTGTAAAGTGCTGATATCTTAAACTTGATGCAGAAGTTTCTGCTAATTTTTAGAATTTTCTGTGTAACAGACAGGCAATTTGGCATGGTATGTTAAAAAATTGTGACAAATGTGACATTTTGAACAGAAATGGAACCTGAGACAGGCAAAACAGTGCTTTTGCAACTGAACAAGTACCTGAGGTAAGATTTAAGTCCAGAAAGGGAACAGAAAACTAGCCTGACTTTGTAAAAGTGAAGTTCAAGTGATTCTCCTTAGACTTGTCTGTGAGCTTAAATTGCCAGGAAAATAGGGTGAAATATGTTTATTTGCATAAGGGTTAACAATCCATGTAAAATGAGTTCTGTACAATTGAGTCTCATCTGGATGGTTTAGATCAGTCAGTATGAAGGTATGTTACTTGTTTAAAGTGTTTTTTGGCATGTGTGAACAATTTCATCATTGCCTTAATTAAGCCACATGTAAACAGTTTGTTTCGAATTGGCCATGATCAAAATTAGAAATAATGGAGAAAGGTTAGTTTTGAATGCAATTTTGATAAGAAGAGTACTCATTACACCTATGAATTGTGTAAGATTATTGAGAAAAAGCATTTAGTTTGTCTTCAAAACAGGAGGTCATGACTTTCCTTCTTTGTTCCATTAGTTTTGGCCCCAAATGCGAAAGTGAGGCTTCATGTAAATAGTGGCTAGCTTTAGCCGCAAAAATAATGATGGACTGATACCGTGAAAGATTGCGAAAAATCGGCATGGTAACGTGCTATTTTTTATTCTACCCCCAAATTATGTATTGTTTTGAGTTTCAATTTAGCTTAGCATTTTCAGGCTAGCCTCAGGGGTTTGGATTTTGTGAAGTTTGGAAAATAGGCTAAAATGGCTTATTTTGGCAGTTTTTTTCCCAACCATGCCACTTGCCTGTATAGGTCAGTAATTTCACTATTTCACAAGTTGAACATGATTTCTTGATAAAATCTTAAGAATTAGGATTATGCTGTTGCATTTAGTTGCTCTTTATCATTTCAGGCTGATACTACAGACCTCTTATTGAAGGAATTGTGTTTGGCGTGTGCTTGGTCGACAGAAGGTTAGCCAAGAACTGTGATCAGTAGCCAAAATTTTAAGGTAATTTAGCGTTTATGAAGTTTGTAATTTGTCCTTCAATTGCATTCAGTCTAGTAATTCCATCAATTTCTAGTCTGGAAATAGTACTTAAGGTGATCCTGAGACTGTGTTAAAGAAGGGAGGTAACTCAAAGTGCGGAAAAAGGCAAATTTTGCGAATTTGGCGCTTGAGGTCATGCTGCCTTATTTTGCTATTTTTGGACTTTACTGGTGACTTTTTGCTTGAAACCAGTTTAATTTAGGTAGTTCTGGTAAATTTAAACCCATTTCTGATATTACAGAAACAAATCCACATACCTATATGGCCAGTGCATTCTTCAATTCTCCATTGTGTCCGGAAAGAGTCGTCAAGTTCCGAAATGCTTTATCGGACAAGTCTGTGGCCCGCAACGAATGTGTAGGTTGGACTGGCCCAACCGATATATTTGGCTATGGTGTATACCGAGTCTTGGTTGATGGTAAACGGTTGAAACTGCTGGTTCATCGACTTGCATACGTTATTGAGAAAAGTCGAATTTTGTGAATTTGGCGAATTTGGCGCTTGAAGCCATGCTGCCATATTTCGCCATTTTCGGACTTTACCGGTCACTTTTTGTTTGAAGCGGATTAGATTTCGGCAATTCTGGTACATTTAAACCATTTTCTTCAAACCATGTTGCTGTTTGGTTTTGTTGTTTTATCATGATAGTTCTTCTCACATAGTAAAGGTGTGTGTGTGGGGGGGGGAGGGTAAAGGGGTGGGTGTTTGGCTGTTATGGAGATTGTTAATCTTCTGTTATGAAGAGGGGCCTTGATTATGCTCCTGAGCTGATACAGAGGCGGCATTTCCGACACTGTTCAGATAATTGCTAAATAGGGATCGACTGGTGTGCCACATGTTGTCGGCATGACATCATTATGATGTCTTGGGACCTCCCATAACAGTGTGCCTGATGACCTTTTCTAAACTCAGCAGCTCTCTTTTTGGTGGATTAGTTGCAACTAATCCAAGGTTTTCCTGTAATTTACAGGCATTTTGTTAGTTATCACTGAGATTTCACCATGATTTGTGATAAAGATCTTCCTTTCTTGAAAAAGTCAACTCAGAAAGTGGGAGACTGTGCATATTTCTTTGTCTTGTAGATAGGATAAAGGATAAACTGACCACTTAGGCTCTCAAGAATGTGGAATTATCAGAAATGGTATCGGATTTCACAAACACTTTCTTTCACCATAATAGGAGCATTAGCAATTGGCTCATGATATTTAAAAGCCTTCAATTCTGACTGTGACATTTGGATTACCTCCCTTTGATTTGATTGAATTTGAATGCTAAGGGGAAATTTCTGTCAACAAGTTTGGAAAGGGTTCAGTTTATGTGTTCTTTTTGCTTCTTACATATGTTGTAAAGTGCTGATATCTTAAACTTGATGCAGAAGTTTCTGCTAATTTTTAGAATTTTCTGTGTAACAGACAGGCAATTTGGCATGGTATGTTAAAAAATTGTGACAAATGTGACATTTTGAACAGAAATGGAACCTGAGACAGGCAAAACAGTGCTTTTGCAACTGAACAAGTACCTGAGGTAAGATTTAAGTCCAGAAAGGGAACAGAAAACTAGCCTGACTTTGTAAAAGTGAAGTTCAAGTGATTCTCCTTAGACTTGTCTGTGAGCTTAAATTGCCAGGAAAATAGGGTGAAATATGTTTATTTGCATAAGGGTTAACAATCCATGTAAAATGAGTTCTGTACAATTGAGTCTCATCTGGATGGTTTAGATCAGTCAGTATGAAGGTATGTTACTTGTTTAAAGTGTTTTTTGGCATGTGTGAACAATTTCATCATTGCCTTAATTAAGCCACATGTAAACAGTTTGTTTCGAATTGGCCATGATCAAAATTAGAAATAATGGAGAAAGGTTAGTTTTGAATGCAATTTTGATAAGAAGAGTACTCATTACACCTATGAATTGTGTAAGATTATTGAGAAAAAGCATTTAGTTTGTCTTCAAAACAGGAGGTCATGACTTTCCTTCTTTGTTCCATTAGTTTTGACCCCAAATGCGAAAGTGAGGCTTCATGTAAATAGTGGCTAGCTTTAGCCGCAAAAATAATGATGGACTGATACCGTGAAAGATTGCGAAAAATCGGCATGGTAACGTGCTATTCTTTATTCTACCCCCAAATTATGTATTGTTTTGAGTTTCAATTAAGCTTAGCATTTTCAGGCTAGCCTCAGGGGTTTGGATTTTGTGAAGTTTGGAAAATAGGCTAAAATGGCTTATTTTGGCAGTTTTTTTCCAACCATGCCACTTGCCTGTATAGGTCCATCTTCGCAAGCCAAGGATACTAAGGTAGTACCCTTGGCCGCTCGCCTCTTTAAAAATCGAAACTCCCGCTGCGCCATTTCATTGGATGCGATCAAAACCCATCGCGTCCAATCAAACCATCCGTAACAAGAAATCTTCCGCGAAACAGAAAACAATAATAGCGGCGCCCGTCAAAAACGAAAGTTGTCGTGTTTTTGACGAAAATTTGCCAAAAAAAAGAGCAGACAATCGATATTTAATGAGTTTTTTATAGTTCATGATCAATTATGTGAAATATTAGGACGGGTTCCACAGCCAAATGATTGCGAATCATCGTATGTCTGATCAATTTCAGAAAATTGTGATGAATCCGAAAGTGCAGCCATATTTGATGCATAGCCTAACAAATTTTATTACGAGCATTTTGATTGGTCAGAAATAACATCAGCAAAGGTTACGCAACTCGTGATATTCGATAGATGGCGCAGCGGGAGTTTCGATTTTTAAAGAGGCGAGCGGCCAAGGGTACGTAACGAACAAAGTGGAGTTAGTATCCTTGGCTTGCGAAGATGGTATAGGTCAGTAATTTCACTATTTCACAAGTTGAACATGATTTCTTGATAAAATCTTAAGAATTAGGATTATGCTGTTGCATTTAATTGCTCTTTATCATTTCAGGTTGATACTACAGACCTCTTATTGAAGGAATTGTGTTTGGCGTGTGCTTGGTCGACAGAATGTTAGCCAAGAACTGTGATCAGGAGCCAAAATTTTAAGGTAATTTAGCGTTTATGAAGTTTGTAATTTGTCCTTCAATTGCATTCAGTCTAGTAATTCCATCAATTTCTAGTCTGGAAATAGTACTTAAGGTGATCCTGAGACTGTGAATTTTGGCTGAAATTGATTTAAAGAAGGGAGGTAACTCAAAGTGCGGAAAAAGGCAAATTTTGTGAATTTGGCGCTTGAGGTCATGCTGCCTTATTTTGCTATTTTTGGACTTTACTGGTGACTTTTTGCTTGAAACCAGTTTAATTTAGGTAGTTCTGGTAAATTTAAACCCATTTCTGATATTACAGAAACAAATCCACATACCTATATGGCCAGTGCATTCTTCAATTCTCCATTGTGTCCGGAAAGAGTCGTCAAGTTCCGAAATGCTTTATCGGACAAGTCTGTGGCCCGCAACGAATGTGTAGGTTGGACTGGCCCAACCGATATATTTGGCTATGGTGTATACCGAGTCTTGGTTGATGGTAAACGGTTGAAACTGCTGGTTCATCGACTTGCATACGTTATTGAGAAAAGTCGAATTTTGTGAATTTGGAGAATTTGGCGCTTGAAGCCATGCTGCCATATTTCGCCATTTTCGGACTTTACCGGTCACTTTTTGTTTGAAGCGGATTAGATTTCGGCAATTCCGGTACATTTAAACCATTTTCTTCAAACCATGTTGCTGTTTGGTTTCGTTGTTTTATCATGATAGTTCTTCTCACATAGTAAAGGTGTGTGTGTGTGGGGGGAGGGTAAAGGGGTGGGTGTTTGGCTGTTATGGAGATTGTTAATCTTCTGTTATGAAGACGGGCCTTGATTATGCTCCTGAGCTGATACAGAGGCGGCATTTCCGACACTGTTCAGATAATTGCTAAATAAGGATCGACTGGTGTGCCACATGTTGTCGGCATGACATCATTATGATGTCTTGGGACCTCCCATAACAGTGTGCCTGATGACCTTTTCTAAACTCAGTAGCTCTCTTTTTGGTGGATTAGTTGCAACTAATCCAAGGTTTTCCTGTAATTTACAGGCATTTTGTTAGTTATCACTGAGATTTCACCATGATTTGTGATAAAGATCTTCCTTTCTTGAAAAAGTCAACTCAGAAAGTGGGAGACTGTGCATATTTCTTTGTCTTGTAGATAGGATAAAGGATAAACTGACCACTTAGGCTCTCAAGAATGTGGAATTATCAGAAATGGTATCGGATTTCACAAATACTTTCTTTCACCATAATAGGAGCATTAGCAATTGGCTCATGATATTTAAAAGCCTTCAATTCTGACTGTGACATTTGGATTACCTCCCTTTGATTTGATTGAATTTGAATGCTAAGGGGAAATTTCTGTCAACAAGTTTGGAAAGGGTTCAGTTTATGTGTTCTTTTTGCTTCTTACATATGTTGTAAAGTGCTGATATCTTAAACTTGATGCAGAAGTTTCTGCTAATTTTTAGAATTTTCTGTGTAACAGACAGGCAATTTGGCATGGTATGTTAAAAAATTGTGACAAATGTGACATTTTGAACAGAAATGGAACCTGAGACAGGCAAAACAGTGCTTTTGCAACTGAACAAGTACCTGAGGTAAGATTTAAGTCCAGAAAGGGAACAGAAAACTAGCCTGACTTTGTAAAAGTGAAGTTCAAGTGATTCTCCTTAGACTTGTCTGTGAGCTTAAATTGCCAGGAAAATAGGGTGAAATATGTTTATTTGCATAAGGGTTAACAATCCATGTAAAATGAGTTCTGTACAATTGAGTCTCATCTGGATGGTTTAGATCAGTCAGTATGAAGGTATGTTACTTGTTTAAAGTGTTTTTTGGCATGTGTGAACAATTTCATCATTGCCTTAATTAAGCCACATGTAAACAGTTTGTTTCGAATTGGCCATGATCAAAATTAGAAATAATGGAGAAAGGTTAGTTTTGAATGCAATTTTGATAAGAAGAGTACTCATTACACCTATGAATTGTGTAAGATTATTGAGAAAAAGCATTTAGTTTGTCTTCAAAACAGGAGGTCATGACTTTCCTTCTTTGTTCCATTAGTTTTGGCCCCAAATGCGAAAGTGAGGCTTCATGTAAATAGTGGCTAGCTTTAGCCGCAAAAATAATGATGGACTGATACCGTGAAAGATTGCGAAAAATCGGCATGGTAACGTGCTATTTTTTATTCTACCCCCAAATTATGTATTGTTTTGAGTTTCAATTTAGCTTAGCATTTTCAGGCTAGCCTCAGGGGTTTGGATTTTGTGAAGTTTGGAAAATAGGCTAAAATGGCTTATTTTGGCAGTTTTTTTCCCAACCATGCCACTTGCCTGTATAGGTCAGTAATTTCACTATTTCACAAGTTGAACATGATTTCTTGATAAAATCTTAAGAATTAGGATTATGCTGTTGCATTTAGTTGCTCTTTATCATTTCAGGCTGATACTACAGACCTCTTATTGAAGGAATTGTGTTTGGCGTGTGCTTGGTCGACAGAAGGTTAGCCAAGAACTGTGATCAGTAGCCAAAATTTTAAGGTAATTTAGCGTTTATGAAGTTTGTAATTTGTCCTTCAATTGCATTCAGTCTAGTAATTCCATCAATTTCTAGTCTGGAAATAGTACTTAAGGTGATCCTGAGACTGTGTTAAAGAAGGGAGGTAACTCAAAGTGCGGAAAAAGGCAAATTTTGCGAATTTGGCGCTTGAGGTCATGCTGCCTTATTTTGCTATTTTTGGACTTTACTGGTGACTTTTTGCTTGAAACCAGTTTAATTTAGGTAGTTCTGGTAAATTTAAACCCATTTCTGATATTACAGAAACAAATCCACATACCTATATGGCCAGTGCATTCTTCAATTCTCCATTGTGTCCGGAAAGAGTCGTCAAGTTCCGAAATGCTTTATCGGACAAGTCTGTGGCCCGCAACGAATG
This sequence comes from Tridacna gigas, assembly GCA_945859785.2. Taxonomy (NCBI): domain Eukaryota; kingdom Metazoa; phylum Mollusca; class Bivalvia; order Cardiida; family Cardiidae; genus Tridacna; species Tridacna gigas. The sequence continues at coordinate 33,892,220 of OX244039.2, read as the reverse complement.
TGTAGGTTGGACTGGCCCAACCGATATATTTGGCTATGGTGTATACCGAGTCTTGGTTGATGGTAAACGGTTGAAACTGCTGGTTCATCGACTTGCATACGTTATTGAGAAAAGTCGAATTTTGTGAATTTGGCGAATTTGGCGCTTGAAGCCATGCTGCCATATTTCGCCATTTTCGGACTTTACCGGTCACTTTTTGTTTGAAGCGGATTAGATTTCGGCAATTCTGGTACATTTAAACCATTTTCTTCAAACCATGTTGCTGTTTGGTTTTGTTGTTTTATCATGATAGTTCTTCTCACATAGTAAAGGTGTGTGTGTGGGGGGGGGAGGGTAAAGGGGTGGGTGTTTGGCTGTTATGGAGATTGTTAATCTTCTGTTATGAAGAGGGGCCTTGATTATGCTCCTGAGCTGATACAGAGGCGGCATTTCCGACACTGTTCAGATAATTGCTAAATAGGGATCGACTGGTGTGCCACATGTTGTCGGCATGACATCATTATGATGTCTTGGGACCTCCCATAACAGTGTGCCTGATGACCTTTTCTAAACTCAGCAGCTCTCTTTTTGGTGGATTAGTTGCAACTAATCCAAGGTTTTCCTGTAATTTACAGGCATTTTGTTAGTTATCACTGAGATTTCACCATGATTTGTGATAAAGATCTTCCTTTCTTGAAAAAGTCAACTCAGAAAGTGGGAGACTGTGCATATTTCTTTGTCTTGTAGATAGGATAAAGGATAAACTGACCACTTAGGCTCTCAAGAATGTGGAATTATCAGAAATGGTATCGGATTTCACAAACACTTTCTTTCACCATAATAGGAGCATTAGCAATTGGCTCATGATATTTAAAAGCCTTCAATTCTGACTGTGACATTTGGATTACCTCCCTTTGATTTGATTGAATTTGAATGCTAAGGGGAAATTTCTGTCAATAAGTTTGGAAAGGGTTCAGTTTATGTGTTCTTTTTGCTTCTTACATATGTTGTAAAGTGCTGATATCTTAAACTTGATGCAGAAGTTTCTGCTAATTTTTAGAATTTTCTGTGTAACAGACAGGCAATTTGGCATGGTATGTTAAAAAATTGTGACAAATGTGACATTTTGAACAGAAATGGAACCTGAGACAGGCAAAACAGTGCTTTTGCAACTGAACAAGTACCTGAGGTAAGATTTAAGTCCAGAAAGGGAACAGAAAACTAGCCTGACTTTGTAAAAGTGAAGTTCAAGTGATTCTCCTTAGACTTGTCTGTGAGCTTAAATTGCCAGGAAAATAGGGTGAAATATGTTTATTTGCATAAGGGTTAACAATCCATGTAAAATGAGTTCTGTACAATTGAGTCTCATCTGGATGGTTTAGATCAGTCAGTATGAAGGTATGTTACTTGTTTAAAGTGTTTTTTGGCATGTGTGAACAATTTCATCATTGCCTTAATTAAGCCACATGTAAACAGTTTGTTTCGAATTGGCCATGATCAAAATTAGAAATAATGGAGAAAGGTTAGTTTTGAATGCAATTTTGATAAGAAGAGTACTCATTACACCTATGAATTGTGTAAGATTATTGAGAAAAAGCATTTAGTTTGTCTTCAAAACAGGAGGTCATGACTTTCCTTCTTTGTTCCATTAGTTTTGACCCCAAATGCGAAAGTGAGGCTTCATGTAAATAGTGGCTAGCTTTAGCCGCAAAAATAATGATGGACTGATACCGTGAAAGATTGCGAAAAATCGGCATGGTAACGTGCTATTCTTTATTCTACCCCCAAATTATGTATTGTTTTGAGTTTCAATTAAGCTTAGCATTTTCAGGCTAGCCTCAGGGGTTTGGATTTTGTGAAGTTTGGAAAATAGGCTAAAATGGCTTATTTTGGCAGTTTTTTTCCAACCATGCCACTTGCCTGTATAGGTCCATCTTCGCAAGCCAAGGATACTAAGGTAGTACCCTTGGCCGCTCGCCTCTTTAAAAATCGAAACTCCCGCTGCGCCATTTCATTGGATGCGATCAAAACCCATCGCGTCCAATCAAACCATCCGTAACAAGAAATCTTCCGCGAAACAGAAAACAATAATAGCGGCGCCCGTCAAAAACGAAAGTTGTCGTGTTTTTGACGAAAATTTGCCAAAAAAAAGAGCAGACAATCGATATTTAATGAGTTTTTTATAGTTCATGATCAATTATGTGAAATATTAGGACGGGTTCCACAGCCAAATGATTGCGAATCATCGTATGTCTGATCAATTTCAGAAAATTGTGATGAATCCGAAAGTGCAGCCATATTTGATGCATAGCCTAACAAATTTTATTACGAGCATTTTGATTGGTCAGAAATAACATCAGCAAAGGTTACGCAACTCGTGATATTCGATAGATGGCGCAGCGGGAGTTTCGATTTTTAAAGAGGCGAGCGGCCAAGGGTACGTAACGAACAAAGTGGAGTTAGTATCCTTGGCTTGCGAAGATGGTATAGGTCAGTAATTTCACTATTTCACAAGTTGAACATGATTTCTTGATAAAATCTTAAGAATTAGGATTATGCTGTTGCATTTAATTGCTCTTTATCATTTCAGGTTGATACTACAGACCTCTTATTGAAGGAATTGTGTTTGGCGTGTGCTTGGTCGACAGAATGTTAGCCAAGAACTGTGATCAGGAGCCAAAATTTTAAGGTAATTTAGCGTTTATGAAGTTTGTAATTTGTCCTTCAATTGCATTCAGTCTAGTAATTCCATCAATTTCTAGTCTGGAAATAGTACTTAAGGTGATCCTGAGACTGTGAATTTTGGCTGAAATTGATTTAAAGAAGGGAGGTAACTCAAAGTGCGGAAAAAGGCAAATTTTGTGAATTTGGCGCTTGAGGTCATGCTGCCTTATTTTGCTATTTTTGGACTTTACTGGTGACTTTTTGCTTGAAACCAGTTTAATTTAGGTAGTTCTGGTAAATTTAAACCCATTTCTGATATTACAGAAACAAATCCACATACCTATATGGCCAGTGCATTCTTCAATTCTCCATTGTGTCCGGAAAGAGTCGTCAAGTTCCGAAATGCTTTATCGGACAAGTCTGTGGCCCGCAACGAATGTGTAGGTTGGACTGGCCCAACCGATATATTTGGCTATGGTGTATACCGAGTCTTGGTTGATGGTAAACGGTTGAAACTGCTGGTTCATCGACTTGCATACGTTATTGAGAAAAGTCGAATTTTGTGAATTTGGAGAATTTGGCGCTTGAAGCCATGCTGCCATATTTCGCCATTTTCGGACTTTACCGGTCACTTTTTGTTTGAAGCGGATTAGATTTCGGCAATTCCGGTACATTTAAACCATTTTCTTCAAACCATGTTGCTGTTTGGTTTCGTTGTTTTATCATGATAGTTCTTCTCACATAGTAAAGGTGTGTGTGTGTGGGGGGAGGGTAAAGGGGTGGGTGTTTGGCTGTTATGGAGATCGTTAATCTTCTGTTATGAAGACGGGCCTTGATTATGCTCCTGAGCTGATACAGAGGCGGCATTTCCGACACTGTTCAGATAATTGCTAAATAAGGATCGACTGGTGTGCCACATGTTGTCGGCATGACATCATTATGATGTCTTGGGACCTCCCATAACAGTGTGCCTGATGACCTTTTCTAAACTCAGTAGCTCTCTTTTTGGTGGATTAGTTGCAACTAATCCAAGGTTTTCCTGTAATTTACAGGCATTTTGTTAGTTATCACTGAGATTTCACCATGATTTGTGATAAAGATCTTCCTTTCTTGAAAAAGTCAACTCAGAAAGTGGGAGACTGTGCATATTTCTTTGTCTTGTAGATAAGATAAAGGATAAACTGACCACTTAGGCTCTCAAGAATGTGGAATTATCAGAAATGGTATCGGATTTCACAAATACTTTCTTTCACCATAATAGGAGCATTAGCAATTGGCTCATGATATTTAAAAGCCTTCAATTCTGACTGTGACATTTGGATTACCTCCCTTTGATTTGATTGAATTTGAATGCTAAGGGGAAATTTCTGTCAACAAGTTTGGAAAGGGTTCAGTTTATGTGTTCTTTTTGCTTCTTACATATGTTGTAAAGTGCTGATATCTTAAACTTGATGCAGAAGTTTCTGCTAATTTTTAGAATTTTCTGTGTAACAGACAGGCAATTTGGCATGGTATGTTAAAAAATTGTGACAAATGTGACATTTTGAACAGAAATGGAACCTGAGACAGGCAAAACAGTGCTTTTGCAACTGAACAAGTACCTGAGGTAAGATTTAAGTCCAGAAAGGGAACAGAAAACTAGCCTGACTTTGTAAAAGTGAAGTTCAAGTGATTCTCCTTAGACTTGTCTGTGAGCTTAAATTGCCAGGAAAATAGGGTGAAATATGCTTATTTGCATAAGGGTTAACAATCCATGTAAAATGAGTTCTGTACAATTGAGTCTCATCTGGATGGTTTAGATCAGTCAGTATGAAGGTATGTTACTTGTTTAAAGTGTTTTTTGGCATGTGTGAACAATTTCATCATTGCCTTAATTAAGCCACATGTAAACAGTTTGTTTCGAATTGGCCATGATCAAAATTAGAAATAATGGAGAAAGGTTAGTTTTGAATGCAATTTTGATAAGAAGAGTACTCATTACACCTATGAATTGTGTAAGATTATTGAGAAAAAGCATTTAGTTTGTCTTCAAAACAGGAGGTCATGACTTTCCTTCTTTGTTCCATTAGTTTTGACCCCAAATGCGAAAGTGAGGCTTCATGTAAATAGTGGCTAGCTTTAGCCGCAAAAATAATGATGGACTGATACCGTGAAAGATTGCGAAAAATCGGCATGGTAACGTGCTATTTTTTATTCTACCCCCAAATTATGTATTGTTTTGAGTTTCAATTTAGCTTAGCATTTTCAGGCTAGCCTCAGGGGTTTGGATTTTGTGAAGTTTGGAAAATAGGCTAAAATGGCTTATTTTGGCAGTTTTTTTCCCAACCATGCCACTTGCCTGTATAGGTCAGTAATTTCACTATTTCACAAGTTGAACATGATTTCGTGATAAAATCTTAAGAATTAGGATTATGCTGTTGCATTTAGTTGCTCTTTATCATTTCAGGCTGATACTACAGACCTCTTATTGAAGGAATTGTGTTTGGCGTGTGCTTGGTCGACAGAAGGTTAGCCAAGAACTGTGATCAGTAGCCAAAATTTTAAGGTAATTTAGCGTTTATGAAGTTTGTAATTTGTCCTTCAATTGCATTCAGTCTAGTAATTCCATCAATTTCTAGTCTGGAAATAGTACTTAAGGTGATCCTGAGACTGTGTTAAAGAAGGGAGGTAACTCAAAGTGCGGAAAAAGGCAAATTTTGCGAATTTGGCGCTTGAGGTCATGCTGCCTTATTTTGCTATTTTTGGACTTTACTGGTGACTTTTTGCTTGAAACCAGTTTAATTTAGGTAGTTCTGGTAAATTTAAACCCATTTCTGATATTACAGAAACAAATCCACATACCTATATGGCCAGTGCATTCTTCAATTCTCCATTGTGTCCGGAAAGAGTCGTCAAGTTCCGAAATGCTTTATCGGACAAGTCTGTGGCCCGCAACGAATGTGTAGGTTGGACTGGCCCAACCGATATATTTGGCTATGGTGTATACCGAGTCTTGGTTGATGGTAAACGGTTGAAACTGCTGGTTCATCGACTTGCATACGTTATTGAGAAAAGTCGAATTTTGTGAATTTGGCGAATTTGGCGCTTGAAGCCATGCTGCCATATTTCGCCATTTTCGGACTTTACCGGTCACTTTTTGTTTGAAGCGGATTAGATTTCGGCAATTCTGGTACATTTAAACCATTTTCTTCAAACCATGTTGCTGTTTGGTTTTGTTGTTTTATCATGATAGTTCTTCTCACATAGTAAAGGTGTGTGTGTGGGGGGGGAGGGTAAAGGGGTGGGTGTTTGGCTGTTATGGAGATTGTTAATCTTCTGTTATGAAGACGGGCCTTGATTATGCTCCTGAGCTGATACAGAGGCGGTATTTCCGACACTGTTCAGATAATTGCTAAATAGGGATCGACTGGTGTGCCACATGTTGTCGGCATGACATCATTATGATGTCTTGGGACCTCCCATAACAGTGTGCCTGATGACCTTTTCTAAACTCAGTAGCTCTCTTTTTGGTGGATTAGTTGCAACTAATCCAAGGTTTTCCTGTAATTTACAGGCATTTTGTTAGTTATCACTGAGATTTCACCATGATTTGTGATAAAGATCTTCCTTTCTTGAAAAAGTCAACTCAGAAAGTGGGAGACTGTGCATATTTCTTTGTCTTGTAGATAGGATAAAGGATAAACTGACCACTTAGGCTCTCAAGAATGTGGAATTATCAGAAATGGTATCGGATTTCACAAACACTTTCTTTCACCATAATAGGAGCATTAGCAATTGGCTCATGATATTTAAAAGCCTTCAATTCTGACTGTGACATTTGGATTACCTCCCTTTGATTTGATTGAATTTGAATGCTAAGGGGAAATTTCTGTCAACAAGTTTGGAAAGGGTTCAGTTTATGTGTTCTTTTTGCTTCTTACATATGTTGTAAAGTGCTGATATCTTAAACTTGATGCAGAAGTTTCTGCTAATTTTTAGAATTTTCTGTGTAACAGACAGGCAATTTGGCATGGTATGTTAAAAAATTGTGACAAATGTGACATTTTGAATAGAAATGGAACCTGAGACAGGCAAAACAGTGCTTTTGCAACTGAACAAGTACCTGAGGTAAGATTTAAGTCCAGAAAGGGAACAGAAAACTAGCCTGACTTTGTAAAAGTGAAGTTCAAGTGATTCTCCTTAGACTTGTCTGTGAGCTTAAATTGCCAGGAAAATAGGGTGAAATATGCTTATTTGCATAAGGGTTAACAATCCATGTAAAATGAGTTCTGTACAATTGAGTCTCATCTGGATGGTTTAGATCAGTCAGTATGAAGGTATGTTACTTGTTTAAAGTGTTTTTTGGCATGTGTGAACAATTTCATCATTGCCTTAATTAAGCCACATGTAAACAGTTTGTTTCGAATTGGCCATGATCAAAATTAGAAATAATGGAGAAAGGTTAGTTTTGAATGCAATTTTGATAAGAAGAGTACTCATTACACCTATGAATTGTGTAAGATTATTGAGAAAAAGCATTTAGTTTGTCTTCAAAACAGGAGGTCATGACTTTCCTTCTTTGTTCCATTAGTTTTGGCCCCAAATGCGAAAGTGAGGCTTCATGTAATTAGTGGCTAGCTTTAGCCGCAAAAATAATGATGGACTGATACCGTGAAAGATTGCGAAAAATCGGCATGGTAACGTGCTATTTTTGATTCTACCCCCAAATGATGTATTGTTTTGAGTTTCAATTTAGCTTAGCATTTTCAGGCTAGCCTCAGGGGTTTGGATTTTGTGAAGTTTGGAAAATAGGCTAAAATGGCTTATTTTGGCAGTTTTTTTCCAACCATGCCACTTGCCTGTATAGGTCCATCTTCGCAAGCCAAGGATACTAAGGTAGTACCCTTGGCCGCTCGCCTCTTTAAAAATCGAAACTCCCGCTGCGCCATTTCATTGGATGCGATCAAAACCCATCGCGTCCAATCAAACCATCCGTAACAAGAAATCTTCCGCGAAACAGAAAACAATAATAGCGGCGCCCGTCAAAAACGAAAGTTGTCGTGTTTTTGACGAAAATTTGCCAAAAAAAAGAGCAGACAATCGATATTTAATGAGTTTTTTATAGTTCATGATCAATTATGTGAAATATTAGGACGGGTTCCACAGCCAAATGATTGCGAATCATCGTATGTCTGATCAATTTCAGAAAATTGTGATGAATCCGAAAGTGCAGCCATATTTGATGCATAGCCTAACAAATTTTATTACGAGCATTTTGATTGGTCAGAAATAACATCAGCAAAGGTTACGCAACTCGTGATATTCGATAGATGGCGCAGCGGGAGTTTCGATTTTTAAAGAGGCGAGCGGCCAAGGGTACGTAACGAACAAAGTGGAGTTAGTATCCTTGGCTTGCGAAGATGGTATAGGTCAGTAATTTCACTATTTCACAAGTTGAACATGATTTCTTGATAAAATCTTAAGAATTAGGATTATGCTGTTGCATTTAATTGCTCTTTATCATTTCAGGTTGATACTACAGACCTCTTATTGAAGGAATTGTGTTTGGCGTGTGCTTGGTCGACAGAATGTTAGCCAAGAACTGTGATCAGGAGCCAAAATTTTAAGGTAATTTAGCGTTTATGAAGTTTGTAATTTGTCCTTCAATTGCATTCAGTCTAGTAATTCCATCAATTTCTAGTCTGGAAATAGTACTTAAGGTGATCCTGAGACTGTGAATTTTGGCTGAAATTGATTTAAAGAAGGGAGGTAACTCAAAGTGCGGAAAAAGGCAAATTTTGTGAATTTGGCGCTTGAGGTCATGCTGCCTTATTTTGCTATTTTTGGACTTTACTGGTGACTTTTTGCTTGAAACCAGTTTAATTTAGGTAGTTCTGGTAAATTTAAACCCATTTCTGATATTACAGAAACAAATCCACATACCTATATGGCCAGTGCATTCTTCAATTCTCCATTGTGTCCGGAAAGAGTCGTCAAGTTCCGAAATGCTTTATCGGACAAGTCTGTGGCCCGCAACGAATGTGTAGGTTGGACTGGCCCAACCGATATATTTGGCTATGGTGTATACCGAGTCTTGGTTGATGGTAAACGGTTGAAACTGCTGGTTCATCGACTTGCATACGTTATTGAGAAAAGTCGAATTTTGTGAATTTGGAGAATTTGGCGCTTGAAGCCATGCTGCCATATTTCGCCATTTTCGGACTTTACCGGTCACTTTTTGTTTGAAGCGGATTAGATTTCGGCAATTCCGGTACATTTAAACCATTTTCTTCAAACCATGTTGCTGTTTGGTTTCGTTGTTTTATCATGATAGTTCTTCTCACATAGTAAAGGTGTGTGTGTGTGGGGGGAGGGTAAAGGGGTGGGTGTTTGGCTGTTATGGAGATTGTTAATCTTCTGTTATGAAGACGGGCCTTGATTATGCTCCTGAGCTGATACAGAGGCGGCATTTCCGACACTGTTCAGATAATTGCTAAATAAGGATCGACTGGTGTGCCACATGTTGTCGGCATGACATCATTATGATGTCTTGGGACCTCCCATAACAGTGTGCCTGATGACCTTTTCTAAACTCAGTAGCTCTCTTTTTGGTGGATTAGTTGCAACTAATCCAAGGTTTTCCTGTAATTTACAGGCATTTTGTTAGTTATCACTGAGATTTCACCATGATTTGTGATAAAGATCTTCCTTTCTTGAAAAAGTCAACTCAGAAAGTGGGAGACTGTGCATATTTCTTTGTCTTGTAGATAAGATAAAGGATAAACTGACCACTTAGGCTCTCAAGAATGTGGAATTATCAGAAATGGTATCGGATTTCACAAATACTTTCTTTCACCATAATAGGAGCATTAGCAATTGGCTCATGATATTTAAAAGCCTTCAATTCTGACTGTGACATTTGGATTACCTCCCTTTGATTTGATTGAATTTGAATGCTAAGGGGAAATTTCTGTCAACAAGTTTGGAAAGGGTTCAGTTTATGTGTTCTTTTTGCTTCTTACATATGTTGTAAAGTGCTGATATCTTAAACTTGATGCAGAAGTTTCTGCTAATTTTTAGAATTTTCTGTGTAACAGACAGGCAATTTGGCATGGTATGTTAAAAAATTGTGACAAATGTGACATTTTGAATAGAAATGGAACCTGAGACAGGCAAAACAGTGCTTTTGCAACTGAACAAGTACCTGAGGTAAGATTTAAGTCCAGAAAGGGAACAGAAAACTAGCCTGACTTTGTAAAAGTGAAGTTCAAGTGATTCTCCTTAGACTTGTCTGTGAGCTTAAATTGCCAGGAAAATAGGGTGAAATATGCTTATTTGCATAAGGGTTAACAATCCATGTAAAATGAGTTCTGTACAATTGAGTCTCATCTGGATGGTTTAGATCAGTCAGTATGAAGGTATGTTACTTGTTTAAAGTGTTTTTTGGCATGTGTGAACAATTTCATCATTGCCTTAATTAAGCCACATGTAAACAGTTTGTTTCGAATTGGCCATGATCAAAATTAGAAATAATGGAGAAAGGTTAGTTTTGAATGCAATTTTGATAAGAAGAGTACTCATTACACCTATGAATTGTGTAAGATTATTGAGAAAAAGCATTTAGTTTGTCTTCAAAACAGGAGGTCATGACTTTCCTTCTTTGTTCCATTAGTTTTGGCCCCAAATGCGAAAGTGAGGCTTCATGTAAATAGTGGCTAGCTTTAGCCGCAAAAATAATGATGGACTGATACTGTGAAAGATTGCGAAAAATCGGCATGGTAACGTGCTATTTTTTATTCTACCCCCAAATTATGTATTGTTTTGAGTTTCAATTTAGCTTAGCATTTTCAGGCTAGCCTCAGGGGTTTGGATTTTGTGAAGTTTGGAAAATAGGCTAAAATGGCTTATTTTGGCAGTTTTTTTCCCAACCATGCCACTTGCCTGTATAGGTCAGTAATTTCACTATTTCACAAGTTGAACATGATTTCTTGATAAAATCTTAAGAATTAGGATTATGCTGTTGCATTTAGTTGCTCTTTATCATTTCAGGCTGATACTACAGACCTCTTATTGAAGGAATTGTGTTTGGCGTGTGCTTGGTCGACAGAAGGTTAGCCAAGAACTGTGATCAGTAGCCAAAATTTTAAGGTAATTTAGCGTTTATGAAGTTTGTAATTTGTCCTTCAATTGCATTCAGTCTAGTAATTCCATCAATTTCTAGTCTGGAAATAGTACTTAAGGTGATCCTGAGACTGTGTTAAAGAAGGGAGGTAACTCAAAGTGCGGAAAAAGGCAAATTTTGCGAATTTGGCGCTTGAGGTCATGCTGCCTTATTTTGCTATTTTTGGACTTTACTGGTGACTTTTTGCTTGAAACCAGTTTAATTTAGGTAGTTCTGGTAAATTTAAACCCATTTCTGATATTACAGAAACAAATCCACATACCTATATGGCCAGTGCATTCTTCAATTCTCCATTGTGTCCGGAAAGAGTCGTCAAGTTCCGAAATGCTTTATCGGACAAGTCTGTGGCCCGCAACGAATGTGTAGGTTGGACTGGCCCAACCGATATATTTGGCTATGGTGTATACCGAGTCTTGGTTGATGGTAAACGGTTGAAACTGCTGGTTCATCGACTTGCATACGTTATTGAGAAAAGTCGAATTTTGTGAATTTGGCGAATTTGGCGCTTGAAGCCATGCTGCCATATTTCGCCATTTTCGGACTTTACCGGTCACTTTTTGTTTGAAGCGGATTAGATTTCGGCAATTCTGGTACATTTAAACCATTTTCTTCAAACCATGTTGCTGTTTGGTTTTGTTGTTTTATCATGATAGTTCTTCTCACATAGTAAAGGTGTGTGTGTGGGGGGGGGAGGGTAAAGGGGTGGGTGTTTGGCTGTTATGGAGATTGTTAATCTTCTGTTATGAAGACGGGCCTTGATTATGCTCCTGAGCTGATACAGAGGCGGTATTTCCGACACTGTTCAGATAATTGCTAAATAGGGATCGACTGGTGTGCCACATGTTGTCGGCATGACATCATTATGATGTCTTGGGACCTCCCATAACAGTGTGCCTGATGACCTTTTCTAAACTCAGTAGCTCTCTTTTTGGTGGATTAGTTGCAACTAATCCAAGGTTTTCCTGTAATTTACAGGCATTTTGTTAGTTATCACTGAGATTTCACCATGATTTGTGATAAAGATCTTCCTTTCTTGAAAAAGTCAACTCAGAAAGTGGGAGACTGTGCATATTTCTTTGTCTTGTAGATAGGATAAAGGATAAACTGACCACTTAGGCTCTCAAGAATGTGGAATTATCAGAAATGGTATCGGATTTCACAAACACTTTCTTTCACCATAATAGGAGCATTAGCAATTGGCTCATGATATTTAAAAGCCTTCAATTCTGACTGTGACATTTGGATTACCTCCCTTTGATTTGATTGAATTTGAATGCTAAGGGGAAATTTCTGTCAACAAGTTTGGAAAGGGTTCAGTTTATATGTTCTTTTTGCTTCTTACATATGTTGTAAAGTGCTGATATCTTAAACTTGATGCAGAAGTTTCTGCTAATTTTTAGAATTTTCTGTGTAACAGACAGGCAATTTGGCATGGTATGTTAAAAAATTGTGACAAATGTGACATTTTGAATAGAAATGGAACCTGAGACAGGCAAAACAGTGCTTTTGCAACTGAACAAGTACCTGAGGTAAGATTTAAGTCCAGAAAGGGAACAGAAAACTAGCCTGACTTTGTAAAAGTGAAGTTCAAGTGATTCTCCTTAGACTTGTCTGTGAGCTTAAATTGCCAGGAAAATAGGGTGAAATATGCTTATTTGCATAAGGGTTAACAATCCATGTAAAATGAGTTCTGTACAATTGAGTCTCATCTGGATGGTTTAGATCAGTCAGTATGAAGGTATGTTACTTGTTTAAAGTGTTTTTTGGCATGTGTGAACAATTTCATCATTGCCTTAATTAAGCCACATGTAAACAGTTTGTTTCGAATTGGCCATGATCAAAATTAGAAATAATGGAGAAAGGTTAGTTTTGAATGCAATTTTGATAAGAAGAGTACTCATTACACCTATGAATTGTGTAAGATTATTGAGAAAAAGCATTTAGTTTGTCTTCAAAACAGGAGGTCATGACTTTCCTTCTTTGTTCCATTAGTTTTGGCCCCAAATGCGAAAGTGAGGCTTCATGTAATTAGTGGCTAGCTTTAGCCGCAAAAATAATGATGGACTGATACCGTGAAAGATTGCGAAAAATCGGCATGGTAACGTGCTATTTTTGATTCTACCCCCAAATGATGTATTGTTTTGAGTTTCAATTTAGCTTAGCATTTTCAGGCTAGCCTCAGGGGTTTGGATTTTGTGAAGTTTGGAAAATAGGCTAAAATGGCTTATTTTGGCAGTTTTTTTCCAACCATGCCACTTGCCTGTATAGGTCCATCTTCGCAAGCCAAGGATACTAAGGTAGTACCCTTGGCCGCTCGCCTCTTTAAAAATCGAAACTCCCGCTGCGCCATTTCATTGGATGCGATCAAAACCCATCGCGTCCAATCAAACCATCCGTAACAAGAAATCTTCCGCGAAACAGAAAACAATAATAGCGGCGCCCGTCAAAAACGAAAGTTGTCGTGTTTTTGACGAAAATTTGCCAAAAAAAAGAGCAGACAATCGATATTTAATGAGTTTTTTATAGTTCATGATCAATTATGTGAAATATTAGGACGGGTTCCACAGCCAAATGATTGCGAATCATCGTATGTCTGATCAATTTCAGAAAATTGTGATGAATCCGAAAGTGCAGCCATATTTGATGCATAGCCTAACAAATTTTATTACGAGCATTTTGATTGGTCAGAAATAACATCAGCAAAGGTTACGCAACTCGTGATATTCGATAGATGGCGCAGCGGGAGTTTCGATTTTTAAAGAGGCGAGCGGCCAAGGGTACGTAACGAACAAAGTGGAGTTAGTATCCTTGGCTTGCGAAGATGGTATAGGTCAGTAATTTCACTATTTCACAAGTTGAACATGATTTCTTGATAAAATCTTAAGAATTAGGATTATGCTGTTGCATTTAATTGCTCTTTATCATTTCAGGTTGATACTACAGACCTCTTATTGAAGGAATTGTGTTTGGCGTGTGCTTGGTCGACAGAATGTTAGCCAAGAACTGTGATCAGGAGCCAAAATTTTAAGGTAATTTAGCGTTTATGAAGTTTGTAATTTGTCCTTCAATTGCATTCAGTCTAGTAATTCCATCAATTTCTAGTCTGGAAATAGTACTTAAGGTGATCCTGAGACTGTGAATTTTGGCTGAAATTGATTTAAAGAAGGGAGGTAACTCAAAGTGCGGAAAAAGGCAAATTTTGTGAATTTGGCGCTTGAGGTCATGCTGCCTTATTTTGCTATTTTTGGACTTTACTGGTGACTTTTTGCTTGAAACCAGTTTAATTTAGGTAGTTCTGGTAAATTTAAACCCATTTCTGATATTACAGAAACAAATCCACATACCTATATGGCCAGTGCATTCTTCAATTCTCCATTGTGTCCGGAAAGAGTCGTCAAGTTCCGAAATGCTTTATCGGACAAGTCTGTGGCCCGCAACGAATGTGTAGGTTGGACTGGCCCAACCGATATATTTGGCTATGGTGTATACCGAGTCTTGGTTGATGGTAAACGGTTGAAACTGCTGGTTCATCGACTTGCATACGTTATTGAGAAAAGTCGAATTTTGTGAATTTGGAGAATTTGGCGCTTGAAGCCATGCTGCCATATTTCGCCATTTTCGGACTTTACCGGTCACTTTTTGTTTGAAGCGGATTAGATTTCGGCAATTCCGGTACATTTAAACCATTTTCTTCAAACCATGTTGCTGTTTGGTTTCGTTGTTTTATCATGATAGTTCTTCTCACATAGTAAAGGTGTGTGTGGGGGGGGGGAGGGTAAAGGGGTGGGTGTTTGGCTGTTATGGAGATTGTTAATCTTCTGTTATGAAGACGGGCCTTGATTATGCTCCTGAGCTGATACAGAGGCGGCATTTCCGACACTGTTCAGATAATTGCTAAATGAGGATCGACTGGTGTGCCACATGTTGTCGGCATGACATCATTATGATGTCTTGGGACCTCCCATAACAGTGTGCCTGATGACCTTTTCTAAACTCAGTAGCTCTCTTTTTGGTGGATTAGTTGCAACTAATCCAAGGTTTTCCTGTAATTTACAGGCATTTTGTTAGTTATCACTGAGATTTCACCATGATTTGTGATAAAGATCTTCCTTTCTTGAAAAAGTCAACTCAGAAAGTGGGAGACTGTGCATATTTCTTTGTCTTGTAGATAAGATAAAGGATAAACTGACCACTTAGGCTCTCAAGAATGTGGAATTATCAGAAATGGTATCGGATTTCACAAATACTTTCTTTCACCATAATAGGAGCATTAGCAATTGGCTCATGATATTTAAAAGCCTTCAATTCTGACTGTGACATTTGGATTACCTCCCTTTGATTTGATTGAATTTGAATGCTAAGGGGAAATTTCTGTCAACAAGTTTGGAAAGGGTTCAGTTTATGTGTTCTTTTTGCTTCTTACATATGTTGTAAAGTGCTGATATCTTAAACTTGATGCAGAAGTTTCTGCTAATTTTTAGAATTTTCTGTGTAACAGACAGGCAATTTGGCATGGTATGTTAAAAAATTGTGACAAATGTGACATTTTGAACAGAAATGGAACCTGAGACAGGCAAAACAGTGCTTTTGCAACTGAACAAGTACCTGAGGTAAGATTTAAGTCCAGAAAGGGAACAGAAAACTAGCCTGACTTTGTAAAAGTGAAGTTCAAGTGATTCTCCTTAGACTTGTCTGTGAGCTTAAATTGCCAGGAAAATAGGGTGAAATATGCTTATTTGCATAAGGGTTAACAATCCATGTAAAATGAGTTCTGTACAATTGAGTCTCATCTGGATGGTTTAGATCAGTCAGTATGAAGGTATGTTACTTGTTTAAAGTGTTTTTTGGCATGTGTGAACAATTTCATCATTGCCTTAATTAAGCCACATGTAAACAGTTTGTTTCGAATTGGCCATGATCAAAATTAGAAATAATGGAGAAAGGAATGCAATTTTGATAAGAAGAGTACTCATTACACCTATGAATTGTGTAAGATTATTGAGAAAAAGCATTTAGTTTGTCTTCAAAACAGGAGGTCATGACTTTCCTTCTTTGTTCCATTAGTTTTGACCCCAAATGCGAAAGTGAGGCTTCATGTAAATAGTGGCTAGCTTTAGCCGCAAAAATAATGATGGACTGATACTGTGAAAGATTGCGAAAAATCGGCATGGTAACGTGCTATTTTTTATTCTACCCCCAAATTATGTATTGTTTTGAGTTTCAATTTAGCTTAGCATTTTCAGGCTAGCCTCAGGGGTTTGGATTTTGTGAAGTTTGGAAAATAGGCTAAAATGGCTTATTTTGGCAGTTTTTTTCCCAACCATGCCACTTGCCTGTATAGGTCAGTAATTTCACTATTTCACAAGTTGAACATGATTTCTTGATAAAATCTTAAGAATTAGGATTATGCTGTTGCATTTAGTTGCTCTTTATCATTTCAGGCTGATACTACAGACCTCTTATTGAAGGAATTGTGTTTGGCGTGTGCTTGGTCGACAGAAGGTTAGCCAAGAACTGTGATCAGTAGCCAAAATTTTAAGGTAATTTAGCGTTTATGAAGTTTGTAATTTGTCCTTCAATTGCATTCAGTCTAGTAATTCCATCAATTTCTAGTCTGGAAATAGTACTTAAGGTGATCCTGAGACTGTGTTAAAGAAGGGAGGTAACTCAAAGTGCGGAAAAAGGCAAATTTTGCGAATTTGGCGCTTGAGGTCATGCTGCCTTATTTTGCTATTTTTGGACTTTACTGGTGACTTTTTGCTTGAAACCAGTTTAATTTAGGTAGTTCTGGTAAATTTAAACCCATTTCTGATATTACAGAAACAAATCCACATACCTATATGGCCAGTGCATTCTTCAATTCTCCATTGTGTCCGGAAAGAGTCGTCAAGTTCCGAAATGCTTTATCGGACAAGTCTGTGGCCCGCAACGAATGTGTAGGTTGGACTGGCCCAACCGATATATTTGGCTATGGTGTATACCGAGTCTTGGTTGATGGTAAACGGTTGAAACTGCTGGTTCATCGACTTGCATACGTTATTGAGAAAAGTCGAATTTTGTGAATTTGGCGAATTTGGCGCTTGAAGCCATGCTGCCATATTTCGCCATTTTCGGACTTTACCGGTCACTTTTTGTTTGAAGCGGATTAGATTTCGGCAATTCTGGTACATTTAAACCATTTTCTTCAAACCATGTTGCTGTTTGGTTTTGTTGTTTTATCATGATAGTTCTTCTCACATAGTAAAGGTGTGTGTGTGGGGGGGGGAGGGTAAAGGGGTGGGTGTTTGGCTGTTATGGAGATTGTTAATCTTCTGTTATGAAGACGGGCCTTGATTATGCTCCTGAGCTGATACAGAGGCGGTATTTCCGACACTGTTCAGATAATTGCTAAATAGGGATCGACTGGTGTGCCACATGTTGTCGGCATGACATCATTATGATGTCTTGGGACCTCCCATAACAGTGTGCCTGATGACCTTTTCTAAACTCAGTAGCTCTCTTTTTGGTGGATTAGTTGCAACTAATCCAAGGTTTTCCTGTAATTTACAGGCATTTTGTTAGTTATCACTGAGATTTCACCATGATTTGTGATAAAGATCTTCCTTTCTTGAAAAAGTCAACTCAGAAAGTGGGAGACTGTGCATATTTCTTTGTCTTGTAGATAGGATAAAGGATAAACTGACCACTTAGGCTCTCAAGAATGTGGAATTATCAGAAATGGTATCGGATTTCACAAACACTTTCTTTCACCATAATAGGAGCATTAGCAATTGGCTCATGATATTTAAAAGCCTTCAATTCTGACTGTGACATTTGGATTACCTCCCTTTGATTTGATTGAATTTGAATGCTAAGGGGAAATTTCTGTCAACAAGTTTGGAAAGGGTTCAGTTTATGTGTTCTTTTTGCTTCTTACATATCTTGTAAAGTGCTGATATCTTAAACTTGATGCAGAAGTTTCTGCTAATTTTTAGAATTTTCTGTGTAACAGACAGGCAATTTGGCATGGTATGTTAAAAAATTGTGACAAATGTGACATTTTGAATAGAAATGGAACCTGAGACAGGCAAAACAGTGCTTTTGCAACTGAACAAGTACCTGAGGTAAGATTTAAGTCCAGAAAGGGAACAGAAAACTAGCCTGACTTTGTAAAAGTGAAGTTCAAGTGATTCTCCTTAGACTTGTCTGTGAGCTTAAATTGCCAGGAAAATAGGGTGAAATATGCTTATTTGCATAAGGGTTAACAATCCATGTAAAATGAGTTCTGTACAATTGAGTCTCATCTGGATGGTTTAGATCAGTCAGTATGAAGGTATGTTACTTGTTTAAAGTGTTTTTTGGCATGTGTGAACAATTTCATCATTGCCTTAATTAAGCCACATGTAAACAGTTTGTTTCGAATTGGCCATGATCAAAATTAGAAATAATGGAGAAAGGTTAGTTTTGAATGCAATTTTGATAAGAAGAGTACTCATTACACCTATGAATTGTGTAAGATTATTGAGAAAAAGCATTTAGTTTGTCTTCAAAACAGGAGGTCATGACTTTCCTTCTTTGTTCCATTAGTTTTGGCCCCAAATGCGAAAGTGAGGCTTCATGTAATTAGTGGCTAGCTTTAGCCGCAAAAATAATGATGGACTGATACCGTGAAAGATTGCGAAAAATCGGCATGGTAACGTGCTATTTTTGATTCTACCCCCAAATTATGTATTGTTTTGAGTTTCAATTTAGCTTAGCATTTTCAGGCTAGCCTCAGGGGTTTGGATTTTGTGAAGTTTGGAAAATAGGCTAAAATGGCTTATTTTGGCAGTTTTTTTCCAACCATGCCACTTGCCTGTATAGGTCCATCTTCGCAAGCCAAGGATACTAAGGTAGTACCCTTGGCCGCTCGCCTCTTTAAAAATCGAAACTCCCGCTGCGCCATTTCATTGGATGCGATCAAAACCCATCGCGTCCAATCAAACCATCCGTAACAAGAAATCTTCCGCGAAACAGAAAACAATAATAGCGGCGCCCGTCAAAAACGAAAGTTGTCGTGTTTTTGACGAAAATTTGCCAAAAAAAAGAGCAGACAATCGATATTTAATGAGTTTTTTATAGTTCATGATCAATTATGTGAAATATTAGGACGGGTTCCACAGCCAAATGATTGCGAATCATCGTATGTCTGATCAATTTCAGAAAATTGTGATGAATCCGAAAGTGCAGCCATATTTGATGCATAGCCTAACAAATTTTATTACGAGCATTTTGATTGGTCAGAAATAACATCAGCAAAGGTTACGCAACTCGTGATATTCGATAGATGGCGCAGCGGGAGTTTCGATTTTTAAAGAGGCGAGCGGCCAAGGGTACGTAACGAACAAAGTGGAGTTAGTATCCTTGGCTTGCGAAGATGGTATAGGTCAGTAATTTCACTATTTCACAAGTTGAACATGATTTCTTGATAAAATCTTAAGAATTAGGATTATGCTGTTGCATTTAATTGCTCTTTATCATTTCAGGTTGATACTACAGCTCTTATTGAAGGAATTGTGTTTGGCGTGTGCTTGGTCGACAGAATGTTAGCCAAGAACTGTGATCAGGAGCCAAAATTTTAAGGTAATTTAGCGTTTATGAAGTTTGTAATTTGTCCTTCAATTGCATTCAGTCTAGTAATTCCATCAATTTCTAGTCTGGAAATAGTACTTAAGGTGATCCTGAGACTGTGAATTTTGGCTGAAATTGATTTAAAGAAGGGAGGTAACTCAAAGTGCGGAAAAAGGCAAATTTTGCGAATTTGGCACTTGAGGTCATGCTGCCTTATTTTGCTATTTTTGGACTTTACTGGTGACTTTTTGCTTGAAACCAGTTTAATTTAGGCAGTTCTGGTAAATTTAAACCCATTTCTGATATTACAGAAACAAATCCACATACCTATATGGCCAGTGCATTCTTCAATTCTCCATTGTGTCCGGAAAGAGTCGTCAAGTTCCGAAATGCTTTATCCGACAAGTCTGTGGCCCGCAACGAATGTGTAGGTTGGACTGGCCCAACCGATATATTTGGCTATGGTGTATACCGAGTCTTGGTTGATGGTAAACGGTTGAAACTGCTGGTTCATCGACTTGCATACGTTATTGAGAAAAGTCGAATTTTGTGAATTTGGCGAATTTGGCGCTTGAAGCCATGCTGCCATATTTCGCCATTTTCGGACTTTACCGGTCACTTTTTGTTTGAAGCAGATTAGATTTAGGTAATTCTGGTACATTTAAACCATTTTCTTCAAACCATGTTGCTGTTTGGTTTTGTTGTTTTATCATGATAGTTCTTCTCACATAGTAAAGGTGTGTGGGTGGGTGGGGGGAAAGGGGTGGGTGTTTGGCTGTTATGGAGATTGTTAATCTTCTGTTATGAAGAGGGGCCTTGATTATGCTCCTGAGCTGATACAGAGGCGGCATTTCCGACACTGTTCAGATAATTGCTAAATAGGGATCGACTGGTGTGCCACATGTTGTCGGCATGACATCATTATGATGTCTTGGGACCTCCCATAACAGTGTGCCTGATGACCTTTTTAGCTCACCTGAGCACAACGTGCTCAAGGGGAGCTATTGTGATCGGTCATCGTCCGGCGTCCGTCCGTCCGTCCGTCCGTCTGTCCGTCCGTCCGTTAACAATTTCTTTGAAAATCTTCTCCTCCTAAACCAGATGGCCAATCTTGATAAAACTTGGCAGGAATGTTCCTTGGGTGAAGGTCTACAAAAATTGTTAAAAGAATTTAATTCCATCAAAAACTCTGGTTGCCATGGCAACAAAATGGCTGAAAATTGAAAAAATCTTTAAAAATCTTCTTGTGACAAACCATAAGGCCGAGAGCATTCATATTTTGTATGAAGCATCATTTGGTGACCCTTTACCAAAATTGTTAAAATTATTCCCCTGGGGTCGTATTTGGGCTTTGCCCGGGCGCACCATATTTTACATAGAAACAAAGAAGGAAATCTTTAAAAAATCTTCTGATGACAAACCATAATGGCTAGAGCATCCATATTTGGTATGTAGCATTATCCGATGATCCTCTACCAAAATTGTTGAAATTATCCCTCTGCGGTCATATTTGGGCTCTGCCCGGGCGCACCCTAAATTAAAATCTTTAAAACTTCTTCTGATGACACACTATAATGGCTAGAACATTCCTATTAAGTATGTAGCATTATCTGATGATCTTCTACCAAAATTGTTAAAATTATTCTTCTGCGGTGATATTTGGGCTCTGCCCGGGCGCATCCTATTTTAAAATCTTTAAAAATCTTCTTGTGACAAACCATAAGGCGGAGAGCATTCATATTTTGTTTGAAGCATCATTGGGTGAGCCTTTACCAAAATTGTTGAAATTATTCCCCTTGGGTCATATTTGGGCTTTGCCCGGGCACACCCTATTTTACATAGAACCAAGAAGGAAATCTTTAAAAAATCTTCTTCTGACAAATCATAATGGCTAGAGCATTTATATTTGGTATGTAGCATTATCTGATAATCCTCTACCAAAATTGTTAAAATTATCCCTCTGCAGTCATATTTGGGCTCTGCCCAGATGCACCCTATTTTAAAATCTTTAAAATCTTCTTGTGACAAACCATAACGGCTAGAGCATTCATATTTTGTTTGAAGCATCATTGCTTGACCCCTTACCAAAATTGTTGAAATTATTCCCTTACGGTCATATTTGGGCTTTGCCCGGGCACACCCTATTTTACACAGAAACAAAGAAGGAAATCTTTAAAAAATCTTCTGACAAATCATTAATGGCTAGAGCATTTACATTTGGTATGTAGCATTATCTGATAATCCTCTACCAAAATTGTTAAAATTATCCCTCTGCGGTCATATTTGGGCTCTGCCCAGATGCACCCTATTTTTAAATCTTTAAAAATCTTCTTGTGACAAACCATAACGGCTAGAGCATTCATATATTGTTTGAAGCATCATTGCTTGACCCCTTACCAAAATTGTTGAAATTATTCCCTTACGGTCATATTTGGGCTTTGCCCGGGCGCACTCTATTTTACACAGAAACAAAGAAGGAAATCTTTAAAAAATCTTCTGATGACAAACAATAATGGTTAGAGCATTCGTATTTGGTATGTAGCATTATCTGATGATCCTCTACAGAAATTCTTAAGATTATTCCTCTGCTGTCATATTTGTGCTCTGCCCGGGTGCACCCTAATTTAAAATCTTTAAAAATCTTCTTCTGACAAAACATAAGGCTGAGAGCATTCATATTTTGTTTGAAACATCATTGGGTGACCCCTTACCAAAATTGTTAAAATCATTCCTGTAGGGTCATATTTGGGCTTTGCCTGGGCGCACTCTATTTTACATAGAAACAAAGAAGGAAATCTTTAAAACTTCTTCTGATGACAAAATATAATGGCTAGAACATTCCTATTAAGTATGTAGCATTATCTGATGATCTTCTACCAAAATTATTAAAATTATTCCTGTGCAGTCATACTTGGGCTCTGTCCGGGTGCATCCAATTTTAAAATCTTTAAAAATCTTCTTGTGACAAACCATAAGGCGGAGAGCATTCATATTTTGTTTGAAGCATCATTTGGTGACCCCTTACCGAAATTGTAAAAATTATTCCCCTTGGGTCATATTTGGGCTTTGCCCGGGTGCACCCTATTTTACATAAAAACAAAAAAGGAAATCTTTAAAAAATCTTCTGATGAAAAGCAATAATGCCTAGAGCATTCATATTTGGTGTGTAGCATTATCTGATGATCCTCTACCAAAATTGTTAAAATTATCCCTCTGCAGTCATATTTGGGCTCTGCCATGGCGCACCCTATTTGAATCTTTTAAAATCTTCTTTTGACAAAACATAAGGCCGAGAACTTTCATATTTTGTTTGAAGCATCATTAGGTGACCCCATACCAAAATTGTTAAAATTCTTCCCTTTGGGTCATATTTGGGCGTATATCCGCCCTGCAGTGAAAAGAATAGCCTGCCCTTAATAGACCATATAGGTTACAAATATACTCAGGTGAGCGATATAGGACCATCATGGTCCTCTTGTTTAAACTCAGTAGCTCTCTTTTTGGTGGATTAGTTGCAACTAATCCAAGGTTTTCCTGTAATTTACAGGCATTTTGTTAGTTATCACTGAGATTTCACCATGATTTGTGATAAAGATCTTCCTTTCTTGAAAAAGTCAACTCAGAAAGTGGGAGACTGTGCATATTTCTTTGTCTTGTAAATAGGATAAAGGATAAACTGACCACTTAGGCTCTCAAGAATGTGAAATTATCAGAAATGGTATCGGATTTCACAAATACTTTCTTTCACCATAATAGGAGCATTAGCAATTGGCTCATGATATTTAAAAGCCTTCAATTCTGACTGTGACATTTGGATTACCTCCCTTTGATTTGATTGAATTTCAATGCTAAGGGGAAATTTCTGTCAACAAGTTTGGAAAGGGTTCAGTTTATGTGTTCTTTTTGCTTCTTACATATGTTGTAAAGTGCTGATATCTTAAACTTGATGCAGAAGTTTCTGCTAATTTTTAGAATTTTCTGTGTAACAGACAGGCAATTTGGCATGGTATGTTAAAAAATTGTGACAAATGTGACATTTTGAACAGAAATGGAACCTGAGACAGGCAAAACAGTGCTTTTGCAACTGAACAAGTACCTGAGGTAAGATTTAAGTCCAGAAAGGGAACAGAAAACTAGCCTGACTTTGTAAAAGTGAAGTTCAAGTGATTCTCCTTAGACTTGTCTGTGAGCTTAAATTGCCAGGAAAATAGGGTGAAATATGCTTATTTGCATAAGGGTTAACAATCCATGTAAAATGAGTTCTGTACAATTGAGTCTCATCTGGATGGTTTAGATCAGTCAGTATGAAGGTATGTTACTTGTTTAAAGTGTTTTTTGGCATGTGTGAACAGTTTCATCATTGCCTTAATTAAGGCACATGTAAACAGTTTGTTTCGAATTGGCCATGATCAAAATTAGAAATAATGGAGAAAGGTTAGTTTTGAATGCAATTTTGATAAGAAGAGTACTCATTACACCTATGAATTGTGTAAGATTATTGAGAAAAAGCATTTAGTTTGTCTTCAAAACAGGAGGTCATGACTTTCCTTCTTTGTTCCATTAGTTTTGACCCCAAATGCGAAAGTGAGGCTTCATGTAATTAGTGGCTAGCTTTAGCCGCAAAAATAATGATGGACTGATACCGTGAAAGATTGCGAAAAATCGGCATGGTAACGTGCTATTTTTGATTCTACCCCCAAATTATGTATTGTTTTGAGTTTCAATTTAGCTTAGCATTTTCAGGCTAGCCTCAGGGGTTTGGATTTTGTGAAGTTTGGAAAATAGGCTAAAATGGCTTATTATGGCAGTTTTTTTCCAACCATGCCACTTGCCTGTATAGGTCCATCTTCGCAAGCCAAGGATACTAAGGTAGTACCCTTGGCCGCTCGCCTCTTTAAAAATCGAAACTCCCGCTGCGCCATTTCATTGGATGCGATCAAAACCCATCGCGTCCAATCAAACCATCCGTAACAAGAAATCTTCCGCGAAACAGAAAACAATAATAGCGGCGCCCGTCAAAAACGAAAGTTGTCGTGTTTTTGACGAAAATTTGCCAAAAAAGAGCAGACAATCGATATTTAATGAGTTTTTTATAGTTCATGATCAATTATGTGAAATATTAGGACGGGTTCCACAGCCAAATGATTGCGAATCATCGTATGTCTGATCAATTTCAGAAAATTGTGATGAATCCGAAAGTGCAGCCATATTTGATGCATAGCCTAACAAATTTTATTACGAGCATTTTGATTGGTCAGAAATAACATCAGCAAAGGTTACGCAACTCGTGATATTCGATAGATGGCGCAGCGGGAGTTTCGATTTTTAAAGAGGCGAGCGGCCAAGGGTACGTAACGAACAAAGTGGAGTTAGTATCCTTGGCTTGCGAAGATGGTATAGGTCAGTAATTTCACTATTTCACAAGTTGAACATGATTTCTTGATAAAATCTTAAGAATTAGGATTATGCTGTTGCATTTAATTGCTCTTTATCATTTCAGGTTGATACTACAGACCTCTTATTGAAGGAATTGTGTTTGGCGTGTGCTTGGTCGACAGAATGTTAGCCAAGAACTGTGATCAGGAGCCAAAATTTTAAGGTAATTTAGCGTTTATGAAGTTTGTAATTTGTCCTTCAATTGCATTCAGTCTAGTAATTCCATCAATTTCTAGTCTGGAAATAGTACTTAAGGTGATCCTGAGACTGTGAATTTTGGCTGAAATTGATTTAAAGAAGGGAGGTAACTCAAAGTACGGAAAAAGGCAAATTTTGTGAATTTGGCGCTTGAGGTCATGCTGCCTTATTTTGCTATTTTTGGACTTTACTGATGACTTTTTGCTTGAAACCAGTTTAATTTAGGCAGTTCTGGTAAATTTAAACCCATTTCTGATATTACAGAAACAAATCCACATACCTATATGGCCAGTGCATTCTTCAATTCTCCATTGTGTCCGGAAAGAGTCGTCAAGTTCCGAAATGCTTTATCCGACAAGTCTGTGGCCCGCAACGAATGTGTAGGTTGGACTGGCCCAACCGATATATTTGGCTATGGTGTATACCAAAGTCTTGGTTGATGGTAAACGGTTGAAACTGCTGGTTCATCGACTTGCATACGTTATTGAGAAAAGTCGAATTTTGTGAATTTGGCGAATTTGGCGCTTGAAGCCATGCTGCCATATTTCGCCATTTTCGGACTTTACCAGTTCTGGTACATTTAAACCATTTTCTTCAAACCATGTTGCTATTTGGTTTTGTTGTTTTATCATGATAGTTCTTCTCACAAAGGTGTGCCTGATGACCTTTTTTAAATTCAGTAGCTCTCTTTTTGGTGGATTTGTTGCAACTAATCCAAGGTTTTCCTTAATTTACAGGCATTTTGTTAGTTATCACTGAGATTTCACCATGATTTGTGAGTCCTTTGATTTAAAATGGAGTCTATTCCCTAGCCGCTTTCATTCCTGAAACATTCCTTCCCTAACCTGTAAAGAAGAAGAACGCAGGAGACCACTACTAGCACGTAACACGTTAAAACTGTCCATGAAATTTTGACGAAACTTCCGAGAAATTGTCCAGCCATAATCCTCTTCAGAATTTCTTAAAGAAAAGTTGATTAAATTAAAAACTTTGGTTGCCAAAGCAACAAAACTAGAAAAAAAAAACGTGAAAATTTTAAGTGCCAAAATTATCCTCTCAGACTCTGTTATACAATTTCGCAGCTTTGGGTTTGACTTGATATAGTTCATCACAAGCTATTCATGCGCGGATCCAGCCATTTTTCTCAGGGGAGGTCCGACCTAACCCCCTATTATGACAAACATACAGGTCTAACGAAATATTTATGTGTTGATCCCCGGTAAGTCAGTCAGCAACGCATTGGCTTGTAATGTTTAAGTTAAGAGTTTCTAGCCTGTCTAACATCGTTTCCGACATTTGACAAAAAGTCATTGTTGCAAGCGCCGTTTGTCTTTCATCAAAGGATGAATAATAAGCAATGCATTATCTTCCACTAGGTGGCATTTTCAAAAACATCTGATTAATGCATACCGGGCAAACCAGACTTCTTTTCAAGGCAGCAGTCGATGTAGTCCGGGTATAGAACCGAACTTATTTTCAAGGCGTCAATCGATGTAGCGAATTTCAAAATAAAATATATGTTTACTCACTAATACCTACCTTGTACGATTCAACCAGCTATGGTTAGCTAGCATATAACCTATGCATCAGTCATTTATAAACACAGCTCCTATAAGCTTGGCATAGCCCTGGTATTTATAAGCCCAGCATGGTGGAGACATTATTTTTGTTGTCAGTCTGTTGCACAAACCCAGGTTTTCTCAATGTCTATATTTTAAAATTGTATACAGAGATTTGCAGTACGCACTGCGTATTAATATACAAGATATTGATGCGTCATAGCAGACAGGTCTATCTTCGAAGAATATGACGCGCACAGACAACGATAATCACCGGTATAGTTCGTGTGAGTTCGTAAAAACAATTTTTTTTTTTTGTTAAAGTAAAGAATTCCGTACATTTTTTAGAAGTTTCGAGGGGCTGTCCAGATGCCCGGACCCCTGCCCTGAATCCGCCCTTGGCTGACGTGCAGAAAAAGAACTAGATCTATTTAGAGTTAATAAAATTCAAATTCTTTGTCATAAAGGTATTTATTCATGCTTTGTTTTCGGACGCAGACTGAAAGTGTACTGGGACCTTTTCAAACAAATGGCGCGTAAAAAGCAGCCGACAGTGACGTCACTGCACTACCAGCGGAAAACTGAAATACAATGACGTAATTTTATAACGCTGCATTTTTTTGTAACGATTTTAAGACATAAGAAATCACTAATCTAATCAGACGGTGAAATGTTTTGTTTTTTAGACTAAATACAGAAAACTAATTTTATTAAAAGGATAAAACGGCAGCATTGACCAGTGTGAGTTTATCTTAAAAGTTTCTATTGTTAAATACATGCCCGCATAGCTCAGGGAGTAGAGCGTAGGACTTGTAAACATCAATTTTTGGGTCATTTGAGGGTGTGGGTTCGATCCCTACGGCTGGCCATCTAAAATTACTAATAGTCTTTTTATTGAGACGTTAAACCGAGGTCCCGTGTGACGGTGCTATACATCGAGCACGTTAAAGAATCAGGCGTAACTTAGGATGGGTTTCGTCCTGTATCTTGCACTATCCCCCGTAACAAAAACTAACAGTCTTTAGGGGGCGTCGCCCATATGGGCAACCGGTGGCGACTATAAATAAACGCAAATTCAGTCAATACATGAAATGTTGACAGTTCGCTACGAGTCATATGAGCATTGAATCCCCGCAAATATGGTATGAAATAATACACTTAATGTTGTAAAGGAATTTTATTTACTCACAAGCACTCTATTTCTTATTGTTGCACACGTGTTGAAGGAAACGAAATGCAGTTTTTAATTTCAGAGCACATCATATGCCACATCTAAATATTGTAGATATATTTAACAGCGACCACATGCAATATGAAATCCGGTCCCAGAGTTGCCCATTCGGACAGATCCGATAGCTACATTTTTGCCAAAATTTCAAGGGGGGGAGGGGGTCCGGTTGCGTGTGTAAAGAGATGCACATCGGATTCGACCTTCGGTATCATCCGATACGCATCTCTTTACACACGCAACTCTACTTGATCCGACCACGCAGAAATGCAGACTGTTGTAATTGCACGGCGACATCAGTCGCAGTGCATATATTGATGGCTTTTTTCTCTGTCCGTGGATTAAATCCGAACAGAAATCCCTCTTCAGTTTTTCCCAGCGCTATTTTGTCACATATTTCATTATCTGGATGTTGTTTGTACTTGTATCTATGTACGAGGGTTGTTCTGGAAGTTCGTAGATTTTTTTTTATAGGACAAGTTATAATCGCAGTTTAATAAAATAGAATATATGGGCACAAATTTCAGATTTTATTCTATCCATTCCCTGTGTATTTTTCTAGTATCTTAAATAGCAAAATTTTCCTAACAGAAATAAAACAGCATGTAAGTCATACCCGGAGCACGCCGACGTCATAAGTAACGTCAAGCGTCATTTAAGTCCAACGAACGTCGCACTTTCTCCACATAGTCACCCGCAAGATCCACGCATTTCCGATGCCTGCTTATCCACTTAGTGTACGTTTCTACATACCACTCTTCAGAAAATGACGACACAACTGCTTGGGCTTGTTTAGTAAGGTCGTCAGCTGAATCAAACCGTATTCCGCGTAACTGTGCCTTGAGCTCCGGGAACACGCGAAAATCCATGGGGGCGAGGTCAGGACTGTATGGTGGGTGCTTCAAGACCTCAAAACCCAGCAGAGTGATCTCTAGCTGTGTAGATTCCGCTCGGTGTCCCGGTGCATTATCCTGGTGTAGTATTACTTGGTCATGGTTCAAGTGGGGCCGTTTCTTCCGTAACGCGTTAACGAGATCCCGCCTCAGAACCTAAAGAAAGAAATGCACGGTTCATTAGGTTTGCGTAAATCAATATCTCATTTTTTGTTATTTATTTGATTTATTTATTTATTTATTTATTTAGATTTATTTATTTATTTATTTATTTATTTATCATTTACCTTAGAATAGTATGCCGCTGTGACTGTTTGGCCCTCTGGAATTCGGTGCTGTAATAGCATCCCGTGCCGGTCCATGAAGTAAACGAACATCTGTTTTCCTGCGCTTTTTTGGACCCGAGCCTTTTTTGGTGGAGGGGTACGCGGGGTTTTCCACACCGATGACATGCGCTTAGTTTCCGGGTCAAAGTGGTGCAGCCAGGTCTCATCCGTGGTGATAATCCTGTCTAAAAATGCGTCTCCCTCTGTTTCGTAGCGGGTAAGAAACTCCTGTGAACATCGCACCCGGCATTCTTTTTCACTTTCCTTGAGCAATCGGGGCACCCAACGCGCACTAACTTTAGACATGCCCAGTTCATCTGTTAATATCCCATGCACCGTGGATACCGAAACATCGAGTTCATCTGCAATCGACCTGACAGTAATTCTCCTATCACAATTTACCATGTCTTTCACTCGATCCCTAACTGAACACACTACGACGGCCGGCCGACCAGATCTAGGATCGTCCTCAATAGAATCACGTCCGCTTCTAAAACGCGCATGCCACTTATATACAGTAGCTGGGCTGCATTTTTTATATTTTCCTGTAGATTTGATCATGTTCAGCGTTTCTGTTGGTGATTTTTCCAGCGCGACACAAAATTTCACAACACTTCGCAATTCGACGTCGCCGGTAGACGTCATCTCTTCCGGTCAGCGACTTTTTGATATCTCCTTCAAAATCGTGTAGCTCGTTTGAAAGAACCGAAAACGTTATGAAATTTGCAGGAAATGACGTCATGACGTTGTGTTAACGATTGACGTTTTCGCGCCATTTTGATGCCAATAGAAAGTATAAAAGATACAATGTAAAATCTGTTATACTATGTTATACATTGTTAAGAAATGGACTGCTCCGGTATCCCGATATTGTGTTGCTAGGGTTACCGCTATTTTCGGTTATTGTTGATATTTTCGAATAATCTTTTGGAAATGTAGTCACGGTATGTTTAAGTACTTATACCTTGATATTTACCTATAAATTATAAATAATATGGATTTTAGAGCAAAATTCTTCGAACTTCCCGAACAACCCTCGTATATTATCTAGGTCTTTGAGGGTAGTTTCATAATATTTTACTTTTTCTTGACTATAATAATTTTAATTCAATCATTACTTGATTTGGCACTGGTGTTGACCATGATCAGATTGCACTTAACGTGCGGTAGTTTCATTATTTGGTACTGGTGTGGACCATGATCAGACTGCACTTAACGTGCGGTTTAATAAGGGTACACTCCAAGAGTTATGATTCCAAAATGTAAATGTATCTTTTAGTCTTTCCTTGTTAAATTTAGCGTATGAGACCCAGTGTTTATCATTGCGTAGCATTTTGATACCTCATCAGTTACGAAATACTGTTTTGTATTCAGGTATTTTTTACGATTATTTTAAGCATTGCTCTGTCTTATTCTGAATATTTGTCGTAAACTTTCCAAGCACTCTTTAAGCATCCTTAACATTCTTAGGTATCACATATACTACAACTTTCCCGACTTTTTCTTTTGTTCTTTTGTTTTCGTTTAGTCGCTATATTTACCATTCCGAAATTACACTAAGTTTTCATTTTATCATTTTTTAATGTTTTCACTTCTTTGTCTAGGTGGTGTGGAGTATCTAATGAGTCTGTTTGATTTCACTTACAACATAACTGTGAGACATTGTTATGAACATAGATTTGGACATGTGTTGGATTGCTACATGCTGTTCCTGTACTTACTATGTGCTGTAACATGAACTGTAGAATTTTAAGGCATCTTTGTAGCCATCCAAAATATTGTCCACATCTTCATTTTTATCTGAGTGTTACACTGTTCGTCCTTCTTCCAGTCCTAAGCTGTATGATATATTCATATTCAGTCCTAATGAATATTAGTCAATCGTTATCTCTGTCCAAACAGATTGTACATCGCACTAAAAAACGACTATTGACAGGTAAACGCTGTGAAGAGAATGTACAATTCTGTAGATCGGTTTTTCACTTTACCATTTATAGCTTGTTGCCGTTCATGGTAGTGATTCATCTTTTGATACTGCGAGCAGGCGATATCCATCCAAATCCTGGTCCGCAATCTAGTGAGTCTTCAGATAGTTTGTCGAGTACAGATTTATACAATTTTCTTAATCTTCCCAATCATCTCTCTACCGTCCATTATAATGTCCAAAGTATAGCTGATAAGCTTGATACTCTAATTGCGGAGTTTTCCTTTTTTGATGTTGTCTCATTTTCTAAGACTTGGCTGCATGATAATTTATCTTCAGATGAGCTGCTTTTCCCGTCCTTCCATCCCCCAGAACGAAAAGATAGAGCTCACGACCGATATGGAGGTGTAATTTTATATGTAAAAAATAATTTATCTTACACACGCAGAAGTGATCTTGAAATTGGTGGACTTGAGTGTATTTGGATACAGATCAGGTGCACTAATCATAGGACCATTTTGTATGGTGTATTTTATAGAGCACCGAACTCTGACTCGACTTATACTTCACTTATTGAAGATTCTATAGATCTTGCTATAAATTCTAATATTGCTGATGTTATCATTACTGGTGATTTTAATCTGAATACTATGAACGAAAATCAATTTCGTAAGATTGAGGCTTTATGTAATCAATTTAATTTAGTTCAATGTATTGATGAACCAACACATTTTACCGAAAATTCTATGTCTACCATTTGACCTTCTTTTTGTTACAAATCAAAACTCAATTCTAACAACTGGTGTTGGCGAGCCTTGTCTTGGTCTCTCAGTGCGTTATCACTGTCCTGTTTTTGGTGTATTTAACTTCTTTAAGCCTAGGTTAAAAACTATTCAACGTACCATTTGGAAATATGATCAAGGCGATTATAACCAGTTAAGAGGCTGTCTTGCTGATTTCGAATGGCATTCTATACACAATGATAATATTGATATATATGCTGAAAATTTTGCAAGTGTAATCATGGACAAAACCCGTTTGTTTATTCCAAGCAAAACTGTCAGGATAAACCCCCAGGATCCACCGTGGATGACCTGTTTTATTAAAAGGAAAATTCGTTATCGTAAGAGATTGTATAAAAAAGCTAAGGTATCAAATAAAACTAGTCACTGGATAAAATTTAAATCCGTTAGAAATGAAGTAATATCATTAATTCGTCAAACTAAAGCAAATTACTACGATCTGTTATCCCCAAAATTAAAATCTGGTACACTATCTCCACGTGATTGGTGGAAAACTTTAAAGTCACTTATGTCTTCAAGTTCTTCATCGTCAATCCCTCCTCTCTTTGATCTTTCTTGCGATTCAGTGGTAATTGACGACAATGAGAAAGCTAATGTACTTAACTCTTATTTTGCAAATCAATCACGTATAGATGATTCTTTAAGTACTCTTCCGGAAGCAAATTACCCACTGTCTCAAACCTCTTTAGATGCAATTAATATTATGCCGTTTGAAGTACTGGATGTTTTGAAATCACTAAGACTTGGGAAAGCCTCAGGGCCTGACGGTATTAATAATAGGATTCTTATTGAAGTAGCTGGACAGATAAACACCTCATCTATGTGATTTGTTCAATTACTCATTAAATAGTAATACAGTTCCATCTTCATGGAAAATATCCAATGTATGTCCAATATTTAAAGCCGGTGACCCTTCTCTTCCATCAAACTACAGACCCGTTTCTTTATTGAATAGTATCGAAAAAGTATTCGAACGCATTATATTCAAGCATGTTTATAACCATCTGAAAGACATCAATTATTTTACACCCTTTCAGTCCGGTTTTATGCCTGGTGATTCTACAGTTAATCAAGTAACTGGTCTTTATAATGAAATATGCAAAGCTTTGGACGACGGGCTTGAATTTAGAGCTGTGTTTTTTGATATAAGTAAAGCGTTTGACAAAGTTTGGCATAAAGGCTTACTCTTTAAGTTGAATCGGGCCGGGATTCATGGTAAACTACTATCTTGGTTTTCCAATTACCTTTCGAATCGCTTCCAGAGAGTTGTCTTACCAGGGGGAGTTTCATCTTTGAGTCATGTGCAGGCTGGAGTCCCGCAAGGATCCATTCTAGGACCTTTACTATTCTTAATTTACATAAATGATATAGTTGATGATATTCAGGCAAATATCAATCTTTTTGCAGACGACACAAGCTTGTCAATGACTGTAGGCGATCCGACTGATGTAGGAAGTATTTTACAATCTGACATCGATAAAATTACAGATTGGGCACAAAAGTGGCTGGTTAAGTTTAACCCTGCAAAGTCCGAGTCGCTGGTCATATCCCGCAAACGTATTAAGCCAGATCATCCAAGTCTCTTTATGTCGAATATTGAAATTCCTTCAGTTACGAGTCACAAACACTTAGGTTTTTTCCTTTCTAATGACGGATCTTGGGACATCCATATCAATAAATTAATTGAAAAAGCCTGGAAAAGAATTGGGGTTATGCGGTATCTGAAAATACGACTCGACCGACGGTCACTTCAGACCATTTATTTTTCTTTTATAAGGCCTATTTTGGAGTATGGCGATGTCATATGGGACAATCTTTCGCAGGGGTTAAAGGATCAGCTAGACAAAGTTCAAAATGAAGCTGCACGTATAGTTATAGGCTGCACTAAACTAATTTCTATTGCTGATCTTATTCAGGAATCTGGTTGGGAAACCTTAAGTGAAAGAAGGCGTAAACATAAGTTGATTCACTTCTATAAAATGGTAAATAGACTCTCTCCAAATTATCTTAATGTTCTCGTCCCTCCAACTATTGGTAATTCAACAACTTATAATCTGCGTAGACCTAATAATTTAAGAACCATTGCGTGTAGAACTAGCTTGTATAACAGTTCATTTTTACCGTCTGTAATTTATGATTGGAATTCCCTACCGGATGAGATTAAGAACGCAGTATCACTGTCATCTTTTAAATATCATTTAAACCTTGATAAACCCACGCCAAGACCACTGTATTGCTTCGGCGAAAGAAAAATTCAGATTATCCATGCTAGATTGCGTAACAGATGTAGTTCTCTTAATCATCATCTATACATGAAAAACTTGGTACAATCGTCACTTTGTAGATGCGGATCAGTTGAAACAACTGAACACTATTTTCTAAAATGTCCAAATTATAATGACTTAAGAAATATTTTGTATTCTAATATTAATGATATTGTAAGAGTCTCCCTTTGTGTCATCTTATATGGGGATGAGAATCTTAGCCTGCATGATAATGAAACAGTATTTGCAGCAGTGCATAATTATATCCGTGCAAGTGGAAGATTTGCTCTTTAGTTTGTTGTCTCTTGGTTTCTTTGTGTTGCTCTGTTTCCAAGGGACAATATAATATTCTGCTGCGGAAACTGGCAGGGGACACTCGTGGTGTATCATTTTTATCTTCATCTTTATAAACTGTACAAGTAAACACTTACGTAGTAGTGACAGTCAGGTTGTAATGCTTTTATTGTCTCTACTCATGGCCTCTCATATTATATGAATTCTTCACCAAAAGGTCAAACACTCCACTCCTGTTTGCACACCACCACTTTCCCTATATTTTCTTTTTCTCACTGCTCTGTTTTCTTAAACTTAAAATATCATACTTTATACATGCAATGACCGGAAATTGGAGAGGAACTATATAAGCTTTGCTTTCGTTCCAATCCATTTCTGCAGGATTATTCTTTGTCAATCTAATGTAATTGTATTGTTCATGTACATGTATATTGTAATTCTGTCGAATAAAATATGTTTAAATTTTAAATTTTATTTGACAACAAGATATAATTTGCTGAATCTGTGTAAACGCAATTTCCTACGCACAGAAAATATGTTAATTAACACGACCGAAGCGCTAGATAAGCATGTTTTATGTTTTGGAACTCAACGCCGCAGAAATCCTTTAAAGCCCGCATGATGAAATGGTTATCTGCTTTGAATAAACGGTATTTTGTTTGGGTACAATATACTATAAACCAGTCCATCGCAGTAAAATACGATGCTGCTTCCCTGCCAGCATTTTTACTACAGTCGAAACGAGGAAACCATTTATTTCCAAAATGGCGTCGAGAGATCATTCGAGACGCTTCAACAAGGTAAAACGAAGTGTTACGGCGCGAAAATTAAATAGCCATGCGAAAGCACAACACGATTCACCTGGGAATTAAAATGGCTGTGATGGCTTGTTTGCATACTGACGAAATGCAACTCTGCGTGCCAACGGTGATAACTTGAAAATTGGAGGCCAGTTATCGAGCTTTGGTCAGAATGTTTCAAATGTATTGTGCTCCGTGCGGTAAAAAAACACAGACAGAACTGAGAAGGGAAATGGAATGCCTTGTTTCGCAGCCATTATCAAACTTGGTTGTAATCCATCGGTATGTGTTTTTATTTTTCTTGTTTCAATTTGTTCACTTTGCTTCTATCCTCGACCGACATATTTTCGAGAGGTACCTGTTTTCCAACCCAAACTTGCAAACTTTGATTAGAATGATGTCACCGTTTTATGTGACTATTTATTTGAATGTAAACAGCTGTGTCACTGCTGTTAATTTACAAAATGCAACAAAAACATGATAGTATGCATATTTCTAAGGTAAAGATGGGTTTCAGTGACAAGTTTCTTATTACCTTTTTCAACTTGATACATGCCCAATTTTAAGTCTCCTTTAATTTTAATCCTGAAAAGCCAATGTTGATGTCAAAAAGTCATGTGACCATACTGCAATAATGTGACAACGTATCGATCTATATTAAGATCACAGAATTTCGTGACTTATTTCATTCGGTTACTTATGACTGAACAATTTTTCCAGAACATCCTCTGCTACCAAGAGTAAATGTTGTCATCCCTTTCAATCAATATCATTCAATATTTTCACATGTTTTATGACAAAATTGTGTCTGAAAAATTCATAATCTGACCTCATAGGTCACATTAGGTTTATATGAATTGATGGAAGGGACCAGAATGCCTGAATTTGTGCTTTCTGGTATTCTGGTGCTGCTGTCACGTGAGGGCCAGTGGCCACCGTGACAATCATCCATCTCGTTAATCATGCTTCAAAAACTGAAGATAATTAATTTAGAACTGTTAATTTGTTTGTTCAAAACAGCTCCTTCTAGTGATTGTAGACATTTTAGTTGAGTTTTGGTGTACATGATGTTTTTCAATTCTTTATTCATGAACTGTTCTATGAATATTGAAAGCCAAGAAATGAGGTTGGCTTTTCCCATGCGCCCATTTCAGCTTCCGGCACAAGATTGAAGGGTGAAATATATTGTTTTCATTGAATATAAAGATAATTTAAATTATGAGAATCTGCAGACAACAAATAAAAACTTGTACAACTGTAAATCAAACAGTCTAGAAAACACTGTGGAAAAGGGCAAACTTGTTACAGACAATTTCCCCTCTTCTCACAATGGTTTCTGTGGACTTCTTCTACAGACTCTTAAAACGATGGACCATTTTGAAAATAAATTTGTACAACGCAGGATTGAGTATGTCAAAACATTAATTATTTGCTATATTTTTATCCAGGTATGATTGATGGTGTTAATTGGTGGGTGACAAAAAGTAGATAATCAAGAAAACAGAGCAGTGAGAAAAAGAAAATATAGGGAAAGTGGTGGTGTGCAAACAGGAGTGGAGTGTTTGACCTTTTGGTGAAGAATTCATAAAGTCATGTGACCATACTGCAATAATGTGACAACGTATCGATCTATATTAAGATCACAGAATTTCGTGACTTATTTCATTCGGTTACTTATGACTGAACAATTTTTCCAGAACATCCTCTGCTACCAAGAGTAAATGTTGTCATCCCTTTCAATCAATATCATTCAATATTTTCACATGTTTTATGACAAAATTGTGTCTGAAAAATTCATAATCTGACCTCATAGGTCACATTAGGTTTATATGAATTGATGGAAGGGACCAGAATGCCTGAATTTGTGCTTTCTGGTATTCTGGTGCTGCTGTCACGTGAGGGCCAGTGGCCACCGTGACAATCATCCATCTCGTTAATCATGCTTCAAAAACTGAAGATAATTAATTTAGAACTGTTAATTTGTTTGTTCAAAACAGCTCCTTCTAGTGATTGTAGACATTTTAGTTGAGTTTTGGTGTACATGATGTTTTTCAATTCTTTATTCATGAACTGTTCTATGAATATTGAAAGCCAAGAAATGAGGTTGGCTTTTCCCATGCGCCCATTTCAGCTTCCGGCACAAGATTGAAGGGTGAAATATATTGTTTTCATTGAATATAAAGATAATTTAAATTATGAGAATCTGCAGACAACAAATAAAAACTTGTACAACTGTAAATCAAACAGTCTAGAAAACACTGTGGAAAAGGGCAAACTTGTTACAGACAATTTCCCCTCTTCTCACAATGGTTTCTGTGGACTTCTTCTACAGACTCTTAAAACGATGGACCATTTTGAAAATAAATTTGTACAACGCAGGATTGAGTATGTCAAAACATTAATTATTTGCTATATTTTTATCCAGGTATGATTGATGGTGTTAATTGGTGGGTGACAAAAAGTAGATAATCAAATGTCACTGTAGTCCTGTCAACTCTCAGGCTGCACCCTATCCCTGGGAAAAACCTGCATTACATTCAAAACAGGGTAGGTACTGCAGATTTGTCGGAAAAAAAATGTTGTGGATGCCTTTGAGAAAGTACATTAATGATTCTCTTATTTACTAATCATTTAGTATTCCCCCCCCCCAAAAAAAATGGACACTTCTATACTGAAAGCATTTGCAGACAGCAAATTAACTGTCGCTAACAAAATAAGATTTATCTTTGAAAGGATAGAAAACATGGAAAAAGGAGAGAATGTTGGTACCAAGCATTTTTTCCTTGTTCCCACAATATTTTCAAAAGCCTTCTTCTTTGGCATTATTTTGTAAAGGGTTTAAAAGTTTATAGATGTTAAGTTTAAACTTATTGATTTTACATCGATTGAGAAACAAATTCTTACAAATCATACTAATCTAGCTTGACTCTGCTTCCTCGGAACTACACCGGTACTTGCACTGAATGTTTGGGCCAATGAACAGTCCAAAAGTTGACACGCGCTCCCGGGTATCAAACTCAGGACCTTATGATTACGAGGCGGACGCTCTACCTCACAACTATGGACACCAATGATCAGATGAAATTTGTAAATTTGACAGGATTACTTAAAAACTTTCTCACTGGGTATGAAACATTGTAGCAAATGGTATGATAAGGTCTCTATTATCTTCAATTTTATCAAGAGGCTACAACTCACATACATGTAATTTTGTAGGCATTATCTCCCGCTAGATGGCATTCTACAAATACACATCTATCTAATTTGGGCATCCTGGGTACAGAAGCGGAGTAATTTTTCAAAACAACAACCGTGACTTTGAATTTCAAATAAACGTTTACTCAATAAAATGCTACCTAGTGCCATTCATTCAGCTATGATCGGCTAACATGTAACCTATGCACCGACCATTTATTAAAACAGCCCCTACATGCTTTGGTAATAGGCTAATAGCTTCAATATAAGCCCTACTTTTCCCCGGTATACGGGGGATGGGTGATGCGTCATATAAGACAGGTCGAATCTTCGAAGAATATAACATGCGC
Source organism: Tridacna gigas (assembly GCA_945859785.2). Lineage (NCBI taxonomy): Eukaryota > Metazoa > Mollusca > Bivalvia > Cardiida > Cardiidae > Tridacna > Tridacna gigas. The sequence continues at coordinate 33,853,557 of OX244039.2, read as the reverse complement.
AGACAACGATTTTGTAGGTTTAACAAACTTGAAATTCTCCTCAGAGGAAAATTGCATGCCATTAGGTATCTTACTTTTAACCCTTTCCCTCCTAATACAGTTGGCACCCCCACTCTTTGAAATATATGAAAACATTTGATGTCTTTGCCTCTTTGAAACTTTTTTACATCTCTAAATAGATTGCTTTTGAACAGCTTGTGAGAAATGGAGAAATTGTTTATAACATGCAATTTCCCCTTTTCACATCGCATTTCCAACTCTTATTAGAAAATTGAAATCATAATTCATTTGATTTTGAATAAAGATTTTGACAAATAACAAGCCTTCTCTTTACTACTACATCCCCTTTTCTTTCAAAAGATAGTGTTGCTATTTAATGACAGTTATATTTCATTTTTGTTGTTTGTAGTGACATGGCTAATGAAGTGGCAAAAGAAGCATTACGCAAGATGGATGGTCTATCTGTCACAGCCCCGACTTTCGTCTCAACTCGAGCGTTTCTGTACCTACATCTAACCTTGTCCCTATAAAGGAAGTTTCCATTTTGAACTATCAATCATGTGATCTTAAACATGGCAGTGCCCATGTAAATCGCTTTGTCACAACATAGACAACCACGGTGAAGTCATTCACATCTATTAATCTCTCGATGAAAGCTTCCAATGGAATTGATAAAACCATGCTAAAAACTGAATGTACAAACTGTTTGCTGTTTGCTGTTTGAGATTCGTAGAAAGATATCGATAGAAAATTGTGACTTATGTTTTCTTTTTCAAGAGGAGCCTTACAATTTTAATAACGGTTAAAACGGTGTTCTTCGGGTAAAGAAATTTACCTTGTGGGTGCATATCAAGCTATTTGATACAGCTGAGGGACTTGATCACCGGATCACCCGAGGTTTGCCGAATGACAGTCCCAAGTTTTAATGGCCCTGGGGAAGAAGGCTTTTGAAAACATTCTAAATTCCAACAATCTTTTACCACACAATCCTGAGTTTTAACAACTCTGAGAAAGAAGCTAGGCTTTTGAAAATATTGTGGGAAAAGGAGAAAATGCTAACAACCAGTTAGTTTTCTACCCTTGCAAAGCAAATATCTCAACTTAACTATTTACCACACAATCCCGATTTTTAACGACCCAGAGAAAGAAGTCTTTTGAAACATTATGGGAAAAGGAAAAAATGCTGGTAACCAGCATTTTCTTCTTTTCCCAAAATGTTTTCTCCCCTTCCCAAAACAAATTTCAATTTTCGGTAACATTTATTTTGTCATCTGCAAATGCTTTCTATTTGGACCAGTCTAAAATTTTGTCATATGGTACTGGGTTAAGCCACATTTGTTTTGTCTTCTACAAATATTCTAATTTGGAACATGCGAAAATTTTGTGGCTCGGTAAAGAGGCTTATTTAATAATTTGAGCCACATTGTTTTCTTTTTTTAAACTTTATTTCTTTTTCCTACATACTATACAGCCGTTATTTTCAATATCGTATGATAGTTGTTTACATTCAAAACAGTATATAAGATACAAAGAATATAGCCGTTATTTTCAATATCGTATGATAATCGTTTACATTCAGAACAGTATATAAGATACAAAGAATACTAAATAGAAATATAGTCGAAAGAAAGTCAAGAGTAAAGAGATAGTCACACATACTTTGGCTATTTTGTAAAGAAGGTCTTTTTGTCGGTTTATTGACTTTGAGATGACTTATCGTTTATTTTTAATGAAGACATCGATTTATCTGAAACCTTAAAGTACCTCTTACAACTGTTGTTATTTTTGCGGCAAATGTAGATCAAGATCAGAATGGACAAAATGTGCATTCTCATCCCTAATCTACACTGTCTTCTTTGCTGAAACCTTTAACTCTTTACCAAACGACAAGATTTTAGACTTGTCCAAATTCAAAGCATTAGCAGACGACAACATAAATGTGGCTAAAAAATTGAAATTTGTTTTCGAAAGGGTAGTAAACATTGTGGGAAAAGGAGAAAATGCTGGTTTCCAGCATTATCTCCTTTTCCCACAATGTTTTCAAAAGGCTTTTTCTGTAGGGTTGTTAAAACTCGGGATTGTGTGGTAAAGAGTTAAATGAAAGCAAACTTGAACCTGCGTTTAATTTGATTGTATTTCTATGCGAAAATGTAATATGGATTTATTCGGCCCTGTAGTCCAGCGGAAGTGCTTCATTACTAATCTGGCCTGTTTCTGACAATTCTGTGTGAAAATCATTAGGAAAGATTGAGCCACATTTTATCATCTGAAAATGCTTTCATGTTAGACAAATCTAAATATTCTCATTTTGTAAGGGTTAAGCTGTTAATCTATGTTAACTCTTTACCAAACAATGTGGTGTTTAACAATTTAGTAGCAAAAGCCTTTTAAAATATTGTAGGAAAAGGAGAAACAATGGTTGCCAGCAATTTGTTTTTACCATGAATGCTCTCTCTCTTGGAGATCGGTTTTTATCATTTGAGCTACATTAGACATATCAGCAAATGCTTTCAATATGGACAAGTTCAGAATTTTGGTATCTGGTAAAGACTTAGTGCTTGTAAAGGGACTGGGACACCTTTGACTCCTGTACAGGCTACAGCGTTTAAAATCAGTGATGGTAAAAAGCAATTGTGCCTCTTTAGCATCTCCCCTGTTTACATCTGTAAAAGGGACTTTAGTAACGTTGTCTCGTCTAAAAGTAAACTTTGAAACCTTCGTTACCGCACATTTCAAACAATCACTGATCCCTCCGAGTTTCCGTTTTATTTCCATGGCATGTACATGGTAGCTACCTAAAATGTAACATGGTGATGTTTGGAATTCAGCTTTGTATTAAAGCATTATTGATGAAATAGTGGGCAAATATATTCTATATTATTATTAGATATAAAACTTTCGTTCCTAAAAATACGGAGCTTGATGAAAAGTCATGTTCTCAATGGCAAACAGACTCTAATGCCGATGTCACTATTACAAGTGTGGTGAAAGGTCGATGACACACGGTTTTTAAACCTGATTTGAGGCATTCACTAATAGGCATGAGTAGTATGTATATGCCGATTCTGGCGCGATGGTTTTATCCAAACATCTTTTGCAAAAACCAAAAAAAAAACGGTTTCGATCCTGGCGCACTTTAAAAAATTTATCCAACCAAAACCGGTTCCAGTTTTTTTAACGGACCCCCACAAAATTCCCCTTTGACATTTTGTTAACCCTTTAGACCCGGGTTAAAAACTGGGGGGACAATAGAGCGAAATTTTGCGGGTTAAATACTTTTGTAGAGTTTTTGTTTTGTTATGTAATGACCGAAAGCCAGCGTATGTGTTTAGTGTTTAGGTCGATGTATTTTTTTAACCAAGGACGCTTGTTAAAACTAATTCTCCTATGGATCTTTGTAAGCTTTAAACCATTACAAAGGCATTGCTTTAAAGCGCGGTAGTGGAGAACGTAATTCTTTTTAGGACCGAGATTAGGAATTAACCTTTTTACCCCGTTTACCACTAATTGCTCTGGCGCAAAGGGAAGCTCATTGTGCCGCTCATGTAGGTTTTTGGGGTACTCTAAAACTACCTCTAAAATACAGGGAATTTTTTCTCACTCGTTTAATTTTTTGTCTGCTATCCAGTTAAAATCGTAAGTAGGAAGAGGATGGGACATTGCCCAGCCGTAAAGGTTGTTGGCGTCAACATACGGCAGATACGTTGTTGACAGTCTTTTATCGTGCTGATTTTCCATATACGGATAATTAGCTTTTCCATACTGGGTACTACACATTGCAATACCTCCTCTGATGCCCTTTTCTACCATCAAAAGCATGTTTATGTCTGTGAATAATTCCAGTATTACCTCAGATTTTTTTAAAGCGGCGTCCCAGGCTAACCCCGAAGCGGGGTCTAAACCGTAGTTTTTATAACACACGTCTCTGAAATTCTCAAAGACGTCCGCTAACTGCAATACATCCGCCTTGTTGTATAGGTTGTGGTAGTCTAAGAACTTTTTTTATACCAAATAACTCCCACACTTTTTTAGCGTGCTCGTAGTCTTCATCGCTAATATGTTTCAGCTTAATGGACGAGTAAAAAAGCTTCTTTAGGTGGTAGCTGAGTTTCCTCAAACCGTTGCTCCGAATCTACGTATTCGTACGGGTAGACTCCTTCTCTTAAAAGAAGTGAAAACTTTTCACCCTCAAAGCAGTTGGACAGGTTTACAAACTGTTTTTTTCTTTCTAGGTTATTAACGAGATTTTCTAGCTTATCGTCCATGAACTTGTAACTATCAACGAACCTAATTTTGTGGATAAGATCTTCTTTTTCACCCTTTTCGTTAACGTGTTCTCCAACTATAAAATGCTTGGTAAAGCTAATATCCTTGTTAACGGGGATGCAGTCGATCTTGCCTTTAGACACGCCGAGATTTTTAATAAAAAGATGGCTATCATACCCACTTAGGTTGTGGAAAAACACGGGCAGCTTAAAATTTAGGTTGCACTTGTTGTGAGCCGCCCCCCTAAATTTACCCGTGTAGTGGCAATGATCTCTATTTTTATAGTCTTTATAGTATTCATCCTCAATGGTAATTTCTTTCTCAAAGATCCAGCACTTAGTATCATTTTCGTATTTTTTTTTTTTCTCGCGTTTGCTAATTACCATTTCTTTTGGTTCTTTAAACTGCCGACAAATACTTTGTATATGTCTAACCAATCCACAAAGATCTGGGCAGCATTTTTACCCGTATCTCGTAAAAGAGGCAGAAAAATACTATCATCAAAGCAATTAATGTAGTAGCAAAAACTAGATGGCACGTGTTTTTGGCGGAGCGCAGTATTTTCTGAATTATAAACGTTTTCATCATCGTCTATAACACTCGAAGGTAAGGGTACCCACATTTTTTTGCGCTGGTTTTTAAAAAAAAAAACAACCAGTTTTCCCTTTCCGCTTCTGGCATTTTTATAGCGACGCATTGATGGTTGTAACAGTAAGACTGATGGTTTTCTAGTATTTTTTCCGAACCAAAATGGTTTAAACATCGCAAACAAAAGAATTTTTTGTGACTCTCTTTTGAGGTTTGCGAGGATGTCAGTCTACTAAGGTTTTTAACTACGCAGTAGTGCGTTTTATCTCCCTTTGCCACTAAAATGGGTTTTTTTTTTCTATCGTTTTAGAAATTTTAAGGGGGTAAAACTTTTTATTTTCATCATAACTAAGAACGTTAACCGGTCTATGTCTTTGCTTTTAACGGGGTATTCTATACCGCTCATGTTTAAGCTACTTTCCTTGTTTTTAAGATCGCCAATGCGTTGTGGGTCTTTATCTCTAGGATTTAAGGCTCTTAGCATAGCCCACAAAAAACACTTATTATCCTCGTTATTTACGTTGATGACCGCTTTTTTATTTGCGATCCAGGGAGGTAAAGGTATGTGGCTGCTGCCTCTAATTGGATCGTAGTGCCCAGTATGGAGCTCTACCTGCGCAATCTCTACTAAAGACCACCCGCTTTCTTTCATCTCGAAAGACGCTAAAACCTCTAAAGGTTTTTCGAGCATCGTATCGTATAGTTCCTCAATGTCGTGGCCTCTAAATTAAGTTATTTGAACTAAAGGCAAACTCTTGAAGCCTCCCCTCATTTGGTGGCTTCGAAAACCTGCCCACTATTCTTAATTTTAGTTTAGTTTGCCGGTTAGCTCTAAGACGGCCCGTTACGAGCCTTCTTACGCTGGCTAAAAAAATTGCTATGGTCATAGTACGGTATTCTCTTTGGGGCCGTATAACGTGTTGCGTAACGAAACCCCGGAATGCGGATCGTTTTCTTACGAGTCGCCTTGCAATCGCCTGGTTGTCGGGGCGTTGGTAAAGGGGGAGGGCGCGGTACTAAAGGCAGACGGCCTGGTACGTAACCTAACTGTCGGCTGCGCGGGGGTTGTAATATCGGGCGGAGGAGGTGTCGGAGCATTTCTGTTAAACCCAACTAGCGAGACTGTCTAATCTGCCTTTGTAAAGAAGCGGGTAAATACCTTCTTGTCGCGTTTGCGAAAGTATTGGTAAACCCGCGGGTTAATTTAAGAAATCTATCCATTTTTAATACATAAGAAAAGGAATTTAAATCGATTCAGATTATATTTTAACCTCTTATTTACTATTCCAAACTTTCCCATTATTTTGCGCTATTATTGGCGGAGCTCTATCTATAAACTTTGCCGCTTAATAGATAGAAGGAAATGTAAAAACATCATTAGTAGCAATATCCCTAAGAATTACTTGTCTAGGAGTAAATGCTTTTGGTTTTTTAGACTTAGCAGGTTTTTCTATTAGACCTTTTTCCTCTATTAGCCCTTTTTCCTTTAAAAGACTAATTATGTGCGGTATATTGTAGTGCGAGTATCCGACTAGGTTATTTTTTTTTTAAGAATTTTTTTTTGCTCTGGAAGCGTTACCATTTTAAAGTGTTAAAAATTTCCTTAAGCGCTTCTCAAAATTTATAGACTTTTGACTTAAGAAAAACCCTTATATTAATAAAACGTGAACAATGGCAAGTAAAGCTTTAGACGTTACAGAAAATGTAAAATGTAAACTTTACGTGAAACCGGAAGACTTTAACGTAGCAAACCTAAGACTTACTGAAGAGCTGGAAGTAAATGAAAAGTTTAATTTTCAAAAGCTATACATCGACTATGAGTATAAACAACACTTCATGAGTCTGCTTTGTTTTTACGACAAAGACAACCCCACCTCGAAAGAAACTAAGTTTAAGGAGGTTTTAGAAAAAATTACGGAATTTTTGCGGAGAGAAGTCCCTAACAGGTACGAGGAAGAGGGTATAATCAGACGAAGAAAACGGAGAAAAAGAAGAAGCCCAATTTTAGTACCTTAGAAATTCTAAAGTACGACGAGGAGAATGACCATCCCATACTTTTTCCAAAGCTAAAAGAGTCTAAAAAAGGCGGCAAAGTAGAAGGAACAATGATAAACACCGTATTTTACAGAAAGGCAACTTCTACGGATAAAAAGGAAGATAAAGACGAGTATAATTTAGTAAAAACAGACCCAGATTTTAAAAAACCGTGCAAAGTAGTAGCTTTTTTATCTATAGACAGTATTTTTATCAGAACAGGAACACCTCCAAAGATCCAAACCAGACTTTCTACTGTTATTATAAATAAAGAAAATGCGAGACCGCGATCGCATTTTTAATAGGGGATTAGGTTCTGACGATGAAGAAAGCTCGGATACGGACTCAGACATTCCGGAAGAAGGCAACTAAATTATAACTTTAAAAAGTTATGATTTGTAAGTCTAAGGAATATCGGAAGATGTATTTATCCTCGGATAAATTCTGTGAACCCCAAAGAGAGACTTAAACTTTGATATTCATGTTAGCAGTCGGATATATCCCATTTTTATATACCTTCACCTCGAAAGCGAAAGAGGAAGTATTAATATTTAGTACACAACCTTATATCATTTTACCCCAAAAAAATGGTAGTATTTCATAATATTAACAAGCATCCTTACCCCGTTTTTGGAAATGTTTAACGTGTACGGTAATTAATTATACGTATTCCAAGGATACTACGATCTTACAACATTGTGGTTTTAACGCGTAAAAATGTATTGATAAGGTTTGTTAGGCCTCACCAGAGGTTGTCATTTTATGTTAGTATTTTGGTATTAATAACTTATGGGCTGTGAGGCCTCGCCAGAGGTTACCATTTTGTTTGTTAGTAATAACATTTTTACGAAATTAAAATGTATCAAGGAAGTAAATTCGTTTTTATCATGAATAAAAATCCTATTTTATACAATTATACACGTTAAACATTTATAAAAACAAAGTAAAAAAATACTTATTAATATCATAATATCAAAAGTCCAACTCTATCAGTATCGACACATAAGCGTTTTTTTGCGTCGGGGTTGTCGGATCTAGTTATAAAGTTTATGACGTCACGTTGGTTTATTTTTTAGAGGCTGAGGAAAGACTATGCAACTACAACCTTCTCCTCTCTTTTTTACTAGTCGATCTTTTCGACCCCGTTTTACGACTATGTTAACTTTTGCCTCCTCTCTTAGAATACTAGCTGCTCTAGCGACCATTAAAGACCCCCTTATAATTCTGCCCGGAGATGTCATGCAGTAACCCCCTAAATCCCTGCTCCCGCCCCGAGCTTCCATTGCCAAAAGAAAACTCGTAATTCCCATTTCCTAAACCTCCTTTTTCCTCAACATATACTCTTATAATGGGCTTAGGGGCCAATGAGCATTGGTGCTATTATTTTATTATCGTCTACGTAGGCCCTAGTTGCGGCAGCACTCGCGTCTACGTACATTTTATTTGCTGCTTGTTGGTCTTCTAGAAGCATGCCAACAATCTCCAACCTACGATTGCCCGTATTTATAGAATCTGTAGGTAGAAATCCTCTACCCGTGTACTGAAAAGGTTTATCAATGCTATCCACGTAATTTTTAGTAGCAAATCCTGCGGATTTATAGGATCGGGGACAGTTTCTAATCTGCGATTGTTCATGCTTATATCTCTATCCGCAAAATATCTCCCCCTCTCGAACTTAAACGGTCCTCTTAAAATATCTACGTAATTTTTATTGGCGGCTTCGTTCGGTTCCGTAGGCTCGCCTAGGTTTTTTATTTTGTTAAACCCCATATTTATGGTCGAGAGCCTTATAAGCTCCTTCCTTTAACATTCCCGTTCTGTCATCGATATAAGATTTTCTTGCAACATCGTGGGAATTTACGGGATCCGCGACAATCGTTAGTGTATTTCCGCTCATGTTAATGGAGCCCGTTAAAGTACTCGCTCTGTACTTGCTCAAAAAGTTTTTACTTACGTAGGCTAGAGAAACACCATCGCAGGGGGCGTGTACTCTTTCCAAACTTATTCCAAACTTGTCAACTGCCATTTTATATTTACTATGTTTTGCAAGCCAACGCCTTTTCCCATCTCCATTAACACGTACAAGCATAGGTGACCCGCAAAACGTCTCACCCCTTTTTGCACCTGTTCCGAGTTGTAGTAAATTAAGTACTTTAATAACTTTTTCGGGGGAGCCAAACCGTAATGTTTATTTTTTTTTATCTTTATGCCAAGCGACCGAATGAATTCCGGGCCCGTCAGTATCGTCTATGTTTAATATTGCCGCATTCTTTCTCCTTAGGTTTTCTAGGTAACGCGTCTTGTAAAAATACCCCCCTAAAGTTAGATATGTTTAATGCTCTCGCGGCAGAATCTAGCTGCAGATTACTTAAAGGTTTATCAGGTAAAGTCACGCTGCCAATCTTAATATACATCATTTTATATTTACAATTTCTTTGTTGTTAACCCAGGAATTAAACTCGTCCGAATACCCCTTCCATTTTACCAAAGATTTTTTCTTTCCCTTTTTAATAACTCGTTCTATCCTAAAAAGCTCTTGTTCCGTCTTTTTTTGCAGCTTGGGTTCGTAGAAAGTGCCTCGAATTTCTTCTCTGTTAAGATCTATGATTTTATAAGTTACGGGAGAGGTGAGTTTTACCTCGGAAATGGTAAAAATTTCTTCGGTCCATCTCGTAGTATACCCTTCTCATAGGTTTTTTTCTTCTTAGAAATTCTATCACCGAAAGGAAAACTTGGGGTTTTCTCTACTTCTTTCTTCTATAGGATAAAGGGTTCTAAAAACCTTGTTTTCGTTGGTGTTTTTACTAGCGTTGACGGGCGTCATCTTAGTAGAAGAATGCCACGTATTGTTGTATTCTTCAACGAGGTCAGGAAGTACGTCGATGTAAACGTTCGTAGACTGAGCGGAAAAGTACTTCCACATTTTTTTCTTTCATGGTCCTAATCCAACTCTCAATGACGCTAGACTTTTCCTCCTTTTCTGTAGAATACAGCTCGATCAAGCGTTGAACTTCCTTTTGGTAAAATTCTTTACCTTTGTCCACCCACATCTTTTCCGGCTTTCTTTCCTTAAAAATCTCCTCTAAAGCATCCGCGACTGCCCTTCCCGTCTTGTTTTTTAAGGGTATCAGAAAACCGTATTTGGAAAACACGTCTATAACCGCGAGAAGCTTATTTTACGCCTCGATTAAACTTGGAAAAAGCTTGCATATCCACCAAGTCTGCCGCCCGTATTCTATCTATACCACCGACTTGGACTCTCCTTGTCCGAAATTTTCTTCGTACGGGTTTGTGTAACTCATCTGCTAAAGTGCTTTTTTAAAACCCATTCCGAATCTTTTCTTAGTTCCAATCAAGCCGGAAAAAAAGTTTTTCTCCATTTTTTCTCTCACAGTAGGGTTGTAAATCCCTTGGAGTTCGGACAACATGTTTTTTATCGCAAACATCGTTTCTGGTTTTTGTATTGTTATGCTTTAGGGTAGCAAGCGTCGTGTGATAGGCAGCGCGATCTACCCTGTTTACGGGTTTACTCCACGTTTTAGGCGTTAAATCAGGGTTTAACCTTTTTTTAAGTTTTGTGCCGGGACCCGTAAAATCATGTCCCTGCAAATGCATTTCGAAGGGCATATTTTTAATCATCTTGTTTAACACGCTTACCCCCGGCTTTACCTTTTACGAACTGGGTTTTCCTAATTCCGCAAACGGCGCATTGGCCTTGAACCATGTTGAGCCCGTTTTTAGAGACGCCCGACGTTTGGTTTAAGGCCTCGGTCCTTTTTCTACACTTGACGCAATACAGCATTTTAACATTCCAAGAATATTAAAATGGACATCGCGGGTCTGTTTCGGAATGAGAACCTCGTTAAAAGGTACAACTACCAACTTTTACCGAAAAGTATCCGAGGTATTATCGTGGGAAAATCCGGTTGCGGGAAAACTACGCTTTTGTTAAACCTTTTGTTGAGACCGGAACGATTAGACTATCATAAGCTCTTCGTTTTTGGTAAAAGTCTTTTTCAGTCCGAGTACCATATTAATGAAGTAGGTTTTCATGAGTCTGAAAACATCGTCAATATCATCGACATTAACAGTATTTTGGTAAATATCAACCACATTAGCGGAAGTTACGTTAACAGTAGCAAGCAAAACACGATCTACAGCATTTTTCCCAACGTAAGCCCCGGGTACAAAATAGTGGAAACTCCGGTTAATATCGTTTATCTTCCTTTAATTACTAACACTTTGGGGGACCTCACCGTATCTATTACGAACCAAAATGAAACTTTGCTAAATTTAAGGGGTGAAAATATTACGATACGTTTCCATATTAGAGAAACATAATTTTTTTTCCTATATAAAATGACGGATATTATGCCTAAACTTAAAATTACAATGTTAAATCAATTAAGAGACTATGTGCTTGAATAAGCTGTAGAACGTGTTATGGAGTTAGGTAAGTAAAGAGTCGGAGGTGTCCAAGTGGTATAGGGCCCCATGTAAGAGAAGAGGAATGGAATAGAATGATAAAGTTAAATAATACAATGTCCCATATGCTTGGAGACAGGGAATGTGGTGGTGTTATGGATTTAAATAATATAAGATTCAGAGGGCTTGAAGAAAAGGAATGAGGTAATGTTAAGAAGTTAGTAGAGAGCCAAAGACTCTCGTTACTCTGACTAATGTAGGAAAGGAAGTCGTGTTCCTAAACGAAAAAGAACCTTCCTGCTTACTGTACTACTTAACTTAAAAATCTTGCTTTTATAAAATGGATGTTGAAAGTATTTATCCTAAATTATCAACGGCCCCGCTGGAAGACTTAGGTCATAATTACCGACTCCAAAACATTAGTGAGATCCAATCTATTCTAGAACGTGAAAAGAAAAAACGCGAGACTTTGAGCAAAAAGTACCACAGAGCCGTAAAAATTGTAGACGCAGCGGACGTTTCTCTTACCACCGCTACAACGGCTCTCTAGCGGTTGGAGGAGTCGCCCTTTTATCGTCGCAACGCCTAACGTTTTGGCCATGGAAGGAATTCAGTGATACTTTCTAGGTGATAAAAGTGCATTAATAGTTCCTTTTTCATTCCTTGTGTTGTTATTGAATTTCAGTTATGTGTCCTTAGCTCTTTACCACACTATCTTGTTTTTCAACATCTTGATGAAGAAGGCATTATAAAAAATGTAGAAAAAGAACAAAAATCCAGCTGTTGCATTTATTCCTTTCCAGCAATTCTTCTATCCATGGAAAAAGAAAAAGTCAATAAATTTATGCCACATAAATAAAGTTGTCTTTTGCAAATGCTTTCCATTTGGAAGAGTCTAAACTTGTGTCCTTATGGTTAGTCAAACCTTGCCTAAGTCTGCTTTAGCAATATTTTTATAAATCTATAAAAATCAAAACATTTATCGATCCTTATCTTTGCATATATTGTATTGAATACAGGCCATTCAGTGTACATGTTTTAAATTTTCTTCTTTTTTTTTTCGATATATGTTTTTTGTGTATGCTATTTCTGTTGTTATTATTTTTACTAAACATTATTATGTATTTTTTTTTTTCAATTTACTGTTTTGTCATTCATTTTCCACACAACCTCTTGTTTTGTCCTGTAGTCCATGGATTCTGGGTGACAAAACTGCATTATAGCCTGTGTGCGCTTTGATTTACAAGAAAAAAATTCACCTGAACAACAAAAAATCGCATGCTAGGTACAACAACATTTACAAACAACAACCTTATCTCATATGAATTAGTTCAAAGATATCAGTTACTGATAAATTGCAACTTTCACAAAAAGCATTGAGATAAATACATTTTTACGCCATCTGTATCCTTGCTCCACTGTCCTCCCCCCCTTTTTTTTTTACCGACAATCGACACGTGTACAGTACACGACAAACACATAGTGTGCATGTTCATCCGGGCTCGTTCATCCGGACCTGTTCGTCCCAGCTGAAATTACGATAGTATAAGCTGATAAATTGAAGTTCCTTCGAACCAGGGTCATCTTATTGTAAATAAGACAAATTGGCCCTAGAGCGCTTACCTGAGTAAAGTGATCTACAATTGATAAAGCTGAAGAGATCCTGGTTTTAATGATGTAAAAAAAACGAATGAATGAAAGTGACCCACTTTTTGACCGGACATGGCTCAATTTCGAACCTGTCAAAGCGACGAATATTTTGTCTAAGTTTCATGAGTATCAGGCTGGAAATGTCGCCTTTGGAGTGCACACAAAGTTTTTCTATGGTCAGGTCCCATGACATACTTTTTGACTCTATGTGACCCAATTTTCTACCTTTCCAAGGCATCATCAAGACAAACATTCTGACTAAGTTCCGTGAGTGTGAAAATGTGGCCTCTAGAGTGTTACAAAAGATTTTGCTAAGATATACCCTGTGATCTACTTTTTGACCTGATGTGACCCAATTTCGAACTTGTCAGAGATTTTATCCAAACAAACATTCTGACCAAGTTTTCAAGTCCTGTACGCTACCGACTGAGCTACGGGGGCTTGGCACAGTATCAAGCGGAAAATCTGGCCTCTAGAGTGCACACAAGGTTTTTCTAAGATTTGGCCCTTTGACATACTTTTTGATTCGACAGGTCCCAATTCCTAAATTGTCCGAGATTCGTCCAGACAAACATTCTGTCTAAGTTTCATGCGTATCAGGCTCAAAATGTGGCCTCTAGACTGCACAAAAGTTTTTTTCTAAGATTTGGCCCTGTGACCTACTTTTTGACCCGACATGACCTAATTTCAAATTTGTCCGAGATTTCATCCAGACAAACATTCTGACTATTTGTCATGTGTATCAGGCTATAAATTTGTCTTCCAGAGTGCATACAATTTTTTTTCAAGTTTTGGCCCTGTGACCTTTTGGCTCGATACATTTTCACTCGACGTTACCCAATTTTCTACATATCTAAGACTTTTTATCCTGTCACCTCCTATAAATTCCGTCGTATAACAGGGGGTCATATAAAGTTGGTGATATACGGTCACTTGACCACGTGACTAGGTTTATTATGTCAGTTGGTCACGTGATCAAGGTTTATTAGGCTAGTTGGTCATGTGACCAGCCGGAACTCCTTTTTTAGGTACTGCGATACGAAATCAATATTTTAAAGTAAAATTATCGCTTAAGATTCGATGCACATGTTGATTTTTCATATTATTTAAAATAAAACAGAATTCTTCGCCACAACATTCTTCCAAGGTTTTACGTCACGTTTCTGACGTAGTCAATATAATGTATGACGTCATTATTGCAGCTGCAGACCAAAAGCGCTTTACACTGTTCGCATTTCGTGTGTTTATTTCCTAGTGAGAAAGATGTCAATACGTGCCTTAATTTCGGTGCGAAATAGTCTATCTAGTCGTATTTAGGATTGATTACAAATGAGAAACAGGATAAACAGAATAGTGGCGTGGATTGAGGAATTAGACAGGAACATAGTGTCTTTGATTCCAGGAAAGTTTGTCAGGCTCGGCTTCGGAATTTTATGGTATCATTACCATGAGATATTGAATAAGAGGTACGGTCTTTATATCAATGTTTGTTTTTTGTTTTGTTTTGTTCTTTCAGAGTGCGTGACAGGATAAATAGAATAGATGGTTGGTGTCTTGGATGGTTTAAGTTCATCGGGCTCGGCTCCGGAATTTATCCGGTTCGCCTTCGGCTCACCAGATAAATTCCTCCGCCTTGCCCGATAAACTTAATCCATCCAAGACACCAACCATCTATTCTCTATATCCAGACAAACATTCTGACTACTTTTCACAAGTATCAGGCTGAAAATGTGGACTGCACGCAAGATTTTTCTAAGATTTGGCTCTGTGACCTACTTTTCGACCCGATGTGATCCAATTTCGAACTTGTCCGACATTTTACCCCGACAAACATTTTTGACAAGTTTCATGAATATGAAGCTGAAAATGTGGCCTCTACAGTGCACACAAGGTTTTTCTAAGATTTGGCCCTGTGACCTACACTTTGACCCGATGTGACCCAGTTTCGATCTTTTCTGAGATGTTATCAAGATAAACATTCTGACCAAGTTTCATGAGGATCTGGGTGAAAATGTGGCCTCTAGAGTGCACACAAGGTAAATGTTGACGACCGCACGACTGCACGACGGACGACGGACACAGCCCAGTCACAAAAGCTCGTCTGGCTTTTATTGGAGTTTAATGCCATTTTAACAGCTCAGGTCGTATCACGGCGGTCAGTGACGCACCCATATGTTTCCTGGCTTTCTCACACAAGTACTGACGCAACTTCCTTTCCAAAGCCACTGACTACTTTTCTCACATGCATCAGAGGTGAGAGGCGAAAAATCGCTGGAAAGAAAGTTTACCTCAACCGGGTATCGAATTCGTAATATCTAGGTCACGAGCCTGATTCGCTAACCGCTGAGCTACCCGAGCGGCTGCTCATGTGAGCTAAAAACTATTGAACCTGTCAAAATAGTGCATGAGAACAGGTTGAATGCCATTTCAAAACAAATCACTGATAATTAATAGTTTCTGAGCATGAAGGTGCAGTAAATATTTATTGTGTTTACTAATGCGTGACTATGCTTGCATGTTTTCATCATAATTTTGCGTTGGCATTTTTAGGCAAGACTATGATTTTTTGTAATAATGTGCTTAGGTTGCCATGGGAAATATAATTTTTTAAAAATCTGAACACAGAAACTTT